>OZ023317.1:37121450-37721450 GCA_964007375.1 Ophion obscuratus
CGTCGTCTATGGGAACAAGTCCAATATCGGTGTCGTCCCCTGGTTGGCGCATTTACACCGGCACTCCGTTTAAGGAGTTCGGCTAGGGAGTCTTTAGCGAGTGCACGGACGAGCCGAGTCGTTTTTTAAGAAGCCAGCATGACCCCGCAAGTGTATCGAGAAGAAAATTATTTCGACAAACCCGAAACTCGAGGACAAACGTTCGCTACTTTGCTTTTTCTCAGTCCCCTGACGATTGGACATTTTTATGATCGAATTACACGGACTTTCGTGACCGTTGTGTAATCATCGTTTCTCTCGTAAATATGCGCATATAAATGTTATCTCGCGAGTAAAATGTGCATTTTCGTGAAACGTTGCGACGTTGCGTCTCTTCGAAAATGCAATACCACCGTTGCAAAGGTAATAAAACTACTTGTCAGCTGCTAAGGACTCGATAACCCACTGCACTCATTCGGAGGTGGAATTTTTTTATCTGGCCGAATAACATTTTCATTGTTTCGCCAAAAATAGTGAAAATAACGCACCACAGGTGTTATTCGTGATGAGGTCGCTCTGTTTGTAAACGTAGTGTATCGCGTCGAGCGATTCCTTATCGGGTTGTATATGATGAAGTTCTTGGCCATCGAATACGATGCCTTTGAGGCCCTTGCACGTTGATACGGCGACCCACGAATCCGGTATCCCGCGAACGCTCCCCTGATAGTGACACAATTCCTGAAAACAAAAATAAGCCATTCAGCAACTTCGTCAGAGCAAATATGTCGTACAGAATATATATACATACAGGGTCTCTGTTATGAGTGGATATTCCTGCACCTGTCGATAGCTCAGATCATGGCCTACTATACCTGGAATTTCAATTTAGTAAAAGTCCCAAAATTTTCGAGATAAAAATCATCTGCTTTTGGTTTTTCACATGTCATTTCTACAAATGGTAACCTTTTTGACCCGGTTTGAGAAAAAAATACTCTTGGTTATGTTTTATCTAGAAAAGTCTTCTTCCAGAAATTCCAGCATATAGCAGCTGCCGGTTTGAGAAAAAATACTCTTGGTTATTTGTTTTATCTAGGAAAGTCTTCTACCAGAAATTCCAGCATATAGCAGCTGCTATCTGCTGGAATTTCTGGAAGAATACTTTTCTAGATAAAACAAATAAGCAAGAGTATTTTTTCTCAAACCGGGTTAAAAAAAGTTACCCTTTGTAGAAATGACATACGAAAAACCAAAAGCAGATGTTTTTTCTCGAAAATTGTGGGACTTTTACTGAACTGAAATTCCAGCATTTAGTAGGATATGATATGAGCTATCGACAGTTGCAGGATTATCCACTCAGAACAGAACACCCTGTATAATATTCACGCATGGGTAAAATGGTTAAAAAAGCATTTGCAAAGTTCGCTTTTCTACACATATATAATCTCGAAATATACTCTTCTGTTTTTTTTCGAGGATTTATTACAGAAAACCGAACTTTGCTAATACTTTCTATCCATTGTTGTGAGGTTTTCGTTACTGCACATTATGTATATTTGAAATATACAAATCATAAAATAATCAGCCAAACTAATAATTTTTTTTCGAAGAATTATTTTTGTCAAAGCATTGCAAAAGGAGCCTCGTGAAAACGTGATGGAAAATCATTCTTTCAAACCATTATTTCTGAGATTCCCAATGAGAAAATAAGATGAGAAACGTCATCATCGTTCTCGATACAGAGACAAGAAAAATAGAAAAAAAGAAACATTTAAAAAACGACCCAAGTAGAAATTTGTCAAAATATTTCCCAATCTCAGTTCGAAAGTTGAGAAACGATTCTCGAACGTTTGATTTTTTGTTCCATTTTACGGCCCTTTTTGGAAAACGCGTATTGCAACGAAGCAGCCGAGCGTCGGAAGGGAATTGCTCCGCCACGTACAATTATTTCCGGTGTGCAAACGGACGTGAAGAATTTCGAATAATTGTGACAATTGGGGATAACGGGTAAAACACGATGGTGTGAACATCCTCGACGAGCGTGCGACGAGCTTTCTACTGGGAATTTTCGCCAATCGTAACGAAACAGTTTGAGGAAGAGGAAGGAGGGTTAGTGACGGTGGTGAGAGGCGGGTGAGTCGATACGAGAGAAATTACGAGGCACGCATTTGCCTTGCGAAAGGGATGACGAGGTTGGCAATGAAACCGAGGTGAAGGATAGGGCTGAGCGAGCAATCTTAAGGGGCCGGGGAGACAAGTACGAGGCAAAGTGGAAATGGGGCTGAAGAATCGATTCTGGAGGTTGTTTCGATGCGAGTGAAGCGCTCGGATGCATTGTCTTTGTTGAAAAATCGATTCGGACGAACTGCCGCCTCTCGGTGTGTACAAGTGTAAGCTCTGCTTTGTTCTTGTAGCAAGCAGCGATAAAATGGAGTGCAAGCTACTGACGAATAAAAGAGCTTAATTCGAACGAATTGTCGCGTAAATTAAGGGACAACACCGCCGTGTCGGGCCAAAACGGATATGGGGAATTCGAAGTTGATTTTGAACGAAATTAGTTCACTTTGTCGAAATGCATTAATTGAAATATACACGAAAAAGTTGTTTTTTTTTTTCGATACAAAATGGTCGCACATTCAGTTTGTTCGAAACCCTACTTTTTTCTGGCGAAGACTTCCGTGGTGGAATTTTTTTCTACTCGTTATGGGGTCTTCTCACTTTAGACGCTAACAAAGACTATTTTCATGAACTTTTTTGGTAGGTTTATATTATAGGTATTGATATAAAAGTTGTTACACTTAATATATACACTTTCGAAATATGTAAAAAAAAATAATTTATTTATTTAAGTCACTATTTATAGACGAAAATGATAGTTAAGAAAATGTCCTAAAAAATTGTCGATCTGCGCTGTTGATGAAATCTCGGAGATGGATCATCCGAAACGAAAAAATCAATCGATTTTAGATTCAGTATGTTAACGGCTATAGCACTTATCATACGACTTTTGATATATGCAAAAATAACAAAATGTCCGACGTTTTTCGAAAAAACAAAAAAAAACGTTTTTTTCACCGTTTTTGGCACAAAATATTAAATATGAAAATTTAAAAATCCTTCATATGCACCATAGCTACAGTTGTAAAGAATATGTGGTTAAAATTTCATAAGGATCAGTTCGGTAGTTTCGAAGATTTTATTACCAAACCGTTGAAAAACGTTGTTTCGAGAAAAACGCGTTTGAAGTTTGTTTGGGTTACATAAATACATACATTTTTTTAAAATCTATTTCGAAAGTGTATTCATTAAGGGGTAAGGCCACTGTAAATTTTTTGGAAAATCGATTTTTTTTTATTGGCTTAAAAAATAGTTTAAACCCTCTAGAATAAGAAAAAAAAGGTCCTGTGCGACCCAAACAAACCCAAACAAACCCAAACAAACTATTCGCAAAACTTTAAACGCGTTTTTCTCGAAACATGGTTTTTCAAAATGGCACGCAGCATAACTCGAACAATTTTCATTTTTTTTACTTGAAATTTTAACCAGATGTGAACTTTTACATTATCTTGAGAATGTCGATCGGAATTTTCAAGAACTTTATTTATTGATTTTTTATTAACAAAAAACTTGCCGTTTTTTTCGTCAAAAATCAATTTTTTTTTTCAAACGCACGCCAAATCCACAAAAATTGATACTTTTTAAAATCCGATCGACATTCTCTAGCTATAGCCCTCTAGATTAATGGTTTTTTTTTTTTGTTCTAGATTCAAAAGTGCACCAGTGGTGCTGCGTGCCGCGGAGCCCTGGAAGCAAAACATGTCCCGGGAAGATAGCTGTGGAAACGCCATTTTGTTTTTTTTTACTGTAAAAAAATTTTATAATAAAGTTTAATGTATGCCCGATAACACCATTAAAAGTTTTTTTTCAAATACCTTCAATTTCGGGAGCAAAAAATTAGTGAAAAAACCTTTTTTTTTTGGGCCGTTACAGTGGCCTTACCCCTTAAGTGTAACAACTTTTATATCAATATCTATAATACAAACCTATCCAAAAAATGCATGAAAGTAGCATTTTTTAGCGTCTACAGTGCTTGCACAATGCGACCCCTTAAGGGGCTCCTGTGAAAATGACCAATACTCGTTCATAGCGTGAGGCAACTCAATTTGAAGAGGAAGCTCTAACATGTGGTGCAGTAATCGCAGATTAAAGGTAAAGTTGTGATTACAACGATAAAACTGTTAGTGCAACTTTAAACGCGTTTTTCTCGAAATTATGTTTTCCAAAACGGTGTACACGATTTCTCGACATCTGATGAACGGATTGACTTGGAATTTGGTTCACTTATTCAGTGTAATAGTAGTTTAATTTTGACCGACGTTTTTCTCCTCAACGTTTTTTTTTTCCATTAGCTATTAGAAATAATGTCATTTTTTCTCGAAAACAAAAAGTAAACATTTTTTTAATGATTGAAACACGATGACAAAAAAGCTCGGTCAAGTCTTATCCAATATTATCTATTTTAAGAAAAAAAAGTCGTTTTTCTCGTTTCAGATCAACCGGATGGCCAAAATCAAGTACACCGTCGAGCCCCTCACGTTCAAAGATCCTGAACGAGATTGTTTATAACTTATTTAATTATTAATATTTTCAAATGAAATTTATGGTATTGAAGTTTGCATCGCTGGAAAGCAACGAATTTTTTTCGCACTTTCAGGCTCCGCAAGTCACAGAAACATTTTTGTGTATCCTTATTCAAAATTTACAACCAAAAGTTGCACAAAAAGATTTTTGATAATAATGAAAATAAAGAAGTGAAAAAGATTACGAATTTTCGTTGCATTCCAACGATGCGAATTTCAACACCATTGAAATTTTGTGCACAACTTTGTTAATGTACATACAAATGAATGTCGAAACGATTTTGCAATCATCCTACTTATTCCTTTAAAATACATTTGTTTAAATAACCCTGACTTTCGCGTCGTCACAATAGCCTAACCCCTTAAGGCTGAACCTAGAGCGGTGCATCTGAGTCAAATGTAGATATAAAATGCGATGATGTAGATATAACAATATGAAAATATACAAATAATAGAGATATACAAATATATAATGTAGATTCATAATAATAAAAGATACATCTAAGCAAGGATTTTTTTAAAAACGACCTCACTCGTCATTTTTGGGATTAGTTTTTTTTTTTTTTTTTTTTTTTTTTTATAAATGCCAATTGCAGAGAGATTTCTCAATATTTCGCAAAAGTCGTTGGTACTGTCCTAGGGTTTTATATCCACAACAAGAAACGCTTTGTATTGGTATTCTGCTCCGGTTGCATTTTTTTTAATTGAAAAAATTCCAACGTGGGGGGCTGCAGCGAAAAAAATGGCTTCGCAGGAACTGCTAGTGTGCCGCCATTTTGTATTGAAAGAAAAACTTTAAAATGCTGCGTGTACTCTTTTTTGTGTATACTTTGTGAGACCAAACGTAGCTCTTCGTTACAGTTAATTATTTTTTTATTAATTCAACTCCGAGGACCCGATATCAATTTTCGGTCCAGCATGGTCCCGAGTTCCTCATGGGGAAAGCTCCTGAGAGAAAATTCTCAAAATAATTATCGACATTTAAGGAATCATCGCAGTGTAACATTTTTAAAAAATGGATTTTTTAGCATTATCCGAAAGTATAGACGGTTATAAACAGGCTGTTCAATTTTAAGGGCGAATTTCGAACACCGAAAAAAAAAATTCGTTCATCCAACCACAATTTAGTTGGTTTAACAAAACGTATCTTTAAATACGTTCAACTTGATTTTTGATTGGC
The DNA here is from genome assembly GCA_964007375.1 of Ophion obscuratus. Lineage (NCBI taxonomy): Eukaryota > Metazoa > Arthropoda > Insecta > Hymenoptera > Ichneumonidae > Ophion > Ophion obscuratus. The sequence continues at coordinate 37,127,247 of OZ023317.1, forward strand.
ATAACAAACGTTTTGTTAATCTAACTGATAGGTTTAGTGGTGTGAACTGTAGCTTATTTAGCATGTCTGAGCAACTGTTAACACAACAAAATTTCGAGACAACAAAATGGATTTTGCACATTCAACTATTTCTTTTTCTCAGTGAATAATTTCGGTCGCTACAGCCTTTCTTAATGAAAGTAATTCGAACAGCGAAACTTGCGACTCGAAACTTTAAACGCGTTTTTCTCGAAATGTCGTTTTTTTTAAACGGTGTACACTCTTGAAGGAAGAGTTTTCAAGCTATCCGTCTCAAATTTTGAAACAGCATTCTTCACGCCATTCTTTATCTCGCTATACAATTTTTTTTTAATCTACACATTTTTTTTATGAAAAAATATCGAAAAAATATGCTACATTCGATATTTTTTCAAAAACCGCCACCATTTTGACAATTTTTATTTTTTTAAAACCATCATAGCAAGATAGCGGCTTTGATACTGATTAATAATCTTTTTACAAATTTTGTTTCAGATCATATTTACGGCCAAGGCCCTGTCCACCGTGAGGACTCCTTTTTTTCGACGACATTTTCAACCGTTAAAAAATGTAAAATAAAAATAAACGCTTAAAAAATTATTTTCCGTCCTTCATGAGTGCTTTGATTTGACAAAAAAAAATCTGACTGATTAGCGTATTTTAACCATCGAAAAAAAAATCGTGAAAGTCAGCTACGTTTCGACCCGTTACACTGTGATGATCGCTTAAGATTTTTTGTTGCGTGTACCGACGCATTTTCGCTATTGCAAATTAGTACATCTCGTTAAAAGTAAGAACGGGCTTTCGTTGGCAATTTCGATGAAGAACAAAATCACTGTACTTACGACGATGTCGGGTGTCTCGGTTTTGTATTTACCCCGATGCTGATGGCGTTGCTTGTATCCGACCGGAACGAGATCGGTATTGAGCCGAAGATCCAATATTCTCTCGACACCGTCCACCTCGAAGCCCACGGTCAGCACCTCCGCGTGTCGAAGATCCTGAAAGTGAATTCGTTCGAATCAATGAGCGACGTGACTCGTGGTTTTTTTTTTCTTGAGGCGATATATATATTTACAACGATCAAATATACAATACAACGATAATATTGGTATCTTCTACTTGACGAAAATTGTTTTTGAAAAATTGGAAGAAAAAAACTACTTTTTTAATCCACATTTTACAGAAATGTTGCGTAAAATGTTGATTTTTTTTGTAAATGCGTGCCATTTTCTCAAACTTGAATTTTCTTCATTTTAATTACCATCACGTAGAAACTATACATGTTCTAAGTGAAAAAATGTTTGAACTTTTTTGCAAACCAAAATCTACGGGAAGCTAGACTGCACGCCGATTTGCAACTCCCGCGGCGACCTTGCTGTAACACTCTGCCCCAGCTCTGACATTTTAATGATGAATTCATTTTAAAAAATTGTTTCCTATACTCAAATATACTATTAAAGTATACATAAAGTTTGATTATTGTAGAATAATTATTTATTAGTTTAAAAAATCCCTCAATATTGCTTATTTTTTCCTGTTTGAATGTATATTCCGCCTCAAATTGAAATAACTGACGACGACATGGAAAAATGGACATCGGGACAATCCTGGGTGGTTGATAAAAATGTATATGACATTGATACGCCACTGCAGCGCAGAGCACGTACCGGCGATTAAAAACAAGTCTGGAATTATAAATCGCCTCATAAAGTGGTCATATTAGGTAGCGAACGCGATGAAAAAAAAAAAGTCGTCACGTTTTTTTCCAACACGTTGCACCTTTTCGGAATTTACGTGACAACGTACGAGCAGGCCGGGGACAAGGACGATATTTCAGGAACTAAGTATCGGTAACGGTCGGTTGAATCATCCCGGGAGGACTCATCGACTATCGATATTGACAAAGTGAATTTTTAAGAGGGAAGATACCTTTAGGCGAAGCAAAAATGTGCTGATTTTTTTTCAAAGCAATGAATTCTTCGACATTTTTTAGATTTGGGGTATGTTTTATTACTATTTTTGGCTGTTACATGGTATTTTTTTAAAATTGATCTTCATAACTGGCGGAGGTACAGCACGGTCTTCTAAACTGCATTTCCAAAACTGGCGTGACGTATAGTTCAAAAACTAATCGACCGATTATGATGAAATTTGGTATAAATCTTTCTCACCTTATTGTCTAAAACACGAACCTCAGTGTTTTTGAAAATAAAAAAAAAGTATTCTTTCATTGCAAAATGTAGCCATTTTTTTCGAAAAATTCAATCTTTTTGTTTGGAAGCGTTCCATTTAATCGATTTTCAACATTTCTCACTTTTTCTTGGTTCATATTCTGCATATGAGTGTTAATGAAAGACAAATATTTGTTGCGTTTTTTTTTTTCAGATTAAGGGGTACCATTAGTGGGCACTTTCAAAAGATCAATTTTTTTGTTGCATTTCTCGTTACCTATACCTTCAAGATTAACATACTACAATTTCAAGTGCGGATCTCAAATAGTTTTTGAACTTTTAAAGAGCAGCTGATTTATAACAATGAAATCAATATTTTTATCTTTCAACGCTTTTTTCTCAAATCGACATTTTTCAAATTTGCTGTTTTTACTCGAATGAAAATCATCCGATCGGCTTGAATCTTGTTTTCGCGTATTCAGTATTTGTTTCTCCATACATTGACTCTCCAGTTTTTCGATTGGATAAAAAATATCAATTTGCCATGCAAAAACCATCAGATTTTTATGCATAATTTGGAACGTTTTTTTTTCAAAACCCCGCCATTTTGTTGGATTTTAATCTTTTTTTCACAATTCTGCATTATTGTACAGGCAATACCTTCTAGCTTAACGGACTTTTTTTAATTTTTTGATTCCAGACATTCTGAAGGCCGCAATCACTGCAGCAGTGGGAGAACATTTATTTTTGAGACTCGGGAGACGGCGCGTAAGTCGCTGAAAATTGAATATTTTCATACAAAAAAATTACTGCACATAAATTATTTATGCACAAATATATCCTCGAAATTTCAAAATATTCGATGCCATACTGTTCTTTCAATAAATTCCCGAAGATCACTTTTTTAGGCAGTACTATGAGTGATGCCCAAAAGTTTAGAAGACCCTGCCATACCTCCGCCATTTTTCAAGATAGATAAAACACGAAAATACCACGTAACAGCCAATAGTAGTAATAAAACATACCCCAAGTCCCAAAAATGGAGGAAGAAATCTTTCCGTTCAAAAAAAATCATGAAAATTGGCAATTTTTTCCTCGCCTAAAGTTATCTCCCCCGTTAAGCCTCCGGGAACTGAATGTTCGTGTCTCGGTGCACGTAACCCCGGATGGCAGCACTGTGCGGTACCAATTTACGTGAATACTCCGTCTCTGTTTGTACTCTTGGCAGAGAGCCCCGCTGGTGCATCTGCAAAGAGAGCGCGACGTTCGATGCATAACATCGAAGCAAGCCAGGCATACGCTCGACCAACGACCCGCGCGTTTGTCCTGGAATCTGATAAATTCATCTCCGACTGGCTTCCATTGAGCTGGAACGAATTTCAAGCACGTCCCTACGATTTTCCAACGCGATCCACTCACGAGCTACGAGCCTCGCGCGGAAAATGCTGGTCAAGAGTTTCGGCGAAATTTCCGACAATTATTGAGACCCGTCCTTAAAGTACGTGTATGAGATATGTCACTATACATTCAAAGCCTCAAATACCGATGGCCTCGACGGTCGAGGATCAATCGAAGAAGGAATATCCGAAGCAGGGCTGATAAACGATTAAAAAAATACGAGGGAATTTCAATACTTCAATTTAATTAGTACAATTGATTAATTACTCGTTTACTAAATTATAAAGATAGCGAAAAAAAAGAATTTTTTAAATTGATTTTTTAATGTTTTGATGTACGCTTTTGAATGATTGATTTTTTCACGTTTTAAAGTACGTTTGAATTTTTATAATTAAACTTTACGTTTTTGTAGGTTTTAATTTTAATTGTGTGATTTTTTACGTTTTTGTACGTTTTAAGGTAGCACGAGCGCGCAATCTTCATTTCTATACATTTTGTTCAAATTATAACCAGATATTGTTCATATTATGCATGTTTGAGTGAAATTTCAGAACAGTCGACTATTTAGATTCGGAGATAATGGCTTTTAAAATTGCAACTTTTAACAGTACAGGGTCTGCATTAAAATTTAGACAATAATTTTGGGTAAAAAATATTTGTCCCCTATAATAAGAAGACATATGGCAACACCGCATCGTTCCACGTATCCAATGACGTGGGTTTGCACCGCATAATTAAAATAATACTGCAACACAAATTTTTATTTGGAAGTAATTTTTAATCGAACGAAGTTTTCAATTAGTTATGAATGAACCAACACCTTTATTTGTTAATGAAGATAACATAAACAATATAAAATACTAATATTTATAATGCAAATATTTTTTTATGACAAAATGTTCGACTTTAGAACCACGATAATTATTTTTTCCTCAAAATATTGAACGATACTGTTCTGCGGTGTTGCCATGTCTTCTTATTATAGGGGACAAATATTTTTTGCGAATAATTATTCTGTCTTTACTGAACGTTTTTAGCAAAACTGAATAGTAAAGGCAATCCAAACTTTTTTCACTCTTTTCCTAACTAGTTTGCTATCTAAACATAATAACTTCCTAACTAGTTTGCTATCTAAACGTAATTTATTCAAAATTTATAAACACAATAGAATGGTACGATGAATTATGCGACCTGACTTTCGGACAATGCAGACCCTGCACTGTTGAAAGTTGCAATTTTGAAACCCATTATCTACCAATCTAAATAGTCGGCTGCTCAGGTAGGAAATCAAAAGGCTCACGATGGAAACAAGCTTGTGCGAACCTTGTTTCACCGAGCCTGAGTGAGACAGACCTGGGCCAGGTTTCATTGCATCGTTTGGAACAGCCTGGAACCAAGACTGGCTGCTTAGCCTAAATTCAGGCTTATTTCAAGCTTCATTCAGCCGGTGAATTTTAAGGCTAAAAATCAAGGCCGGATGCAGGCTTGTTTCAGGTTCTGATAAAATAAAATAAGTTCAACATAATATTTTTTCTGTACTTTTATGAAAAAAAAAAATTAGCAATAAATGCGAGAATATTTTGAAATTATGTATCTGCAAAAAAAATTACACTACTGACATTTTACTTCATCCTCTATCTTAATTTTCTAAATCAATTTGACGCAACAAACATCGAAAATACTGTTTTTTAAAATATTTTTTATATATATTTTATAATAAATAATAAATATATATAATGAATAAAATGAATGCTTTACAAATTTATTTAATTTACCCCAATGTAGAATATAGAAAACTAAAAACAGGCCTCATATAGCCTTGAGAAGAGTTTGGGATAAGCCTGGTCATAAATGCTCGTGAAGGCTTCATTAAGGCTCGTTTTGAGCCTTGTTGTTTCGTCATTTCAGGCTTAGCACAGGCTTTTCTACCAGCCTTTGGTCAAGCCTGTTTGCAAGAGCCTGAAACCGCGTTATCATTCAGAGGTTCAGCTAGGCCTGAAATCAGGCTGGTGATCAGCCTGAATTAAAAAACGTGAGTCTTGTTTCAGAGCTTGGCGAGCCCTTTTTTTCATCGTCAATTCCTACCTGGGTGTTCTAAAATTTCACTCAAACATGCATAATGATGTGAACAATATCTGGTTCAAATTTGAACAAAATCTATAGAAATCAAGGTTGCGCGTTCGGTCTACCTTAATTCTAATGATTGAATTTTGTACCTTTTAATGTACGTTTAATTTTTATTATTGAATTTTTCACGTTTTTACGTACGTTCGAATTTTGGTGATTACACTTTGCACGCTTTTGTACGTTTCAATTTTGATGCCTCAATTTTTTACGCTTCCATTTTCTGTTGTTGAATTTTTCACGTTCTAACCCGTAGTAACGACACCTCGATTGAAGAAACATACCACACTGGTGGAATTTGGGATTCTGTATTTTCAAAGTACTATTATTTTCGTATAAATAATCCAAAAGTATTCGATAACCAGTGTTTCTTGGGGTGAAAATGTCCCAGAAATCCAATTTCAATTATCTCGAATGCGAAAAATAGTGTTTATTTGGTGAAAATTCGTGAAAATCAAAACAAACATTTACAGAGAGTGACGAAGGAGACATTTAGGTGGTGCAAATTTGCACCTGTGTGGTAACCACGGACTAATCTACGTTCTAATTTTAATTATTGAAATTTTCAACGTTTTAATGTCGATGATCAAATTTTTCACGTTTTTGTACGTTTTAGTTTGAATAATTCAATTTTTCACGTTTATGTACGTTTTAATTTTAATGATTGAATTTTTCACACGTTTGTCCGGCTTAATTTTAATTATTATGGTTTTCACATTTTAATGTACGATTTTATTTTGATTATTGAATTGTTCACGATCTAATTCTAATGATTGAGTTTTCAATATTCCCCGTACACGCTCCCCTGCATTTACGTCCGCTCGCAAGCTCGCTATTTCCGGTTCTTTAGAGGCCCCTCGGCATGATGGCCACCACGATTCGTTTCGTAATGCACTATTGTATCGCATTTGAACAAGGGCACAGGGAAACTGCTGAAAACCCGTATCGATACAGGAGACTATATTTTCACTCGATTTCAAGTGCGTTAGCAACGAGCGTTCACCCATCCAATTATTTTCCCAGGCCCACTTGACGTGAAAGATCACCCTAGCCGGGCATCGATCTCGCTACTGACGGCAAATAAAATCTATCCATCTTTGGCATACGCTAATTAGAGTGTTCGATCCATCCCCCTTATGAATTACACACCTTGCTGCGTGTTCGCTGTAAAGGGGAAAAAGGCGATACCACCATTACATTGATTGATCGCCGCAGGGCAGGGTGGATATGTGGCATAAATTTCTTTCGCGTGAATTTGATGCTTTTTCGTCTCGGGTTTTCGTAACGTGACTCCACCTAACTCTCCCTCTCCCTCCTCCTCCCCCCCCCCCCCCCCCGCCCTCTCTCTCTCTCTCTCTCTCTCTCTCTCTCTCTTTCTCTTAGAACGTTGGTGTTGGAACCAACAAAACGAATTGATTGAAGGAAAAAATAGGTAGACATAAATGGTCACGTATATAGCGATAGAAGAGAGTCTGTTTTTTTATGATACTGAAGTTTGCATCGTTGGAACACAATGACATTCCTTTTCTTTCATTGATAACATTTCTTTTTGGCTGATTTAGACTATGACAATGGTTCGAACGTTTCTGCGTATTTTTATTACTGGTTAACCTCAAATTACAAAAAAACGGATTTCGAATAATAATAAAAAAGACGGAATAAGAAAAAAATCGTTGCGTTCCAACGATGCAAACTTCAATACCATGTTTTTTTTCGGTCTGCGAAAAAAAATTGGAGAGACCAGAGTATTCCACTGAAGTTACGAGCGATCAAAATATGATGGGTCTAGAATGGGCCTAAAGTTTGCATCGTTGGAACGCAACAAAAATTCTTATTAATTTCTTATTTTCATTATTATCCAAAATCATATTTTGCAGATGTGTTGTAAATCGCTAACTACAAATCCTAAAAAATCTTTTCGTGATTTTCGTAGCTTTAATCTGCCACAGGAAAATTTTGAAGACAATACTAAAATCATTTTCGTTGCATTCCAATGATGGAAACTCCAACGTCATGGCTCTGGAAATAGAAAAATAATAATAACGATGAGAGGCAAGAAGCTTCGAGAATAACAATAATAATAAAAAATGTCAAGGGTGTGCAAATTATTCAAATAATACTAATGATTTACAATAAAACCGACACTGGTGGATGGGTGGTCATGATATTAAAGTTTCCATCTTTGGAATGCTCGTTATGGCTCGAAAAGTTATTGATCGATCTGGCTGAAATTTCGGGATGGTTCTCACTATAGCATTATTGGGAGGATATACCCAAAGTTTTAAGGTCATAGCGTAAATAAATTAATTTTTTGAGGCCAAAATTTTCGAGAAAATGATAAAAAATATGAAAATTTGATTACAAAGCCTACTTAATTTTTAATTTGATACTTTTTAAATATTTTTATAGATATATACTTCCAATGTTATAGTGAGAAAACTCCCAAAATTTTATCCAGATTGATCAGTAACTTTTTGAGCTAAAACATGAGCAGTTTTTCGAAAAACGCCTAAAGCCTAAAATCGAAAAAAGGTTACCACTTGTAGGTTGTAATGAGATAATGTCTAAATTTAAAAATGATGCAATTATTATATAACCTTTGAAAAAAATCATGAAAAATGATTTTCGGGCGTCTAAACGTATTTCCACCCTTATCGGAATAATACAGAACTCAGCGACATCAAAACTCAAGATGTATAATAATAGGATAAGCAGAATTTCTATTTTTTTTTCCTCGTCATTATTATTATTTTTATATAATTTCTTCATGTCCGATTTCTCACAGCGACGCGAAGTTTGCAACATCCTTTGTAATTCTGCTCCACATAATCATGGGTTCTCGTGTTACGAATGAACCTATTATTTCCGATCGAAGTCAGGCTCCCTCCCTCCTCCCGTTTCCCAGCCCCCCTCTCTCTTTATCTATCAATCTCCCGTTCCCTCTCTCTCATTCTCGCTCTCTCTCTTTCTCGCTCTCTGTTGTTTCGCGAAGTACACACAGAGAGCGGTGCGTACGTACGATAATTTCATCCGGGTTACACCGAGATACCCGGACGCTCCTCTTTCTCTTTCTCTCCCTTTCTGCACATTCGCGTCATGCTCTCCTAGTCGAACTGAAAGCTTGCTTTTGAAACAGCGAGCCCATACAAAAGCAGCTGTGATACGAAGCTGAACGATTTTAGTTTTGGTTGCCGAACATTCAATGGTCATATGTATATTGAAGGGGCGCTGTTGAAGTTTGCATCGTTGGAATGCAATGCAAAGACGTTTTTATTTTATTGTTCTCTACTTTTATTACTATCTGAAATATTTTTCTTTGGATTTAGGTTGTCCGCCTCTGGGGAGGATGTTAAAAAAAAGCTTACCGTATCTTCGATCTGTCAGAAAAGTTTGGGACAGCTTTGATATGTCAAAAAGAATTCGCTAAGAGAAATAAATTATGTTCGTTGCGTTCCAAAGGTATGAACTTCCATATCATTTTGAGGGAACAGCTGTCTCATTGGTATTAGGATTTTTCATTCATGTTCTATGAGGTTCATCCTTTATTTTTCGTCTCTTCGACATCATTCCCCGGTATTTTAAAGTAATATTTATATTGTCGACTATTCAATATATATATATATATATATATATATATATATATATATATATATGTATATATATATATGGGAAGAAATAGATGATTCTGAATTTGACGAAAAGGAAGTTTTTTTTTCATTAAATGCCACACAAATAAAAATGAACCGTTTACGCCTGACAAAGTCGAATTGAAAATCACAAAATCATTAAGAGCATTATTGGAGATTAAAATGATAAAAATCTTCGAAAAAAGATAAGATTAATTCGAAAAAAATAGAAGGAAAAATGGGCCCACGATGAGACTAATTTTAAAAATCGTATAATGGGTCACTCTATTTTGAATTTTTTTTTGAAAAAAATTAAAAAACGAAAATTATTCGTTAAGTTGAAGAAAAATAGGTAAGTTAATCTGTTAAGTTAAAAAAAATAGTTGTCAGTTCAAAAGCAAAAAAAAACATTGACATTAATCATTGATAATTTTATCATATTTTTTAACGAAAGTATGCTTCAAAATGAAAAAAAATTATATTATGACATTTGTCGATACCTTAATCGGTTCTGGAGTTATCAGCGTTTAAACGTTTCCAAAACATCCAAAATCGACACTTTTGGAAAAATATAACTGCTAAAAGAGAAGAGATAAAAATCTAAAAATTGGTGTGGATTTATTGTTAACTTGAATACCCAGTTTGGTTTTTAGATTTCCGATGGACTGTTTAAGCTAGTGAGTGTCCACCGCCAAACATCGCGAAAAAATGTGATCATCTGCCGGTAGCCATGTTTTTGTTGTCTTCCTGTATTTTTTGGTGTTTTTTTTAAAGCTCTCAATACCTTTGTGTTTAAAAAAAAGCGTTTCTTCTTTATCAACCGTTTCCCATGGGAAAAATCGGAATTTGGCCATATTTTTTCGGGCCTCTATGTAGATGTAGCCCCTTAAGCTGTCAATTTATACCTTTAATATCTATATGTATACACAGGCAGTTCGGGCATGATGACGATAAACTCTATGGTACTATAGATGCGACTGGATATCCATCAACGCGAGTATGTATATTTTTATTGGAGCGCTGTCGAAGCGTGCAGGTGGTTCACCAGCGCGCACGAGCGATCTTTGCTGCGAGAGAGATCGGCCGCACGCACCGTCAAGCAAACTGAAAAAAAGTTTCGCGAGCTTTTGCTATATTCCTTTCTTTCTCTCGCTCTCTCTCTACCTGTTTCTCTCTCATCTTGTCTATCCCTAACTCGGCTGTCCCTCTCTCGCTCTCTCTCTCTCTCTCTCGGCTCGATTCTCTCGCTCGAGGAAATCGGTATATTTAACCGCGGCGCGCACATCCGCAAGCTCTGCGAGCAACGGCAAACTTGTGCTCGTAAATTCGATCCCGAAACAACTATTTTTGCGGACGAAGTCCGAGCGCATTCAAAGATGAGAGCCTCGTAAAAATATTGTTCGAATATAGCCCTCATATATTTATATTTATATACATGAGTTTGTTTGGGACAGTTCGATAAATTCAATCATGTCAGTCAGTAATCGTTACATGCTTACACTTGTCAACATCGGTATATAAGCACAACGATGTGTAACACGATAAAATGATTTTGTAATTTGCATTATTGGTATGCAACGTAAATTCTACTTCATATTTTTATTTCTTTATTTTCATTATGATCTAAAATCTTTACTCGGCAGCATTTCGGTTATAAAGTTCCATAAGGATTCTCAAAAATGTTTCTATGATGTTTCGTAGCCCAAAAAGGCCAAAAAAACGGCAATACGAGGAAAAAAATACATTTTCGTTGCATTGCAACAATGCAAACTTCAACACCATCACGATTAATCCTACGTTGATACACTGGGTCATTTTGACCAAGATGAATATTTAATAAAACGCTCATTTTTCCAAAATTGAAAATTTTCCATCATTTTTTCATACGATTTAATTTGGTTTTTCTCGAATTTTAATTGTGCAGCCATATTGAGAAATGTTTAAAGTGTATGGCCGATTTTTTTCATCAAAAATGGACCCAAGGGTTGTTAATGGCAAGTGGATGATGTACTATCCGGGTCAAAGTGACCCAGTGTGTCAAAATGGTGGCCAAATATAAGTGCGTTAACGAAGGGTTAAGTAATACATTTTTCTTTCGCATATCGGAACCGAATACACGTATACAGTGATCGTGTCTATAGATTTTTAAATAAACTTTTCCTACGCACTTCGTGTTCGGCACCTGCTACGTGTCGAATAAAAACCAGCATCAAAATACCCCTATGGGGTTGAAGTTTGCATCGTTGGAATGCGACGAAATTTCTTTTGATCTTCAATCATTTCTTTTTTTTATTTTAATCCAAATTGTTTATGTCGATCTAGTTGGTAGATCTTTAATGAGATTTAAAAAAATATTTGCGCTTCTTTAGTAGCTTGAACCCATAAAAAAACTTTGGGGTATCCGAAGAAAATGAATTTTCCATTGCATTTCAACGTGCAAAGTCGTAATAATAATTACAATAATTTTAATAATAATACGACAGTGATAATAATAATAAAGAACTCAAGGTCACGACGTTCGAGATTTCCCGAGCACATCTGTGTTTCCTTACACTGATATATTTATATTCATATGTAACTAGACTGCATTATTCTAGGGAAACGAATACGCCACTTTTTCTCGTCGCTTTCATTTATATATATATATATATATATATATATATATATATATATATATATTGTTATATGTATATGTATCGATTCGTAACGGTTCTCGAAGGCCGATTGATACAACGCTTCTTCTTGCTTCCCCGCACTGCGCTTCTATTATTCACTCATAATGCTGTGTGTTATTTTTCCATGTTTTTTTCGTTACTTTTCATTTCATTCGAGCTAATTACGCAATTATCGTGGGTCGAATAAGTATCGAGAATAGAGGTTAAACACGTCGAACGATTAGATTGATGAATGTTTCAATAAATCAAGAGGCTCGCTCGTTAATTTCAGCTCCCGCATAGTCCTGTCTCCGTCACGTGCTTTCGTGCGCACTGATCGAGGATTGTTTTTTATAGCTACTGCGACGAAGATATGGCTATTCTACTAGAGTGCGGTACGGATACGACTCCATCGTTTTCTAAGGACAATGTTTCTTTCGAGTTTTGTGAAGACTTTTGTAAGACGTAGAGAGTAAAAAATGGAGGAGATACGGTATTGAAAGCTCCGCAGTTTAAGGGGGAAGACATCTTTAGGCGAGGCAAAAATTTGCTGATTTTAATTTTTTTTTTTAAAGGAAAGTTTTCTTCCCCATTTTTCAAACTTAGGACATGTTTTTTTACTACTTTTGGCTGTTACATGGTATTTTTATTTATTTATGAATCTTGAAAATGATTTTTTTTAATTCAATGAAGTTTTGATTCAATATCGGAAGGTTTTCAATTCCGGAACTGAGTTCCGGTACTAAAGACCTAATTTCAGAAGTGGCAACCATATAACTGTTTTTTGGTGTTTAGGAAAAAAAGAAGGTTCATATTACATTCCAAATAAGATTTAAAACATCAGTATTTTAATCATTTATAATTAAACATGTTTTATCATAGTTCTCCCATAATATTGTAATTGGATATTTTAAAGAGTAAAATCAAAACGAAACTTGAACTATGAATAAAAAACATATGATAATTATAAATCTACACACGCCATAGTCTTCGAATTTTCATTATGAAATGAGATAAACTTAGCAGAATAAACAACACTAGATAATTAATATTTGGAAATAAACTGAGATCAAATCGACAACTTATACAGTCATTTTTTTAAATCGGAACCGGTGTTCTTGATAATGCGTTCACAAGAACAGTAAAGCATCTAACATTCTGTCAGGGACCGAGACGGGAGACAGGAGACCGAGACTCTCGGTCTGCTGTCTCTGTCTCCAATCGAACCGCCGCCTTTAGGCTGCCTTTCCACCAGAGATGTGAGCTAAGGATGTGTGTGAAACTCCCCAATAGGATCGCTTGATTTGCTTTTTGGTGTGCTGAGCTATGGATATGAAGCGATCCTATTGATTGGTTTCATACACATCCTTAACTCACATATCTAGTGGAAAGCCAGCCTTACATTGGGCGCGTTCAGAAAAGTAAATAATAAAAATATCACTCAATGTGTAAAATTTCTGAATATCAGAATTACGATATTACCCGTAACAATTCCGGAGTTGAAATATCGAAAATTTTGTTCCAAAATTCCGGAGTTGCGAAATCGCCGAATTTCGAAATGCGCGCCCTAATGGCGCGGTCTTCTGAACTGCATTTTCAAAACTGGCGTGATGTATAGCTAAAAAACTAATCGAACGATTCTGATGAGCTTTGGAATAAATCTTTCTAACCGTATTGTCTAAAAAATGGCACTAAATGTTGAAAAATTATTTTTTTTAAGTATTTTTTTTTATTGAAAAATGCAATTTTTTTTCAAGTTCTATCTTTTTGTTTCGAAGCGTACCATTTAATCGATATTGGATATTTCCCGTTTTTTTCGGTTCATATTCTGCGTATGAGTATAAATAAAAGAAAAATCTTGGTTGGTTTCTTTTTCAGATTAATTCTGAATTATCCGCCCCGTTTAGAAGATCTGCCATATCTCCGCCATTTTTAAAGAACAATAACCATGTAACAGCCAAAAGTAGTAATAAAACATACCCTAAGTCTAAAAAATTGTGAAAAAATCTACCCTATCAAAAAAAAAAAATAACGAAAATCATAAATCTTTTATCATAAACCTTATCGCCTAAAGGTATCTCCCCCCTTAAATAGTCCAAATGGAAAATCGTTTGAACTGTTGGAGTGCAACGAAAATTCATTCTTTTTAATCGCTCAATTTTTTTTTGCCGTTTGATACTTTGAGAATTCACTCGAACGTTTTCATGTATTTTTATTAAGAGGGAATGACACCTTATCGCGGTCGGTATGGTAGAACAATTATAGATTCCCAAAAATCTCTGAAACGGCTCTTCAGATCCCGTCGAAACTTTGCCAAACGACGTCAAATAGATAGACGAATACCTGTCTGCCCTTCAAGTTTTCTGAATTTGAGAAAAAAAAAAACTAAATTGGCTTATGATAAGCCAATCTACATTTTTTTTCTCAAATTCAGAAAATTTGAGGGGTTGACAGCTATTCGTCTATGTATTTGACGTCGTTTGGCAAAGTTTCGATGGGACCTGACGAGCCGTTCCAGAGATTTTTGGGAATCTATAATTGTTCTACCATATCGACCGCGGTAAGGTGTCATTCCCTCTTAAAGATTTATAACCTTAATTCGTAAAAAAAAGGCTTTGGATAATGATCAAAATGATGGGATAAAAAATGTAGAAAAAAAATCGTCGCATTCAAACGATGCAAACTTGAACGTTATAAAAGAATAAAGCAGGTTTAAAATACTCTTGAATTATTAAGGGGTCCTTGTTGCATAAAAGTATAACCTAGGGTCTTAACGTTAATTTCCAAAAATTTTGTAAAAATCACAAAAATTTACCAAGTTAGAACGATTTTTGTGATGCGTCACATCGCCCATCGCGAAACGGCGAACCACTACGACTTGCCCTTTTTTCTTTAGCGTTTTTTGCGAAACTATATTCTATGAAACGGTGCAATACGTATCAGTTTCAGGTATCTTTCATTCACATATTGTTTTCCACATAAGTTATTATTATTAGCATTGCCCCTAGGGTCTCTAAAGCATTGATTATTACTCAGAATATTATTGTTTTTGAGTTTCAGTCGACCTTGTTTTTTGTTTGCCTTTCGGCGTATTTGTTATTTTACAGTTATGTTCTAAGAGGTGATTCTAGTTTAAGATGAGATGTTATGATAGAGTGTATAATGGTTGGTGAAGCGGTGCAATTCGAGAGTTTTTCTAGCCTATCGGGGGCATAGCCTATCGGGGCATAGAATATTTATTTTCGCATGATTGGTGTGGAATTCACGTCTGTCGTCGTTGGTTAAGGGGGGCTAGACCAGTGTGACACTTTCAAAAAATCGATCTTTTGCCTTTTTCGATAGTTTATACTTTTAAGAATATCGTGTAAAAATTTCAAGGCCGTATCTCTATCATTTTATCATGCAAAAATCGATGGTTCAATCTTTAAACGCGTTTTTCTCGAAATGAGATTTTTCAAATTTGCTGACATTGTAACTCAAAGAGCAATTATCTGATTGACTTGAAATTTGAAGTGAGTACTCTTGAATATATTTATTCTACAATGACGTAGGATATTTTTGATTGGATGAAAATTGACGATTTGGCATTGAAAAAAAAAAACGACCACTTTATAGGCAAGAAAACCGACTTTTTCCATAACTACGCCATTTTGTTAGATTTTGATATTTTTCGAAAATTCTACGTCATTGTACAGGAAATACCTTCCAGTTTAACGACATTTTTTCCTTTTTCGGTTTCAGCTACTCAATCGGCTGGAATCATATCAGCAGTGGAGGAACTTTTTTTTACGCCTCCGAAGGCAGCGCATAAGTCGATTGGATCTCAATATTTTCCTATGAAAAAATTCTGTAATATAGGTCAAATATAGCCAAATTTATTCTTAATTTTCCGAAACATTTGATTGAGTACTTTTCTTCCAAAAAAAAATCCCGAAAATCACCCAAATTTTCGGCGTTCACACTGGTATAGCCCCTTAACGAGTTCAGATATGGACATACCGAAGTCGGTAGTTCTACTATGTTGGCTAGGTGTAGTTCACGTAGTCTCTCGCGGAATGTGTTTTTTCGTTTAACATTAACCAGAGGTCTTCCGTTGGGAATTGGATCGGTAAGCCAGTGGTGTTTTTCAATGCTTTTTTATATGTCACCTCAAGTTTTTTGAGGTTGGTTTCATAGTATAATGACAGCAGCCATGAGATCCCATAATTGAGGGATGATAGGATGCATGCTCGGATGATGCGTTGTTTGACGTGGACGTCAATGTTGCTCTGTCTCCCGATGATACTCTGGAGGCAGTTGATTATGTAATTGGTAATGTTAAATCTCTTTGCCGATAGCGTGTGTACTCTCATGGTTCTAGTCAGTTTTGCTCCAAGGTATTCTCGGGTTTTTTTCATTGGTACAAACGTATCTTCTCTCATTACAGGATCCGTAAGTTTAAGGTATCGTTGTTCTCGAGTGTGGTATTTTCTTCCGAAAGGTACCACTTGTGTTTTTTCTCTGTTGCATTTTAGCCTCCATTTGTGGTAATATTCGGTGAGATTCTGCGTTGTACGTTTCGCTTGCAATCCGTATCTCAAAATCAATTCGTCCGATTCATTTCAATTTCCGACAGAACATGATAACATTTTCTCCCGTATGACCGGATAATTTTTTTACATGTTCGTCCATTTGTCAATACCAAATGATTAAAGTTGTTGTCTTGGCCAAAAATCGAACCTTTTTCTTTCTACGCTTTGGCATTTTGGTTATTTTCAAAATTCCAAACGTATCCGGTCATACGAAAGTTGAATTATTATACTAAAAGTAGATTTATTATTTTTCGTTCTAGATGCTTTAATTGCCAGAGCTACCTGCTAAGAACACTTACCTTTGTTTAAATAATAATAACTCCATTGTTTACCAATATTTCTCGATTTAAGAAAAACTCCACCATTGCGCGACTATGTATCAATTGTGTGTAAAATCCCAACCTCGTCATCCCAATACTCTCGTCAGAACAAAATATTGAACATCGACCTATTTTTAGGGGCCTAAGATGACGTCGACCCACTAATCGAATAATCTTGAGCGGTGAATATCGTAATTAGTGTCACAATTAAATGGCAGTCGAAATGAAAAATCATGCAAAAGTAATACATAACGTAATAAAGTGAGTTATCCGAAGTTAAACGAATTAAAAAAACCGGTGATGGCCTTAAATGACTTACATCGCTCTCCCTCGTGTTGGTGATCGCTCTCTTGCTCCTCGCATGATAGACCCTCGGCTTCACTGTCGTATGCGCGCTAAACTCCTCCGATGGACCTAGAAAAGAAAATCAGAAAAAAGCAAACGTTAATTTCGTTCTTCGTTCTTCACTCGAGCACATTTGTCTTCGATAAAAATATTGCCCCCGAAGAAAAGTGTTGGTGAGCCCTCTTCGGATATGTACGTCACGAGGCTGCACGTGCTCTCAGCGGCTTCATGATATCTGGGATATGATGAACGGTAACGGGAACCGGGACTGACGTCATGCAGTATACGTCGGGAAGCGAGAAGAAATTTTAATCGGTCCCTACAATTATTATTATAAGTCCAAAAGTCTCGGAGCCGAATTATTCCACCAATGCAATTAACATCAATGATCCCAATGGACTGGACATCAAAAGAGGAAAGTACGCCTCAGTTGCCCAATTGTTTTTTGACACACTTAGTCTGCTAATATCTGTGAAATATTTTTGAAGATCCTTATTGGGAATCCGTAATCTAAAACTGCCAAAGAGATAGTAATAATGAAAATAGAGAAATAAAAAAATAAAAAACGATTTTCGTTGCTCTCCAACGATGCAAACTTTAACACCATATTTAAAACCTTATATATCCTGAAAAAAATCGTGTCGTTTCTTGTATTATTATGATATGGTCGATATGTATAAACATCCAAAAGTTACATGGTCCGAAGAAAGGTGGTTTTAAAACTTTAGACGCTTTTTTTTGAAGCCGCGTTTTCTAAATCGGGCGGACGCATAGATCCCAAAATTTTCCATCGAATGCCTTTAAATTTCAATAGTAGCTTCTTAGATAGATCTCCTAGCGAAGTACACACGATTTTTTCGCTAGACTAACAAATATGGTTGTTATAAACAAATGAAGATCGTTTGTCAAGTAAAAAAATGGAACTTTTTTTCGAAATGGTGCCAAATTAGCAAAAATCGATTCTTTGTAATAATGTGTGTAATTTTCTAGTAAAACTCATGTAGGTTACAAGACAAAATTATTCTCCGTTCTAGGTGCTCATGTGCGTCTCCAACGGGCCCGCCTGTGGGAGCCTAAAAAACGCGTTCTCTTTTTACCAGGCACTGGGTCGCCATACTGTATATTTTGAAAAATATAAAATTGCTTTGAGGTCCTCCACATATGTAAAATAAATTCTCCAAACGTTAATTTGATTGGATTATGAGTATTATCAACAACAAAAAATTCCCCAAAAAAGTCTTGTTTTTCGAACATCCAAAGGTATATAAGGCATTAATTCGTTTATGATCATCCATTTAAACCGTACATCAAAAACGTCCACTACCGAGCCTCCTGAGTTTTTAAAAGGCAATCGCATTAAAAACATTTCCAATGAGCATACCAAAAAGGCACCAATGCGGCGTTGCTTTTTAACAATAAAATATTAACCCAAGCAGACTCACTTGAGCCTCTTGAAACTCACTCAACTCATTGTACACCTAGTGCAGGAGGGCGGGGGGGGCTTCATTATGGAAATCGAAGTAATCGGTAAAATGGACGGAATTGGGGTTTCATGAGTGAATTGGATTTGCGGCAACTTCGAAACATGGATCAACAAGTTACTCGAACTTTAACAAAGTACGGACCTCTATGTATATACATTGACTGTGACCACGGTGTACTCTCGACGTCATAGTCGAGAGCTCGAAAGTTTGTCGAATCCATGGCGCAGCCAGCCACAGTTATTTGTGTTACGTGTTCCGTGAACGCACGACATTGACGCAGCCATTTCGATGGCCCTTAAGTCCTCCAATTATAGTTTACCCGTGAAATCTCTCGGTAGAAAAAAAAAGTAGATGGAGGGGGAGAAGCAAAATTTAGTTTCAAATCGCCGAGAGGCGTTTATCGCAGGAGCGAATTAATTAACGAACTTCTCTCGCTCGTGCGGGAGTTTTCGCGAAAAGTGCTTGTAAAGTTTTCCCCGGTTTACACGACGTGGATATACGCGAGAGACAAAAAGAGAGAGAGAGAGAGAGAGAGAGAGAGAGAGAGAGAGAGAGAGAGAGAAGTACGAAGAACGCCAGGGAGTTTAATCGATTAGAAGGCCGCAGAAAATGCACGAGTGCACACTGGACGCGCTTAAATTGCATGAAAAATTATCGTCGCACTTCAATCCAAACTTTTCGCCTTTCCCTCAAACTTTTTTATCCCTTACATACACGAACATTCAGAATTGTAAATTTTCCCAGAGCATACAACATCCATTTCTTTTTTTTCCTCAAGGGAAGGGTAGGGGTTTCAGCGTGAAAAAAAAAACACTTTTTTGCGAATTTTTTTCATCTATATGGATAGAGTAAATTTATTGAAAGCTTTTGTACATTGTTAAGTGTCATTTCAAGAACATTCCGTGAAATTTGTACGCGAAAATATCCATAAACAAGCCGGTGACAAAGCTTTTCCAAGAACGCCTTTGGAAAAACACGATTTGCGGTGTTCACTGTATCTCAGCTAGAAATTATCTGAAAACAAGTACCATTAAAATTTAGTCAAAGTATCATCAAATCCTCCCCCCAACGGTCTTTGATAATTTTTTTTTTATTTCTAAATTTTTGGTGGTCATGTAAAGTGAAAAGTGCTATTTTTCACGAAAAATTCCGCCATTTTGGGGATGGAAAACCCCCTAAATGTAAAAAAAATCTCAAACTGACCGTTGGGGGGAGGTATTTTATATGCAGAAAGTGTGTACCAAGTTTGAAATAAATCGGTCATGTAGTTTTCAAATGGCAGTGAACACGGACTTTGAAAAAATGGTTTCGAGAAAAACGCGTTTGGAGTTTAGAGAAGTCGGAGCTACAGTGTTAGAGGAGCCGGACTAAATAGTCAATAACTTCGAGAGTTTTGCTCTGATTGACTTGAAATTTTGGGATTATATTCTTGAAATGTTTACCTATAAGAAAAAACAACAACAAAAAAACGATTTCTGAAAAGTGCAAAACCCTACCCTCCCGTTGACAGTTCCGCACAATTGAAATTATTTTTTCAATATAAAAAATGCCCTGCCTTCGAATAAATCATGCACGTGCGAATAATGAAGGATCGTTACTTTTTCTTCCTCCGGTGAACAAAAAATTTCAACGAAGACATTTTTCACCAGCGAAAGGGCTATCTTTGCGTCGATGTTCGCACAGTAGTCTGGATGGAAATTTCACTGAGCGTGTAATAAGCTCTAATTTGGTTTCATGGGTCCTTCGACCTCGTTGGGGCATGTGTTTCGGCCATACGAGTTCGTGAATTTTTCGTTCCCAGCCAAAGGAGCGTTCAACATCCTGGTTTTTGCGCCATCTGTTTTGTACGCGTGTGTTTTATCTTGCACTCGGAATGGTGACAATGACAGAACGCAAGATCGACGAGATAAAAAAAAATTGCGTCTCTCGATAATTTGAGCGCCGTGAGACTGTTTGTGGAAGGAATTTGCTCGTTGATGGCACAAAAGATGACAAACGAAAAAGTTGTGTACATCTTTGAAATAAAATGTAACATTCTATTGCAATTTTGTGTCTGCTTTTACATTTATGATGTAAAGAGTGTCTCAAAAGGATTTAAATTGATTAATAAAACGTATTATTTATTTGGAAAGTACGAATATTTTTACTTCAAGGGGTTAGGCCACTTTAGAATTTTCGAATAATCGATAATTTTTTTAATAGTCCCCTGGGACCTCAAAAATGATGTCCCAAAAGATTATGGCCGGGAAAAATCTTTAAGTACTCGGTTTTTGATTTTTAGTGCATGACCGCCTGGTCCGCAGCGAGCTCCTTTTGAACTTCAAACGCGTTTATCTCAAAACTGCATTTTTTAAGTTGGCCGGAAATATAACAACAGACAATTTTCAACCGATTCACTTGAAATGTTGAATATATCTTGAAAAATACATTGTCTATGGAAGTACGTAGGATTTTTTTTATATTGCATAGTTAATTTGTTGTTAACAATTATCTGACGATTTTTTAGGCAAATTTTTCACTCTCCAGTTTAGAAGTGCGCCATTTGGCAAAAATTCAATGTATCGAAAGAATCCTACGTACGTCTATAACAGTTATTATATATAATTAAAAAAAATCATTGGCTCATCATAATTAAAAAATTACCGTAACTGTTTGTCCGGCCGTGAACCCTGGAAAAACGGAAACGTCATCGCAAAAACGCTGCACAACCACCATTTTTAAATTAATCGCTTAAAAAAATTATTGCATACAGTCACTGATATGTAAGATAAACACCCTTTTTGTAATTTCGATTTATTTTGTAGTTATTCTGATGAAAAAAAAATTCCCATAAAGCCTACTTTTTCGGCCTTTAGAGTGGCCGAAGGCTTTAATATGAGGTAAAAACATGGAGGTTATGTGTGGAACGCAATATCCGATAAATGGCCGCCTCATCCCGCTTTGCAAACGTTCCCTCTTTTGACGAAAGTTTCAATAACATTTTGGCATAATTGCGGACTAATTTCATCAATGGTGCGTCCAATTGCTTCCTCGATCTCCGAAATGGTCTGTGGATCATTGACATACACTTTACCTCTCGGAAAACTCCAAAGAAAAAAGTCCAATGGCGTCAAATCGCACGATCTTGGTAGCCAATTCACGTCGCCGCGGCGCGGCGCGAGATAACACGACCATGAAACTTCGTCTGCAATAACTGCATTGTTTCGCCCGCAGTGTGGCAGGTTGCGCAATCTTGTTAAAAGAATATGTCTTTAAAGTCCATGCCATTTATCGGTCATTGCGTTCCACACATAACCTCCATGTTTGTACCTTACGTTCAAATAAAAATATTCGTACTTTTGAATAAACAATACGTTTTATTAATAAATACAAATGTCAAGTCATTTTGAGACACCTCTCATATAGATGAGGACGATTGGGGTGCCTCGAAAATATCATCCGGTCAGTCGAGTGGGCCATTGTGCTCGCACATACATGGGTAATAATAACAATAATTTTTTTGTTCGATTGTTTTAAAGTAGGCTCGGATTCTAAAAAATTAGTCATTAGGATATTCTTTCATTTATTATCACTATTAACATCGGGATATGTAGGGGATGGTCGAAATAAAGCTATACTGATTCTTCTATGATGATCACAATATATTATCATGTTATTTCCTATTAATTTTATCATTTGCATTGGTATTGCTTTTACCGTTGTCAACCCATTTAGCTAGTATAAACGAAAAATGATGTCTCTTCTCATTGACATTTCATTCGCATTGCAACGATAATAAAAAGCGACGAACCTATGAGAGCATTGAATTTTCAGCAAAAGTACGTGTGTAAACCGATGAATCCCGCCCATTTATACCACATTGCTTTGTATGGTGCCCTACCCTTCCTTGTTAGTCAATTAAACTTCATAATTACAGCAGCAACGGCTGCGTGCGCTTACATTATTATCAGTTATATATATATATATATATATATATATATATATATATATATATATCTGTATATGTGTGCACGCGCGCACATACACACACGAAAGCATAAATACTTATATTTATAGAAGGGCTTATATATATGTGCAGTCTCCTACGAAACAGCAAATGCAAAAGAGGCGCGATTTAACGTGACTCACCGGATGTTGCCGCGATTCTTGAGACACGTCTCTAGCAGTATATACCAAACCGTCTATAATGTTTGACCTTTTCCTGTGCTGATCGTAAAAATATTAAGGGGCTATAGCAGTGTGACACTTTCAAAAATTCGATTTTTTAATCCTCTTTTGACAGCTTATACTTTCAAGAATATCATTATCATTTATTTCATTTATATCAATATCATTTTATCTTGCAAAAATCGGCAGTTGAATCTTTAAGCGCGTTTTTCTCTAAATTAGATTTTTCAAATTTGCTGACATTGTAACTCACAGAGCAATTATCCGATTGAACCGAAATTTGAACTGAGTACTCTTGAATATATTTACTCTACAATGACGTAGGATATTTTTGATTGGATGAAAATTTACAATTTGACATTGAAAAAAAAAAACGGACATTTTATAGGCAAGAAAACAGACTTTTTTTCATAACTACGCCATTTTGTTAGATTTTGATATTTTTCGAAAATCCTACGTCATTGTACAGGAAATACCTTCCAGTTTAACGAGATTTTTTCCTTTTTCGGTTTCAGCTACTCACTCGCGGCCGGAATCATGTCAGCAGTGGAGGAACTTTTTTTTTGGCGCCTCCGAAGGCAGCGCATAAGTCGCTTGGTTCTCAATATTTGTCTATGAAAAAAATATGTAATGTAGGTCAAATATAGCCAAATATATGCTTAATTTTCCGAAACATTTAATTGAGCACTTTTCTTCCAAAAAATTCCCGAAAATCACCCAAATTTTCAGCGTTCACATCAGTGGCGTCCCTTAAGGCGCCGTTATCTCTACCTCTCTCTCCCTCTTTCTCTTAACGACCAACATGAATATACATTTTTGTTATCAATTTGCAAGATAGCAAAATTGCAATACTGTTAATTTTATCTTACTTCGCAGATTCGTCGATTTCTACTCGACGATATTTTATTCTTCCCAGACTGATCGAATTGCACCGAAAGATTTGTGATAATCCAATGCGAATGCAGATATTATCAACGTGTACACGAGATAACAAACGTAGATAATGCGTTTACGTTAAAAAAAAAAAAAAAAACTCATCATCGTAAGGCGGGGCCGAAAATAAAAACGGCCCGAGGCGAAATGTGAAATTTCCCCTGGTACGAGGCCCTCGTGGAATTCGTATCGAGTTGCCGTCACGAGTAGATAATAACGAGAGTGTGAATTCAAAGGAAAAAAAAAATGGAGAATGCATAAAACCGGAATGTTCCACGTGATGTGCTCTCGTTCGGCCGTCTTCAGGCTGCGTATATGAAGGCGAGCGAGGCTCGTAATAAAGATAAAAGATACTCGGAGTAGGTACGATGACGCGCAGTCGCCTTGTTCGATACTAAACGAGCATTGCGACGCCTTTAGCACTCAAGAGTTTTCCACGTGAATAACCGCGTTTCTTAGTTTCAAGTGACACTGTACCGACTTTCAAAACATTTTGTTGGTGCATAATACAGTGGAAAAAAGAGATCCTACGTTATGACACTCACGTATATACATATTCGTTTGATATTGAAAACTCTTTCGAGACATATTCACAAATTTTAATCAATGTTTTAACGTAATTCATGTTTTAATTTAATTCATGTCTTAACGTAATTAATGTTTTAATTTAATTAATGTTTTAACGTAATTAATGTTTTAATGTGAATAATGTTTTACCGTAATTAACGTTTTAATTTAAATAATGTTTTAACGTGATTCGTGTTTTTATTTAATTCATGTTTTAACGTAATTGATGTTTAAATTTAATTAGTGTTTTGACATAATTGAGATGACGTTGAAGTTTGCATCGTTGGAATGCAACGAAAACGAATGTTTTTCCATTCTTCAATTTTTTTTTGGCCGATTTCGAATGTGTTGGTCACTCAAACATTTTTACGTTTTTTTTCATTGGAGATTTACGACCTTAATTTGCAGGAAAAAGGCTTTGGTTAATGATTAAAAGAGAGAAATAAAAAATAAACAAAGATATTGTTGCATTCCAACGATGCAAACTCCAACGTTGTATAATTGAGTAAAAACGTATGAAGATGATAATCTTGAAGATCACCCAGTAATATTATTTTTAAGTAACTATAATAATAATAATAATAGTTATGATCATGAACGTATTGCGAAACTGTGAAAATTATTATTATGTGTATTGTTATAATTTATTGTAATTATTACAATAGTATATTATTACACGATAATAACAAAATAATATAACTATTGCCAGGCAATAAAGGGGGAAATTATAAATATGCTGGGTGGAAAAATACAAAAAGGGATACGTGAGTACCTTAGGGAAATAGAGAAAGTCTGCAGAAAGATGAACAAGAAGGAAGAGGGAGGAGAAAGAGATGGAGTGGATGAATAAATGAAGAAAAAGAGAGAAAGTTTAGATAATACAAAGTGCAAGAATCGGTGGCGTAGTCAATGAATAAAGGAATATGTAAGCAGCAAGTCATTGTTTTGTAAAAAAAACTGTTAAAAGTTGTGCAAATAAAACTCGATTTTATTTATTGATTAATATAGCTATTGCTATCATTATAGATATTTAATTTATTGATCATATCTTTTATAAGAATAGTTATGATTGTATACCATTTTTAATTATTATTATTATTATTATAGTATAAAAATGATCATTATTATCATTAATAATTATAAATAAAATATTTGCACTGCCAATTAATGTAATAATAATTTATGTATAATATAAGTTAATCATTATTTAAGTTGATTAATAATTAAGTTAGGGGTTAGACTACTGTAAAGATGACGAAAACCCGTTCATTGACTGAGGCAACTCAAATTCAAGAGTCCAACATTTGGTGCAGGAATCGCAGATTGACGGTAAACTTATTATTACAACGATAGAACTGCTAGTAGAACTTTAAACGCGTTTTTCTCGTAACTTTGTTTTCCAAACGGTGCACACGATTTCTCGGCATTTAATGAACGGATTGACTTGAAATTTGGTACACTAATTCAGTGTAATAGTAGTTCAGTCTTAACCGACGTTTTTCATTTCAAAATTTTTTTTCATCAGTTATTAACACTAATGATGTCATTATTCCTCGAAAAATCGAAAAAAAATCAGAATTTCTTTTTTGCTGATCGAAACACGATAATAAAAAAAGATCGATCAAGTCTTAGCCAATATTATCTAATTCAAGAAAAAAAAGGTTCACGCTCAAAGGTCCATTACGAGATTGTTTATAACTTCTTTAATTATCAATATTTTTCATGAAATTTGGTACACAACTTTGTTAATGTACATACAAATAAATGATCAAACGATTTTTACTCTTACTTATTCCTTCAAAATTAATTTTCTTTAATAACCCTGTTTTATTTATTTAATTTTTAATTTGCTCTAACGATCATAAATGCTCGAACGATTTTTATCTTACTTATTCCTTCAAAATTAATTTTCTTTAAGGGGTTATTACCCCCACTTGCGATTTTGAAAAAATCGATTTTTTTTATTGCATTTTTTTGAAGTATAAGTATCTGAGAATATGTCCTGAAAATTTCAAGTCGATCCGAACAAAATTGACTGAGATATGAGCGTTGAAAGAGAAGAATCCGTTGTGTAAACGACCGGAAATTGAAACTTTAAACGCGTTTTTCTCAAAATGGCATTTCTGAAGTCGGTGACCAAGATTACTCGAACACTATTGAACCGATCTACTTGAAATTTTGCAGGCTTATTTAATACATAAAAATGCAGTCTTTAATCGTTCGATTTTTTTTTTTCGGAAAAAAAAATGGCCGCTTTATAGCCAAAAAACGGCCGTTTTTTTGCGTTAAAATCGAACCATTAACTTTGACTGTCCGCCATTTTGTGAAAAGTGAATATTTTTTAAAATCCTTCGATTAAAGACTAGTTTATACTTATATTTGACTAAATCCAACCGCATTTTTTTTCAGATGATCCACTTCGCCGCAATGTTGGTCACCGCAAACTGTGTATATAAAAACATTATTTCATTGACGGCCATTTGCCACTAAACAATGTAATATTTTTCAATAAAAAAATTACTGAAAGTTCTTCAAGATGTGTTCTTTAAGATGGTATATTGATCGATTAAAAAAGTTTTGTAGTTTTCTTTAAAAAAAATCATGAAAAAGTCCTTTTTTGCGCTACAAGTGGAGGTAACGCCTTAATAACCATGATTTTCTCTATTTAATATTTAATTGATTTAATTTTCCTGTCTTTATTTAATGTTAAATTTAATTTTCTTTAATGACCCTGCGCGTCGTCGCAGTAGCCTAACCCCTTAAGTTAACAATAATAATAATAATAATAATAATAATAATAATAATAATAAATGATAAGCTGGCGTAGATAAGCTGGCGTAGGGAAGCTGGCGTGCCCATCGCCCGGGGGAGCGCAACTCCCCCGCAATAGCCACCGACGTGCCAGGCCAACCACCTGGCACGCCGAAAACTAGGTTCGAACACCACCTAGTCAAGCCCCCCACAACCGGTCCCTCTCGGATGGGGACCAAGGATCAGTTGGGAGGGGCACCCGGATAGGATCCACGGTAACGACCACGGCTCGAAATCGGCGCCTCGAGTGGACGGAGGAACTCAAGGAAGACCTCATCCGCTGCTGGAGGGATAGCGTACCGTCGCGGCGGGGCTACATGGCGAGGTTGCAGGCCCTGTGGAGCCAAGAGCACCCAGAGCTTGCACACCTCTCGCAACAACATCTGCGAGACCAGGCTGCCCGCTTGCGACGACAAGGCTACGATCTCTTGTTACTACCACCAGAGCTGTCCGGCAGGCGCTCTTCCGCGCGTTCCGCACGGAGCTCTGCCGGACGGCCTCAAGATCGAACCCCCCGGCAGTCGGAACCCCCCCGTTGGCGCGTCGATTTGACAGAGGACTGGGGAACAAGGAGGGAGAGAATCACTGGGAAATTTTCTCTTCAGCCTGGTTGCCTAGAAGCGGCAAATGAATCCCTCGCGTCAGCAATCCCCGAGACCGCTGATCTCCTCAGCTTGAACTGGGCTGTGTATCGCGCTGCTGTTGAGTCGAAGCCTCAGACACGCAATGATAAGGCGGCGTTTGTGGCTAAGACTCGGCGGCGCGTTGCACAGCTCCAGAATAAGATCAATGAAGCGCGGAGGCAGGCATCCCGTGTTCAGTGTGTGTTAGACTTCATTACGGCGGGGAGGGCGTTTACCCCTAAAATCCGAAAAATCAGCTCGGAACTGAAATGCCGTCACCACACATTGAACAAAGCTATCCTTCTTATTGTGAAGGAACGCTACGTGGAGAAGGTGCGGAACCTGGGGGTTGCGAAGCAATCCCTAGAGAGGCGGCTGGGTCGGGCGTTAGACAACGCCCTCTTCCGTTCTGACCCAGGCCGCTGGTTCCAACCACCTACGCCTGCCCCCAACACAGCGCCAACAGCTGTTCAGGTGGAGCGGTTTTGGGGAAAGCTGTATAGCGAGGCGGATCATTTTGATGAAAGCACTCCAGCTCTGGGACGGTTCGACACGTACTGCCGGCAACAGCCGAGTCAGCGTGGCGACTGTTTTCCAGTCACGCAGGGTGAGGTGGAGAAGGCGGTGAGTAGCATGAGGAACCACGCCGCTCCCGGGCCGGATGGGATTAACATCTTCTGGTGGAAGAAATTCACGTGCACCCATACCCATCTGGCCCGCATCTTCTCATCGTTCATCGATGGGACGGTGCCAATCCCTGCGTGGCTGACAGAGGGAAGAACGGTGTTAATCCCCAAAAAAGGGGATCTGTCTCATCCGGAGAACTACCGCCCGATAACGTGTCTGAATGCGCTCTGTAAGATCTTCACAAAGATTCTTTATGAGCGTGTTCTGGGCGAGATCGAGCCTGCATGGCGGGAGATACACGAACAAAGGGGATCCAAGAGGGGACTGGGAGGTTGTAAGGAGAACCTGCTGGTGGACCGCTGCATCACGCAAGACGCGGTCCAGCACAAGCGTAACCTCTCAGTCGCTTGGATAGACTACCGTAAGGCGTTCGACACTGTCAGTCACAAACTGATTATACACCTACTCGAACGCCTTTCGGTGAGTCCTTACATAGTGGGATGCATTAGGCAACTCATGCCGCTCTGGAAGACACGCTTCACAGTTAAGACTAGTGAAGGCAACGTGTCGACCGGAGTGGTGGGGTATAGGAGGGGGATTATCCAGGGAGATTCTCTCAGCCCCCTCCTGTTTTGCATCTCACTATTACCCTTGTCAATCGCCTTGCGGGCTGCACGCGGGTACGAAGCGGGGCCCCCCGGGGAGCGTGGGCGAGGGATCACCCATTTATTTTATATGGATGACCTCAAGCTATACGCTCCGGGGGAGGGGGGGCTTAAGCTCCTCTTGAACATCGTAGCGACGTACACGCGGGCGGCGGGAATGGACTTCGGATTGGACAAGTGCGCTGTTCTTCATCTCAGGAGAGGGAGAGCAGAGGGTGTCGCGGCTGATGTTCGGCTGGTGGACGGGAGCGTCTTCAAACACCTGGACGCCGGAGGGTCTTATCGGTACCTTGGCATCGATCAGCGTTCTGTACAAGACGCTGAGGGTGTCAAGGAGGCCCTCCGCAGCGAGTATAGGCGGCGTCTCAGACGGATCTGGAAATCAGATCTGTCTGGGAAAAATAAGATCACTGCCACCAATATGCTCGCTGTCCCGGTCCTGCTCTACTCCTTTGGCGTCGTCAAATGGCGCAGAGACGAGCTTAAACAGCTGGACATCGGCACACGCAAAATAATGAACATCCAGCGGAGTCTGCACCCTCGATCTTCCACCCCGCGCCTCTATATGCTGCGTCAGAGCGGCGGGCGTGGGCTCCTGGGATTGGAGTGTCTTCATGACCGCATGGTCCTCGGAATAGCAAGCGATGTAATAACGAGCTCGGACCCGCTTCTGGAGATTGTGCACCAGCATGAGCTTCATGGGGCGGGTGCTTTTCTTTATAAGGCGGCAGATCGTGCGGCAGAGACCCTCGGCTTGGAGTTCCGCCGGCGCCGGCGTGGCGCCTTGCCAATAGACTCCGTCGCTCGGTTGCCCAAGTCCCGACGTCGGCGGGCAATCAGGGCTGCCGAGCAGACTGTCCTGACTCGGCAGCACGTGGACAGACCCATGCACGGTGTGTTTTTTCACCACATCGAGGAACAGGGGCTGTCCACCCAGCTGACCTTTTCCTTCTTGCGGTCAGCTGGACTGATGTCCGAGACCGAAGGGTTTATCTGCGCCTGCCAAGACGGAGTCATCAACACCCTGGTCTATCGCAGTCGCGTTTTGGGTCAGCCTCTGCCGACCACTTTGTGTCGTGCATGCAAACAATCGCCGGAGACACTAATGCATCTACTGTCGGCATGCCCAGTATATGCAGTCTCCGGATATATCTATCGCCATAACGCGGCCCTAAGAGTGTTGTACTATCATCTACGGCACTCTTATGGGATAGACCGGGAGCCCGTGCCGCCTTATTTACCAGGAGATATTGAGTCCGTTGTCGTGGGCGAGAGGTGCAAGATTTATTGGAACTTCTCATTCGCGACCATCGGGCCGCTTCAAGCGACTAAGCCTGATGTTGTCCTCTTCGATTTCGACGACAAGACGATATACGTTATTGAGTTCTCGGCTCCGGCCGAAGTGAACGTATCGCGAAAGGAAGAGGAGAAACGGCTCAAGTATCAGCCTCTCCTGGCCGAGCTACGTCGTTTGCACCGAGGATTCAGGGTAACTCTCGTTGTCCTCATCATCGGCGCGCTAGGGGGGATGAAAGAGTCTTTTGTATCGGGCCTCGCTAGCATACCGGTTTGCAAACCCGGTGTCCGGTTGCTGGCAGGTCAGATGCAGAAGGCGGTCATACTTGGGTCCCTCCGTTTACTCAGGCAACACGATTGTGGACTGCGGTAGCCGCTAACCCTCTGGCTTGAGGGAGCGGCTATCGCAGAGCGATATATCGGATTTTTCGCGCGACTTTTTGACTGGGCGGCAGCCGAGGTGATGTCGGAACCCTCGAGTGCCGTCCAGCGTTATTGTTCCGGTCTAGATTAAGACCGAGCCTAACCCCCGGGGGTAGGTGAATGTTTCCCAGTGCAAACTGAGGAAGTGCGTTGCCCGGAGCAATAAAGTCTATTAAAAAAAAAAAAAAAAAAATGATAAAAATGACTGCACTGGAAGATCACACAAGATTAATGAATTCTTGAGAGACATTGAGAACTTTCCGACTGGAGTGAAAACGAGACTGCGCCGGGGGTCAAGCCGATCAATCACGAATATTAATCGAGAGATTTCTTTCTCCGCTACTATACGGGAGTCGACAAAACTCGCTGTTATCCCGTTTCGCCTGGCCTTTTCATGTTTTTTTGTTTTCATTCCCTTTTCTTCCTGCCCATTTATTTTCTCCCTTCGTTAGACTCCTCGTTTCCGTTGATTCGATTATGTCACGTTGCTCGATATCTCCCACGTATTCCCTTTCAATTATTCCCGTTGTATGTGTATGCACTTGGGCACAGTTGTTGAGAATTCCATCTGCGTGAATTCAGATGGAATAGCCGCGCGTGTGTGAAGACATACATGTATATCCAGATGTATGTGGATTTGGCGTGGGGCTTGAGAGGGTTGAAATCGTAATGGTTTATTCCGGAGCTTTAATCCCAATGGGCTTCCCTCGAATCCAGCGAAAACTCGTCGCCCTCTCATAGGCATGGAGAAAAAAAAGGAGGACATTACCGTAGAGTCAGTCGGCCATACTCGATCCAATTTTGCAGTTAACTCCGTTTTGGACCAACCTCCCTCTCCCTTTCCCTCCACCGGAACATAAACCAACCTTTTGCGAACGTCATCATCTTTTAATGGATTCATTAACACTCCACGAGTCCGCCTCCACTCGTGCTAAAGAGCATTGATGCACGTGTGCACTACTTTTCGAATTATATTCTCGGGACTCTATTAATTACGTTGAAGCTTGCATTGTTGGAATGCAACCAAAATGATTATTTTTCATATCCCACATTTCAGCAGCTTTTAGCTACGGAAAATTATGAAATCATTTTTTTCAGAAATCTCATTCAGCGATCTACAACTTAAATGCACGAAATATGATTTTGGATAATAATAAAAAGAACAAATTTTCGTTACTTTTCAATTATGCAAACTTCAATGCCATCTCTGTTAAGGGGCCAGTCCGCTTTGAAAATTAAAAAAAAAAACGAAAGCAAGCAAGACTTGAAGACATCGACGATGATGAGCAATCAGAAGGGATTTTGTACGGTGCAGGAATTGCCGATTGAGTTTAGGTAAGAGTTTTTCATAGTATAAACTTCAAACGCGTTTTTCTCGAAACAACGTTTTCAAAATCTAGCTCCATCGTATCTCTAAAACTAATAAACCGATTCTCTTGAAGTTTGAACCTCATATTGTAAACATGATTCGTAACAAGATGACCCTTGATGGGTTTAAAAAAATTACTCTTTTTTTACGAAAAACTGCAAAAAACGCGTTTTTTTACTTTTTTCGTTTTTCATCTGCCATTTTTTTATTTTTTTGATAAAACTTTATATCCGAGGGTAATTTTGTAGCTGGTGTCATACTGAATCTAATGGACTTTGATTTTTTTGTTGCAGACAAGCCGTTGCCGAGTTGTGATGGAGCTACCTAGCCCACCTATTTTTCCGGCGTTACGTTAAGGGGAGGGTAGGGGTGTCAGCGTGAAAAAAAAACACTTTTTTGTGAATTTTTTTCAGCTATATGGATAGAGTAAATTTATTGAAATCTTTTGTACATTGTTAAGTGTCATTTCAAGAACGTTCCGTGAAATTTGTACGCGAAAATATCCACAAACAAGCCGGTGCCGCGTTTTTCTCGAAACCACTTTTTCAAAGTCCATATTCACTGCCATTTGAAAAATACATGACCGATTTATTTCAAACTTGGTACACACTTTCTACATATAAAATACCTCCCCCCAACGGTTAGTTTGAGATTTTTTTTACATTGAGGGGGTTTTCCACCCCCAAAATTGCGGATTTTTTCGTGAAAATCAGCACTTTTCACTTTACATGACCACCAAAAATTTAGAAACGAAAAAAAAAAATTATGAAAGACCGTTGGGGGATGATTTGATGATACTTTGACTTAATTTTAATGGTACTTGATTTCAGATAATATCTAGCTGAGATACAGTGAACACCGCAAATCGTGTTTTTCCAAAGGCGTTCTTGGAAAAGCTTTGTCACCGGCTTGTTTGTGGATATTTTCGCGTACAAATTTCACGGAATGTTCTTGAAATGACACTTAACAATGTACAAAAGGTTTCAATAAATTTACTCTATCCATATAGATGAAAAAAATCGCAAAAAAAGTGTTTTTTTTCACGCTGAAACCCCTACCCTCCCCTTAACTATAGTTTTTGCACTTAAAAATGAATAAAAATGAATAATTTTTTTCAAATGTATTTCAAGACTTTATTTATCAAGCCCAACAACTTTTATATTCGTATCTTTTATAATATCCTCAAAAAAAAATCGCGAAAATAGCCTTTTTTTCGTGACTCCAAAGTGGACTGGCCCTCAAATATGGCGGTTGTAAATGCGTTTCAAGGTTCCTAAGACTTCAATAACTACGAAAACATAACCATTAAATTTTTATTTTTCACGTAGCAGGTGTCATCAATAACGAAAGTACAAAAAAAAACGTGCACCTAAAGAAAAATGTATGCTTCAAAGGGTTAACTCTGAAACGTTTCAGTGAAGCTTTTCCGACACCCGGTACAATCTGCACACACACACATACGCGCACACAAAAATATATAAAAGAAAGCGGAGTACCTTGGGGGAGTATAGAGAGACAGCTCGGTATGTCGTTCGTCCATCGAATTAAAGTCTGAGTTCAAGTTCGCTATCGTCGCGAGCGGCTACTCTTCGCGGCACATATATATATAAATATACACACACGCACACAAACGTAAATACTTCTTCGACTTTATTCATCGTCATCTTATTCGTCGCTCGCCGGGTTAATTACCGTAATAGGCGTCAAGTGGCGGTATCGCGTTTCCCCGTGCGATATACACATACGTGTACTGCCTCCTCCCCCCTCCCCTTTTCTTATTCGATGCACCAAAACCACTTTTCGTCGTCTCGTCTCTCAACGTCGTACATACTCGCTTCTCGAAACGCGTCTCTGAATTGCTCGCATCCAAGATCGCGTGTCTGCATCTTTTTCATTTCATTATTATTATTATTATTATTATTATTATTATTATTGATGTCGTTATTGGTTTTTTTTTCATTCATTCCTCAATCAGAACGACGTCTCTTTGGAGATCGTCCTTTTCATATGATTCTCGAACGGTCTTTGAAATTCGCAACTCAAATAAGGAAAAATAGATGGTATTGAAGTTTTGCATTATTGGAATGCAACCAATATTCTTCGCGATTTTTTAAATTTTTCTACTTTTATTAATATCTACATTTTTAGCCGCTTTTGTTTGTTAACTTTTAATAAGGCTTGTCGAAAATGTTTCAGTGACTTTCGGAGCCTCAATATAGTGATAAAATACGAGAATACGAAGAAAAAAAATATACATTTTCGTCGCATGCTAACTACGGAAACTTCAATACCATAGAAATAGTACATTATTGTTATTTCCGGTTTTGTCATTATAATAAAAAGATATTTTAAACGATAAATTATGTATAGACTAATTTATCGTTTAAACTAATATGTAAAGACTAATAAGAAAGAATAATAGAAAAGGGCAAGAAAAAGAAAAGTCGACCAAGAAATCCAACAGGATTGGAACACAATTGAAAAATTAACGTATTGCGCTCAATACAAAAGCAGGAAGAGTAGCATAGTGACAGACAAGTATTGGGAGGATTTAAATGTAACTGGAGCAACGAATGAACCTTGGGCGAGATTGAGATGTGAAAATGTGGGCAAAGAAGGGAATAAGGGGTACAGTGATAACAAGTGCAGGATGTCCAAAAAAAGTAGAAAAACCTAGTGCATACACTGACAAAAAAAGTATTTGTACATTTCACACGAAACTGTTGTTAATTTGCCTTTATTTTTTTGTTCGTGTTTTCCCAAGATTTATGTAAACAAACACCATGTATATTTAGGATAAGCTAACAGAGAAACTTAATAAAGGATTTTGTTTTTTCGTAGGATAATTTGACAAAGACGACGTGTGCAAATACTTTTGTTTTACCTACTGTATATGTGCAAAAAGGCTGAGGAGAAAATCCAAAAAGAAATAGTAGAAAACCGGGAAAAATGGAGAGAATACGAAGAGAGGGAATAAATCAATAGGAAGATACAGACGGTGCTGAAAAAGGAGCCTGAGACTGAACTGTGTATATTCACTAAGCAATTCGAGAAATTAATTGGGAGACAAATTTTAATGAGGAAACGAATGCGAGAAGAAACGAAAAGCAAAACGACGATGGAGCATAAGTTGAGAAATAAGATAATATTGT
The DNA here is from genome assembly GCA_964007375.1 of Ophion obscuratus. Lineage (NCBI taxonomy): Eukaryota > Metazoa > Arthropoda > Insecta > Hymenoptera > Ichneumonidae > Ophion > Ophion obscuratus. Next base: position 37,162,594 of record OZ023317.1, read on the forward strand.
AAGGGGAAAAATATGTGCAAGGGAGATCTTCTGTGTGAATATCTCAAAGGGGTATATCTGGAACAATACGACGACTACTATATATATATATATATATATATATATATATATATATATATATATATATATATATATATATATATATATATATCGAATCATTTTCTAATAGTTATGATTTGTTTAATGATATAATTTTTTCCTATCATACTATTATATATATATATATATATATATATATATATATATATATATATATATATAAAATTGGACGTTTTTCTTTGCGGTTTTGTGAAAGGAAAAGTGTATGCCAATGACCCACAGACCATTTCGGAGCTCAAGAAAGCAATTAGAGGCACCATTAATGAAATTAGTCCGCAATTATGCCAAAATGTGATTGGAAATTTCGTGAAAAGAATGAACGTTTGCAAACAGGGACGAGACGGCCATTTATCTGATATTGTGTTCCACAAAATAAAAATATTCGTACTTTTCGAATAAACAATACGTTTTATGAATAAGTTTAAATGTCGGGTCATTTTGAGATATCCTATACTACTAAATATACAGTCATTTCGTAAAATATTTATGATTTGTTGTATGAAATGATTTTTTTCCCATAATACTATTTTCTATAATATATAAGTGTGTGTGCGTGCAAGTGCATTGTACGACAAAAGAATCAACAAAACGCGTACAATGAAGAGCTTATTATTATTATTATTGGCGTCATTGGTTTCGGTAATTATGCAGTATGAGGACTTTTCCGAAAAACGATGGGAATTATTTTTTTACCGTGACCTTGCTTATTCCATTATATTAAGTGATATTCCGTCGGGGGAAGCTGACATTTTCCACTACTTCCATAAGTTATGGGGGTTTTGAAGTTCACGGAAGCAAGTGATAAAATAGGGATTTTATCACTTGGTTCTACTACGTTGGTAATTTTTCTGGCCCTAATAAGGGCCTATGAACATCTTGAAAAAGACTGATGTGGAAAAGTGTCGAAATTTCTATTCTTCCTTCGTGGCTCCTTCGATCCAAACGAACCCAAACCTGCCGCGTTCCACTGAGCTAGTTCCCCACAAGTTTGACACTTCACAGTGCGAAACAAAACGTCGTGGGCTTGCAGGAATTGCATAAATTGTTCAGAATCTTCACACAATCGATGAAATTGGCGTACTCCGTACGAGCAATTGGTACAATTCATTTCGAAAGAAATGTGTTTGGTTATTCACGATATAAACGAGACTCAGCTGTTCTTGTTTTCTTTGTGGTCCTTCGGGAAGTAATAGAAATACAAGTATCGTCAATACTTCAATACAATAATCAAGTAAATACAATACAAGAGGCTTCGAAATATTACTTGTTTCTGGAAACTTCAAAACCCCATAACGTATGAAATTAATGGGAAATGTCAGCCTTCCCCGACGGAATATCAGTTACTATAATGGAATAAGCAACATCATGTCGAAAAAGTAATAATTCCCGTCGTTTTTCGGAAAAGTCCTCAAACGTCATAATTAGTAGTTTTTTATATTAATTTCAGTGTGACTTCTCTTCGGAGATCGTCCTTTTCATATCATTCTCGAACAGTCTTTGAAATTCGCAACTCAAATAAGAAGAAATAGTACATTATTGTTATTTCTATTATTATTATCATACAAAAATATTTTCTACAATAAATTATATATATATATATATATATTAGGGTGGCTGTTATTTTGGCTTCGGTAAAAAAATTTTAACGTCTAGCAAAAAAACTAATCAAGATATGAAAACAAAAATCTGTGTAAAATTTGGACGCGTTGGGATACCGAGAACACGTGCCACCGAGCAGTTTAATTTTCAAAAATAAATACATTTTTTTAATGGCCGCACTGAAATATTTATTAGTCTCATAAAATTAATTGAAAAATCTGGAATTGGGTACATTGATTATACATATTAAGAGTTACAAAATATATTATTTACTGATTTTTTTCCATCAATCACGTACCGCAAATTCGTACCTTTACAAGAAATATTACATAAGTAATAGCAGTCCATCTATGAAATGATTGAAGTAGAGTACATTTGTTTACGTTCGGATTTTTTTTTTGATATTCGGCGACAACTCGAAGAACAAATAGTATTTGATCTTCATCATAAGTCAATCGATTTTTATAATCGGTGATAAGTTTGATCTCTCGCTCCGCTATATCATTACAGACTCTTATTTTTTTATATCAATTGCGCGCCCATTTGATGACTCTCGTTCGAGTCCCAAACAGATACATCGGTGTCGAGAAAAGTGCAATCAATTTCAAATCGTTCAAAAAACGCCATAGATTCGGGACTAATGAAGTAAACAACCATAAAAACCATAAAAATAAAAAATGTCTTTATCGAGCAGAAAAGTAAAGTCTGACTGGAAAACCTGATACCGTTTGGAACCGCATCGTAAAATCGAAATAAATTTGCAAAAACGTAAAGATTTCACGTGTTATATTTTTTTTCTATGTCCAACAATGGCAAACCAACTCGGTCGGTAAAGCTCGGTCGGTAAAAATGAGCGGACGAAGCGCCACGACCAAATTTCGAACTATTTGTCGGCACTATATTTTGTATTATCGGCACTACAGTTGGAAAATCTTCTCGCAGGCTCAAGAAAAAAAAATATCATTTTGAAGCATTCAATACACAATTATTATATTATTATTTGCATAAAAAATCCGCTCCGATAATTAATTCACTGCTTCGATTTCCCGCCACAATGTGACCAAACCGCTACGTCCGTTTTTAAATTTTCCATTAATTTTTCAATCTACTCTCGACTGTACATAATTGATGGAAAAAAAATCAGTGAAAAATATATTTTGTACCTCTTAATATGTACAATCAATATACCCAATTCCAGATTTTTAAATTAATATTATGAGACTAATGAATGTTTTAGTGCGGCCATTAAAAAAATTCATGTATTTTTGAAAATTAAACTGCTCGGTGGCACGTGTTCTCCTTATCCCAGCGCGTCCAAATTTTACACAGATTTTTTTTCTTCATATTTTGATTAGCTTTTTTGCTAGACGTTAAAATTTTTTTACCGAAGCCAAAATAACAGTCACCCTAATATATTTATATACTCATTTCGTAATATATTTATGGTTTATGGTATATAACTTTTATGCTACAACAATAATCATTGTTTGTGTGTGGGGGCAGGGGGGTGGGGTGCGTGTGCATTGTACGACAAAAGAATCAACGAAACTCGTGAGATAGAGAGAATGCACGTATATACCGTGCACTCACAGATTTTCATATATCGCGAGAGTAGGGGTTCTCTCGTCGGTAAAGTTTCCTTCGCCCGTATCTTATCACAGCACTTATCGCACGGTCCCTTTTGTAGAGCGCATTCGAGAAACGAGGAACATTCCGCCTCGACTCGCGCGAGTGTTTCCTCGCCACACAGGATTTCCGGAAAGTTTTTCTTCTAAATGTGGTTGCAACGAGAGAAATAGCAGGGTAGAATAAAAGAGAGAGAGTGAGAAAGACAATTGTCTGACGCAGTACGCGGACTTCAAGGTTCGAATTTCTGTAGCCACAGATAAGATTTTAAGTGAGTCGGAAAAATGTTACTTTCAGGACCTGATTACCGATATCTGAGGAATGAAAAAAAGGACTTTGGATTCTGTTGTCTTCGCTATGGCGTTCTTCCTTTTTGAGGGGAGAAAAAAGTCGGCGAGTAATTTAGGTATGATTTTTAAAAAATACTTTTTTTTATCTTAAACAATTACGTTTTAATTTTTTCTTGTTAATTCGTTATTTATATCAGTGAAAAAGGATTATTCATTTGATGATTTTTGTTGATAGAGGAAAGGAAGGATATTTGGAATACTGCTGGTAATTTGGAATAGCAGGATTTCACGAAAACTAGTAGCGCCATCTCGGTTTGATGGGAAATGTTAAAAGAAAGCATCACTTGTCGATATGTTCACCGGTTCGTTCGCGATTTTTCTAAACTGTGGAGCAGAGCTCGAATTGTGAAGGACTGTTTTTGAAAACTTTCCAGGTACGTGTTTCATGAGTTCAAATCGCTAAATTTCCATACGATTATGTTGTTTAGCTTTATGTGTACTGTAAAATAGGCCATAAACTTTGTATATTGCCTTGATTCCCAAGATTTGTACATTTATAAACAGCCAAAATAGAACTTATGCCCGACTACGTCGTGTTGCTAATTTGGAATATCAGATCTGATGATAATTTGGAATATTCCAAATTATCATCAGTTTTGTAACCAGATGTAGGTCTATCTCACTAATATATAAACGGGAAGGTCTGTCTGTTGGTATGTTGGTATTTTTCAACAACTTAGAGACCTCATTTTATTTACAGATTATGCTGAAACAGAAAAAACAGAACTTAAAAAAAACAAGGAGTCACATCAGAAAATCTTAAAAAGACAGGCAAAAGAAAATACTCAAAATAAAGAAAAATACAATAAGTATAAAACAAATGGAGAAGGCTAAGACAAAATCTGACAAGATAGGAAAAAGAAACGATGAACAGACCAAGAAACGAAGGTGTATTGAAAGCGATGATGATGACACTGAAAGTTTCGAATCATCCAACTCTTATGACAGTCGTAAGTCAAATACGTCAGGAGAACTAGAAACTTCATTTGGTGGAGGACCCCCTGCAGCTGATGCAGAGTGTATTTTCTGTAAAGTGAAGTATAGTGAAGAGAGGAGGGGAGGAAGAATAGGTGCAGTGTTTTATGTGTGAGATTTGGGTGTACGCTGAATATGCCGGCTATGAAGGTGGATCCTATGTTCGCGATTTTGGCAAATAACCCATTTATTTAATTGTTAAAACTGATTAAAGACTGATCAAAGCTGATTTTAGAAATAATCATGTCTTACATTTTCTTCTAAAACAATGGCCCAATAATAATAGCCTACATATCTAAGTTAGCACGGTGAATATTCTTTAAAATACTCCTATTCCAAAATACCTGCACCCTATCTCGAGAACGGAATTGTGCAATTTTTCGTTCAAACTAAAATTATACAACGTAGCGATGTTTACTTATTTTTTATAGCTTGCACATTGATAGTATGTGAATATTGCTTCAATTTCATGAACGTTTTATTTGTTTACACCTTACAGAAAAAAAGTCGCAGGCCTGAAACAAAATGGTTTTCCAAATTACCTTCCTATCTCTATAGTTTAATAAAAAAAAAAAAAGCGATGGTATCAATTCTCGTAAATTTGTTCTCACCAGTGAAAAATGATTGAGGATTCTGGTTAATATTTTTCTCTTCAATTTACGAGAAGGAATATTGTTTCGGGAACGGGGCAGTTTTATTTCGTTATCGCAATGCCCGTTTTGTTATTGCGGGATCGCAGCAGTCGAGGATTCGACGGGACGAGAAATACGAGGATGATTTAGGTGTGGAACGCGGGAACGAAGCGATGAGAAGTGTAATGTGGTATGACGAATGGAATAATTGAACTATTTCATCTAGCGCAAAAGCCTGGGATGCGTCAGCGAGAGCACACGAGAGGAAGAGAGAAAGAGAGGGCTACGTTGCGCTCGATTCACCCCTCGTGTTCCACATTCCGCTGGTCTAGGAACGGCGACGATCCACGTCTCCGAATTGACATACGTACGTGCTCCGTAATTTCCGCGTGCGGATTGTTGCAGTGCCAAAATTCGCCGAGTACAAAACTTTTTGTCGTAAAATTTTCTCCGCTTGTCATAGGGAATTCTAGGGTTTAAATTTGGCTCTCAGGGAATACTAAGGTTAAAATTCGTTGCGTAGAAATGTTTAGGGCTGAAGTTTGTTCCACGGTGGACATTCTAATTACAAATTCTAGACACATTTTATTCCATAGGGCGTTCTAGGGTTGACTATTTATTCCGGAGTGAATTCTAGGGTTAAAATTCATCCCATAGGGAATTTCGGGGTTTCTAGGGTGTTTTTCGCAGCAAATACTAGGGTGAAAACTTATTTCACGCGCGCTTCAGGGTTAACATTGGTTTCGCAATGAATTTTAGGGTTAAAATTCATCCCATAGGGAATTTCAGGTTTGAATTTTATACCGCGGCCAATTGTAGGATAAACATTTATTTTACCCGGAGTTCAGGGTCGACATTTATTCCGCGATGAATTCTAGGGTTAAAATTTATCCCATAGGGAATTTCAGGCTTGAAGTTTTATTTTACGCGAACTACAGGGTCGACTTTTATTCTGCGACGAATTCTGGGGTTAGAATTCATACGATAGGAAATTCTAGGGTTAAAATTTTGTCCACGACAGATTCTAGGATTAAAGGTTGTTCCTCGGCAAAATCTAGGGTTCAAATTCATACCATAGGGAGTTCTAGGGTTAAAATTCGATCTATGGGAAATTCTAGGGTTGAAATTCATACCACAAGGCATTCTAGGGTTAAAATTTGGTCCACGACAAATTCTAGGGTTGAAGTTTGGTCCACGGCAAATTCTAGGGTTAAAATTCATACCCTAGGGAATTATAGGGTTAAAATGTTGCCGGTGGCAAATTCTAGGGTTAAAATTAATACCATAGGGAATTCTAGGGTTAGAATTTCGTTTACGGCAAACTCTAGGGTTGAAATTCATACCGTAGGGAATTCTAGGGTTAAAATATTGTCCATGGGAAATTTTAAGGGTAAAATTAATACCATAGGGAATTCTAGGGTTAAAATTTGGTCCGCGGCAAATTCTAGGGTCAAAGTTCATATCATATGGAATTCTAGGGATAACATTTTGTCCATGAAAAATTCTAGGGTTAAAAGTCATATCATAGGGAATTCTAAGGTTAAAATTTGGTCCACGGCAAATTCGAGGGTAAAAATTAGTTTCTCGCGGAAATCTAAATATAAAATTCGTTGCACAGAGAGTTCCAGGGTTAGCATTTTATTCCACAAGGCATTCTAGGGTTTAAATTTATTCCTCGACAAATTGCAGCGTTACCATTGATACAGACATGAATTCTAGGAACCAAATATTATACCCCTCCCAACTCTAGCTTCGAAGTTCACTGCACAAAATGTTCATACGTAAATTCACTCCGTGAAGAATGTTTAGTGTTCCAATTAATCATGTGGAGAAATTCATGGCTGCGGCTCTATAGTAACTAAGATATTTTCACAGTGAGACTCTTCGTATAGGAAATTTCACCTTCGTAATTCATAATTACACGGTTCTCATCATTAAAGTCCGTTTCTATAGAATTCCCATGGAAATTTATATGTCAATTTGTAGTCCAGTATTTGTTCGAATGAGAATTCACTGTACGAGAAATTTAACCCTCGTGATTCACTGCAAATGTAATTTGAGGCCAGGAAATTCGAAATCGAAAGCTTTACAAGGGTCCCGTTATTGCGATATGAGTCACGAAGCTAAGAGTCCTTCGGTCCTAGCTCGTAAAAAAGACGAAGAAATAAAAGCTGGCAAAAAACACATTTTTACGGGCTCGTATCTCCGCCGAGCGATGAAAATTCCTGGTGGATGAGAGGGAAAAGAGGAGGGGGTCTTAGGAAACAAGGAAAAAAAATGGAACAAAACAACAAAAAGAATGAGGAAAAAGAAAATGTATAGTAGAAGAGAGGAGGGAGGAAGTGAGACGAGGTCACGGATGCCGGAAATATACTCGTACGCGAGAATCGCTTTCGTTACTGACTTGGCAAGGCGAGAGGAAAATTGCAAGCATCCCGAGGCTCACTGCGATATCGTACCTATATTCGTCGCGGATTTGGGGCGACGTTTCACCGAACTCCCCGAAGACTTTCGATTCCCGAATGCAAAAAAAAACGTACTCGATAAGAAAAAAATGTCTCAATCCAATTTTTTATTTATTAATCTCAATTCTTCTTATCGATAAATTTAACTTATTGAGTCCCTCTCTTTCTCTCTCTCTCTCTCCCCCTTTCTCTGTCGTTCCCAAAGAAATAAAAAACAAAATGTCTCTATATAAAGAAAAGAAACATATTAGCACGTTAAATAAGTTCTCTAACAAGGAACATCCCTCAGGTGACACCCTTCGATTTTGTTGAAATTTGGATATGTTATAAAGCACCGAAAAGTAAGCGATACGTATTTTTTTTTATCGGCGGAAAAACGGTTTTAAGGGGTCAAACCACCCCTCGAAAAAACGCATCTCTAGGGGTAATATAGCAGTTTTACACACAAGGAGTCCAGCGATTTTAATGAAACAAAAACGAAAATTCTTCTAATCCGAAGCAATGAAAAATCCACTATAGTGACATTGCAAAAAAAAATGAAGGGGTGAACCACCCCTACATTAAGGGGTGGTTTCACCCCTTAAAACCGTTTTTCCGCCTATAAGAAAAATACGTATCGCTCACTTTTCGGTGCTTTATAACATATCCAAATGTCAACAAAATCGAAGGGTGTCACCTGAGGGATGTTCCTTGTGAGTTTTTCAACAGATGTCCTTACCAGAACTGCGTGAGTTTAGTTCAGGATGAATCTATAAAGAAGTACTATAAGCAAGCTTGAAATTCAGTGTATGTCATTTCGCCGAAGTGTAAACAACTTTTTTTCCATAGTGTTGAACATGTAAAATTTCGTGCCAAAAAAGAGTATTTGCCGAGAATTTTACTGCGATACTTTATTCAAAAAAATCTTCAACTGAAGCACACAGAATTCTTGTTGAAACTTACGGCGACCATGCTCTGTATGAAACAACATGCAGAGATTGGTTTAGACGCTTCAAAAATTATGATGTTGATCCGTTGAATCGGGCACCTGTGTGACGTTGGCGATCGACTTTACAAAATGTAATTTTTTGCTTGTATTCGTTCGTACTCGGTTCGTACCTGATTGAACCCCCTTTAATTTCGTTGCTACCTTAAGGGGAGAAAAGTATGGGGGTAAGGAATACGAGAAGACTCATGTTATAAGGTAGCTGAACGTGTAGAATCATTTGAAGTTGATCACACAACAGTTTCGAAACGTTTCAAAGCATAAGGAATGACTTTTCAAAATAAAGCACTCATTTTCACGAAAAAACCGCGAAGACTTTTTAAACTTCGCAATAAAATGAAAAACGCTAATTAAATACTCAAATAAAAAGAGAACTGCAAATGAAAAGAAAGCAAACGGTACAAAAAATGCAAAAAAGTGAAACAAACTCAATATAAAAACAAACAAAAAACGAAAAAGCATAGTATTTAAATAAAAACAAAACAGTTTGGATTTTTCAAAGAATCGAAAAAGATGTGTGTTTTCGAAGAAATTAAAAAGTTTGTTTTTCGAGGAAATTTTAAATAATTGTATTTTTCAAAGAAATAAGAAATACATAAATGGAAGAAATGAAATCTTTAATTTATTTTCTTTTTGTACTGAGTTTCTTAAATTTTTTGCATAATTTTCTTTCTTTGTACTGGCGTACTTAATGTTCGTTTTTGAAATTTGTTTTTCTTTTCTTTATATCTGCAGAGTCATCTTTCTTTGTTTTTGTATTTAGTCACTTTTTGTTTCTTTGTATTTTTTCTTTGTATTGTACGAAGAATGAGAATTGTGTGCCAGAGGACGTTCTGGTCCTAAAGCATTAATAAACCTAATATAATACAATCTCCCCCTCTCTCTCTCTCCCTCTCTTTCTCTCTTGCTCCATCTTCCAACAAACTCCCATACGCAGCGATCCAAGAAAAATCCCTGACACATCTCTATCTCCAATGCTGTCCAAAAGTGTGCAGCGACATTTTCTTCCGAATCGCCATATACATACGATTGATTGTGCGCACGCGGGCCAGTAACTCGCGGCACCATCGCGGAGTGAAAAGTCAGGAGGGGGCGATTTAAATACGAGAATGACCCAGTCCCGCGCGCGCTAGGTGTTAAATTATGAGGGCTCGTACTGTATGTATATTTCGTATACGAGCGTGCGATGGGGATTTAAATTGCGAAACCCTCATGTGTTCGGAACGCGTAGAGTATCGCTTGTGCTTTTATTCTCTCATTCTTTCTCTCTCTCTCTCTCTCTCTCTTTTACTATCTTGCTCTGCCTCTCCGCCTCTTGCTTTATATATGGATATATGTAAATATGGGAAGAGGCAATTTTGAGGACACCGGAGTTCGAGAACGGTTACACACACACACACACACACACACACACACACACACACACACACACACACACACACGCGCGCGCGCGCGCGCGGCCATTCCCGTGCAGAAATTTTGGCAGGGATACAGCTGGATTCTGACTTGTATCCCGGGCTCCCAGTCGGGATCTAGTCCGATATCGGATCAGATTCGAAGACTAAATGTAAGATCCGTAAACTGGATTCCATTAGGGATCCAGAACCGGATCCTTTAATGACTCTAAACAGATTCCCCATGGAATCATTGAGGAATCTGGGAAGGATCACGGGTGAATACAGGCTGAAATAAAATGTCAAAAATGGAATTATGACATGTTAAATTTATTATAAAAATAAATAACATTTATAAAGTTTTGGTGCATTAAATTATCAGTAAAATAAAATTTGTCCAAAGATTCAAATGGCAGATCGCGCTCATCGCGAGATTTTGATGTGAATTAAAAAAAATTCACATCAAAATCTGTGAATGCAAATGTATTGACAAGAAATTATAAATACAAAAAAAATCACAAAATGAGTTGTGATTTTTTTCGTATTTAAGACAAATTAAAATCAAATTGTAAATGATTGGATTAAAATTTGCGCCAAAAGTGAGTTCGTACGTATTTTGAGAGAAAACATTGCCTCGAGGCAAAGAAATTTTTGCACATAACTTTTTTTGTGAACATTTCTTTGCCTCAACACAATGTTTTCTCTCAAAATACGTTTACACTTGTGGTGTAAATTTTAATATATCTGTCGTGAATTCGATTTTTATTTTCTTCAACTTGAGGAAATTCACAACTCATTTTGTGATTTTTTTTCATATTTATAATGTAATATTTGAAACTCACAACTTTTTTTGCAAAAATTTCATTGCCTCGACGAAATGTTTTCTCTCGAAATACGTAAGAACTCACGGTTTGTGTAAATATTAATCTAATCATTGTGAATTTGATTTTAATTTGTCTTAAATACATGTTTATACCCACTGACATGTCGGTGGGTATAAACAGAGACTTATTCCCCAAAACCGGTATCCCGGTTAGAATCCAACTTGCATCAGTATCGGCATATGTACGACGACGATGGCATAATTTTGAAAATTTTGGCGTCACGTGTATTTTCTGTATTACTATGGAATTCCTATCTATAGATAGGAATTACATAGTATGGAATGTGAATGAATGAATGGAATTCCTATCTATAGGAATGAATGGAATTCCTATCTATAGATAGGAATTACATAGTAATACCGAAAATACACGTGATGCCAAAATTTTCAAAATTATGCCATCGTCGTCGTACATATTCCGATACTGATGCAAGTTGGATTCTAACCGGGATACCGGTTTTGGGGAATCCATGACAAATCCTGATCGGGATATGATCGGACATAGGGTATCCCGGTCAAAATTTCTGCATGGGTTTATCGGAATATGTAGTCCACACATAACCTCCATGTTTGTACCTTATATTAAAATAAAAATCTTCGTACTTTTCAAATAAATAATACGTTTTATTAATAAATTAAAACGTCAGGTCATTCTGAGACACCCTTTATATATAACTGTCTCGCTCATCTGCGAAAGCTGTGGGGCGATGACACACGCCCAATATAACTCACGCATTAATGCGTGAGAGCCGCGTGGGTCTCCCTCTCGCCCATTCTCTCTCTGTCTCTCTCTCTCTCTCTCTCTTTCTCTCTCCCTCCCCCTCCCTCCCTCTCTCTTTTCGCAATCTTTTCTTTCTCCCCCGCTGCGCTTCTCTCTTTCTCATCCTTCTTTGCATGTCGCGTGCACTCTCGCGGATGCACATCGAGCGAATATATATATCGCCATCATCCTTCGGATGTATATTTGGTGCTTCGATCGACGAGGATCTGCAGCCCAGAAGGGAGAACGAGACGAGCAGAGTAGATCTCGTCAAGCATGGGGAGAGGCAAAGAGGGAGAGAGGGAGAGAGAGAGAGAGAGAAAGAGAAAAAGAGGAAAGGGAGTACAGGAGGGAAAGGAAAAAGGGAGAGTTCTTTATCTGCACCAACGATTTTTCGTCCAGACGAGATCGTATCCGCGCACACATCCAGTGCAAACATGGCTCGAGGCAACCCTCCGAAACGACATGGAACACTAAAACCCCTAAAACAGTTCAGTCACGAAATATTACAAAGTATCAGCTCGCCTCTCAATAATCCCGACGTTTTGAAACACTCGTTCTTCTTAATTAAGGGGATAGATTCTTTTAGCCAGCCGACGTCAAGCGAATTTTCAAAAATGTTCATGTCGAAACTATTTATTCTACGTAATTAAAATTTTCTGTACATTGTTTAATTTTCCAACTTTCTTTTTTCCATTTTTATAAATGACGGCTGTACGACACTTGCTTCAGAGACGGTTGCCCCCTGAATTGTTCCACGGCGTACTACCTAGCGTCCGGTGCATTGATCCACAAAATCAGAGCGAAGAAGTCTTAGATTTATAAGACTCGCACCCTCTATCTGAGCCTAAAAAATCCGACGAAAAGTAAAAATAAAAAATAATATATATGTTCGAATAAATATATTTTTCATGAAATATTATACTTTAATATTTATTAGTGGAAAAAGTCGTTTTTGATGATAATTTTTTAGAAACTCTAGGTTCACATAGACGGTCATTATGTTATCTAAAAGTGTGAAAAATTGATAAATTATCGATCAGATAGTTTTTGAGTTATCTTGTACGAGGTTCACGAAAAAAATGGTTTTCAGGCGAACGCGTTCAAAATTCCAAGACTGAAAAATGTAAGTAAATGACCTACCGATTATTCTGCGTGTCCTGGGCCGTGAAGTAGTCCCTCAGCTTTTTCAACGAGCTCATTTTTGGCCATAAGCTTTTCTTTTCGTTATAAAGGGATCTCCACCCTTAATGTCTCGTATTAAATTGAAATACCTATGTATTGGCAGTAGCCAAGAAGCCAATGTATCAACTTCGAAATGTCTTTTTATTCCTTTAGTCCTCTGTAGAATTATAAACGAGGCATGCATTGTACTTTTTCTTTTATTGAGTCGAAGAGGATCACGGAGACCGTGGACGAGTAGAGGGGATCGCATCCGCGACGACGAGAAAGGAGGAAACCAGCGGCTCCGATAACGTCTATATACTTTGCATGATAATGGAACGGGAGCAGGGAGCTATCGTTGCAGGGTTCTCTCCACCCCCCCTCTCTCTCTCTCACCCTCTCTCTCGTCGAAGGTCTCTCTGCCGCCAATGTCCAGCACTTCATAGCCATCGTCGTTGCGACCGGATGTTGAGGGTCGAAAGCCTGCGCTATATGTTCAAGTATTGCTCATTCGAGGATCTCGCCCTCGTTATATTTTTCCGCCCCTCTTCAACATGGATAATCAATAGTATTTGTTTCTAATTTCTACACTGACTTTATAATTTGTCCAAAGTAACATTTTGTGGGGCCGGCTTGAAACTCTGAACTTTGCATGATCAGAACGCTCAAAACTACGAAAATATACTACCCCAAAAGATCAAAACTCCGAAAATCTGAACACACCGTTAAAATAATTCGGCTATGGAAGTTTTAAAAGTTTCAAAATGTTCAATAAATCGACGAATTATTTCAAGAATATTTTTTTTATTAAGAAGTGATTTTACGTCAATTTTGAAATTTGTCTAGACAATGTTATACGTTCTACATCATTTACAGTCGGAACAATTAATTTTGGAACTTCGGAACATTAAAATTAGGAATTTTAAACTGTCGGCGCATTTAACGTTCGGAATTTCAACCCGGCCCTTATGTTAAGATTATGCCGACGAAGGTCTACACAGTTGACTGTAAATGATGTAGAACGTATAACATTGTCTAGACGAATTTCAAAATTGATGCAAAATCACTCCTTACTAAAAAAAAATCTTGAAATAATTCGTCGATTTATTGAAAATTTTGAAACTTTTAAAACTTCCATTGCCGAATTATTTTGACGATGTTAAGATTTTCGGAGTTTTGGTCTTTCGTGTAAAATTCTTTCGGCGTTTTGATCTTTCGGGATACTATTCTTTCGGAGTTTTTAGAGTTCTGACCGTTCAAAGTTTGGAGTTTTAACGCGGTCCCATCTTCAATTTCGGAGCATTCAAAGTTCAGAATTTTAAACCGTCGGAGCATCCAAAGTTCGGAATTTTAAACCGTCGGAGCATTCAAAGGTCGAAATCTCAACCCCGCCCCCATTTCGTGAACTTTCATTACGTCGACATATGGCTCTATCATGTTGTTGTCATACTATTCCCATTAGGACGCTAAATTAGAAATTAATTTCGAAATAATTATTATTTTTGTTATTATGATTATTATTATCAATTACGATATATTATTATTATCAATTTCGATATTATTATAATTATTATAAGTAATTCAGATATTATTATCATTAAATGTGAGTCAAAGTATTCCAGACTTTCAAGTAACGCCCACATAAGAGAAAAATTTTCATCTTCAATGAACAATTTTACACGCCGATTGTTTTCATTTTTTTTTACTTCACTAGATGCAAAGTATATACATCGTATCATTCGTTACATAATTCATAAGCGGCAGAACCACAATAATATTTCACACACTATTTCCTGAATTGTACGAACAAACTCAAGCAAACCTAATTCCTTCGTCATACGCGGACGCGTGGCTGGAGAGAATCGAAATGGAATTAAAACGAGAATCGGCCAGCAAGCAAAGCGCGCGTAGCAAACAATAATTAAAGATACCGAAAACATACTGACAGAGTGAACAAAAAAGAATCGAAATGTAAGTCGTTTACGTTTTGAGGAAGAAGAGTCGTGCGAACTTTCGATCGGCTTTCGATAATAGTAAATTGGCAGCGTGAAAAACAAAAAAAACATGTTGACTTTTTTTTTATCGCTTGGTCGCCATACCGCAACAATGTCATGTCACGCGCGCGGTTTGCGCTCACGTGCTAATGCCATTGCACTCCTCCGTCGGCGTACGTACGACGAGAGAATCGCGATAAATAAGAGGGAAAAAAATCATGTTGCAACGAAGAAACAAAACGGGAAAAAAGGAGAGACAAGGGGAGGATACAAGAAAAATAAACGACGGCGAGGGAGACGTGTTACACGCGGTAATACGATCGAACAGCGTGTATATTGTCAGAGGCGGAAGTGTGAGAGAGGACTCCGGGGGTTGACGCGAAGGGCAGGAGGGCAAAAAACGAGAAGATGAAGAACGAAACGGGGGATGGGGAGGAAATATGAGAAAAAAGGAGGAGTGCACAAGGTAGAGTGAAAAAGAAAGGGAGGGAGGGAGGAAGAGGAGAGAGAGAGAGAGAGGGGGGGGTTGTCTCATGGTTTCATCGAGCCGGTGCAACAGTCAGGTGCATAAGACGCAAGTAATAATCATCAAAGGGTTTCTCTTACCCCTCAACGTATTTTATTGTTATACGTGTCTCGTTGGTTTCACCGTCCCCATGTTACTCACCATGATAAAAGATAATAAAAAATGGTAAAAGATAGTGGGAAATGGTAAAAGATATTAGGAAATGGTAAACGAAGTTGTGAACGGCATAAGACCCATCGATATATATTGAGGCCTGAGGCCACTCTAGAGGCCGAAAAATACGATGTTGAAGTTTGCATCGTTGGAATGCAACGAAAGATGTTTCAAAAACGTTCATTTCCACATTTTCTTCATCACCCAAAATCTTATCCAGCAAGTTTGGGCATTAGATTTCTCACAAGGACTCTAAAAACAATCGAGTGTTTTTCGGAGCCCCAATTGGCCAAAAGAAGATCAAGGTACTGGACTTTCGTTGCGTTCCAACGATGCAAACTTCAATATCATGAAAAAAATTGGCTTTTTGGGATTTTCTTTTCCAGAAAAACTACAAAATAAATCGAGATTGCAAAAAGGGTGTTCATCATACATATCAGTGACTGTATACAATCATTTTTTGGAAGCGTTTAATTTCAAAATGGCAGCTGTGCAACGTTTATCTGAAAACTGCATTTTTCGAGTTGGCCGGAAACATAACTCAGACAACTTTCAACCGATTTACTTGAAATGTTGAATATATCTTGAAAAATACATTGTCTGTGGAAGTACGTAGGATTTTTTTTACATTGCATAGTTCATTTATTATTAACAATTATCTGACGATTTTGTAGGAAAATTTTTGGAAAGTGAAAAATTTGCCTTAACTTAAAAACTCGTTTCCGTAGGCAACGAGTTTACACAGTCTATTTTAACTGCGTTTACAACGGTAAGTTTTGCTCGAATTAAGCCACATTTGCGGCAAGTTATGCTCCACTATTTTCTGGCAAAGAAATCGCATTGTTTCTTAGAGGGAGTGTATGCCGAGCATGCTGTATCAAGTACAATATGCAAAGAGTGCTTTCGCCCTGCCAAAACCGTGATGTCTCTGTGGACAACAAGGACCGCAGAAAATCACCCAAAAGAGGGGTGCCGTGCATCACGAGCTGCTGAAACCGTCGAGAACCATCACTGGGGATCGTTATCGACAGCAATTGATGCGAGCTCTCTACAAGAAGAGGCCAGAATGGGGGAATCTCCATGGCATGTTCATTTTGCGGTACGAAAACGCCTGGCCGCATGTTGCTCAACCGATTAAGGGGGGAGATACCTTTGGGCGAGGAAAAAATTAACTGATTTTCACGATTTTTTTTTTCGAGGAACTATTTTTTAGCCTTAGGGAGGTTTTGTATTGTATTTAAAAAAATGGTTGAACTTTAAAAATGGCTGAGGTATGGCACGGTCGTCTAAACTGCATTTTCAAAACTGGCGTGACGTATGGCTGAAAAACTAATCGCCCAATTCTGATGGAATTTGGTATAAGTATTTCTAATCTTATTGTTCAAAAAGTGACCCTAAATGTTTTAGTAAATTTAAGAAAAAAAAACGTATTTTTTTATTGTAACATGTAAACTTTTTTCCGGAAAATTCAATCTTTTTGTTTTAAAGCGTACCAATTTAGCGATTTTCAACATTTGTCACTTTTTGTTAGTTCATATTCTGCGTATGAGTGTAAATAAAATAAAAATCCGCGTTGATTTTTTTTTTCAGATTAAACCCCTTGGTGCTACGTGTCACGCCGTCTGACATCTGCTGTAACCCGTTTAGACGATCGTGCTATACCTCTGCCTTTTTAAAGATTAATACAAAAAAACCACGTAGCAGCCAAAAGTAGTAATAACACACCCTGAGTCTCAAAAACGGTAAAGGAATCGTCCCTTTGAAAAAATGCACAAAAAACAGCGATTTTTTCCTCGCCTAAAGGTATCTCTCTCCCCAAGAAGTACTTAGAAGTCAACTGGGAAATCCTACCCCATTCGCCATATTTCCCAGGCGTCGCTCCCTCCGATTACCATTTGTTCCCTGTCCACCTCGTACGAAGGCATGAAAGAATAGCTAGATGACTGAATTTCTCCCAAAGAACGAGAATTCTTCCTGCGTGGAATCTGATTGTGGCCAAAAGATTGGTCAAGGTTGTTCCAATGGGCAATACCTTGAATAAACCAGTACGTCGATTTGCCAGCGAACTACTACCTTGCGTTTCGCTAAAAAATGGGTAGTTTTACATGCAACCACCATAGGTAATTACCGTAAAGCGGAGTTACTTTGAACAGGTTTTGGAAGTTTTTTGTAGGTAACTTTTTTTTTAACATTCTAAATTCCACGTTTTTTGCTCCAATGGGACAATGTGTCCTTTGTCTATCAAATGTATAAGAAAGTCAAGCCCCAACAGCTCCCCAGAATTTCTTCTTTTTTTTAAATTGTCAATGTAACCTCGATTGTGGGGTTTCTGTGACCAAGCATTGAAATGCAACTTATCTAAAAGATCAAGGGTTAGTTTGATATCATTTTGGTTTTTTAAAAATGTATGCATTATACATGGAATTGAAGGAAGAAAAAAAACGATTTTTTACGATCCAATTGTCATTTTTATTAAGGGGAGGGTAGGGGTTTCAGCGTGAAAAAAATACTTCTTTGCGTGAGTCAATTTATTGAAACCTTTTGTACATTGTTAAGTATCATTTCAAGAACATTCCGTGAAATTTGTACGCGAAAATATCCACAAACGAGCCGATGCCGCGTTTTTCTCGAAACCACTTTTTCAAAGTCCGTGTTCACTGCCATTTGAAAACTACGTGACCGATTTATTTCAAACTTGATACACACTTTCTACATATAAAATACCTCCCCCCAACGGTTAGTTTGAGATTTTTTTTACATTGCGGGGGGTATCCACCCCCAAAATGGCGGAATTTTTCGTGAAAAATAGCACTTTTCACTTTACATGACCACCAAAAATTTAGAAACGAAAAAAAAATTATCAAAGACCGTTGGGGGGAGGATTTGATGATACTTTGACTAAATTTTAATGGTACTTGATTTCAGATAATTTCTAGCTGAAATACAGTGAACACCGCAAATCGTGTTTTTCCAAAGGCGTTCTTGGAAAAGCTTTGTCACCGGCTTGTTTTTGGATATTTTCGCGTACAAATTTCACGGAATGTTCTTGAAATGACACTTAACAATGTACAAAAGGTTTCAATAAATTTACTCTATCCATATAGATGAATAAAATCGCAGAAACGTGTTTTTTTTTCACGCTGAAACCCCTACCCTTCCCTTAAGGGATTACGTGGGGTTGAAAATTTCAAAAAATCAAGGCAGGAACAAAAGGATGCCCTGGACATAGCAGCTGGAGCAGGATCTTTGCTTTATGGAGGTGGCATTGACGATTCTATGTGGGTTAAAAAAAATCTCCGTTTTATTTCTACTTGAAACTTTAATCGCATTTTTTCTCAAAACAATATTTTTGAAGTCGGTCGACACGTTTTCTCCAAAAATAATTCACTAATCTTATTGAAAATTTGCACACTTCTTCAAAATAGCATTGACTAGTGATTGAACGAAGGTTTTTCTCGATTACAACTAATTTTACATAGTTACACGTAATGTAAATTGTACCAAAAATTGTACTATTTTGCATACAACTCTGAAGAAAATTCAAATTTCAATTTTTTTCAAATGCTTCGTTCAATGGAATGCTATACTTATCTACTAACAAAAAAAAAAATTGGTTTCTCAATTTCAGATAAAGTCTATTATGAATTATCTTGACCACCACGAGGACACTTTATTTAGGAGTCTCCGGAAACTAGGTCCCACCGGCTGAATTTCCCAAATTTTTGGATGAAATTTTTTAAAAATATTGTCGAAATGTTGCTCCTTAATGTGCTAAACATTTTGATAAAAATAATTTATATATCATATTTAAAAGAAAATGGAGAAAATATGCATTGTTTTGTCTTCGAAAGCCACGTAACCCCATAAGGGAGGACATCACTGATGTGTGTGAAGTTAGCACCGCCATTTTGGAAAATCAAAAAAATAAAGATTGTGCTAGGTTGTGCTAGGAATGTGCTACGTTGTGCACATTCCTAGCACAACGGCCCAGGCCGAAAAAGGTCGTTTTTACCGATTTGTTTTGTCTACGGGATTATTTATTTGGGATTTGGAGAAAAGGTATGTTATTGAGCATACGTGAACTTATTTGGTGAAAAAATTTAATTAAAAAACTTTACACGAAAATAATTCGAAAAATGGTTTTCTCTAAACCATGTTTTTGAAATCGGCACGCAGCAGAACTCGAACAATTGTCGTCCAATCGGCTTGAAATTTGAAGGTAGCTTCTTAGATTGCTTCAACAGCCAAGTATGTATCGTATAGGGTACAGTGTGTCAACTACTGTGAAACATGGGGTACAATGAGGCGGTTGAAACCCTTATATTTTTCTAGCATAAATAACAGATTTTTATTATATAACGATTTATTATATAAATTATCTATATAATAAAATATCTGGAAAATAAGATATTTTATTATATAGATAACAGATAACAGACAAACAAAATCAGGATATCAGTATCAGTATAAAATCAGTAATATCGCAGGAACGTGTTATTTTTACAAATCGCACGTCGTTGACAGCGGCCCGTGACACATTGCACTTCTTCGGAGCGTCGTCACTTTTGTGTTTCCTCATTAGGAGTCGGGGCATTGTGCCCCACATCTCGATGATACATTGTACCTCCCTACTTAAATATTTGATTATTGATGAAAATAACTATCAATGAAACTACGAATGAAAAAACACAAGTCATCATGAAAAGTCACACTTATCATGAAAAAGAAAACTATCGATTAGGACCGAAAACCCGAGCCGCGACAGAAAGTTGCGTTATATTTTACGTTTTACCGGCGAGGGAAATATTTTGTTTCAAACCTCGAATCAATTATTAATTTTCAATAATTCTTCGTGAGCTGCTATCGACTTTGTTTCAGGTTTGACGAAACCAAATATAAATCGCGGTCCAACACAACAATTTTCGCAATTTACGAGCTACAAACCTCCGAGAAATCGCATCTAGCTCACAGTGTGATACATTGTACCCCACCTCCCCTACTAATTATCTTTCGCAATTAGTTTCAACCCCTATTTTTTACAATCCTCAATATTACAGTCCACCGTCAGGGCAATCACAATGTGGCTCAAACAATTTCATGCTGTGCATACATGCGCGTGTTTATCGAACAATGAAGCGCGACACAATGAAATTTAATTATTCGGGAGACCGTTCGTCCGGGACTGAAGTTTTCTCTTTGTACGAGTGATCGGCCGATAACTTTTCTTGAGTATCGGTCACGTCGTATCCAGCATCTGCTCACGTATAACGAATTCTGAGTAGCAATGATTCGTGCTTGCTCCCCCTCCCCCGCCCCCCCCCTCCTTTTTCAGCGTCACCACCACGTGTTCCCCACTCGCCTCTCGCGCTCTATGGCGTTGAAATTTGCATCGGTGGAATGCAACGAAAATTCTTTAAAATCTCTTATTTTCATTGGTATCCAAAATTATACTTTGCAAATTTGTCGCGGTTCGGTAAATAAGCATCCTAGAAAATGTTTACGTGATTTTCGTACGTCAAATCTGCCAAAGGAAATTTGGGGAAAAAAATCACTTTCGTTGCATGATTTTCGTAGGTCGAATCTGCCAAAGGAAATTTGGGGAAAAAAATCACTTTCGTTGCAATCCGACAGTGCAAACTTCAACGTCATCGCGCTCTGAAACTCTTGCCCTCTTCCAAGCAAATTTTTCCTCCGCCTCGCGGACTCGAGAAGGCTTCAGGGGGGGTTTTTTTCGAAAAACAATTGCCCAAATGACAATTTTCGGAATACAATTTCTCGATAACAATTGCCCCAATGGACAATTTCTCAAATTCAGTTTCCCGAAAACAATTGACCGAATAAAACAATTTCCAAAATGAATGATTTATCGAATACAATTTGCCGAATGGACAATTTTCCGAATTAACAATTCCTCGAGTGAAACATTTCCCGAACAAATATTCTCGACGATTTTTTCGGGAAACCAATTTTCTCGGGTCGAATTTTTCTTGCATTAATTTGGGGCCGGGTTGAAATTCCGACCTTTGATTGGTCAGAACGCTCAAAACTCCGAAAGAATAGTACCCCGAAAGATCAAAACTCCGAAAGAATTTTACACGAAAGATCGAAATTCCGAAAAAAAAAACACCGTCAACATAATACGGTTATGGAAGTTTTGAAAGTTTCAAAATTTTCAATAAATCGACGAATTATTTGGAGAATTTTTTTTTTAAGAAGTGATTTTGCGTCAATTTTGAAATTTGTCCGAACTTTGAGTGCACCGACGGTTTAAGGGGTTAACCCCACTTGCGATTTTGAAAAAATCGATTTTTTTTATTGCATTTTTTTGAAGTATAAGTATCTGAGAATATATCCTGAAAATTTCAAGTCGATCCGAACAAAATTGACTGAGATATGAGCGTTGAAAGAGAAGAATCCGTTGTGTAAACGACCGGCTAATTGAAGCTTTAAACGCGTTTTTCTCAAAATGGCATTTCTGAAGTCGGTGACCAAGATTACTCGAACACTAATGAACCGATCTTCTTGAAATTCTGCAGGCTTATTTAATACATAAAAATGTAGTCTTTGATCGTTCGATTTTTTTTTTCGAAGAAAAATGGCCGTTTTATATCCAAAAAACGGCCGTTTTTTTTCGTTAAAATCGAACCATTAACTTTGACTGTCCGCTATTTTGTGAAAAATGAATATTTTTTAAAATCCTTCGATTAAAGACTAGTTTATACTTATATTTGACTAAATCCATCCGCATTTTTTTTCTTCAGATGACCATTTCGCCGCAATGTTGGTCACCGCAAACCGTGCATATAAAAACATTATTTCATTGACGGCCATTTGCCACCAACCAATGTAATATTTTTCAATAAAAAAATTACTGAAAGTTCTTCAAGATGTGTTCTTTAAGATGGTATATTGAACGGTTAAAAAAGTTTTGTAGTTTTCTTTAAAAAAAATCATGAAAAAGGCCTTTTTTGCGCTACAAGTGGGGGTAAGGCCTTAAAATTCATAATTTTAATGTTCCGAAATTACAAGGTTCGTCAGGATTATGCCAGCGAAAGTCTACACAGATGACTGTAAATGATGTAGAACGTATAACATGGTCTAGATAAATTTCAAAATTGACGTAAAATCACTTCTCAAAAAATAAAAATACTCGAAATAATTCCCCGATTTATTGAAAATTTTGAAACTTTTAAAACTTCCATAGCCGAATTATTTTGACGGTGTTCAGATTTTCGGAGTTTTGGTCTTTCGTGTAAAATTCTTTCGGGGTAGTATATTTTCGGAGTTCTGAGCGTTCTGATCATTCAAAGTTCGGAATTTCAACCCGGCCTCATTAATTTTCCCGTTATTGATTTCGGCATTAGCGGGTGCCAGAAATATACATTCCCACACTTAGCATAACCCAGAATCAGCTACATGGACGTGGTGGATTCTGAAACCTTAAATAAAAATTCTCTCTTTTTTCTCTTTCTAAAATTCTTTTTATTTTATTTTTAAAAAATTATCTTCATTTTAAATATTTATATTTAACCCAAACAAGCCCAAACAAAAAATGCGTCCATTCGGGAAATTGTATTCGAGAAATGTCTCATTCGGGAAATAATTCTTTCGGGAAATTGTATTAGAGAGATTGTCATTCGGCCAATTGTTTACGAAGAATTTTCCGCAAATCCTCGAGAAGAGTAACTCATGACGGCGGTTGCGAGCGAAGTCGAGGACGATGATGTTTGTTCGTCGATGCACAGCGCAGCGACAACAACAACGAGGACAACAACATTGGTAGCCGAAGCGTATCGATAGGCGCCATACGACCAGTTTCCATACGTATTTATGAAACGCAGCTCGGCGACTCGTCGTAAATAATTTATGAGCCCGTGACGCGGAGAGAGGGAAGAGAGAGAAAAAAAAGACGTACACGCGCCGGGGGGGGGGGGGGGGGCCGAAAGAATTAATGTTTTTCTCTCTTTTTGATGGGTGGCCGGAAACTCGGATAAACGTTTCTTTTGTATTCGTTCGTTTGTTTCTTCTTTTTTTTTTCTCTCCGCTCCGTCAAACCGGACGTTGCGGTTGGTCGTCGAATTCCGTTTCCGGTTCGCGGAAGAGTCGCGGTGCGTGGCGAAGCCCGCGAGTGAATTAAAAATTCCGCATTGACGACGCCTCGGAGTAGCGGTGTGTGTGGCGGATTTCGAGACTTTTTCGTCTCTCGCACGGTCAATCGCGCGATAGAAGAAGCCCGAGGGAAAAACAAGTTCAACGGTGAGGAAACATCCGTGAGTAAGTATCGCTTCGGAAGCACTCGACGGAATAACGACGGAAAAATAACGAGAAATTTGAAGCGTTCTTGAGAGAAGTGTAGCTTCGAAGTTTTCAGCGGAAGATTGCGGTGCTGTACGGTGATGATGTTGATGTTTGCATCGTTGGAATGCAACGATGTATGCATATTTTTTTTTCAGTGAATTTCCGAAATTTTATTTAACCTATTTAAGGCCTTAGGCCACAATAACGGGTATAAAATCATGTGCGAATTGAACAATTTTTTTTTTCGTATGAAAAAATGATTCACTCATTAAATTAATTACACATCTATTTAGTATGAATATCAAGCTGTTGGAGAATATATATTTTTTTTTCGATGTACAAAATCGTCGACTACTCGAAAGTTCTCGAAAGAGAACGCGTGACAAATAACTTCAACAATTTTCAACACGTTCAATTCGCGTGACAAATAACTTCAACAATTTTTACTCGATTGACTTCAAATTTTCAAAGTTATGTTCCTAATCGCATTTCGCAGAAAAGTACAAACGGAATTTCTGATTAATCAAAAACTTTTTATTTTATGAGCAGTTTATGAGCAGTTATAAGGAAATTTGTCACTGAAAATTCATTTCTTAAGGGGCCAGTCCACTTTGAAGATTTCAAAAAATCGAAAGCAGGCGAGACTTGAAGAAATCGACGATGATGAGCAATCAGAAGGAACTTTGTACGGTGCAAGAATTGCCGAATGAGTTTAGGTAAGAGTTTTTCATAGTATAAACTTCAAACGCATTTTTCTGGAAACAACGTTTTCAAAATCTCGCTCCATCGTATCTCTAAAACTAATAAACCGATTCTCTTGAATTTTGAACCACATATTGTAAACATGATTCGCAACAAGATGACCCTCGATGGTTTTAAAATTTGGATTTTTACTCTTTTTTTTGCGAAAAACTGAGAAAAAAACGCGTTTTTAAAATACTTTTTTCGTTTTTCATCTGCCAATTTTTTATTTTTTGATAAAACTTTATATCCGAGGGTCATGTTGTAGCTGGTGTCATACTGAATCTAGTGGACTTTGATTTTTTTGTTTCAGACAAGCCGTTGCCGAGTTGTGATGAAGCTACCTAGCCCACCTATTTTTGAGGCGTTACGTTAAACTATACTTTTTTCACTTAAAAATGAATAAAAATGAATTAAATTTTTTTTAAATGTATTTCAAGACTTTATTTATCAAGGCCAACAACTTTTATATTCATATCTTTTATAAAATCCTTTTAAAAAATCGCGAAAATAGCCTTTTTTGTGGCTCCGAAGTGGACTGGCCCCTTAAGTTCAAATACCGACAACTTTTGAATAAAACAATATTTTTTAAATTCCGTACGGATTTCTCTAGGTATTCTAATGTAGATCGACGAGAATTTTTGTTTTTTGTTCTAGGTAACAAATTGTGGATGCTAAATGTTACGCCGTGGAGTGGCTTAAAAAATATAACAAAAGAAAGTATTAGTAGTCGGCCATTTTGTACATCGGAGAAAAATATATATATTTTCTAACAGCTTGATATTCATACTAAATAGATGTATAATTAATATTATGAGTGAATCACTTGTTGATACGAAAAAAAATTGTTAAATTCGCACGTGATTTTATACCCGTTACTGTGGCCTAACCCCATAATAAATAAAAATGTCAGGTCATTTCGAGACAACTTTTACTATTAAAGTATACCTATAGTTTGATAAATGTAGAACAATTGTTTCCTAGTTTTAAAAAAACTATGAAAAATACTTTATTTTTTCCCGTTTAAAAGTATATTCCGCCTTAAGGCGTTATATACACCTAAAATTTTCGAAAAATCATTTTCGAAAAAATTTTCTCGTAATGTACATATATTTAAATACACACACAGAAAATTTCTTGTCGATCCGGCGAATATTCTCGAAGTTACACGCACATTTGTAATGACGTGTCAGAGCGTTCGAAAGTGCTTTTGAAACTTAAAACGCGTTTTTCTCAAAACTGTGTTTTTAAAGTCGGTGAGCAAGATTTCACGAAAACTACTGAACCGATCAGTCTCAAATTTTAACACAATCTTTTCAAGTATATTTTTTATTAATTAATCGAAGGTTTTTTCTCATCGATAAATATTTTCCATTTTATAAACAATTCAAGGCCTACATTTTTTTCAAAACCGATTTTTTTTGTCGTGCAGCCGCCATTTTGTGAAAAATTATTCTTTTGCTTATTCCTTCGACCAATTACAAGATAATCCATTATATTAACGAAATATTTTTGATTTTTTCATTTTAGATGATCCAGTCCAGAGATATCGTGCTCACCGCAAGACGCCTTTTTTCAGAGATGCTCCCGGAGATCAGCTATAGCAGCTTTCAAAATAATTATTTTTACAAATGAAAAATGTTAAAATACAGTTAAGAGTTACCATAAAGTGTACAAATTTTTACGTTAATAAATTTAAAGGTCTTTTCAGGAAAAAATTCTTGAAAAGTCGATCTTTTTGGGCCTCCTGGCTGTATGTAAAAGGCCGCAAAGACCTTAAATAACGCCGCTTTGATAACAAAATCCAGGACCTTCGGAATATCAGTTTCGAGCTCAATCGACCGTGCCACCGTTCGCGCTTCGGTGTGCGAAGTACCGCCGCGTATCTGTTCTGCTTTCGCAGTGCCAAGCGAGCACGAGCGATGATCGAATCGCTCCGATGCAAAATACACACGGCAGTGTCGACCTTCGGGTCTACTTCGGACGTGTTCAATATGTATTTCGAAGACATCGTGAAAAGCCTCGCGAGAATACCCTCGTTGGGACGCGCTTACGTTTGCACACAAAGTCGCGAGAGCTTGTGTACACATGGCCACCCGAGAAGAGAAGGTGTAGGCTCGCAGAGGAAGAGGCGCACCAGCTTATAACTCGATAAACAAAGAATACCGGCGAGGTACAATGAACCGCTGACTCACACGCACGTACACACACGATCCGTACCAGAGACTCCGCGGGTGTTAAGCTCCTTTTCTCGTGTCGAAGAGCACCGCTAGACATGCGACCCTTGACCCTTTCGCGTTATGCCGCGACACTTCGCCGCGACACTTCGCCGCGCCTCGTAAATATCCATTTTCTTCGATTCCAATTTGCTAAATCCGAAGACGACGAGGAAACAGCTGGGGGGGCTTTTTTTCTTCGCTATTGGCGCTTCGAGGGCAGACGGGTCAGACTGAGCATTTACCGCGCGCTCTGGAAGACTCGAACATTGCTACTGAGACACTCGTACGGTTTCGAATTCAAGCATATTCAACGGCGGGGTAAAGTTAATTCGGCGAAAAAAAGGCATGTTTTTAAGATTTTTTTTTGGCGTAACGAATAGTGTTCGTTTATTGAAAAATTTACATATAATAAAGTAACATTTGAACAACATTCTCCTAAATTTGCATTGCAAAATATTCAAAATTGAGCGAGTGAAAATTAAACCCCGGAGGCGCCTCGAAAAAAAGTTGGTTTGCGGTGTGCACCATAACTCGCAACAGAATCATTTGAAACAAAAAAATCAAAATGCATTTGTTAAAGGAGATGTTTCTCGAGGTAATGACGGGAGGATCTTTTTTTTCGATTTTTCGATTTTTCGTAGCACTTCGGAGCTAAAAACCCGATTTTCGCTAAAAAAAATCGGCTAATTTGTTGTTGAAAAATTAGTAATTATTTAAAAAAACAAAAAAGCTCTCGACAATACCTGGTGAATTGTGTGAAGAAGTACTGTGCAAAATTTCAAAGCGATTGGTCCAGTAGATTTTGAGTTATCGTGCACACGGACTTCAAATATGACAAGTCTCAGAAAAACGGTTTGAAAAACGCAGAAGAGAAGAGAACGGCATGGAGCAATAGACGCTCAAAAACTCATAACTTCGTCAATTTTACTCCGATCGACTTGAAATTTCAACACAATATTCTTGATATATTATGCATTCATTAAAAAAAAAAAATTTTAAATGAAAAAAAAAATGTTTAATACTTTACCCCGCCCTTAACGATGCACGCTTTTTATCCTTGTCGAAATTAAACTGTGCAGCCTCAAAGTAAAGGGTGTTTTTATTTTATGAACTTTATTTCTGAATTTATGAACTTTACTATTTATCATTTATACTTTAGTACTTTATACTTTATTATTTATGATTTTATGAACTTTATTTATGAATTTATGAACTTTATTATTTATGATTCTATGAACTTTATTTATAAATTTTATGAAAAAACTGCAAATTTTTGTGGTTAGATACTAAACTTTCCCTTCGTTCGCTCACAATTTTTTTATTTTGCCATTTTTCTTCTTGATTCTAGTTCGACTTTACTCAATATTGTACAAAGTAAGAAAATGTTCGATTTTTCAACTTCAGATCACCTGTTCAGGAATTCTGCAAGCGAAGAATATCATGTTCCCAGCATCATGTTTTGTCAACAAAAAAAAAAATATCATGTTCAATAAAAACCGTTTGGTAAACATACCAAATTTCAACATTCTATATTTAATATCTTTCGCATAAAAAATTTCTGAAAAATCGAACATTTTTTGGAAAAAAAAGAAACAGACTTTATTGATATATTTTAGTTATATATCTATATAACTAAAATATATCAATAAAGTGTGTTTCTTTTTTTTCACTGTGGCGTACCAAACCGATCATTTTGAAAAAATTATATAATCTAATAAGGTGCCCAAAGATTATATGAAAAAATTTTCGCTATTGTACCCCAAATGGATTATAGTAAAAAATAATAAAACAAGGAACATTATTTTTTTTTTCAAACCTTAATCTTTCGCAAGATGTTCTATAATTTTATTTCGTAATACGATTGATCGGAACAAGTACCAAAAAAAAATCAAATCGATCCACTGTACCGTTTCCGGATTTTTTTTTAATATTTAAAAAGAATTCATTTTTCTATTGGGTGACCGTTTTTGCAGTGACCGTTTTTTTCAAAAGTTTAAGGCTTTATTATAAAAAAGTGGCTACATATTTTTTAATCAAAGTACTGCCCGTCGCTAGCTACG
The DNA here is from genome assembly GCA_964007375.1 of Ophion obscuratus. Taxonomy (NCBI): domain Eukaryota; kingdom Metazoa; phylum Arthropoda; class Insecta; order Hymenoptera; family Ichneumonidae; genus Ophion; species Ophion obscuratus. Next base: position 37,191,517 of record OZ023317.1, read on the forward strand.
ACCTCGGCCCATCTTTCAGGTAGCATTCGAATCCCGCGTCGATAAAAGTCTTGGTCCTTGGAGGCAATCCAGGAGCGACCCAATTTTTGACTTTTTCGTAAGTACCGAAGTGCTGGTCAGCCAAATCGTGTGCCATTGACCGGAACAAGTGATAGTCGGAAGGGGCAATGTCTGGAGAGTACGGCGGGTGGGATAAAACCTCCCATTTCAGCGTTTCCAAGCACTTTTTCACGACATTTGCAACATGGGGTCGGGCATTGTCATGCTGCAGTATCACCTTGTCATGTCTTTCGTTGAATTGTGGCCGTTTCTCTTTGAGTGCCTTACTCAAGCGCATCAACTGACGTCGGTAGAGTTCCCCTGTGATGGTTTTGGATGGTTTGAGCAGCTCATAGTACACAACGCCCAGCTGGTCTCACCAGATACACAGCATCACTTTGGATCCGTGAATATTCGGTTTGGGCGTCGATGACGGAATATGACCAGGCAGTCCCCATGATTTTCGGCGTTTAGGATTATCGTAGTAAACCCACTTTTCATCTCCAGTCACAATCCGGTGCAAAAATCCTTTCCTTTGTTGTCTTTGGAGCAGTTCCCGCAAATGCTGAGAATTCGGCTCGTAGGTTGCCATGTTTGAGTGCCAATAACTTTATAATGCATACACGTATCCGTTAGCTTTTTTAAATTGTTTACATTGGCAGAGCCTCTAGTTTAAAATGCCACTTTTTTTTATTGAGCTAGGGCCACTACTTCGGCCGCAGTGGCTCTCTAAGTAAAACGGTCACTGCAAAGTTGTACTCCTAATAAAACCATTGCGTTGACGGGCATGAAATTTTCAGAAAATTTGTTTTTTTTATACCCCAGAATATACTCCAAATTTCGCTGGAAAAATGCGGGGGCAATTTTTCCCTACTTACCCGGCTATGGCCTTTGGCAGGCCTATCTATTAATTTTACATAAAATTCGGACCGCGCCATTCCAATGCTCTCAGCAGGAAAAAAAATTGAAAACCAACCTGGTTTTTGGAACCGAAGCTTATGCACCAATGCGTCATCCACAATGGTTTCATAATTACACTTGTATTGCGATACACGATATACAAGCAAAAAAAGAACAAGGAACAAACGGGCTATCCGTTTCAGGCAGATAGTGCAGAGGTACAGGATAAAAGTAAACATCTTCGCAATAAGGGATCAGCACGGCGCGCAGTGAGAGAACAGAAGGCACGAGAGCAAACACACTCGGGGTGCTTACAAGTACATACATAAGAAGAATAAGAAGATTGCGACACGAGGCGGGGGTTCGAGAGCGAGACAGAGCACATACGAGCACGCAGCGGGCTCATGAAGAAAGATTACGTACAAGTATAATAATCCTTTCCTCGAGACTCTCAAACTCTTTCAGGGCTCTTCGATGAAAGAGAAAGGAGCGTTGATCCTCATGCAAAAGTGCAAATATTATGCGTGTACACTTATTACATACATACATAGGGACACGCACGTGCTATATATATTAGGTGTAGTGAAAAGAAATCCATTATTTTTGCAATTGATGGCTTTAGTAATCTGTATCTCGTGTTGTATAAGTGCCATCTGATTAGGTTAGTTGGCGTTAGAAAGATAAGATTTCGTACTAAAATAAACATCTCAGACAGTTTTGTGATTGCTTGGCTCAATATTGTTTGAGCGCGCGTCAAAGATGGCCACCAGTAAAGTGAAAATACGCCATATTTGGCAGTTTTTCTTCGATAAAGGCGACAACGCAAGCTAGGCGGCTGAAAATGCGAATAGTGTTTATGGTCTTGATACACGGAAAAAAAGAATTAGTACAAAATACAGGGGCTACACAGTTCGCATTGGACTCGAGCGATTGCACAGCGATATTTACTGAAACACAGTGCTCAAAATACAGTGTGCTCGAAGTAAATTATTACAGTTCCTACAATGTCCTCTTTGGACTCGAACCGCTCTACTGTATCTTTCACTGGAACACACAGTCCAAAATACAGTGTAGTCAAAAGTAAATTTTGACAGTTCAACACTGTAATATAAATGTAAAAAAACTTGTAATTTGACAGTTGGTTAATCTGTATTGTGTACAACGAATGCGCCAGTTATATCGACAGAGTTTATGTAGACACACAAAAAAAGTTTATCCATAAAAGAAGTTTGAAAAAAATGTGTAGAAAATATATAAAAAATCAGTCACCTACACAAGAACGTACCTTTGTGTAAATAATTCTCTCTTTCTTTATAATTTCTTGAATTCTGTCGCACAAATTTCGATGTCCGCGTCCCATCAACCACGCACTACTAACTGGCAATCCTTTGTGTTCTGGCTTCGTGCCTCACCTCGTGCCTCATTTGCGTACAGTATAAAAATCAGTGATCGCATTGAAATTTTACAGTTGAATATTTTTACTGAAATCACTGATTTATTCACAATACCAAACTGTAAATAAATCAGTGTAACTGTAAAAATCTCAGAGTGCACAGATAACGTCACGAACTGTCGAAAGAAGAGTAAAACTACCGTACCACACTGTACAATTTAATGAATCATTCTGTACTCAATACAGTGTACACTGTGACCGTTGCACTTTACGTACAGTACACAAATCAGTGACCTCATTAAAATTTTACTGTTGAATATATTTACTGAAATCACTGATTTATTCACAATACCAAACTGTAAATAAATCAGCGTAACTGTAAAAATGTCAGAGTGCACAGATAACGTCACGAACTGTCGAAAGAAGAGTAAAACTACCGTGCCACACTGTGCAATTTAATGAATCACTCTGTACTAAATACAGTGTACACTGTGACCCTTGCAGTTTGCGTACAGTACAAAAATTAGTGATCTCATGTAAATTTTACAGTTTAATATTTTTACTGAAAACACTGATGTATTCACAATACCGAACTGTAAATAAGCCAGTGTAAATGTAAAAATCTCAGTGTGTACAGGAAAATTCGTTATTTTTGTAGGACAGGACCCCCATAGAAATGTATATACGTAAAAATATACTGCAAATTTATTTTAGTAATAATTGTAATATATGTGAAATGTATGCCATATATTGAAAATATCTGTTGCATATATGTGCCAAATTCTAATTTTCGTAACGTTTTTATATATGAGATGTATATGCGTGGTATTACTGTATATTAATGTACGAGGGTAGGGTGAGAAGTTTCCGGCCTGACCAAGAGATGGTGCCACTAGGTCTAGTTTTGGAGCGGCGTCCTACAGTACCATTCCTACCGAGCTTGTATGTACAGTTTCAGCCCAATCGCTACGTTAGTTTGCGTTTGAGAGCACATTGCGCGAGACGCTTCCGTTGTTTTCGTAAAAATGGAAAAATTGGAAAAACGTGCTGTCATCAAATACTTCCATTTGAAAGGTGTTACACCAAAACAAATAAAAGAAGAGATGGATTCAGCACTAGGAGACTCCTCCCCATCATATTCAACTATTAAGGAGTGGGTTTCTGAATTTAAAATGGGTCGTGTGAGCACCTCTGACGAGCCTCGCTCAGGACGGCCCGTTGAAGTCACAACTTCAGAGATGATTGAAATAGTCCATAAAATAGTGTTGGAAGACCGCAGGTTGAAAGTGCATGATATAGCTGAGACCTGTAGGATGTCAGCTGAACGTGTGCGAAATATTTTGCACAACCATTTGAACATGGAAAAGCTGTGTGCAAGGTGGGTGTCGCGTTTGCTAACGCTCGACCACAAACTGCTTCGAAAAACCATTTCTACCGACAATTTGGCGCTGTATAGGCGTAATCCAAACGAATTTTTGCGTCGATTCATAACTGTTGATGAGACATGGGCCCACCACTACACTCCTGAAAAAGATTTAAGAGCAACGAAGAAGTTATCGAAGCTGTAAATCAGTATTTTGAGGAGCTTGACGAATCTACGTTTAAAACTGGTATAACTAAATTAGAACACCGTTATGAGAAATGTATCAGTGTTGATGGAGATTATGTTGAAAAGTAAAGCAAAAAAATTTTTTTAAACATCGTTTTTCTTGGTCAGGCCGGAAACTTTTCACCCCACCCTCGTATGCTACATATATGCAGATATGCGTAGCATATCTGTATATAGTGCATATATGTAATAGTGTACTTTAACTATACGTTAAGTTTTTTTAAGTTTAAGTTTTAAGTTTTATTAAGTTTAACTGTAATAGTGTTTATACGCAGCATATATTTCTTTTCAGGAATATGTATCAAAAATGTATGCGTCATATATGACGCATAAGTGACACATACATGAGTCTTATATGACGCATACGTTTTTGATATATTTTTCTCGACAAAAAAATAGATTGAAAATATATCGAAAATATATGCGTCGTATATGCCTCATATATGCATCATATATAGTGTGTATCCGTGGCGTATATTTTTTTGGTCAGAAAAACATATCGAAAATATATGGGTCATATATGCGTCATATATTTGGTGCATATATACTGAATATATACGTATTATTCTATTTTTCGTCATTATATATGCGACCGATATATATATAGCATATATTTTCTGCATATATTTTACATACGTAAATTTCCACGCGAGGATTTACATTACTCTGTTTTACTGTAAAATGAAATATGGTACCCTGTTTTTTAGGCGGTTTATACTGTGATTTTCGCTGTTTCCTTTTTTTCCGTGTACTGTAACAGCGAATCACGCGCAATTTTGGTTTCGTCGATTCCGTTCCGGTAATTTTGATGTCAAAGATGCATCACGCTCCGGAAGGCCAATTGTCGTAAATATCGATAAAATAATGGAAATCGTCGAGTCCGACCGTCATGTAAGCACTGTTTCGATTGCCCAGGAGCTAAACATTGTACAAAACACCGTTTGGGACAACTTGAATAAGGCTGGATACAAAAAGAAGCTCGATGTATGAGTGCCACACGAGTTGACGCAAAAAAACCTCATGGGCCGAATTTCCATCTGCGAATCGCTGCTGAATCGCAACAAAATCGACCTATTTCTGAAGCGGATGGTGACTGATGATGAAAAGTGGGTCACTCACGACAACGTCAAGCGAAAACGGTCGTGGTCGAATCGCGGTGAGCCGGCGCAAACGGTGGCCAAGCCAGGATTGACGGTCAGGAAGATGTTGCTGTGTGTTTGGTGGGATTGCCACACCGTGACACCGATACACTTTGTGATGATGATGAATTCTTATTAATTTTTTAAATCACTTTTGGCTGTGAAAATAACCCAAACTATTTTACGTATTTGTATAAAAAAAAAATTGGCGATCTCAATTCGCAAAAAAAAAAGGCTTTGGATAAGCTTAAAAATAAAGAAACGAAAAATCGTTGCATCTCAACGATGCAAACTTCAACGTCATCACTTCGTGACGAAATTGCCTCATTTTTCGAAAAATCAAAAAATTAAGTCGAAAAAAGACCGTCCAAAAAAAGCTCATCCGTAAATACATGGAACGATAGGAGGACGATCCCAATCTCGAACGAGTCGTTTGAGTCCTTTTTCCGTGCGTGGAAGATATTCCCTAGCGAGGAGAAGAACGAGGAACTATGAAGAAAGGACGGGACAGTAGGATATTCATTAGTAACGCCCACGTAAAGCTTACTCAGCGTCGTTGGCGCCTTCCCTCGCGTCTTCGAGGCTCACGAACGATTTTCTGATAATACACACACGCAGCTCCGTTACTCTCTCTCTCTCTCTTTCTCTCTCTCCTTCTCTTTCTCTCTCTAACTCTGTCTCTCTCCCTCTCTCTCGTTCTGCCGCTTCGACACTCATACCGGAAGTGATCGAGCCGCACGTACGACACCGTTTAATCCGCAGGGGAATTACCGAGTATTGATGACAAAATCCTACACGAAGTAACTCCCGTTGACTCTCAATGTACGTTTCCCCACCCCTAGATACCTCACGCCTGAGATACCACTGGGCAAGGAAAAAATATGCTGATTTTCATGGACTTTTTGTTAATGAAAGATTTCTTCACCATTTTTTAGCCTCAGGGTTTGTTTTAGTACTACTTATGGTTGTTAGATGGTTTTTTTTTAAATTCTTTATTAATCTTAAATAGCCCAAGTCTCAAAACCTGCCAAGTTCCGTACACATGACCAATTAACTTTTTTTTAACTACATATTTAATTAGGTAATGCTTTTTTCTGTCTTGGTTCTTAGGTAGTACTAAACTGAAACCATATGGGGTGATGGATAGCTAAAGAAAGCTTTGTATACTAGTGCTGTGAGCTAATAATGAAAATATAAAAATTATCGTTATTTAAATATTAACAATACCGAATATCTTATTTTTGGAGTCGGTACCAGCCGATTGCCAATATTGTCACATTTTTCGCAGAAAAAGAGGAGAGGCAGAAAAATTCATGAAATATACGATCGACAGTCTTTTTTGAATTTGCAATCTCGTTTCTTCCGTGACGTCAATGTATGACGTTGAAAGTTTGCATCGCTGGAACGCATCGAAAGTTCCGTTTTACATTTTATTTTCCATATTTTTATTATTATAGACGATCTTTTTTTCAAGATTTACAATGTAGATCGCTAAATAAATTTCTTATAAAAGGTTGAAGGACTTTCGTAGGCGAAATCTGCCAAAAGAAGTTAAATTCGTTGCAGTCGAACGATGCAAACTTCAGCATCGTCGTCAATGTCTCGTTCTCGGCTGGCACCGACCCCAAAAATCAGTCATTCGGTATTGTAAATATTTAAATAACAATAATTTTATATATTTTCATTATAAATTTAGTGTATTATGTATACAATAAATTAGTATACTACATTACGAATCGACGTTTTCGATATTTGTTGTTCAAGGGAAACTTTGTCCCGGATTGAGCAGCGGGAGATGTTAGCGGCTCAACATGAGCAGCTAGAAGAAGAGGAGGGATGCCTCTATGGACCAGGCATTGCCGATTAGCGGTAATTATAAACACATTTGTGTAAACACATTACAAAACTTTAAACGCGTTTTTCTCGAAAACACGTTTTTTAAAATGGCTGACATTCTCCTGACCGCTGTAATTAACATATCGACCTGAAATTTGGAGAGCATACTCAGATAATATGTCTTCACGGAATGACGGATCGTTTTTTCGATAGATACATTTTTGCATTTATTATTTATCTTTTTATGCGAAAAAAAACGCGAAAATTCGATTTTCTTTTAATCGCCGCCATTTTCCGAAATTTGTACTAAACGAAAAACCCATCCGTCATTCCATAAACAAAGGGTCACAGATTGATAATATGCTTTGAATTTGTGTTTCAGATCAACAAAGAGGAGGCAGTGATGTCAGCCGTTTGTCTCCCGCGATTTGAGGACCTGTCTTCGCGGAGCTGCAACGGCCGCCATTTGGGTTTTTTTTCGAGAAATTTTTTTTTTTAACGTTCTGTATATCATGAATAAAAGCAAGAAAAAAAACCGCACTCAAAAAGCTTTACTCGTTTTCTTTAAAAAAATAAAATGTAAACACCTGAAATATGGCACTCCAAGGACAAAGTCTCCCTTAAATACAGTATATGGTACATAATATACAGAAATTCCAAATTCCTAACTAATTTTTTCTTTTGCGATAGACCCCGTCACGAAAATGGTCCACAACTGATAACTTTGACGGCCCCTCATTTCTTTATTTTTGAAGATAAAAAATATGTTTCCACTCTACTCAATGAGCTTTATACAATGACATCCCACCACAGCCAGGATAAGAATTTTCTTTTCTTCTCCTTTTTCATGCATGGGACACCCATGAAAAATAATTTAATTGAATTTCTAACTCAATATGCGGTTTTGGGTCAACATTCTACACAAAATATCCAAACTTCGGGTCTCTAACTCATTCCGCTTACGAGCAAGGAACCCGTGCCAGGACGGACGGACAGCAGAGTGTCAGCAATATGGTTGCGTTTTGCCCTTTGGGTACGAAACCCTAAAAATGGTGACGTAAACTTTTCTTTACAAAAAAAATCCTGAAAATCAGCACTTTTTTCTTCGCCCAAACGTATTTCCCGACTCTTAAGGAGTTTCGATACCGGCGATACAATGTTGCCACGCTAAACCATATTAAAAACATAAATAATTTCAAAAAGTTCAGAATTTTATAAAATTTGGTGAACATATTCTTTAGTGCCAAATTTGACAATACAAAGTTTGTCGGATTTTTCTTCTGCACAGTTATCGAGTAAGTTAATACTAAAGTTCACGTGTACAAGCATAACGTTTCTATATATATATAGGTATACATTGCGGGCATAAGAAATCTGCTTTAATGCTTAATTACTCGATAACTAAGTGGAAGAAAATTTTGAAAAAAATTGTGTTTACGCACTTAATGTTGAAGAACATTTTCACCAAATTTGATCAATTTCTTAACATTTTGACTTTTGTATCGAAACTCCTTAAGGCGGGATATACATTTACAACGATCAAAAAATCGATTTCTGTTTTTTTTCCCCTTTAAACTGTAGAACTATATATGTAGAATATTTTCCCAAAGTTTCAAAGCGAAATTCGAAAAACTTCAAATGTTACAGCCCGTCAACGCTGTGCCTCACCTGTGAAATTGGCGTGCAGAATTACACAAAAACTATTAAGCCGATTGAGTTGAAACTTGGTAGAAATATTGACAATATTGGTACCTTCTACTTGACGAGAATTGTTTTCGAAAAATTGGAAAGAAACTACTTTTTTAATCCACATTTTACAGAAACGTTGCGTGAAATGTTGATTTTTTTAATGTAAATGCGTGCCATTTGCTTAAATTTGCATTTTCTTCATTTTAATTACCGTCACATAGAAACTATATATGTTGTAAGTGAAAAAATGTTTGAACTTTTTTGCAAATCAAAGTCTACGGGAAGCTAGACTGTACGCCGATTCGCAACTCCCGCGGCGACCTTGCTGTAACACTATGCCACAGCTCCGTCATTTTGATGATGAATTAATTTTAAAAAATTGTTTTGTATACTTAAATATACTATCAGAGTATACCTAAAGTTTAATAATTGTAGAATAATTATTTCTTAGTTCAAAAAAATCCTTCAATATTGCATATTTTTTTCCTGTCTAAATGTATATCCCACCTTAATACGTCGATTTTATAAATTTCCAACACGTATAAAAGGTAAAACAAAAACGCCGCTGATTTGCCGCCATTTCTAATTGTCCTGTCATCAGTCAGGCCGACGGAGGTACGGAGAGGCCTGGATGAACACACTTTGACGTATACGGTAAACACTTCTACGGAATTGCCTATTTTATTTATTTATTTTTTCGCGTCCATTCGCCTCTCCCCTTTTATTTTTTCACTATCGGGGCAATAAATTTGTGCGGTCCTACCGGTTCGCTTTCCCTGATCGTTCGTGTCGCGAGTAGCGCACGTTTTTATTCCGTAACACGAGCCCCGAATCCTACACCACCCGCGCCTCAACGACTTTTGCCTTCGGGGCACTCCCTCACTCGCTCCATCTCGGTCTTTGCCCATCGGTTTTTGCGGCCTCTCGCTTCATCTTTGTTGCTTTCTATCTCTCGCTCAGGCAACCCCCCCCCCCCCCCCCCCCGCGCCTAGGGCCGCAACTGTTTATTTATTTCTTTCGTTTCTTCCATCTCCCGCTCGCCTTCCCTTTCTCTCGGTCTTCACATCCACGGGTGTAAGCTATCCAAAGAGATGACTCGGAAAGATGCATCCCGCAGCAAGGCTTCTTTCTTTTTCATGGAGCCCCGGAAAGATGAATTCGTGTGGCCGAGGGTCGAAAAGAAAGAGGGCGTTCCCCTCGTTTCTTCACGACCTTACATATACAGGGTGATTCACAATGATTGAAGTTTGTTTGGATGAGCATCCAGGGTGTGTCTGGCGAAACCCTTTTTTTTTAATGTCGCGCGACAAAAATTGACCGAGATATTTACGTTCAAAGTCTAACGTTGAAGTTCCGATACTTACCCATTTTTTTGTGATGTTTTGATTTCGGAGATGATTAATGGACCGTTTGGAAGTAGGAAGTTTACTTATTCGATCTTGCGTAAATCGATCTTGGGTAAAGAAAAACTTTAGAAATTGGTTCCAGATGAAGTTCAATTAGGGTAGGATGTAACCATGTTGAAGTTTGCATCATTGGAATGCAACGAAAATTCTTTTTTATTTTATTGTTCCCTAATTTTCATTATCATCCAAAATCATTCCTTACATATTCAGGCTGAATATCTCCAATGGCGATCCTGAAAAACGTTTAAAGGACTTTGGAGGGCTAAATGTGCCATAAAAAATGGTACCACGCAACTTTCGTTGCGTTCCAACGTTGCAAACTTCAATATGGTGAGATGTACAGTCGAACCTCGATATAACAAAATCCTCGATATAACGAAGATTTGTCCATTCGATTCCGGTTAAAAAAAAATACTCCTGGCTATTTGTTTTATCTAGAAAAGTCTTCTTTTTAACCTTAAATGTCAAGTAAACTTTATGAAGAAAGATCTTATGCAAAATTTTCATACCAACCAATTCGAACATCTGATTGTGATAGCCTGAGGTGTAAAAAAAATGTGCTACCTATATCGTGCCAATTACTTTAAAAAGTTGCTTAGTTATTGTTGATTTATGTCATTTGTAGAAATGACATGCTAAAAACCGAAAGCAGATGATTTTTTCTTTTAAAAAAATAACATAAATATTAAAATCTCGAAAATCGTGGGGATTTTACTAAATTGAAATTCCAGTATATAGTAGGACACCATCTGACCCATCCGCAGTTGCAGGATTACCCATTCATAACAGGACATCCTGTGTGTGTGTGTATATATATATATGTGTGTGTGTGTGTGTGTGTGTGTGTGTGTGTGTGTGTGTGTGTGTGTGTGTGTGTGTGTGTGTGTGTGTGTGTGTGTGTGTAGGTATCCGACACTCCAGCAAATACAGGACTGTGCTTCGTACACTACGAAAGCGCTCGCTAAGACCGCGTTAGTGAAAATAAGAATAAAAATAGAAACGGCCCTTGGGGTGAGTTTTAACGAGGTGGGTACATAAAAGAACGTGCGGTTTCTATACCGTACACAGATCCATCGTCGCAGCAACAAAATCATGAGCGCGACCTCCACCGCATTGTCGACGAGATATTCGAGAGAGAAAGAAAAAGAGAGAACTTCGATAGGATTGAATTATCGGACGAAGTTTTCGAGACTCATCTGCGAACGTGAAATCAGCTTACTGTGCGAACGACTGGAAGAAGAAAAACCTCGTAGCTTTATCGCGTTGTTCGATCTCTTGTATTTTTTTACGACATGACCTTTCGTAAAAACGTGCCGCATTTGGAAGACCGCGCGAGCTACATTCGTTGAGAGTGATGAGGGACTGATCGGTAAAGAAGGAAAACCAGCGTTATTTGGAAAGTAGACGACAAGAGTGAAGGAGCAAGGGATAGGGGAGAGAGAGAGAGGGAGGGAGAGAGAGAGAGATGACCGTTGAAATTTGCATCGTTCGAATGCAACGAAAATTCTTTTAATTTCTTAGTTTCCTTATTATCCAACATCATATTTTGCACATTTACATTTATATGTCGATCGCCGAATAATAATTCTGAAAAATGTATACGTGATTTTCGTAGCTTAAGTCTGCAAAAGCAAATTTGCGAAGTAAAAAATAATTTATTTAATAAATATTAATTAATAAGTTAATTTTCATTGCGTTCCAACGATGCAAACTTCAATGCCATTCATTGGCTCCCAGCAAGGGAATAATTGCCAACGAGTAACTTCAACCGAGCAGCGTTTGAAAAAAGTAATACGAAAAAGCACCGAGTAAAACATGTCCTCACGTACGTTCGCGTTTGACGGATTTTTTTTGTTGTCATACGAACGCCTCCAGTGCACAAGCGCATTTTAATATGCTCCTTTCATATTTTTCTCACCGAGTTTCGAACTGGAACGCGAGTGGCCGGGCGACACAAAGGCCACGTTATACACTCGTTTCATTTTTCTCCCCTTCAGGTTTCATGCATACGGATAAAAATTGATTCACCGTACTCCAGCAGAACTTTCGTTGGCAAAGGGCTTTCCCTTTTCGTCCAAAATTGAAATAAAAGTACTACGTACACTTTTTGCAGATGGCAACAATCCTTTTGCCTAGATTAATCACAAGTGTCAGTGTACGGATTTTTGTCAATTTTCAGCCGAAATAAACAATTCACGAACAATTGGAATTAGGTAGATCAACAATATTAGTACACAAAATAACTATCGTTTTGGAGATTAATGTCACATTAATAATCATCATTACTTTCATTCGTAGAATTATTGAAATGAAAACTTTAATCAATACGATTACTATGACGTTGAAGTTTGCATCGTTGGTATGCAACGAAGATCAATTTTTACGCTTTAATTTTATTTTTGGCCAATTTTGGCTGTGAACTTTGCTCAAAGGTTTTTATGTATTCCTATTAGAGAATTTCGACATCAAGTTGCAAAGAAAAAGACTCTGGATAATGATAAAAATAGAGAAATGAAAAATAAAAAAAGTTATTTCGTAAAAAAAAAAAGTTTAACTACATATTTTATCGCAAAATTCCCGGAAAAAACCCCGTTTAATTAAGAATTATACAGTGCTAGAGAACAATCAGGGAATGTCGATAGAACCGACTTTCTTGACGGCACCAATGACAAATTCCAACAACAATTTTTTTTTCGACAAAGTCTGGCATGAATTCCACCATCTTTATCGACCACCTGCCTCGAATGTAATCATCGCTGTTGCAGCTGACCAACCCCAACTCGCTTCCGGTTGTAAAATGTACACCCTGTCGAAAAGAGTGTGCCCCACATGACTTATACGATAATAACAATAATAATAAGTATAATCGTTCCGGTCTCGATGAAGATCGAGCCTAACCCACCGGGGGGGGGGGGGGGGGGGGGGTGTTTCCCAGTGCAAAAGTAGGAAGTATGTTGCCCGATGCAATAGAATCTCATAGTAGAATAATAATAATTATTATTATTATATAAAATTAATAAAATTGTAACTTATAAAATCATAAAAACTAAGATGATAGAAATATGTATTAGAACGAAGAATGGACATGTAAAAAGCCGTAAGGTTATACGATGGAAGAAATAAATAAGAATTAAACAACAAAAAATATAAAAATTATACATATTAAAAAATTATTAAAAATTAATGAAATATTAAAATTGATAATAATTATTACTTATAAGAATAGTAAAATGATAGATCAAATAAACATTTATTCTTTATTATTCTTGATTAATAAGATTAATATTCATTGTTCATTGAAATGATCATTATTATTAATATTATGCACGTAAAATTTAGAAAATTCGCCCCATACTGTAAATATGTGTTATCAAGTAGAGAGAGAGAGAGAGAGACAGATATTAAAATTATTTTGCACCAAAATATTTTCGTGAAATATCATTTCAAGGTCATGATATCATAGGTCGTTGGATTCGTCTGAATATCAGCTACGTCCTAATATAAAAAAACATGTTCCCATTTGAAAAACGATTGATTCGTTATCCGTTGGATAACCTGCGCCGCATCACACCAGAAACTACTCGAAGGTCAAGAGAATCATTCATCTGACGTCTTGAAAAATGTGTCGAGGTCAATGGCCATCACTTGAAACATTTGTTACGATAAATTTTCTGCACAAGAAATTCAATTACATTATTCGCATATTGTTATTGTTAATACTATAACGATTTCCTGTTTCTACATGTGTATTTTGGTCAAAAATCCTTTCAAAGTCGTGACATCATAGGTCGTTGGATTCGTCTGAATATCAGCTACAACGTCTTAGTGAAAAAAAAGCATGTTTCCATTTGAAAAACCATTGATGACCTCGAGCACGCAAAAACTATGACCTTGACAAAAATGAATTTTTCACCACTGTATCAACCCTTCGCAATCAATCAAATTACCTCCTGACATTTTTTGTCACTCTAAAAGCAACGGAGACATTTGAGGTGGTCACGATAAATGGTTCACTCTGTGTTTATGTATGTGTGTGTGTGTGTGTGTGTGTGTGTGTGTGTGTGTGTGTGTGTGTGTGTGTGTGTATGTGTGTGTGTGTGTGTGCGTGCGTGCGTGTGTGTGTGTGTATTTATATTGAACGTTTGAGAGTTCTCCAGTTTTTGATTCGCGGAGCATATGGACGGCACACGACGTTTTCAACTCCCGTGAGCGAGTGATCGCAAAATATTAAGCCCGGGCAGCGATCGTAAGCGGGGCGAACAAGGGCGGAGGGGAAAACGGAGGGTCGGGGGGAGGCTTACGCATTAAAAGTACAAAAGAGCTGCCGGAAGTGATGATGCTCTGTGAATGAGGACTGTTGAACCGATGAAAGTTGGTTTGGTACAATGAACAAGAGGGAGAGAGAGGGAGAAATGGACAGAGGGAGAGAATAAAATAAAGAGCATTGTAGCCCGCAGAGTGGGAGGGCCAAAAAGCACCGCAAAATTCAGCGTCGAAATTTGGGGGGGGGGGGGGGGGGTTAAACACGACAGTCGCGGAGTTAGCGGACAAAGAGGAATCTTTGTCCTCTCGGACTACAGTCGAACTATTCACCGCACGGAAAGAGATTACGTATCGCGATCACTCACGACGAAATATAAGAAAAATATATTTTTTAAACTTCAAAGAAGTTAAGGCGGTTGGAGCGTTAGTCACAACCCAATATTGTTATTTTTTAAATATATGTGAATGTATAGACTTTACTACGATTTTTTTAACCCCCCCCCCCCAACACCAAAGATAAAAGATAGTTCAATGTCTGTAATTTTGCTTGCAGGTAGATGGGGGGCAAGACGTTTACGCTATGGGTGATGTCATTTTTCTTGGCGATTTAGCACCAAGATGAACAATTTTTTAACGGATCAAAGCAAACTAAACCTTCGAAAAATATTTTTTTAAAAACCCTTTTTGCCTAGCGTAAACCATATATATTCAATATCGAACTATCAAGGTCTGATGAATGATGACGAATCTTGGCTGGCGAATGAAGAGCATTACTGCCAACCTCAATGTCCGCGAAGTTGCCGTATTTCGGCAACACTCAATATTAATTGACGGCAATGACAAATAATCTTGTGACATAAATATAAATAGGCATAATTATAAATGACAGTAAGTTTTATTCCGAATTGCATAAAACAGTCGCCGACGCAGTTTTTTTTTATAATAATCATCGATGATGTTATACTTTTTCAAGTTGGTAGTGACAGAAAAGTGTGTCTTATTTACGTAATAAAAATATAAAAATGCATAATTTTGCCCTTTGATTATATATGTTATGAAAAATTAGCATGTACAGAATAAATCTATACCTCGTATGCAATTCTTTGAGGTTCAATGCAAAATAATTCATAGACCGTCTTTTGACTCAACTGAACGGCTCCAACCTCCATGAACCGAACGCCAAGTAATACAAAAAATTCCCCCAAAAACATTATCGTTTGTTGCGCCGTACGAAAACATTCCGGTTCACCTTAAAAATAATTATCTCTCGTTTTAATGCAAACAAGAGTATTATACTTTTTTCAAATAAATTGTACGAGAAAAAATGATTCGGGCGAGTGGATGGTTGAAAAAACTGTAATTCTTTAGATAAGTGACTTTTCCGAAAAAAATGTTTGCTATTTTCTCATTTATTTGGTTATAAATGATGATATTCAGTCGAGGGAAGCTGAAATTTTGCATCAACTAATTTTTTTACGAGCAAAAAATCGTCAAAAATTATTTCGATTTTTTCAAAATCCAAAACAAACCCAATATACGCGTCGAAATAAAAAAAAAAATCCCTATTTTATCACGTGTTTCCGCGAACTTCAAAACCCCATAACTTTTTATGGGATGAATTTCAGCCTACCCCGACTGAATATCATTATTTATAACCCAACAAAAATTTACGCTCATTTTTCGGAAAAGTCCCTTATCTAAGGAATTACCCCAAAAACGACAAATATATTTTTCGGCACTCGGTGATTTTACATCGAGTGGACAAATTGTTCTCGCAGCTGATATTTTCGAACGAGTTGAGGTCTCGGGAAATTTTGGGACCAGGTCCAATCTGTCACCGGAGAGGAAGAGAAGGGAGCCGAAAAATGAGGGGCCGAGATAAGGCAAGAGAATAAAGTATGAGAAGGGAAAAGAAGAGAAAAATAAGGAGTCTTAAATGGACGAGAGGAGAAGGAATAAAAAAGAAAAAAGAAAGAAACTGCAGAGACGAGAAAAAGGAGTAGGCAAAAGAGACGTACGAGGGAAAAAGTAGCATGAGAAAGAGACCGAAAAATATATGAAAGAAAACACTATGGGGTGAGCTTAGCGAGGGACTGGAGAAAAGAAGAGCAAAGAGGGGCCAAAGTTTCTTATTTTCGTAACCAAAGAGCTCGGAGCTCCGCTGGGTTTATTCTGCACCGAAAGCCTGCGCGCCCCACATAGAGCTTCGTCTTCTCTCGTAGAATCGTGTGTAAACCATTAGAAATTCAACGACTTGTACTCACGCGCGTTTGTGTACATTTACATTCGTATATATTCCTCCTACATCAGCCGCGAGAGCGCAGCGAAAGGGAAAATGGTCGGATTATTCTCGCGGATTACGAGAGGAGCGGAGGGGCGGGGCCCGAAGGAAATAAAAGTCGAAGAGCCAGAGGAACAACGAGGAAACACGATATTTGGACGATTCTGCGTAAATTTGGTAATCTGAGCCTCTACAGCACGGCAAACAAAAAAAATTGTCATTTTTTTTCTTCTTAAAGATACATTTGTTAAGAATGCTCTCGGCAAATTTTTAAAAGAAATTTGTAAAATTGACGGAGATACAGTATTTTATGTGAAACCGTTCGAAGCGCACGATCGCGCCGAGCGGCAGATGTGCGGCTTTGAACGCGTTTTTCTCGAAACTACGTTTTTCAATCTGGTTGACAACATATTAAAAAAACTATTCATCCGATTTGCATGCGCCAAGTCTTAAACTGTTCGAAAATCCAGTCTCCATGGCACCACGTAGGGATTTTTCTATAAAGGGCCCCCTTCTATTTTGTTTTTATGAACGATGCAAATTTTCCATGAAAATCGGAAATAAAATTCGCTGGTCCGCCATTTTTTTTTTTCAGATATCGAAATTCCCCTACGTGATGCTGTAAACCTACGTGTCTAGTTTCTAAATATATTTTTATTTTATTTTTCAGATGAACCGTATGGCTTAATCGCTGTCAACCGCCGAGCAGCAATTTCGTCGGAGTGTCCTCTTGGAAGCGGCGTACACCGCAAACTATACTTTAGATTCGAGTACAAAAATTTGTATACAGTCTTCTATATGTACATATTGAATATGAGTATTAATAAAAAAAATTCCATTCATCGTTTGCTTGAAAATAATTACGAAAAATACACCCTCGTACGGCGGACGAACCGTGGTGTGGTGCCTTAAAGTCAAATCGCACCGAGAAACGAGGATGCGAAACGTACGTGGTATTTCATCGAAGGACAAAAAATGTCCCGTCCATTTTACGCGCGGAGATTAAAATCTCCGGAGTCTCGTAGCCTCGTGGGGAAGATGGAGCAGTGCTGATGTAGGCGACTCATTTCAGTAGCGCGTTTAGCTTCATTGTAAAATTGCACGGGTTGAGCGTGTATTATTTTTTAATACGTTTTTATGGTTTTGTATAATTTAAGATGATTGCTGTTATCTCGGATGAAACGTTGCGCGTTTGTCGTGACCCCGATACGATTTTACACAGACGATATAATTTCAACGTAATTTATTAATTTTCACGCTGCGAGGGAACATTTAAAAACACGTGGGGTCGTATTGACCCCGAGCGATCTTCGACTTCGAACGACTCGAAATCAGTGGCAGATAAAAATTTTAAGTCAATTTTTTTGGTGCACGAAAAACTGTCGAAAAAATAGGCTAGATTCGATTTTTTTTTCGAACCTCCGTCATTTTGTCAATTTTCATTTTTTTTTTAAACCTCCATTGCGAAATAGCGGCTCTCATAGTGATTAATAATCGTTTTACACATTTTGTTTCAGATAATATTAACGGATACCAACCGTGTACACCGTAAGGACTTCTTTAGAGGACATTTTCAACCGTTAAAAAGAATGTAAAAAAATAAAAATAAACGTTTAAAAGATAATTTTCTGTTCTTCACGAGTGCTTAGATTTGACATAAAAAATCAGACTGATTAACGTATTTTAACCATCGAAAAAAAAAAATCGCGAATATCAGCTATTTTTCGACCCGTTTTACTGTGATGATCCCTTAACCCTGGGCGGATCATACGATCTTTGCTGGCACCCCCGATCACGTAGGGCATTTTTGTCCGGCAGCTAGTATATTACGTATTCAGAGAGAACAAAATCTGAAAAAATTCTGGCATCCTCTTTATTGATTCTACTTTTAGTTCCGATAGCTTTCGTAAGCGTTGCATTCTTTAATTTTGAAACAAATCATTTAAATAAAGCATACCTCCGGAAAAAGTAGTTTTACGAAAAAAATCGCCTTTTTTTATTTAACATTAATCAAAAAATTTGGCGCGTATTTGTAGCTGAGACTATGCACTTTTAGATAAAAATTGAAATTTGGTACACTTTTTCAGTGTAATAGCAGTTTAGTCATGACCGACGCTTTTCTTTTCGACATTTTTTTTCATTAGTTATTAAGAATAATGATGTCACTTTTCCTCGGAGAATCGAAAAAAAACGGAGCAGTAGATCGGTGCAGGGATTTTTGAGATATCGTTGTCACCGATTTTGCACAAAGTCATTTTATGAAAAACGCATTCAAAAACTTGAAATTTTCAGATAATATTTTTGAACCGTTATATTTCGAGAATACGTCAAAAACAAAAAGTCGACATTTTCCAAAATTTCAAGTAGGTTCGTCTTAAATTTCAACCCTTAGTAGGCGACGTTGCTATGATTTTTATATCATTTTTTTACAATCCGCTGTACCTTATTATAATTATTATTTTGTCATAACTTAGTTTACGATTTTGTTATAATTTTGATCTGGATACTATTATCATTCTGATTCAATTGTAAAATGATTGGGTTATTAAATTCAGATTTGCACGCTGATTAGAGCCAAAGAGAGGGAGAGCTGTAATTGGCTGTTGAGTATCTTACTTTATGTCAAAGGCTACTATAGGAAATGTTTTCTCTATCTCTCCTCTCTCTCACTCTCTCTCTCTCTCTCTCTCTCTCTCTCTCTCTCTCTCTCTCTCTCTCTCTCTCTCTCTCTCTCTCTCTCTCGCCCGCTCCGCCTCTCTGTAAACATATTCGAAAAAGATTAAAAAATCGCACATGTCTACAGGCATACACGAATACAAGAGTGTGCAAAGTGTGTTTCTTTTTTGTCTCATTGCCTCTCGTCCAGGAGCCCTCGAAACGAAACGACCATAAGCCGCACGCATAGAGTCATCTTCGTCGGGCACGCTTCATCGTTTATGTCTATGAAGCAAAGGGGCCACCCACGCGCTCGTCGCGATCGACGAGTAGCCCGTGAAACGCTCAACGAATCGCCATTTATTTGTCTCTTCTTTTTTTTTTCATCTTTGCTCTTCATTTAATGCAAATCCTGCGCGAAAGAACGAGAATAGACCGGAAGTCGTTAACGTAATAACGACTGACGAGGAAAATGAAAACTAGGGCGAAATTTAGTCGAGTAAGCTATATCTGGTCGGAGTTTCGTAATCGATGATGGAAAAAAAGAGAATCACGTTTCTTCTATCCGGTATAATAATTTCTGCCTCTCTAAGCCAACAAAACTCACAGGAACAAACAAATGCAGAGATTTTCGAAAATAGTGCTGAATTATAATTCCGCTCTACGACAACAATGATAATAATGATCATGGTATTAATGAACATTAGTATTACGATTATGGTCATAATAATGATTAATAAATGATTATTTATGATCGTCACGATTATTATTAATGTTATTATTATTTTTACGTCGGTAATTAATATTAAGGGATCTTCGTAAAAGTGAAATTTCAGAAATACGATTTTTTTATCGGATTTTTCAGCTTTAGGTCTTAACGTTAATATGCAAAACAGATTTTGTGATTTCAAAAATTGACCGAAGTATGACGATTGTTGTGAAAGGCCAGATCGCCCACTGCGCTACAATGAAGTTTTTTCTTTTGAGTTTTTCTCGAAACTCTTTTTCACGAAACGGTGCAAGTCGTTTCTCAAAATGTATTCGGCCGATTTACTTCAAATTCAAACAGAGCATACTTTATAACAATTTCTATCGTATGAACAGCTGATCCTCTGATTTGTTTATCTATTTGTTAACAATAAATGAATGACCTTGTTTTTCAGTCGAAAATCGAATTTTTTCGTTCTACAGCTTACCATTTTCGTAATTTTCACAATTTCAAAAAAGTATCCGGCTATGCAAAATTTGTATTATTACAAGCTTTTATTTAAGGGGTAAGGCCACAGTAGAATTTTCAAAAAATCGATTTTTTTTTCTCGCTAATACAGTACTTTATCGTCATAAGAATAAGTTACTATTCGACTTATAGCAATAACATTTTTTTTCATCGACTTCGAGCGTATAACGTAAGGTATGACGTTAGGGGTACTCTGGCACGGCCGTAGAGTACTTAAGGTATTTCTTTCACGAACCCAAATATTTTACGCTTAACTGATTTTTGTCTATAATGAAGTAAAAATACATTCCAGTAGACTGGTAAAATTTCAATCCAAGTTACCGAACCTTTAACGAAAAATTACTTGGATAAATGTGACCAGCAGAAGAATTTTCCTAGCCGTGACGTTTCAAACAAATGTAAAAATGTCTCAATCTATTAAATTTGCGCGAAATTTTTTATTCTTATTTATCGTTGTGTATAATAATCCATTGTAACTTATTTTTTTATTAAGCGCAATTGTAATTTACCGACAATTCAGAAGGCCCTGCTTATGCCCCAACAAAAAACGGCCCTCCGCGAAAGGAATACCTTAAAACTTTAAACGCGTTTTTGTCGAAACAGCTTTTTTCCAATTGGCGTGACGAATAACTTCAACAATTTTCACTCGACTTACTTCAAATTTAAAAGTTATGTTCCGAATTGCATTTCGCAGAGAAGTATGTACGGAATTTCCGATTAATCGAAAAATTTTCATTTTATAAGCAGTTTATGAGCAGTTATAACGAAAATTTTCACTAAAAATTCATTTCTTAAGTTCAAATACATACAACTTTTGAATAAAAAATATTTTTTAAATTCCGTACGTGCTTCTCTAGGTATTCTAATAGAGATTGACGAGAATTTTTGTTGTTTTTTTGTTTTTTGAAAAGTTTTATTGTAGGTAAAAAATTGTGGATGCTAAATGTCACGCCGCGGAGCGCCTAGACAAAAAGATAACAAAAGAAAATATTAGTAGTCGGCCATTTTGTACATCGAAAAAAAATATATATATATATATATTTTCTAACAGCTTGATATTCATAGTAAATAGATGTGTAATTAATTTTATGAGTGAATCACTTTTTCACACGAAAAAAAATTGTTAAATTCGCACGTGATTTTATACCCGTTACTGTGGCCTAAGACCTTAAGGATGGACATGTGAAAAGCGGTAACGCTAATGATGGAAGAAATAAATAATGAATAATAAATACTATCTTTATGGTTATAATCATTGCTGTTATGATTATCATTTTTTGATAAAATAGTACAATAGTAGTGCAGTACAATAGTATACAATAGTACAATAGTAAAAATTGTTTCGTTAAAATAGTTAAAATAGTACATCTTCTAATTCTACTATTAATAAAAAAAAGTGGAATTTACAACAATGATAACGACAATCAGGGCAATTATATTAATAGCAACAATGAGTGGTATCAGCAATAAAAATGTCCACAAACAAAAGTACTTAATTTTAAAGCAGTTCGAACCCGATCGCGCCACATCTCGTACACGACGAACAAGCGACGAATCCACCAACGCTCTTCGCGCGGCTAGCTCGTACTTGCCAGCTAACGAATGTTAAGCCGAGAGTAACGGCCAGCAAGTCCGCAATTGAGATTTCCTACGAGAGAATTCGCGGCTACTCGAGTCGCGCGTAAATTGCGAGTACTTACGTGTAAAATAATGGGATTGAAGTTTGCATCATTGCAGTGCAAAGAAAATTAATTTTTCGACTCGCTCAAATTTCTTTCAGCCGATTTTACCTACAAAAATCCATCGACCATTTTTTAAGACGCTTGTTGGGAAATTCGCATATTAAATTTGGAAAATACATTTATTATCATGATAAAAATAAGAAAATAAAAATATGAATTTTCGTTGCATTGCAACGATGCAAACTTCAATACCAACGAAAGTTTAGTCGCACGAAATTTTTTTTTGCCGAATTCGTACTACGAGAATTACTCGAACATTTTTTAGGATCCTTATGCGAAATCTGCAGCCTAAATTTGCAAAATACGATTTTGGATGATGAAAAAAAATGAAGAAATGAAGAAATGGAAAAAAAGGTTCGTTGGACCCCAACGTTGCGAACTTTAACATACCCTGAAGGAATTTAAATCGGGAAAAAGTACTGCTCCTGATCTGCCTTCGCTAGATAATATCAGGCTCTGGTCGGGCCTTCCACCCTGGAATAGGTTCGCAATGTAATGACTCGTGGACACAAGCGCAAGTCCCTATGTTATAATCGTGGACACAAGCGCAAGTCCCTATGTTATAATCGTGCGTTGGAGGCGGCAGAAAAGTAGCCACGAATTTGCCGTAATTTTCTTAATTCCTAGAAGTGTGACATGAATTTGTTGAATTTTGATGGCGATGAGATTGTACGAGTTAGAGGACACGTCTCTTGGCAGATTTTAGCTATGAAAATCACGCAAACATTTTTTAGATTCAAAATTCAAAATGTCAATTTTTTTCCAAATTTGAAAACTGAACAAGAATTTGAAAAACTTCTGTTCAAAATTCAAAATTGACATTTTGAATTTAAAAAATTCACAATCGACATTTTTAATTTAAACAATTCAAAATCGACATTTTAAATTTTCAAAATTGACATTTTTAATTTTTAATCTCAAATTGTTGTTCAAAATTCAAAATTAATATTTTCAATTTTGAATTCGTACTCAGCGGTCTAAAACAAATTGGCAAAGTATGGCTTTGGACAACAACGAAACTAATATATTGGAAAGAATTTTCGTTGCATTCCAACGATGCAAACTTCAACCTCATTGGTCACTCGGAGGCCCCGGTGGACACTGTGACGTTGACGTTTGCATCGTAGGAATGCATCGAAAGGGATTTTTTTTATTTTCCAAATGTCTCTTGGCAGATTTTAGCTATGAAAATCGCGCAAACATTTTTGAGGTACAAAATTCAAAATGTCAACGTTTTGTTCCAAATATTGAAATTGAACAAAAATTTGCAAAACTCTTGTTCAAAATTCAAAGTTGACATTTTGAATTTTTCCAATCTCAAAATTAACATTTTGAGTTTTAAACCTCAAATATTGGTGAAAAATTCAAAATTGACATTTGGAATTTTTGTACATTCAAAATTGACATTTTGAATTTTTGTAAATTCAAAATTGACATTTTGAATTTTTGTAAATTCAAAATTGACATTTTGAATTTTTGAAAATTCAAAATTGACATTTTGAATTTTTCCAATTTCAAAATGACATTTTGAGTTTTAAACCTCAAATTTTTGTTCAACATTCAAAATAGACATTTTGAATTTTTGAAAATTCAAAATTGACATTCTGAATTTTTCAAATTTCAAAATGGCATTTTGAGTTTTAAACCTCAAATTTTTGTTCAAAATTCAAAATTGACATTTTTAGTTTGGAACCTCAAATTTTTGTTCAAAATTCAAAATTGATATTTTGAATTTTGAATTCGTATTCAGCGGTCTACAACAAATTTGCAAAGTATGATTTTGGACAATAACGTAACCAAGATATTGGAAAGAATTTTCGTTGCTTTGCAACGATGCAAACTTCAACCCCATTGGCCACTCGGAGGTTCCGCGTGTGCTGCCGGCTTCAATATCGCAAAAACCAACCATACTACATTTGCCACTTCTTTTTATTATTATTCATTCGTTTGCACTGGCCTTTCCTTTTTTCTCATTTTCCGTTTATTCTGCGGTAAGATATCGAGGCGGAGAGAAAGAGAGCGTGAGCCGGGGGCGCGGGGGGAGGGGCTTGAGGAAAGGTAATTTTGATGACCTACAAGCTCTCGGCTCTTAGTAGCGTGTTTATATGCGCGTCTTGGTAAAAAGGGGGGATCTAAGAAAAAGTAGAACTTCTCTACAAGTTACTCTTTTTCATCTTTCCTCTCATCCTCTGCTTTTTTTTCCTTTTCATTCGCGGTCCATAAAGCACTCGTCGCTCGTAATCGCCCGCACGAAATAGAACGCGAATAATTACGAAGTAAGGGGGTATTCACGTTTACGAGAATTGCGTGAACTCAGATTTTTGCCTGCCTGTTTTGTTTTTTTTCTCAGGTTTTTTTCAATTCGTTTATTCTTCTTCTTTCAAGAGGTTAGGCTACTGTGAAGTCGCTTGAGCCAAATGAAACTGAAGAGGAAGGTCCAACATATGGTGCAGGAATCGCAGATTGAAGGTAAACTTGTGATTACCAACGATGGAACTGCTAGTGAAACTTTAAGGGGCTATACCATGTGACACTTTAAAAAAATCGATTTTTTTGCCTTTCTCGACAGTTTGTACTTTCAAGAATATGAGATGAGATATTTATACTTTCAAGAATATCGAATGAGATTTTTCAAATTTGCTGACATTGTAACTCAAAGAGCAATTATCCGATCAACTTGAAATTTGAAATGAGTTCTCTTGAATATATTTACTCTACAATGACGTAAGATATTTTTGGTTGGATGAAAAATTGACGATTTGGCATTGAAAAAAACGACCATATAGGCAAGAAAACAGACTTTTTTCATAACTACGCCATTTTGTTAGATTTTGATATTTTTCGAAAATCCTGCGCCATTGTACCGGAAATACCTTCCAGTTTAACGATATTTATTCCTTTTTCGGTTTCAGCTACTCAATCGGCCGGAATCATGTCAGCAGTGGAGGAACTTTTTTTTGGCGCCTCCGAAGGCAGCGCATAAGTCGCGTGGATCTCAATATTTTTCTATGAAAAAATTATGTAATATAGGCCAAATATAGCCGAATATATTCTTAATTTTCCGAAACATTTAATTGAGTACTTTTCTTCCAAAAAATTCCCGAAAATCACCCAAATTTTTAGCGTTCACACTGGTATAGCCCTTTAGACGCGTTTTTTTCGAAACGATGTTTTTCAAAACGGTGTACACGATTTTTCGAGATCTAATGAACGGATTGGCTTGAAATTTCGTACGCCCATTCAGTGTAATAGTAGTTTAATCGTGACCGACTTTTTTCTCCTTACCATTTTTTTTCATTAGTTATTAACAATAATAATGTAATTTTTCCTCGAAAAATCGAAGAAAGTAAAATCCAAATAATCTTTTTGATGATTGAAGCCCAATAACGGAAATAAGCTCGGTCAAGTCTTAGCCAATATTATCTATTTTAAGAAAAAAATTCGTTTCTTTGATTCGGATGAGCCGGGTGGCCCAAATCAAGTACACCGCTGAGGCCCTCACGTTCAAAAGTCCTTCACGAGATTGTTTATAACTTATTTAATTATTAATATTCTTTAATAAAATTTGGTACACAACTATATCAATAGTTGTGTACCAAACACTTATTCCTTCAAAGTGAATTTTTTTCAACTTAGGGCCATCCTATTAGCCTAACCCCTCAAATCGATAAATTCCCATGTGTTACTACACTGAAAAAAAAATTCAGTTGGTTTAACAAAATGTATCTTTAAATACGTTCAACTTGATTTTTGATTAGCATAACAAACATTTTGTTAATCTAACGATAGTTTTAGTGGTGTGAACTGTAGCTAAATAAGCTACAGTTCACACCACTAAAACTATCGTTAGATTAACAAAATGTTTGTTATGCCAATCAAAAATCAAGTTGAACGTATTTAAAGATACATTTTGTTAAACCAACTGAATTTTTTTTTCAGTGTATATCGCAGAATGTCGAATGCCAATTGATTTCATCCGGGGCCTACACAAAGATCACCCACGACATTCGAGTGAAGGTCTTTGCTACGTTTTTCTCTCTCTCCATCTCTTCCTGGCTCTCTCCTTCTTTCTATATATACGAGGATCTGAGTAGCCCACGTGCTTGCATATTATAAATATATTGCTGCAATACGACGAGTCCAGCTTGTTCGAACGAGGTAATACGCCGTGAAAATGCGTGCTTCTATAAATAAATGCTCCTATGTATTCGACGATCGTCAAATCTCCGTGTGCCTAGTACAATATGCAATCCGGCTGACCTCCTTTTGTTCACATCAGATTTTAATCCCATCACAAGCATTTTCTATTCACCCCCCCCCCCTCGCGCCCGGCCCCGAAAAACATTGACATTACAAAACGTACGTTAGAGCTACGAGCTACGATTCGCAGCGTTCTCACGTCCTTGAAAATCCTGTTTACGTGAAAAAGAACAAATCATACGTTGAGAATGGAAAGATGGCGCGAGGGAACTGAGGGGCGTATATAATCATCACCACGTTATTCCAGAACGGAGACAAAACGAGCGAGAGATTCGCGTTCATTGACGCAGGCAGCGAGCTAAAAGTAGCGGCGACGAGACCATCGTGGCGGCTAGGATACGCGAGAAAAAAGGAAGAGGATTGAAAAAATAAAGTAAAAACTTCACCAACGAAGGAAACGGTTGCCTGGAGTGCGGCAGGGAGACTCGAGGAGAGAGCATGGCGCAGCTGGACGTACATATGTAGACGTCTCTCTCTCTCTCTCTCTCTCTCTCTCTCACTCTCTCTCTCTCTCTCTCTCTCTCTCTCTCTCTCTCTCTCTCTCTTTCTCTCTCTCTCTTGAATTCGATCTATATCTAATTTGCACGCACGCTTTACATCTAGCACTGCTCTCATTTTTTTTTCCCTCATAGGGTTGAATTGTCCTATATTATTTTGCATTATTTTGTATTATCTTGCATTATCATTTTGTATTATTTTGTATTATTTTGTGTTATTCTGTATTATTGGCCTTAAATTTTTTATTTTGTATCTAGCATTCGCGCACTATTATTATTATTATTTTGTATTATTTTGCGTTACTCTATTATTACTTGCTCTAGTATTATTTAGTTTTATCTAGGTTCTTTATTTTTAGTTCTATTTTGTATAATTTTGTATAATTTCATATTACCTTCATCTATCAGTTTTGTTCATAACATCTATACTGTATTTAATTATATCGCTCCTTTATTTGCCCGAAAGTTTACTGGGGCATAATAAATTCTATCAATCAATCAATCAATCAATCTCTCTCCCTCCTCTCTCTCTCTCTCTCTCTCTCTCTCTCTCTCTCTCTCTCTCTCTCTCTCTCTCTCTCTCAGACTCGAAAAACATTGCTCGGCCAGACGACCAGAAGTTTACCCGATGGCCCAGGTCAAATACTTTTGCAAATTGATCCATTGTCAGCCACTAATAGCTTGATCGCCTCTCGCACCAGCCCTCGAACAGTCCAGCCAGACAGTTCAGACTTTTGAGACACTCCGGGAGGGCCTTTGACGTCACTTCCGGTCTAAAGTTTTTTTTTTCTCGTCCCGTTTAGTTTATGCGCACTCAAATGACATATGTATGTTGAATCGATCCCAAATTCTGCACTTTTCAAAGCACTCGTTGACCCTACTCAAGAGCGAGAAGTGGCTCGAATGGTTCCTTTTTTGCTCGTTTCGATATTATATGTGAGAACGCGACCGCGAGTTACGCTCACGTGTGTTTATAGAATAGACTATTGCGGTCAAATGAAAGTTTGAGATCGAGTAAACGATATCGAAGATATCGGAAACGTTTTCATTTACTCTTAATGATGAAATGTGTTTTTTTTTTTCGATGTAGATATACGATTACACGGTTGTACGAAATACACGATGTGTGTGTGTGTGTGTGTGTGTGTGTGTGTGTGTGTGTGTGTGTGTGTGTGTGTGTGTGTGTGTGTGTGTGTGTGTGGTGCGGAGTGTGAAGTAGCCACTTTTAACGTGCGGTATTACATTTAATGCTTTGACTCACCCGTTCGTATGGACAAAAAATCCTAGTGGTCTATATTTCCGTGTGCAATGCGAAACACGAGTATCGTTCAACGGTCTTTAAGCGCCGGCCAGGTACGTAAGGCTATATTTACATAGGGTGTCCAAAAATGACCTAACATTTGAATTTATTAATAAAACGTATTATTTATCCGAAAAGTACGAATATTTTTATTTTAATATAAGGTACAAACATGTAGGTTATGTGTGGAACACAATATCTGATAAATGGCCGCCTGGTCCCTGTTTGCAAACGTTCACTCTTTTGACGAAATTTTCAAAAACATTTTGTCATAATTGCGGACTCATTTCGTTAATGGTGTGTCCAATTGCTTCCGTGAGCTCCGTAATGGTCTGTGGATCATTGGCATACACTTTTCCTCTCGGAAAACCCCAAAAAAAAACAAGTCCAATGGCGTCAAATCGCACGATCTTGGTGGCCAATTGACATCGCCGCGGAGCGAGATAACACGACCATGAAATTTCGTCTGCAATAACTGCATTGGTTCGCCCGCAGTGTGGCAGGTTGCGCCATCTTGTTGAAAGAATGTATCTTCCAATGCCATTTATGCCATTTATCGGATATTGTGTTCCACACATAACCTCCAGGTCTGCACCTTATAGTAAAATTAAAATATTGGTACTTATCTGATAAATAAAAGGTTTCATTGGTAAATTTAAATGACGGGTCTTTTTGAGACACCCTTTATGTGTGTGTTTATAAATAGGACCATGTATGCAAGCGTAGAGTAACGAGGCAGCCGCCTTTCATTTTTCGCTTTGACTCGGGCGCAACGTTTATATACAGGGTGTCCCAGAACAGAATGTGTTCCCTAAAGTGGGGGTGAAATTCTGGGTCGATTGATATAAGCATGTACTGGGCCTCAGATCAACCCCTGAATTATTATCGATTTTTTAAACGTTATATACCGGATGAGGCAACATCATGTTGTAGTTTGCACCGTTGGAATGCAACAGAAGATAACTTTTCTTTAATCGGTCACATTTCCTTTCGACTATGTAGAGTACGAAAATTACTCAACTGGTTTTTCCTATCTTTAGTAGAAATCTACGACGCCAAAAAGTGGGAAAAAATGGGTAATAACAAATATAAAGAAATTTAAAAAAATTGAAAAGTACTTTTGTTGCATTCCAACGACGCAAACTTCAGCGCCATGATGCAGCAACTCTCAGCAGTATAAGTATTTTCTAATCTCTCAGACTTAGGAGGAAACTCTTCCTACGAAAGTTGCATTGTTCGAAGGGAGTCATCGAGTCGTGGCTGCCAGGTTCATACCGGTGGAAACGCTTCGCAGGTTTCAAGGTCACCACTATTTTTTTTTCCGTATTTTATAAAGGCACTAAAAATAAGTTCGCACGCAACACTTTTGTGACATTCTCCGTAAATTAAGATCTTAATCAAGAGGAACTTGATATGATCTTAATTTATGGAGAAACATTTTACGGAAAATTTGATTCTGCACCGATAAAACGAAATTCTTTGATAGTACTTTTAATTGAAGAGAACACGCATTTATGATCGAAATCACAAACTTCTCATTGCTTTCCACAACAAGTTGATAAGATTCTTAGTCGCGAACAATGTAAACAGACGGTACGACTCACATGGATTTTGCTTAGTATCAAATTATTGAAAGCTCAATTAGAGCTTGTTCGTTAAGACTGACGTGATTAATAAGACAATACAATCAATGCGAATCAGTTTGCAAGCGTGCATTAAAAGTTGTTGCCATCACTCTGATCACCTTTTATAGGAGTAAATGTTTGCACCGTTTGCTTAATTGGCCCTTGATTAAAAACACTGAAAGTAATTTTTTTTATCGATCAAAAGATCGATCATCGATTTATCGATCATCTTGAAATTTGGTGCGTGTGAACTTATTTTAAGTTCCTTTTTGAAAGTTTGAAAAAATCGTAGTACCATTTAAGAAGTTGGAGGTCCTAAGTCGAAGTCCCTGTATGCGTGTGTGTGTACACACACGAACACACACACACACACTACCGGCGATAAGTTTACGGACAAAAATTTAAAAGAGTGCCGGAACGATTTTCTATGCCATTTCGCCGGTAGTGTACCTAGGCCAATTTAATAAGCGGCATTTTAAAGAGGAGGGATTTACCTTCATTTTGGCTTTTTTAAGGCGTTACCCCCACTTGTAGCGCAAAAAAAAGGTCTTTTTCATGAATTTTTTTAAAGAAAACTACAAAACTTTTTTAATCGATCAATATACCATCTTAAAGAACACATCTTGAAGAACTTTCAGTAATTTTTTTATTGAAAAATATTACATTGTTTAGTGGCAAATGGCCGTCAATGAAATAATGTTTTTATATACAGGGTTTGCGGTGACCAACATTGCGGCGAAGTGGATCATCGGAAAAAAAATGCGGATGGATTTAGTCAAATATAAGTATAAGCTAGTCTTTAATCGAAGGATTTTAAAAAATATTCACTTTTCACAAAATGGCGGATAGTCAAAGTTAATGGTTCGATTTTAACGAAAAAAAACGGCTGTTTTTTGGCTATAAAACGGCCATTTTTTTTTCGAAAAAAAAAAATCGAACGATTAAAGACAACATTTTTATGTATTAAATAAACCTGCAAAATTTCAAGAAGATCGGTTCATTAGTGTTCGAGTAATCTTGGTCAGACTTCAGAAATGCCATTTTGAGAAAAACGCGTTTAGAGTTTCAATTAGCCGGTCGTTTACACAACAGATTCTTCTCTTTCAACGCTCATATCTCAGTCAATTTTGTTCGGATCGACTTGAAATTTTCAGGACATATTCTCAGATACTTATACTTCAAAAAAGTGCAATAAAAAAAAATCGATTTTTTCAAAATCGCAAGTGGGGGTAACCCCTTAAGAAAACTTACGATTCTTTTTACACTTAGCACCCGGTTTTGAAAACGACCATTTTTCGTAGTCTTTTTGTTCCTTTTTGAGTGGACCCTGTTTGCAGTAAAGAATTTGTTTACGCATTTCTTCGACCAAAATCATAAAGGGGGAAGCATAAGCGTCAATTTCGTTTTTAAAAAAAATTCTACTATCTTTTTTCGAACAAGATTTCGTTTTTGTCTAAAAATAAATCATTTGAAAATTGCTCTAGAGTACGAAAACGATTAGGTTTACAACAAAACCTCAAGACAGCAAAAAAGTTGCATTGCTTGTGAGTTCACGAGAATTTTTTCTGATTTTTTTTCATCCATTTCCGGTCCACGCTCGATTGATCTGAATACCATAACGATAATATAATTAAATTTTATATCCATATAAAATTTATATATAAAACAGTTTTTCGTCAGTTTTGTTATTTCTCATAATTGTTCCTCGTCTAATCGGGTATTTCATTCCGCCATGCGACTTGAGCCAATCGAAGTAAAAATTCTACGATCACGCTGGTTCAAAGGGAAAAAATAAATATTCTCGGCCCTGAAATTCGAGAAGCGGTAAATCGTAGCGAGTGTCGGATTTTTGTTCGTGTTATTTTTATTTCACTCGGAAAAAAGACTAAAAACGAGTAAATCCTCAAAAATAGAAGGAAGCTCTGAATCGCGAGGCTGCGGCATAAAAAGCATGCAGGTAAGAAAACTTTTTTTGTTCGATTATTTTTTTTCACATTAATGATAGTTTAAAATACTTTGGACGATGACAAAAACGTAAATTCGCTGGGAAGAATCGTCGGTAGAGATAGTAATAACCTTTTTTTTTGTTTAAAGTGATTTGAAGGCGAAAAAGAAACAATTGAACGGCAGCGGCAATTAAATTACTGCGTCTCGTAGTATATCGCGCGTGGCGCATAATCGAGGTGAAATCCGTTAGTGTCCAGACGGCATGCTAGATTTACAGTTACGCGCGCGCGGTGCGGAGAGTTCGCTAATGGCATTACGGGTCCGCGATTCGGACGCGAGCGCGAAAGTAGTCGCGAAAGCGCTGAGTAATGAGCCTCATAACCCTTTATTAGACGCGTGGGGTACCAGAAGACCCCAGGTGCCCACATTCTCGTTATCGCCGCTAACATATTTTTTTTCCAAATCGTCAACGGCTGTGTAACGATAAATAAACATGTACAACCTGTTAATCCTTGGTGCAGGATGTACATGAATGAATGAAGTTGAAGTTTACATAGTTAGAACGCAACGCAAATTAATACGTTTTAATTACTCCAATTTTTCAGCCGATTCAGACAACGAAAATCACTTAAATTTCCCACGTATTCTTAATAGAAATTTTCGAACTCAGTTTGCAAAAAAAAGTCTTCAGATAATGATGAAAATAGAGAAAGAAATACGGGGGGGGGGGGGGGGGAATCGTTGCATTCCAACGATGCAAACTTCAACGTCATATGGATAATCATAATTTCTAGTGGAAACTCCGAAAGTTTTTTTTTATTTAAAAATAGCACATTAATAAA
Organism: Ophion obscuratus; assembly: GCA_964007375.1. Lineage (NCBI taxonomy): Eukaryota > Metazoa > Arthropoda > Insecta > Hymenoptera > Ichneumonidae > Ophion > Ophion obscuratus. The sequence goes on from OZ023317.1 coordinate 37,224,177, forward strand.
ATGGGGTCCCCTCAAGAGCCTACCTGGTTTCCGGCTTTGCGAAAGTCGAACGCAGCCCAAAGAAGGAATGAGAAATTCGACGACCCGAATCGATGCTACTCGGAACTGGCCGTGCATACTATTTGTGAAAAATCGCCGCTTTTTCACTTCTTTCTCTCTTGAGATTGATTAGAAACTGAGGGGGTTTGCATAGACTTGGAATTTAAAAATACTTTTGTTTTTTATTGTACATTTTTATATGACTATGAAGTTTGCATCGTTGGAATGAACGGAAAGCCATTTTTTGAATTATTTTCCCCAAATTTCCTTTGGGGACAGATTTGAGCTAGGAGAATCAAGAAAACATTTTTTAGGATTCTTATTTAGCGATCGACAACAAATTCGCAAAGTATGATTTTCGAATAACAATGAAAAGAAGAAATTGGCAAAAATATTTATTGAGGTCCAACGGAGCAAACTTCAACCCCAAAGTTTTGATAGCCTAGGCTCTTAACGGCGGGGCAAAGTTAATTCGGCGAAAAAAAGGCATGTTTTTAAGATTTTTTTGGCGTAACGAATAGTGTTCGTTTATTGAAAAATTTACATATAATAAAGTAACATTTGAACAACATTCTCCTAAATTTGCATTGCAAAATATTCAAAATTGAGCGAGTGAAAATTAAAGCCCGGAGGCGCCTCGAAAAAAAGTTGGTTTGCGGTGTGCACCATAACTCGCAACAGAATCATTTGAAACAAAAAAATCAAAATGCATTTGTTAAAGGAGATGTTTCTCGAGGTAATGACGGGAGGATTTTTTTTTTTTTCGATTTTTCGATTTTTCGTAGCACTTGGGAGCCAAAAACCCGATTTTCGCTAAAAAAATCGGCTAATTTGTTGTTGAAAAATTAGTAATTATTTTAAAAAAACAAAAAAGCTCTCGACAATACCTGGTGAATTATGTGAAGAAGTACTGTGCAAAATTTCAAAGCGATTGGTACAGTAGATTTTGAGTTATCGTGCGCACGGACTTCAAATATGACAAGTCTCAGAAAAACGGTTTGAAAAACGCAGAAGAGAAGAGAACGGCATGGAGCAATAGACGCTCAAATACTCATAACTTCGTCAATTTTACTCCGATCGACTTGAAATTTTAACACAATATTCTTGATATATTAGGCATTCATTTAAAAAATTTAAAAAAAAATTAAAAAAAAATTTAAATACTTTACCCCGCCCTTAAGTTTGATGCGCAACAAGGATTTAGTAAAAATTCTAAAAATTGACCGAGTTATGACGATTTTTGTGAAGGGTCAGATTGCCCGCTAGAACCAACCAGTGAAACTTTTCCTCTTTTCTTTTGCGTTTTTCTCGAAACTGTTTTACGAAACGGTGTTAAGCTGTATCGGAAAATCTATTGGTCCGATTAAATTCAAATTGAGGCAGACCATAGTTTATAACATTTTCTATCGTTTTACCGGATTATTTTTTAATATGTTCAACCATTTGTGGACCCTTTGCTATCGAGAGGTGGCTCTCGCCCACCACTTACTATCCGAACGAAAAAGACCTCGAGTACAATGAACATTTATATGTTAATAATACAAGTACATTTGTGGTGAATTGCAAATAACCAGTGTATCATTTAATTATATAGAACAAAGTTGGATGTGTATTAAAAAAAATCAATATTCTTACATCTTCGAGTTCTTATCTATTCATTTTTTAAAAAGCCGACGATTTTCTTCTGCTTCGCGACGGCAGCTCGTTTCTTTGCTGGCAAATCTAGACTGCTAGCGGAAAGCAGAGTGCGCGCGAGCGCAGACCGAGAAAGTGGAGGGGAAGTACAACAGCAACAAATATAAAGGGCGTAATCGTTTGAATAACCGAGCATTCGGATGAACAAAATTATTGCTTAGATAATTGATATTTTGGATAGCCCAAGTCGCGATTCGGATAATTGACGTTTCGGATGAACCAAATCGCCGTTCGTAAGCCAAGGTTCGTAATTCTCCATCAAGCCTTGTTGGTTCAATATTGAATAAATATATACCCGAGTAAAAATGATTGTATATACTTAGACGCAATCATATAAAATTGATATACAATCATATATATTTATATAGGTTTATATATAATTGTATATAACTCTATACATTCGTATATATAATCCGATATAAATGTACTTCCATCAAATTTGATTTGACATAATTATACATAGTTCTGTATATAATGATATATGGAGATACTATTTTTATAGGGAGTTTATATAATTAGATATAATATCATATACAGTTATATATAATTCAATATAGTGTTGTACATAATACGTGAAAATTTGATTTACGGTATATAAAATTGTATATGACTGTATACGAGTACTTTTCTTTTCTTTTCAAAGATATATAATTGTATATATCTGTATATGGCTTCATATATGATTAGATATAGAAAAAGTTTTCTTTGGTTTTATTCGCGTATGGAAGCAGGTAAATCAAAAGATTGTTTATTAAAAGTTAACAAATTATGTATTGATGCAATATATTGCATCAATACATAATTTGATAACTTTTAATAAACAAGCTATCGTGCCACGTATTATACCAGTCGAAGAAAGCGATGACATTTTGTTGGTAAAATATCAAGACAAAAGTAATCCCAAGTAAAAATGAATATATATAAACATATATAATTGTATATTAATTGATCATATACAATTGTATACAAAAATTGGCCCGATAGGATTTTATATATTTGTATATAAACGTATACAATTGTATATACTAATATACAGTTATGTACGATAGTATATGAATATGTACAATTGTACACGTTTATATACAAACATATAAAATGCTATCGGGCCAATTTTTGTGTGCAATTGTATATGATCAATTAATATACAAATATATATGTTTACATACAGGGTGTCCCAAAACTCAACGATAATCTGAGACCGGATGAAAGGCCAAGTTATACCAGTTCTGGGAAAAATACAAAAAAAAATCCATATCACTCAGTTCAGCGATAATAGACATTTAAAAAAAAAAGTTGAAATTCGACACCCTTGGTCGCATTTTCAAGTCCTGTGATCACCAATGTCACAATTTCGCTGTGATTTTTTTAATTTTGTGATCTTCATTAACGATGCTATTAATCGCAACTACAAATTAATGCAAAAAACATTGTTAAGTTAATAAAATAAGTTAAGTTTTAGTGAGTCATGGTTCACAAAAATATTGTTACTTAACTTTGACACTTCATTTTGAAAAAAAATGTACTACACTACCCTTGGCAAGTTGTTTCAAAAGATGGTTTCAAAAGATGGATTAATCAAGATTATCTCAATTTTATTAACTGACTCAATAATTGAGTCAGTTAATAACCAATTATTGAGTCAGTTAATAAAATTGAGATAATCTTGATTAAATGCGCCATCTTTTGAAACAACTTGCCAAGGGTAGTGTAGTACATTTTTTTTCAAAATGAAGTGTCTTTTTTTTTTGAAGTTATTTTATTAAATTAACAATGTTTTTTGCATTAATTTGTAGTTGCGATTAATAGCATCGTTAATGAAGATCACGAAATTAAAAAAATCACAGCGAAATTGTGACATTGGTGATCACAGGACTTGAAAATGCGACCAAGGGTGTCGAATTTCAACTTTTTTTTTTAAATGTCTATTATCGCTGAACTGAGTGATATGGATTTTTTTTGTATTTTTCCCAGAACTGGTATAACTTGGCCTTTCATCCGGTCTCAGATTATCGTTGAGTTTTGGGACACCCTGTATATATATATATATATATATATATATATATATATATATATATATATATATATATATATAATATTATATATATATATATATATAATATATATATATATATATATATATATATATATATATATATATATATATATATATATATATTCATTTTTACTCGGGTAGTTTACGATGGGCTGGATAGCGTTTCTTTTCTAAATGGTAACAAACGTTCAGTTTGCGTTAAATTCATCACTAAATAGAAATGGTTTATCTTGTTGCTGACTAGCCCAAAAAATGCCATCACCCGTACAGTAAACGTCTTGCCCATTCAACCGCGCGTAAAATGACATTAAACTATTTTTCATCTTTGGTGTTTCGTGGTGAAGAAATACCAAAAAATCCGGAAAACCCGAGTATAGTCTAGACAATAACATACAGATATTTTCTTAAATCTTGGATTGTGACTAACGCTCCAACCTCCTCAAACGAAACTCGGGTCAGCGTTTCGCGTCGCAGCAGAGATAAAATTTGTCGAGCTAGATTGACCGCGTTCGCGGACGTTGACGACCAACTTCCCATTATCGAAATTCTCTCTGGGAGGGCCGGGGTCGAAGGGAAGCGGCGAAACAAAATAGCCATAAACACCGGCAAGCGAGACGAAAAGCAGATTCGAGAAGCGTGACGATGACGTGATGAATCCTCCTTCCACTTGAATTCCGATGTACTATTTTTCTCCTTAGCATAAGTGTCGTTCCCGGACCAAACGAGATTTCTCGGAACAATTTTTGCAGACTTCAACGCACTCATATCCATGCGTGGATCTATCTCATCCACGAATCTACACCTACAGGGCCGTCCATAAATCGCCCCACTTTAAAATAGGGGTCGTCTGGTCGTTGGATGACGGTAACGATAATTGGATTATGCCGATAGGAATAATAGGATGATTTGGCGGGGGGGGGGGGGGGGGGGTAAAATTCAGCTAAAAATCGATAACGAGAGCCAAAAAGTAGGTTCATAATGCAATGTTCTACACATGCGATTTTATGAGGTTGAAGTTTGCATCGTTGGATTGCAACGAAAATTCTTCATTATTTTCGTTTTTATCCATTTTTATTGTTATGCAAAATCATTTTTGGTAGATTTAGGTTTTGAGTCTCTAATAAGGATCTTAGAAAAGTTCAACGAAGCCCATCAAAAAATTGGCAATTGGAAAAAAAAACTATTTCGGTTGCATTTCAACGATGCAAACTTCAACACAATGCGATTTTCTTGTTGGAATATATGTTCGGGGGTGTCCCCTGACTGTAAGTGTAAGTTAGCCGCCGGCGGGGGGGGGGGGGGGGGGGTTGCGCTTCAGCCGCCATTTTGGAAACCACGTTTAATTAAATATCTCGGGAACCGTGCATCGTACGATAAAAAGAGCAGGGATCATTTTCGTAGATAATAAAATTCTCTACAACTTTTATTGAAAACTTTTTTCTGTATAGTGCATAGGTTTTTATTTATAGAGTGTCAAACTTTTTGCACCGTGGTTATTGCTGAATATAATTGACGGTTGATGAAACGTTGAAAATGGTAATAACCAAATTTGTAGAACATAGCATTTTCAATAAACTTCATTTGAAGTCTGTTGGATGGGGTTGGAAGCGGACTTCAAACGGACTTCGACCAGTTTCAACTGCTATGGCTCCCGCACCGTGAAGTTTGCTGCAAATAATATCTTGCAAATGCACGAAAAATTGTGATGCTACCTGTGGATGCCGAAAAGCTGGCTTAAAATGTGCGATTATTTGTTCGAACTGTAGTGGACAAACATGCGACAATGTGCCAGGTACATTGGATATCATAGAAGACGAATTCGATGAAGATCTAATTTTCGATTTATCTCCTACGGATATAGCGGACCAGAAGGCAGAGATGTACAAGGCGATGAGTGTCTTCATTCATCATCAAAACGGATAAGACTTGCGACGTAAAATAACGCACCACTGTGTATGAACTTCAATGTTTTAATCCGTTTTTTTTTATTTGAAAAAGTTAATTTGCATCCATTGAATTCGGTTATCCCCTTCTTCACCTTTTCCTTCTCATTATTACTATTATATTATTATTATTATTATTATTATTAATTTTTATGATTTTACGTGATGTACAAAGAATTGCATCCTGCTACATTGACAATTTTTTATGATAATACGTTCTACCCATGCAAGTAAAAAAGATCTAAAAATTATCAGTAGTTCTTAACCCTATAATTTTAATACATTCACTACACAGTATTGTCATTTTTCTGAACAATATATGCCGTTTCATGTTTTATGAAATGTTTTCCGTACCACGAGCAACATTTTCACTGATAATTCACGCGGTGCAACGTTTACCAACCGATAGCTCTTAAACTATTAATTTTACGAAAATAAGTGAGGAATAAAGTTGATTGGAAATTGTATGTTCTACAAATTTGGTTATCACCATTTTTGATGTTTCCTCGACCGTTAACTGTATATTTAGCAATAATCATGCTGAAAAAAGTTTGACGCGCTATAAACAAAAACCTGTGCACTATGCAGAAAAAAAATTCAAATAAAAGTTGTAGAGAATTTTTGTATCTACGAAAATGATCCCTACTGTTTTTGTCGTACGATGCACGGTTCACGAGATATTTGATAGAACGTGTTTTTCAAGATGGCGGCTGAAGCTCACCCCGCTCCCACCCCACCAACTTACATTTACACTCAGGGGGCACCGCCGAACATATTCCAGCAAGAAAATCGGATGTGTAGAAAATTTCAGAAAAAAGTACCTGTTGCAGAAAAAAGTATGCAGCTATGCAGTTAAAAGGTACCTGACTACTATGCAGCCATTGACGATCCAAATAATAAGAGCTGCATGTCCACCGGCCTCGTTTCTCGATTCGTCGTCCCTTCGCCCTGAAAATCATTCGCACCATTCCCACTTTGACGCTCTGAATACGGGCGGGCGTAAGTACGCTCGCGTGTACTGTGTACGTGTTCTAAGCGTTCCAAACGGAGGACAGATGCGAGTGGCCTCATTATACGAATTATCGGGATTGAGCGAAAAATTGATCTCTCGGTCGAGCACACGAGTGTGTGGCACGGCGACGAGAGGCGGACGAGGGGAGGGACGAAGGCGGAGAGAGGTTGCAGGGAAGGGTGGGGGGATCTTGATTTGAAGTTAGTGATATCTGCACGAGCGACGTGTCCGGTTTGCGCTTCGTTCCGAAAGTTTTGATACAGCACGACTCCCCCTGTCTTATCGTCGCTATTGTTTGGTCGGGGGTTCACGTAACGACTGAAGAACGTGTCGGACATGACCATTTTTATCACGTTACACTTTGCATCGGTGGAATGCCACGATTTTTGTTTTCATTTTTCATTTTTTACTTTACATTATTCTCCAAAGTCTTTTTTGTAAATTGAAGTAATAAATGTCTATAAAAATACATGAAAAATGTTCGATCGATTTTGACGGCCTAAATCGGCCAGAAAAAATGTAGCAATTAAAAAGAATTAATTTTCGTTGCGTTTCAACGATGCAAACTTCAACGTCATGAGAATATTATTCCGAGGAAAGTGAAATTTGACAGATACGATGGAAACGATTTGATCAATGTGAAGAGATATGTTCAATCCGAAATATCGCAAAATATCTCGTCCATACTGAGAGAATAAAAGAATGATATAATTATTATACTAATAATTTTATTAATAATACAATTATGATTATTAAAATTATTCACCTTTTCAACCATTATTATTATTATTATTATTAATTATTATTATTGTATAATTATCATAAACTGAGGATTATAATTGGTATCGTTTTTTAAAATTCACTGTTTTACAATTGTTATTTTTATAATTCCATAATAATTCTTATAGAATGAGAATTATTTTTATTTTTGTAAAAAAAAAGTCAAATTTCAGTTTAATGACACTAATGACAACGGAACGAAAAAAAAAAACGCGCCAAAAAAATTGATTTAACCATCAATCGTTCTCCTACGATTAATTGTGCCCGGGAGCGTATAATCTGTGGCAGGTGACGTCGACATTTTTTTACCCGACACGTGTTGGTCTATTGACGAAGCTCTGGAGAAGGGGACGATCAAGCTGGAAGTCTCAATTCCCCCGGAGTTTCGTCGAGTATTGATGATATTGAAATTTGCATCGATAGAACGCAGCGAAAACAATGTTTTTTAATTTCCCATTTTCTTTGGCAGAACAAAGCTACGGCAAATTTTTCGTAAGTTCCTCATTAGAGACCTACAACCTAAATCTGTCGTGAATGACATTAGATAATCATGAAAATGGAGAAACAGAAGAATTTGAAAAATTGCATTTTCCAAAAACATTTTTATTCTATAGTATCACCTTTTAGAATTACCTAAATATTTGTATGTATTACCTAAACATTTCATTGGAATATTCCGAAAATTGAATGAGCTACTGCTTCTAACAGCCGCCCGGTGAGCGGTAGCTGCACCATACTGTAAACTTTACGGGGCTATACACGTGTAACCCTTAATAAAGATCGATTTTTGGTTGCCTTTTTCTATGGTTTATACTTTCAAGAATATCACGAAAAAATCGATAGTTAAATCTTTAAACGTGTTTTTCTCGAAATGAGATTTTTCAAATTTACCGACATTGTAACTCAAAGAGCAATTATCCGATTGACTTGAGATTTGAACTGAGTACTCTTATATACTTTCTCTACAACGACGTAGGATATTTTTGATTGGATGAAAATTGACGATTTGGCATTGAAAAAAACGACCATTTTATAGGCAAGAAAACAATTTTTTTCATAACTACGCCACTTTGTTAGATTTTGATATTTTTCGAAAATCCTACGTCATTGTACAGGAAATACCTTCCAGATTAACGACATTTTTTACTTTTTCGGTTTCAGCTACTCAATCGGCCAGAATCATGTCATCAGTGGAGGAACTTTTTTTTGGCGCCTCCGAAGGCAGCGCGTAAGTCGCTTGGATCTCAAAATTTTTCTATGAAAAAATTATATAATATAGGTCAAATATAGCCAAATATATTCTTAAATTTCCGAAACATTCAATTGAGTACTTATATTCCAAAAAACTCCCGAAAATCGCCCAAATTTTCAGCGTTCATAGCCCCTTAAACGCGTTTGCCTCAAAAAACTGTTTTCAAAGTCGGTGGACATGATATCTCTAGAACCACTCGATGGATTGTTTCCAAATTTACAGGAGATACGGTGCGAAACACTTAAAGGTCGTTGACGATCTCACTTTTTCAAAATCGATCTTCATTTTTTAATAGTTACGTAAAAATGACGACTTTGTTTTCATAGATTCTGTAAGCTCAATTTTCAATTCGTCGCCACGTTGTTTAAAAAAGCGACTTTAGAAATCGACGATCGTCAACGACTCGTATTTATTGTTAATTTGAATAACCCCCTTGGTTTTCAGAATTCGGATGGACCGTTCAAGCTGGAGGGTGTCCACCGTCAAACGGCGCGAAAAAAATTTAATCTGCCGGCGGCCATGTTTTTGTTGTTTTTCGGTCTATTCTAGTGATTTTTTTTCAGGGTAGTGAAACATTAACCTCGACAGAAATAAAACTCTCATGCCCGTTGCCTCTTAACGATGCCTTTTTTATTTTTCCGTAAGAAGAATTGGAATACAAGAACAAAAAATGGATATCACCTCCACGTTGGTCGCTGGCCTCTCTCTTCTCTTTTTCTCTCTCTTCTCTTTTTCTCTCTCTACTCTCGCGCCATCTCTCTACGCGAACTACTCGCCGCCATGAGCGCCATCTATATCATTCGTTAGAATATTACAACAAGGGTTTCAAAGGCTCTCAATATATGTACCTGTGGGATTAAAAAAATGCTTTTCTCTTTCACCAGCCGTTTCCCGGGGAAAAAAATAGAAATTTGGTCATTTTTTTCGGTCCTCTAGGTAGATGTAGCCGCTTAAAAACATCGTTGCTTTCCAACGATGCAAACTTCGACAACACATCGAATAGCGATGTCATTTTTTTTTTACTGTGATTGGAATAGCAGAAAAAGTCTGTAGATTTTTTTTCTTCGTATTCTCGATGCTTCGCAATATTTTTTTCCAGTTGGTGGTGAGGATCGAGGAGTGTCTGGGCTGGGTGGGGGAGATAGAATTGTGAAGGAGAAAAAAGACATGTGGTCCCTCGAAGCGTATGCGTTACGCGTCACTAGGTAACGGACGGAAAAGTAGGGGACCGAACACACGAGGTTTCTCTCCCCCCCCTCTCTCTGTCACGCGGAGACGCGATGATTCACCGTACCTCGTTAAAAACGACGAAATGAGTCTCATTGAGTTTGCATTAACTCGAATTCACGTGAGTAAGCGACGAGTGACGGGTAGTAGACGCGATCGATGAACAACATTTTTTTCGATATGTATGACACGCGTCGGTCCGCAAGGTATATTTCTATTCTATTTTCTTTCCAATGTATATCTGTTTGTTTGTCATTGCAGTTTCGTTCCGACCACTGTGTTACTCGTTTCAACCATTTTTTGTCGCCCCTTTTAAGCAGTTTTATTCTCACTAGTGTCTTTTTCGGTATCTATATTATGACTAAATTTTTCCAAATTCAATTTCCGTCACGGGTATTCCTGTCGCGAGTTCGAGTTTTTGACATTTGAATGATTTTCGTCTACAACGAGGTAAAAATACATGCCAGGATCCGGTAAAATTTCAAGCCAAGTTACCGAACTTTTAACGAAAAATAAACGACTCTAAAAATCGTCTAATTTATACGGCACTTTACGGATATGACACGCTGGCCACATTTTTATCTAATAATTTTTACACTAAATGACTCTAGATGCCCGATATAAACTGCTGGACGCACGTGAAAAATTCTAAAAATTCGGAAGCGACAATACAAACAAGAGGTCACCGAATGTTTAAAGTAAATATTAACGATAAAACTTGAAAAAATGTGTGAAGATTTTCCCGGCTTTCCAGAGCAAATGTACAAATGTCTAAATCTACTAAATTTGTGACGTTAAAGTTTGCATCGTTGGAATGCAACGGAAATTAATTTTTTTCTTTTTTTTTTTTTTTCAATTTTCTTAGCCTACTTGGGGTGTAAAAATCGCAGAAATGTTTCAACGTATTCTTATTAAACATTAACAATCTCAATTTGCGAAAAAAAGACTTTGGATAATGATAAAAATATAGAATTAAAAAGTGAAGCGAAAAAAACATCGTTGCATTCCAACGATCTGCAAATTTCAATGTCATCTGAATTTGCTCGAAATTTTTCATTCCAGTTTATCGTTGGGTACAATAATTGATTGTCATTTATTTTGTATTAAACGCCACTATGCTCCTATAGAATACGGCCCTCCGTGAAAGGAATACCTTAAGGGGTTAGGCCACTGCAGAGGCCGAAAAAAAGGCTTTTTGGGGATTTTTTTTTTTTTCAGAAAAACTACAAAATAAATCGAGATTACAAAAAAGGGTATTTGTTATACATATCAATGACTGTATACAATAGTTTTTTTGACTGTATACGACGATTTTTAGGCAAACTTTTGGAAAGTGAAAACTTTGCCTGAAAAATCGTCAGATAATTGTTAATAACAAATGAACTATGCAACATAAACAAAATCCTACGTACTTCCATAGACAATGTATTTTTCAAGATATTTTTAACATTTCGAGTGAATCGGTTGAAAATTGTCTGAGTTATGTTTCCGGCCAACTTAAAAATACAGTTTTGAGATAAACGCTGCACAGCCGCCATTTTGAAATTAATCGATTCAAAAAAATTACTGTATACAGTCACTGATATGTATGATAAACACCCTTTTTTGTAATCTCGATTTATTTTGCAGTTTTTCTGATTAAAAAATCCTATTTTTTAGCCTCTAGAGTGGCCTAAGGCCTTAAGTGAGAACTTTGAAAAAGTGGAACTCAAAAAAGTGTCGTACGGGAGAAAAAAATGTTTATTCAACAATGATAACTATTGTTTTCGCTGCTGATAATATTATAATTGTTATTGTCGATATTATCATTTCTATAGTTGTTACTAACGTCTTCATTATTACGACTATTTCTATTGTTAATTAGTGATTATTATTAATTATTCGTTTTGTTCTGGGTTCCAACGTGTACCCAGCTCATTGTTGAATCTTGACTACCATCTTTGGAGAGAGAAATCAAATTTTTCCATTCGCGCCGTTCGGTAATGTGGCAGCAGATGTGATTTCTCGTTTTCTCTTGAGGGGGGAGAAGTCTGTGGGTGAGGAAAAAATTTGATGATTTTCATGATTTTTTTTTAACATAAGATTTCTTCATCATTTTTGAGACCTAGGGTATGTTTTAACGCCGTTAAAGTTTGCATCGTTGAAATGCAACGGAAATCCTTTTTTATCTCCCTCAGCTCCATTTTCATTGTCATCCAAAATATTTTTCAATAGACTTCGGTTGTAGGTCTCTAATGAGAATCTTTAAAAAAGTTTTTCGTAGCTTTGATTTGGCAAAAAAATTTCATCTGGAAAAAAATGTAAAAAACAAATTAATCAATCTTTAAAAATTGCGGAGGTATGGCACGTTCTTCTAAACTGCATTTTCGAAACTGCCGTGACGAATAGCTAAAAAAAAAAACTAATCGATCCATTCCGATGAAATTTGGTATAAATCCTTCTAACCTCATTGTGTAAAACACGACCCTAAATGTGTTTGAAGAATAAAAATTGTTTTTATTGCAAAATGTAGCCATATTTCTCGAAAAATTCAATCTTTTCGTTTCAAAGCGTACAATTTCATCGATTTCCGACATTTCTCACTTTTTCTTGATTCATATTCTGCGTACGAGTGTTAAGGAGGGAGGTCTAGTTAGAATTTTCAAAAAATCGTTTTTTTTTTTCATTTTCTATAAGTATAATATCTTACGAGTATTTTCCGACTAATTGAATGTAAATCAGACCATTATTCGCCGAAATACATAACTTTGAAGGACGCCGTGGACACTGCATGCAAATCGTACTCAAAACATTAAACTCGTTTTTCTCAAAACCATGTTTTCAAAGTCGGTGATCAATGTAACTCGAGAACGGCTTTACCGATCGGGTTGAAATTTATATCACTTCTTCTATACATAGTTTTCCTCCGGATGAACAAAGGATTTTTTTTGGAAAATTATTTTTTTTTTATAGTCAATTTTTGTAAGTGAAATTTTGGTCAAAACAACACTTTTGACTTTCAACGTTCGCCATTTTGTAAAAAATGGGAATTTTTCAAAACCCTTCGTTCAACTGGAGCATTATATCATTAACTAAAGATTCCCCCCCGTTTTGTTGGTTTCAGATAATCCGTCACAGCGTGAGACCGATCACCGCAAAACCTGTTTTTTTGCAGCGTCCTCGGCCATTGATACGTATCGGCTTATTTTGAAACATATTTCTTTAAAAGCATTATAATGTTTACATTGAGTATATATCTTTTAAACGGAAGAACTTTGGTTGTAAATTATTTTATCGTTTGGCAGAAAAAAAATCGGAAAAAAGGTCTTTTTTTAACGTTCCAACTAGACCTCACTCCTTAATGAAAGAAAAATCTCCGTTGTTTTTTTTTTTTCCAGATTAATCCCGTCGATGCTACGTGTCACGCCGTCTGACAACATCCCCCTCAACTCGTTCAGAAGACCGTGCCATACGTCCGACATTTTTAAAGATTTAAAAAAAAACCATGTAAGAGCGAAAAGTAGTAATAAAAAATACCCGAAGTCTGAAAAATGATGAAGAAATATTTCCTTTTAACAAAAAATCACGAAAAACAGAAACTTTTTTCCTCGCCTAAAGATACCTCCCCCCTTGAAGAATTCGCACCGTTCGTTAATGTGTTGGCAGATGTGATTTCTCGATCTCTCTTAATCTCGGTACGTTCTGTTGGTTGCTCGAGCACGTGTGTTTGCAGTTGAGAGCGTGAATAGAAAATACACGTATACAGGGTGTCCCAGGTCAGCTGCCCGATCTTTGAGTTCTCAATACACGCCATAATTCCGAACAAAAAAATCCTCTGCCATTTTGGCGTCTGACGAACCTTTACCAAATTACGGTGCAATCGTCTTGCGCTGACAGCAAGCCCGCTATAGTTATAGCGGGAACGAACGGAGAGCAATATTTTTTAAAAATTGTTTGATACTGCCAAAATTTGTAAAAAAAAAAATACAAATACGATCCTTATGACTTCAGCAGTTCGGTAACGGTTTGTCAGATGACAAAATAGCAGGCGACTTTTTTGTTCAAAATGATGACATCCCGCGTAGTAATTTTGATAGGGCCCGATTCAGGGCGCGTTCAAGTTGCCTGACTGCCCTGGTAGGGCACTTATAAGACAGCCTGGAAGCGCCTTGCTAGAAAATGTACCGTTGTGTCACATATGGGCCTGACCTGGTTGCCTGATGAGGCCCTTATCGGGTTTCTTGGTCAGACCGCTATCGGGTTTTCTGCACTGCCCCGAAAAACATTTAATTTAATCAGGATCTTTTTGAATCAAATAAGTTTTTGCTTTTTCTTACGGCCTACTACGATCTTATTTGTTTCAGCTATTCTTTTTAAACATGAAATATATTCAAATTGAATAAATAAAGATTCTATTCAAATAAATCGTTATTTCCTTACAATGTACACTGCAAATCCAAGTATACTATACGCATAAAATATTTCAATAATCCAAAATGAAATGAAACACCTAATTTAGAGTTCTACTGCAATGATTTTGTGTCACAATTGGTCATTTCCTGCCTTTCTGAAATGATTTTTTTCGAATAAAATCTTTCGCCTATATGGAATCGAACCTAGAACCTACCTACCTATAGCTAAGCACGCTGCCCCTATGCTACCGAGTGCTTGTAACATCTTGGTCACAGATATGGCATAAGAGACCAAATGAATTTCTATAATTATTTGTTGTATCACATAAAGTATATCAATTATTTAATATCATTGTGATAATTAGAGAGTTTTATCGTATATATATATATATATATATATATTATAATTAGATAATTAGAGAGTTTTATCGAATATATATATATATATATATATATATATATATATATATATATATAATTCCTCTCTCTCCGCCTTACACAGCTACCGAATTCTTCGAACACGCATCCGAGTTGCAAAACGTTCTTTGTCGTGACGCTCCATAACACCTTTTTTATGGAATTCAGGAATACATCGAAACACCGAAGCTACGATGCTGTCGAATCACGATGCTGAAGTTTGCATCGTTGGACTACAACGAATTTAATTTCATTTGGCACATTTCACCGGACAAAAGTTCTTCAATTATTTTTTAAGATATTTATTCAGCGATCTGGATTATGAATCTATCAAAAGAGATCGCCTATAGCAATAAAAATAGGGAAAATAAAATGTAAAACGAAACTTTCGTTGCGTTCCAACGATGCAAACTTCAATACCATGTCGAATCGAAGTTTCCATGTGGAAAATAAGAGGTTATGCGCACCTATCGACTGCTGAGGCAGTTATAGGGCAATCCTATTTATGGCCTTATAAGGGGAAGCCTTAGTAGGGCCTTATCAGGGAAAGCCTAAATAAGGCCCAATCATGAAAAGCCTTAGTAGGCCGTATCAGGGCAAGCCTTGGTAGGGATATATCAGGGAAAACCTTGGTAGGATCTTATCAGCGACGGCCTTAGTGGAGCCATTTTAGTATTGCCTTATTTCGGGCCTAAATACTATCGGCCCAATCGGGGAATGATCCTGATCAGGCTAACCCTGAGCAATTTCTACACACAGACAAAAGATTTATTAAGGACAAAGAAGTTTGTCTCCAGGCGAATAAGTTTTCTTATTCGTATGTCGGCCTACTACGATTTTATTAACCGCTAAGACATTTTTTTATTTAAGTTTACGTTCAAGATTTACTAACAATTTTTCTTAACATCTAATAGGATATATAAGTTAGAAGAAATAGGTGTTTTATATCCGACAAATAGAGTTTTTCTTAACATCTAATAGGATTATTCATAATCCCCCAGCTGGTTTTTTTTCGAGGTGTTGTGTCATTTCGGTCGTCATTATTTTCTCACTTGAACGTTTTTTTATCACTTTATATTCTTACTTACACTTAAGGGGTAAGGCCACTGTAAATTTTTTGAAAAATCGATTTTTTTTATTGGCTTAAAAAATAGTTTAAACCCTCTAGTTTAAAAATAGTTTAAATCCTTTTAACTTCTTTTTTTAATTTTTTCCAATAAAAAACTATTCGCAAAACTTTAAACGCGTTTTTCTCGAAACATGGTTTTTCAAAATGGCACGCAGCATAACTCGAACAATTTTCATTTTTTTTACTTGAAATTTTAACCAGGTGTGAACATTTACATTATCTTGAGAATGTCGATCGGAATTTTCAAGAACTTTATTTATTGATTTTTTATTAACAAAAAACTTGCCGTTTTTTTCGTCAAAAATCAATTTTTTTTTTCAAACGCACGCCAAATCCACAAAAATTGATACTTTTTAAAATCCGATCGACATTCTCTAGCTATAGCCCTCTAGATTAATGGTTTTTTTTTTGTTCTAGATTCAAAAGTGCACCAGTGGTGCTGCGTGCCGCGGAGCCCTGGAAGCAAAACATGTCCCGGGAAGATAGCTGTGGAACCGCCATTTTGTTTTTTTTTACTGTAAAAAAAATTTATAATAAAGTTTAATGTATGCCCGATAACACCATTGAAAGTTTTTTTTCAAATACCTTCAATTTCGGGAGCAAAAAATTAGTGAAAAAACCTTTTTTTTTGGGCCGTTACAGTGGCCTTACCCCTTAAATGATTGCTCACTTCCGAGTTTCTCACTTCCGAAACGCAACACTGACACTTGTGCCAAAAGCATTGGCATAGGAAGAAGGCTACATGGTAAGCGTATGCGTGAGCTACATCTGACGAGCGGCCTGCTGTCGGGCCCGTTGCGTTGAAGGGCAAAATGCGCATGCGCGCATTAGTATCGTAGTCGCGAAATAAGAGCTTTTCGTGATTGGAAAGTAGTATTTATTTGATTTGAGGAAATATTTATTCAAATGTTCTATTTTAAATATGGCTTTGAATTGATGTGAAAAATCGGCACGTAAAAAAAACATATTTGGTGACGCCGAATAAATGCTGTAGTTACAATCACATAAAAACTGTCTCCATACGAGTAAACATTTATGAATTTCTAATAAATTATGTTCTAATGTGCCAGTTTATGAGAACATAATAAATATTTTTTCCGAGTGTGTACGCGGTATGGATTCGGAACTCAGAGATCGGGATGACCCGGGACACCCTGTATATGTATCAAGGCTCGTGATCATTTTCTACGCACGTAAACGCGCACACACATACTAACACATTCCCAAAAGGATCTCGCTCGGAGGGAAACATTTTCGTGATCCCTGCCACAACCGTTGCCACACTCTTCCAACAATGGCCATAAATTCCACGAAAGTGCCTTTGTGTGAGCGCGCGAGTTGTCCATTCTTCGGTGGCCAAGCTCGGTTGCTCCCGTTCCGTAACCTTAGCAAGACTTCTGTACTATTGTTTTGTTAACTTTTCACAACGAGGCCGCAAATCCAGCTCTCTCTCTCTCTCTCTCTCTCTCTCTCTCTCTCTCTCTCTCTCTCTCTCTCTCTCTTCGTTCTCTCGACCCACTCGCTGTCCCTTGCTTTTCCATTATTTTCACTTATTCGGTCGATAGGACGATTGAAAATTATTACGTGCCACACGAGCTCGATGAGCTTCCCTCAAATAAGGGGAAACTTTACGTAAGCTCCCGCCCGAGGAAAGTAAATTTATATAGACGCGCACAGTAGTTTACGAGCGAAAGTGATCAATTAAGCCGTCATACGCCGTATTTAATGCGGTGGAAAGAAAAAATGGTATCTGCACTTTCCATGCAGGAGCGTACGAAAATGTAGTTTTCAATACTTATTTGCTTTCTTTATAGAGAAAGAAAATTCTGAGATGAAAAGATACCAACTAATTGACATTTCAATTATTTATTCCAACTAATTCCAACTGTTTTCCAACTAATTGACATTTCAATTATTTATTCATTGCTCAAGACGATGTTCATTTATCTGTCTCATTGATTATTGGTTTTGCTGAGAGGGATAATTTTACTGTTGCCGATTGGCAACAGCGTACGAAAACGTGAAGTTTTCAATAACTCTTTTTTTTCTTCGATTTATTTTCGGAATAAAAAAATGCTGTTTCACAATTGGGTCAGATTTTATTTGTTGATATTTATCTATCTGTCTAGGTGATTTTTATAAGAGAGGGAGTTTTACGGTTGCCAATTACATTGTAGAAAGAAAAAAATCGAGCGTACACTTTCCATACAGAACGTACACTGTTCAATTTTTCATTCTTTTGTATGTAATAAAAAAAATGATAAAAATATGAATTAAAATTTCTAAGATTTAAAAACTGCAAATTCCAATTTAAAAAAATTATAAATTATTCAAATAAAAACATTCCAAGTTCAACAGTTGATTTAGATTTCTCTTATTTGTAGGTTAGTTAAGTTGACATTTATTTATCCGTCTTGGTGATTTCCATGAAAAAGAGTTCTACGGTTGCCAATTGGGGAAAAAAAATCGTATCTACGCTTTCCAGACAGAAGCATACGAAAGCGTACAATTTTTAACATCTCTTTCCTTTTTCATAATAAAATGAAGATATAAAAAATTAAATAAAATGCTAAGATGTTAAAACAAAAAATTTTAACTTTCAAAAACTCTAAATTCTAAGTGTTCACAAACTCTAAATTCTAAGAATTCAGAAATTCTAAATGTTTCCACCGATTGAGATTTAATTTGTTTACCCATTATTTGAGTTGATATTTACTTATATGTCTTATTGATTATTGATTTTGATGAGAGGAACAATTCTGCCGTTGCCGAGTGGCAACAGTAAAATGATTTGGCTTTGAATTTCTATTAATAAATATGGAAGGCTTCCATTCGTATATATATATTATTATTATTATTATAACGAAAGTCGATGCGACGATAAGCTTATTATACCCATTGTATTGAATGATTTAATCCCCCAGTCTACGGCGATCGGCAGAATGAACAATGCGTTGGAGCATATACATATGAGGAAAAGCGATTTTGCAGACAATGGATTTTCAGGACCGTCCTCGCAAAAGCAGCCGTTCCCACACTCAGCATAACGTAAAGCATTATGCCTTGGAAATCTCCTTTAGATAAATGTGAGCATTTGAAAAAAAAAAGATCATATCGATCGAGGACCGTCCATCCTCAAAAGTGTACCATTCGTTGAAAAAAAAATGGTATTAAACTTTGCATCGTTGGAATGCAGCGAAAAAATGTTTTTTTTTCGTATTGCTGGATTTTTTTGGCACATTTAGGCTACGATAATCACTGGAACACTTTGGAGAATCCTCAGTGAAAATTTATAACCAAGAACTTCAAAAAAGATTTAACATAATGATCAAAATAATTTTTTTTTTTAAATCTCCATGATTTTTCGTTGCATTGCAACGATGCGAACTTCAAAACCATCGAAAACAAGAACTGTATCAAGAATGGCGAAAATGTCCTGATAGCCATCATTACATAGATATAACGTGTTCAAAAAAAACATTCCCGCACACATTATGTGTTTGTGCCTGTATGCACGTGCATAAGCGAACCATACCGCAGTGGTGCATTATTTATTGATCGCAAAAAGTGCCCGAACGGCGAGACATCTTTGCAAACAAATGTTCTCGTTCAATAGCTATTCCAGGGTTGTTACGCATTATTGACTCAGAAATTCCCTGACTTTTCCAGGTTTTCCATACAGGTTTTGCAAAAATTCCAGGTTTTAAAAATAACCGAGATTATGGTCAAGAACACTTTGTTTTTATCAAATATATATTTTTTTGAGTTAAAGACCACAAGTTAATTCTCGTTTCAACCATACTAGTATTTGTAAACGTTACAAACTATACGGGAAAAATTATATACGTAGAAATAGCAATAAAACATTGTTAAAAAAAAAACACATTTTTGACCGACTTGGAAAAAAATCAAAGGAAATTCTTAATTCGATTCTTCTATTGAAAAATTATGGTGAACTGGATAATATAATTTTTTTAAGATGAAATATTTGGAAATGTTAAAATTGGAAACAAAATTTAAAAAAAGAGATATTCGAAAAATCATTTAAACATTGTAAAGTAAAAAAAAAACATTTAAAGCAAATACAGAATCTGTTCTTTATTATAAACAGAAATTTCCATGCCGGTGACAGTAAATAAAAAAATAAATATAAACACTTATCTATAATAATAAAGTGTTTGTGTATCGACAGATCGAATGGAAATGTATAGAGCTTGACAGTAATTTTGTTTTCAGTTTTTTTAACTTTCAATTTTTGGCACTGACAACTTTTTTGTACATAATGAAGAATAATATAAATATTACAAATATACAAAAATATTTATTTTTATAGTGTTCAGTTCTTTTGTCAAGTCGGTTTCATTTCTCGTAATTCTTGTAAAAAGTAAATTCTGAGAAAATTCCAGAGAATTTTCAAAATTTTCTCTTTTTCCTGATTATTCCAGGAGGAAAGAAATTCCCTGAGCTTTTCCCGGTTTTCGGTATGGAAGCATGGACGGCTTTGAGAGAGGAAAAACTATTCATACTGTGGTGCTGAAGTTTGCACCGTTGGAATACAACGAATTTTCTTTTTCTCAATTTTCATTCTTATCCAAAATCACTTTTGACAGATTTAGGTTGTAGGTCTCTAATAAGGATCTTAGAACACTTCACAGTAGCTTTGATTTGCCAGCAAAAGCTTGGCAATTGGAAAAAAATGATTTTCGTTGCGTTCCAACGATGCAAACTTCAACATCATATTCGTACTGACATTTTAAAATATTAGTTCCATTTATTCGACTCGCGAATCGTCAAAAGCAGCCTCATTCGAATTAAGGGGCTGTACCAGTGTGAACGCTGAAAATTTGGGTGAATTTCGGGAATTTTTTCGATGAAAAGTACGCAATTAAATGTTTCGGAAAATTAAGAATATATTTGGCTATATTTGACCTATATTACATTATCTTTTCATAGAAGAATATTGAGACCCAAGCGACTTATGCGCTGCCTTCGGTGGCGCCGAAAAAAAAGTTCCTCCACTGCTGACATGATTCCGGCCGATTGAGTAGCTGAATCCGAAAATGGAAAAAATGTCGTTAAACTGGAAGGTATTTCCTGTACAATGACGTAGGATTTTCGAAAAATATCAAAATCTAACAAAATGGCGTAGTTATGAAAAAAAGTCTGTTTTCTTGCCTATAAAATGGTCGTTTTTTTCAATGCCAAATCGTCAATTTTCATCCAATCAAAAATATCCTACGTCATTGTTGAGTAAATATATTCAAGAGTACTCAATTCAAATTTCAAGTCAATCGGATGATTGCTCTTTGAGTTACAGTGTCAGCAAATTTGAAAAATCTCATTTCGAGAAAAACGCGTTTAAAGATTTAACTATCGACTTTTGCAAGATAAAATGATATCGACATAAATGATATAAATGATAATGATATTCTTTAAAGTATAAACTGTCGAAAAGGGCAACAAAAATCGATCTTTTTTAAATTGTCACACTGGTATAGCCCCTTAAAACTCGAGTACAGCGAGTTTTAATAAAAACTGAATTCAGCAAACGAGTCGGACGGTACGTATACGATTGAAATTTAATATCGCTCTGGAATCATCGGTGCATCAAATTCTCTCATAAATAGATGGAATATTTATTTTGCGATAAAAAGTCGCGACGTAAAAAGTCGCAGCGATCGATCGAATGAATCATTGCGTTTGCGAGACGAGGAAGAAACGTGAATGTATTAGCGAGAAAAAAAAAAATTACGCATGCGACATAATATCCGCGAATATTGATAAACGAATTTGAATGGTTTCTCGCAACTCGAATCGTGCAGTGCGCAACGGACGAATTAAATGACCGTTGCTCCCTCCGTTTCTCCGATCGTTGCGAATTGCGGTCAATTCTTTGAATAAGCCAGGCGGAATAAGCCTTCGGCGACAAATGCACTGACCCGATTTGCCCACAACCGTGTCATCATTTGTTCCTTTTATTATCGCTTTCGTCTGTGTCCATTTGGCAAGTTTGAATCCCCTAGATTACATTCGCGGCCTAGAGCAAGCTTTGAGGGAGGCTGAAATGCAGGCCCTAAGGAGCGTAAAGTTGAATCGAAGGAAAAGATGATATTGAAGTTTGCATCGTTGGAACGCAACGGGATGTTTCGTAACCCAATTTTTTTTGGCACATTCAGCCCGCCAAAATCACTCAAACTATTTTCTGGATACTTATTAGAGATCTTCGGCCTAAACATGTGAAAAAAGATTCTGTATGATAATGAAAATGAGCAAAGAAAAAAATAAAATAAAACTTTTTACAAACAAGCTTTTACTCAAGGCCTTAGGCCACTCTAGAGGCCGAAAAAATAGGGTTTTTCGGGATTTTTTAAAAGAAAAACTACAAAATGAATTGAGGTTACAAAAAAGGGTCTTTATCATACATATCAGTGACTGTATACAATAATTCATTTGAAGCGATTAATTTCAAAATGGCGGCTGTGCAACGTTTATCTCAAAACTGCAATTTTTTAACTTGGGGGCCGTCCATATATTACGTCATTCTAAATTTGGGGGGGGGAGGTTCGCCTGCGGATGACGGTAAATGATGGATGAGGGGGGGGGGGGGGGGGGGCGTTTCGAAATTGACGTCATTCTTGTGATACCAGTTACTTCCAATGTACAATAGTATATTGTACAACTAGAGTGGTTTCCCCGCATGAGTGATGAAAAATATTTTGCAAGTACCTAATGGTATTAATTATTGAACTCATTATTTATTTTTTTATTACATAAGGTTCGTCTACATTATATTCGAGAACTTCAAATAACAGCGTACCTATGAAAATAGTTCGATCGAGCCAAAATGAATATGGGGAGGATACGGAGATATTACCCGTGATCCAGGATTTGCAAGAATGGGTGAAAACTCCGTGGAAGCTATCCAAAGAAAACTAAAGAATAGGGAAGAATAATTTTATTATATTAATGAAAATTGCCGAAGTACAAAATAATAAAAGATGATTCTATAACAAAATGTGGGAGCTATCCAAAGAAAACTAAAGAATAGGGAAGAATAATGTTATTATATTAATAAACATTGCCAAAGTACAAAATAATAAAAGATGATTCTATAACAAAATGTTTTAATGTTACCCAATTTTTCTCAAATCCGCAAATGTTTTAATTTTGCCAAACTGGTAATGACGTCAATTTTGCGAGGGGGGGGGGGGGGTCATTAGGAAATGACGATAGGATGATTGTAGGGGGGGGGGGGGTCGAAAATCAGCAAAAATCGATGACGTAATATATGGACGGCCCCTTGGCCGGAAACATAACTCAGACAATTTTCTACCGATTCGCTTGAAACGTTGAATATATCTTGAAAAATACATTGTCTACGGAAGTACGTAGGATTTTTTTTTTATTCCATAGTTCATTTGTTATTAACAATTATCTGACGATTTTTAGGCAAATTTTTGGAAAGTGAAAAATTTGCTCAAAGAATCGTCAGATAATTGAAGCGCTGCACAGCATCCATTTTGAAATTAATCGCTTCAAAAAAATTATTGTATTCAGTCACTGATATGTATGATAAACACCCTTTTTGTGACCTCGATTTATTTTGTAGTTTTTCTGAAAAAAAAAAAAAAAAAAAAAAAAAAAATCACCAAATCGCCTATTTTTTCGGCCTCTCGAGTGGCCTAACCGCTTAAAAGGTACTGTACTAAAAAGTAAAAAATAATGTTCAGTTAAATTGACAATAAAAACAGTATAACTGCAAAAAAGTCCCTTCCTTGGTCACTTATCATTGGAGCAAGTATTCAAAAGGTACATGAACGTAGATATTTTTTAAATATGATATATAAGTTTTAAAAACTTGAAATTTTTTTTTAGAAATTTTCAAGTATTATTAGTACTTATGACGTTTGACGCCTCAAGCTTTGAAAATTTATATTTCATATTTAAAAAATATCTACGTTTGTGTACCTTTTAAGTAGCTGCGCAAGAGTGACCAAGGAAGTGACTTTTTTGTAGTTATACTGTTTTCATTTTCAATTTCACTGAACATTATTTTTTACTTTTTAGTACAGTACCTTTCATATAAAAGCTTGTTTTTAAGAAGTCTTTTTACATTTATTTTATTTTGTGTCTTGTAGTATTAGAATTTGTTTACTTATTTATTTATATTGTAATTTCATTGCATTGTCGGATCGGATGCCAGCAAGTGCTTGAAAAAATGGATTACAAATTCTGAACCGGAAAGACAGACATGCGAACGAAGCAAGTTAAATAAAAGCTTGTAAACAATATTTTCGTCACATTCGAACTATGCAAACTTTGACATCGTAAAAAAGGTGGATTTCGGGTGAAAGGGGGACGAATATTATGAGATTGAAATTTGCATCGTTGAAACACAACGGAAATGAACACTTGTGAATTGCTTATTATTTCTACCGGCAAAATTTGCCGACAAACCCAAACAAACCCAAACAAAAAAATGATTTCTCATATTAATAAAAATGAAGAAATGAAAATCTAACGAAGAACTTTCGTTGCGTTCCAACGATGCAAACTTCAACACCATCGAACATTTTTGGTCACGTTGGAGCGATATTTTAATTTGTTTGGGTTCGAAAACGCCGAAACGATGACGACATTTATATCGAAACGTAAATTAAAATAAAAAATCGTCATTCAAGGAGGGAAGGGTCGCTTTATAACGTAAAAAGGAGATTATGGCCAAAAATGAACTCCAAGAAGAAGCTGAAAGAGTACACCATGGTCCCGAAATCGCAAAGTAATCGGTAAAGTTAAAAAAAAAAAACTATTTTGTAAAATTTTCCACCACTTTTATTGTGATCCAAAATAATTCTTGTTAGATTTAGGTTGTAGGTTTGTAATGAGGAACTTAAACGAAGTTTGCTTTGGCTTTATACTGCCAAAAAATGTTAATCAGAGGAAAAAGATATTCTTTGCGTTCCAACGATGCAAACTTCAATATCATATTTTACGTGAACCTCGTACAAGATAACTCAAAAAGTTGTCCATCAATCATTTCAAAATTTAGCATATTTTTGGATAACATAATTGCCGTCTATGTGAACCTAAAGTTTCTTCCGAATTATTCTTAAAACCGACTTTTTTTAATCAACAAATACTATAGTAAAAATTTCACGAAAAATCGAACATTTTTTCAAACACGTACTATTCTCCGAGTTTTCACTTTTATTTGCATTTTTTAGGTTCACATAGAGCGTTTGCGTCTTAGAAATCTAAAACTACTTGGCTCTGATGTTTCGGATTAGTAGATCAGACACTAGATTGTACGCCGTGGAACAACTCAGGCGGCAGTCGTCTCTGAAGCAAGTGTCGTACAGCCGCCATTTTTAAATATACGAAAAAAGTCGGGAAATTCAAAGTATTATGGTCCACATAATTTTAATTATGTAGAATAAATAGTTCCAACACAAAGAAAACTCGAAAATTCGCTTATTTTAGACTGCCTAAAGGGATCTTTCCTCTTGAAGCTGATATTAAAATCGTTGAACTTATCGGCGAGCCACAAAAATCCGCTTACAATTAATTCTTACCGCACGAACGCTCCAACGAGTATTATTTTTCAAAAACGTGCCTTTGACGTTTAGTGAATTGTACTTTCGTTCTCGGCGATAAAACTTTCACGGGAAAGAATAAGTCGGCAGGTTCGAGCTCCGTTATCGTACAGAATTGAGAACGAGTAAATTTCGTTGCGATAATCGTAAAATCAAACGCGCCTCCTCGACACGAAAAAAAAAAAACTTTTCCAATTGACCCAGATGCACTGGCGAACGCGAAAGAAATTCAATCCGGGTCTCTGACGAGTCTGACGTTATGAAAATGTTTTTTTTTTTCGAGTCGGTTGATCGATTGGGCGAGTTTTCGAGCGGCTGTGTACGAGCTGCGGGAAATAGAACAGGCCCGAAATAAGAGAGAGAAAAACCGTTGGTCAGGCGCACTCCTTTGTTTCTTTTCAATGACGCGTGTGTTCGAAGTTCGACAAGTTCGTGACTCACGTTGAAACAAAGTTTGACCGATGAAAGTTTCAGTTTCGCCTTCGAGCGGAATTATCGAAAGAACAATTTGCTTTTGGTTAATGAAAATCGAATGAGAATGATGGACTCACCTTGGGCTTGTGCGTGCGTGAACGCACCGATCGAGAGTAACGAGAGAGTGATGAAAAATTTCCACCGCACCGTGGCACTGCAGTTGCCAAAATCCTTGTACTTGCGACAAACGTCACTCGGCATGTTTCACGTATTTTTTTTGTGTCCTTATCCGCGCACTCGTACGCTCTCTATACTCGCGCGATTTTTTAATATTGAAAATATTTTTAGGCTCGTCGGAATGATTTTCTCGCCTCACGTGACGAAACGAACGAGACACACACTAGAGGCAATGTTGTGAATTTTTAGCGTCACGAATTTTGTGAGACGAAACGTGACGCATGTACGTGTGTGTAAAAAATAAACATGTCAAATAAACATTTGAAAATACATGATTATTTTCGATATCCCATTCTCTCGCATGTTGCAGAGACTGTAAATTTGTTGCCCTCGCTCAGACGAAAAACATCGCGAGTGTACATTGATACATATAATTAATCTACCAGCAACCGCACCCTTCACGAAGCACCAACGACGCACAACATCGACACAGTGGATCAACTAATCCCGTTGTTTCGCGATTATTTTCTCTTATTTTCGAGACTTTTCTGCGACACCAACCCCCGTCACTCTCTTGTCATCAAGTGCGCACTCCACACCGTACGGTCCTGCGTGCCCGACTGACGATGCATCATCGCGTCTCGCGCTCCTCGGCGCTGCACGCCGACCCCCGGAAGTCGCGCTCGGCTCCCGAGCCCGATCGTACCCGAGCAACCGACGACGCGGGAAAATTCGAAGTTCAAAAGAGACGAAGGTAAAAAAGTAGGGGTAGTAGTCGTAAGAAGTTTTATTTGCATCGCCTTTTCGGCTTTTCACAAAGCTCTTACACCTTTTAACATCGCTCTGTTACAATCTAAGTTATATCTTTCCGCTTTTATTGTTTTTAATTTGAGGAAGGTAAAAGAGTCTCCCGTGCGGAAACTCACGACTATGATTTTAATACTCATCAATATATATCGTATATATTGAAATATAAGAATGTAATAAATAACACGAGTAGTTTGCGGGAAATATATACGAAAGAATTTTTGGAACAGCAAGAGGAACGAGACTGGTGCAATTATTCTGTGGTAACATTGTTTTCTATCGTCAAATTGTTAGATTACGAGCACTGCTGAAGTTTTTTTTCGTTTAAGGCGTCTTCTTACTTAACAATTTCCAGAAAATCGATTTTTGAAAGATTACATTATTTGAAAGTATACATATCGAAAAGTATCATACTAAAATTTTATCGGAGGAGTTTAACTGCATTGTTGTGTGACCTTTACTTTACTATCTGAGCACGTTCATCTGCTCGTTGAAAACTTTAAGGGGTTATACCAGTGTGAACGGTGAAAATTTGGGTGATTGTCAGGAATTTTTTGGAACAAAAGTACTCAATTAAATGTTTCGGAAAATGAAGAATATATTTGGCTATATTTTACCTATATTACATAATTTTTTCCTAGAAAAATATTGAGATCCAACCGACTCATGCGCTGCCGTCGGAGGCGCCCAAAAAAAAGTTACTCCGCTGCTGATATGATTACATTTTCAAAAAATCTTTTTTTTTAAATTAAATTCTTCGAAAGTATACATATCCAAAAGAATCATACTAAGATTTTATGAAGATCGGAGGAGTCTGACTGGAGGAAACGCGAGGGAAAACGCGTTGTTGATAAAATCTTCGAAACTACTGAACCGATCCTTATGAAATTTTAACCACGAATTCTTTACAGCTATAGCTATAGCACATACCAATGATTTTTTTAAATTTTGATATTTACTATTTTTTTTTGCCAAAAACGATGAAGAAAAACACGTTTTTTCTAAAAATGTCCGCCATTTTGTTATTTTTGCATATATCAAAAATCGTATGATATGCGATAGAGCCATGCATTAACATACTGAATCTAAAAGCATTTGATTTTTTGTTTCAGATGATTAATCTCCGACATTTCATCAACAGCACAGACCTACAATTTTTGTAGGACATTTTTCCCACTACCATTTTTGTCTACCAATACTGACTTAAATAAATATTTTTTTAAAATTTATTTCGAAAGTGTATTTATTAGGTGTAACAACTTTTATATGAATATTTATAATATAAACCTATCAAAAAATGCCCGAAAATAGCCTTTTTTAGCATCTAAAGTGAGAAGACACCTGGAGGAGTAATATTTTTTTACTATTTATTCTTTCTTATTCTTCGGTTATGTGTATATACGGTCGGCTGCTGTGGCTTTCGTCGATCGAACAAGTATGATGGGATCCTAAGTGATTCAGGGGGGAGATTGAAACAAGCGAATTTTCAATTTTTTCTGTGGTAAAACTTTATTATTCACAATTAAATTTTTATCTACATATTATTACATATTTTAATTTTTCAATTCTGTTTTAATATTCTAAATTGGTGGTGGTACGACATTTGCTTCCGAGAAAGTTACGGCCTGCGTTGTTCCACGGCGTTCAACGTAACGTTTGAAGCACTGATCTGAAAAATTCAAGCCAAGACGTTTCAGATTTCTAAGACCCACACGCTCTATGTGAACCTTAAAAATTCCAAAAAGGTGAAAATTCGGAAAATGGTACGAGTTTGAAAAATTGTTCTATTTTTCATAAAATGTTTACTATAGTATATTTGCTAATGAAAAAGTAATTAAAAAAAATAATTTTCACGGAACTTCAGGTTCACATAGACGGTAAACATGTCGTCTGAAAATGTGCATAATTTCAAAAAGATCGATCAGATAGTTTTTTAATTATCTTGAACGAAGTTCGTGACAAAGTCGTTTTCCGAAAAACGCAATTGAAGTTTCAAGACTCGAAAATGTTGTGACTAAATAACCTACCGATTAAGGGGCTATACCAGTGTGACACTTTCAAAAAATCTTTTTTTGCCTTTTTCGACAGTCCGTTGTATGGGCCTGGTATAGCTGATTTGCAGTTTTTATGGTAAATATCATTTTATCTTGCAAAAATCGATCGCGTTCTTCTCGATATGAAATTTTTCAAATTTGCTGACATTGTAACTCAAAGAGCAATCATCCGATTGATTTGAAATTTTAACTGAGTACTCTTGAATATATTTACTCTACAATGACGTAGGATATTTTTAATTGGATGAAAATTGACGATTTGGCATTGAAAAAAACAACCATTTTATAGGCAAGAAAACAGACTTTTTTTCATAACTACGCCATTTTGTTCGATTTTGATATTTTTCGAAAATCCTGCGTCATTGTACAGGAAATACCTTCCAGTTTAACGACATTTTTTCCTTTTTCGGTTCCAGCTACTCAATCGGCTGGAATCATGTCAGCAGTGGAGGAACTTTTTATTCGGCTCCGTTGCGCATAAGTTCCTTTGATTTCAATATTTTTCTATGAAAAAATTATGCAATATAGGTCAAATATAGCCAAATATATTCTCAATTTTCCGAAACATTTAATTGAGTACTTTTCTTTAAAAAAACCCAAACAAACAAACCCAAATTTTCAGCGTTCACGCTGGTATAGCCTCTTAATCTGTGATTCCTGGGTCATAAAGTAGTCGCTCAGCTTCTTCGTGGAGTTCATTTTCGGCCACAGGCTTTTCTTCACGTTATAAAGGGACCTCCTCCCTTAACAATGGCATATATATCTTACGACTATAGTCGGCTCACATTGTTTGTCGTTTCTGACTAGCAGCTGCTTCTTATTGTTCGATGTTTCGCGACTCTAAGTGGTGATGGTACGGGGATGAAACTTCGCTTACAAATGGTATGGTGACTAGGTGTGTTCTAACGTCTTTGCTCTAAGTGTTTCGGGAGAGTTTGGGACCTCGTTATAAATTCCGGTTAGATTGTTGTCCAACGTTGCTAGTTTTTTGAGACACGCTGCGAAGTTAGTTTTGGCTTTTTCCCCAAAGCTCATCTCGTTCAATATTTCATATAGCGATTGCGTTGGGAAGCTTCGTGGTTGATTACCGGCTATTTGTAGTATTTTTTTACATGCTATTTATAACTTGTTCAAGTTATTGTCGCTTTATCATGGGCGGAGGCAGCCTAAACCAAAGTCTAGTATATGTAGTACACTCAGAAAAAAGATTTATTAAGGACAAAGAAGTTTGTCTCCCGGCGAATAAGTTTTCTTATTCGTATGTCGGCCTACTACGATTTTATTAACAGCTAAGAATTTTTTTTCTTTAAGATTATGTTCAAGATTTACTAAGAATTTTTCTTAACATCTAATAGGATTCTTCATAATCCCCCAGCTGGTTTTTTGCGAGGAATTGTGTCATTTCGGTTGTCATTATTTTCTCACTTGAACGTTTTTTTTTCTCACTTTATATTCTTACTTACACTCAAATCATTGCTCACTTTCGAGTTCCTCACTTCCGAAACGCAACACTGACACTTGGGCGAAAAGCATTGGCATAGGCAGAAGGCTACATGGTAAGCGTATGCGTGAGCTACATCTGACGAGCGGCCTGCTGTCGGGCCCGTTGCGTTGAAGGTCAAAGTGCGCATGCGCGCATTAGTATCGTAGTCGCGAAATAAGAGATTTTCGTGATTGGAAAGTAGTATTTATTTGATTTGAGGAAATATTTATTCAAATGTTCTATTTTAAATATGGCTTTTAATTGATGTGAAACATCGGCACGTAAAAAAACATATTAAGTGACGCCGAATAAATGCTGTTGTTACAATCACATAAAAACTGTCTCCATACGAGTAAACATTTATTAATTTCTAATAAATTATGTTCTAATGTGCCAGTTTATCGGAACATAATAAATATTTTTTTCTGAGTGTGTGCAAGCGCTAATGAGTTTGTATTTTATATTTGTTTTTCTTTTACTGCTCTAGCCCAAAATTCAAGATAGCATAGATGTTATTTCGCGTCCTTTGTTTATTATTGATTCGGCAATGAAATCAATAATAAACAAAAATCGTCCATGTCGATATTTATATGCTCGTCTTCGTTGTGTCATCGCCATGTTGGATTTCGTGTGATATGACATCGCCATTTTGAATCATTTCATCCTTGTACGGATGTGATTTTTTCGGCTACTATGACCAGGTCATCGAGAATTTTCAACTCGAACTTGAAACTATCGGCAAATATTTGAAACCATAGCATGTCGAATTTGAAGCTATCGAATCCCGATTCGAGTGGTAAATGCTCAAAAAATGTATTTAAGGGGCCATACCAGTGTGAATGCTGAACATTTTGGTGATTTTCGGGAATTTTTTGGAAAAATAATACTCAATTAAATGTTTCGGAAAATTAAGAATATATTTGGCTATATTTGACCTATATTACATAATTTTTCCATAGAAAAATATTGAGATCCAAGCGATTTATGCGCTGCCTTCGGAGACGCAAAAAAAAGTTCCTTCACTGCTGACATGATTCCGGCCGATTGAATAGCTGAAACCGAAAAAGGAAAAAATTTCGTTAAACTGGAAGGTATTTCCTGTACAATGACGTAGGATTTTCGAAAAATATGAAAATCGAACAAAATGGCGTTGTTATGAAAAAAGTCTGTTTTCTTGCCTATAAAATGTTCGTTTTTTAAATGCCAAATCGTCAATTTTCATCCAATCAAAAATATCCTACGTCAATGTAGAGTAAATATATTCAAGAGTACTCAGTACAAATTCCAAGTCAATCGGATGATTGTTCTTTGAGTTACAATGTCGGCAAATTTGAAAAATCTCATTTCGAGAAAAACGCGTTCAAAGATTTAACTATCGATTTTTGCAAGATAAAATGATTAGAGATACGGTCTTGAAATGATTACAGGACATTCTTGAAAGTAGTAGCAGTACTTTATTCCGTGTATACCCTTGCAGGTTTTTACAATCTCTCCCGTCTTTACATATACTTCACTTAAGTAATTCTTGGTTTTTTTAAAATATACATTCTTTCGCGCGCACTTTGTCTCACTCCTTCCGGGTCTATTTACATTTACTATTGCATTCTTGAAAGTATAAACTGTCGAAAAAGGAAAAAAATGATTTTTTGAAAGTGTCACGCTGGTATACCCCCTTAAGGAGGTTGGAGCAGTCCAGTTCAGTCAAATGACGATTTATGCATTTTTTTTTTCAATGAACCTCAAAAAATGCATACGAGATATAGATGTATTCTGTAGATGCTAATTTCCATTAAAATATATAGATAAAGAGCAGAATTAGGCATTTTTAATTTTTTATTGCGTAAATAAGAAAAACTTTTGTGTTACTACCATCTTGAAAAAGTATAACATTATCGATGATTATTGTGAATAAAAACCGGCCAGCGAATGTTCTATACAACTCAGAATGAAATTTTGAGTCATTATTCCTATTTATATTTATGTCACGAGATTATTTATTATTACCATTAATGAATACTAAGTGTTGCCGAAATACGGTAAACTTGCGGTTATTGAGATTGGCAGCAAGCTCTTTATTCGCAAGCGAAGATTCGGAATCTTTAATCAAACCTTGATGGTTTAACATTGAATATTTATGGTTTACGACCACCAAGATGGAGTTTTCTTTCTAAATGTTTACAAAGGTTCAGTTTGCGTTAATCCGTTGTTAGAAATGGTTTATCTCGGTGCTAAACAGCCAAAAAAATTACATCAGCCGTAACACGAATGTCTTGCTCATATAACCGCATGTAAAATGACACACATTAAACTATTATTTATCTCTGGAGTTTTCAGGTGAACAAAAATTCAAAAGATTCGTAAAGACAGTCTAACCTAGGCGCTAACATATATTTTTTAAAATCTTGGATCGGGACCAACGATCTAACCTAGAATGATTCCTCCCTAAAATGATTACTATCCAGCAGTGATATGGTTTGAAGATTGCTACGTAAAAATTCTAATGTTTCAAAGTGAAACTTCGACGTTTCCCAACGTATCCTGTCCTCTCTCGATGCCCTCGCGCCAACCACATCTTTGCGTTGATATCGATCAAACTTTGCCTGCAGTGTTTTGACGCAAAGCAACAAGAAACGTTTCAGAGGACTCCAACCTTCGCGATGAACAACTCCCGTAGAAATTTAATTCAGAGAATTGCGAAAAAGTGCGAGGAAAGTGAGGTTACAGTTTCGAAAGATTTGATCTCGTTTCTCGTGAGTACACCATTATCGAATAAAAAGTGCAAAAACGATGCTGCAGACGCAGCAGTCCGAGTAACAGCACGAACAAATCGTTGAACAATGATACATCTCGTAGTTGGCCCTCACCCAATTGAATTCCGCCTGTCACACCGACGAGTATGACGAATCTGAAGCGGAAAGCACGATTGGTCGCGTCGTTGAAAAATTGCTGGACCAAAGTAGCCCGAGTTTGGTCACACTGAAGATACAGCTCTACTTCGCCAAACACTACGCTAATCGCGACGAAACTATCAAGAAACACCGGCTAAGATTGCGCAAAAAGACCGGCCCTCTGGTGGCGGAAATTTGCCTAACAGAGCATCTCGGCAATGATCGTGACATCGAGAGACTCTATCAAAAGATCCTGGTCGTCATAACCTTACTGAGCGGACTCGGCAATCCTATGGTGGCGCCTGTTCTTAGGTCAACAAAGGGAAATCAACGAGAGCCACGTATCGCCAACCGCAGTGTCAAAAATGTTCGTTCTTTCTCCGCAGGGAAGTTGCTGTTGCGCTTCAAAGTGTTTTCCAACCAAGCGAACTCGCGAATTACGTTACCCTCGCGAAGGAAGAGAAGGAGGAACAACTGATGGAACTTATGTGCATCGTGGCGGGAATTCGAATTTTCAATCGCGATTGCCAACGCGGCGGTGAAGGCATCGATGATCGTGAGTCGAATGTACATCAGTGTGTCATCAGGAATCCGTTCGAACCTTCTTAAAGCAAAGATCCAAAGAAACAGAGTGACGCGCCCTATCATAATAGCCGCCATTTTGGTATCTCTACGGAGTTTTAGAACGCTAGGGCAGCGGCCATGTTGAGATCTCGGGAAGGACGGAAATGGCGTGTCTCCGTACCACTCTACCTAACCTCACTCCCATTTGAGATTCCCAAAAGTCTTGGCGCCTTTTGCGACCTAAGGCAGAAGCACTACTAGTATAGCAAACTTTGTCAAAATACATTGATAACAATGGACAACATTTAAAAAACGAAAAATTACTCGAGATTCTGCTATGTTCCAGGGTACAAGACGGATAATAAAAGTGAATTGTCGTTCCATGAGCCACGTGAAGATAGTCTTTTTAAAAAAGTGGTTGTTGGCTCTGAAAATTACTCTCTTTAGGCCATCAAGGCGCGTTTGTAGTCACTCCACAAGATTTTTTTCCCTCAAGTTTGTATCTTCGTAATTAATAAATCGAGTAATCGTAAAAGTTATTTTTGTTGTATAAAATGTATAAATACATTTCCAGACGTCCCTTGTAAAAAGTATGCTCTGAAAAATAGAATCACTCCTTCTCGACACCTGCGAGTGACACTCACAACCTAAAAAATCTAAATCCAGAGCCGACAGAACTAAAAAAAACAGCTGAACATAAATTATTCACTGCAGTAGCATCTTTACAATCTACCATGGAGGTAAATCCAATAGCCAAGTCGCAGAAAATCAAGAACGAAGTAATTGTTTACGTTTGAGGTTATGCTTTGTCCGACCATATTGAAATATCGATGCGCAACCTTTAGGACGTGAAAATCGCGAATACAATCGTCCGAAAAGCGACGAAAAAACGTATACAATCTCAGATAAAATTCTAGGTTAACCGATTACAATATTCTACGTTTAAAATGCAGTGCCCGGCATTCTGCAAGATTCCGTCGGCAAATCGAGGGACGCCGTACTCGAATTGCTGGAAGATCTTATGAAAACGGTTTATCGCTTGACGTCGGCGGTCGAAGCGATGATCGACGCGGAGAGCGCGGATCGCGGGGCGAAGAAAGAGTCCGAACGGCCAGACGAGGACGAAGCTTCACCGGAAGAAACAGAGGACGTCTTCAATTGGGCTGTCCAATTGTTGACTGCTTGCCGACAACAAGAAATTTACATAAGGCAAGCTAATAATTGCAAATAGCAGAAAAATCCAATGGCCGATTTTAGGTTATGTAGCGAGTGTGAGTTTGTCGTTTAGAAAGCTTCTCGGTGATCTGGAGATTTGCGAAAATGAGATAAAGCAACTGATGGAGAGACTCCAGGGTAGGCTGTTCAAGCTTCACGACACCGTGCGATACAGAACGGCCATTCCTACTGTTCAAGTTTATCCGCAGTTTATCGACCTCGCTGACGTCTGGATGCGACTTCAGGACGAGGTTATCGTTCTGAGCCACGTCCATAACTTTCTCTGGCAGCTTCGAGCCCTGTGCACCAAGGTACACCCGAATCGACCACGACCAACGTTTCTTCTTTCTCCTCGAAGTCGCTCAATCTTCCCTTCCGTCTTTTCTTCCAGAACGTAAACGTTCACGACCATACGAGACTTGACGACGTTCTTCGGGATCGTGAAATTCTTACCGATGCGGAGAGATTGGAACAATCAATGGGACGATTGATAAGTGAGGAAAATTCATTTTTTCAATCAACTCGAAATGGTGGCGTTGGCGAGACAAAATGGCGGCTCTGGCGAGACAAAATGGCCGACTCGCGCAGTCAGGGTCTTACATACAGGTCTGGAAAGTCCAGTGGAAGGGGTAGGTAGCTTATGGGAGAGAATTGTCAGTTCACTAATCGCCACTAGGTTCGTTGCGATCAGAATGCCCGCTGTGGCGCGGCAGTGCGTCAGACAGAGACTATTCGGCTATGCTTCTATCCCTCTATCTCTGTCCCACCTTCATGTTCGTTACACGGACGTTTATTATGAGTTCGAAACACCGTTGAAAGGGCCAGGGAAAGGCGTTAGTCCTGTCAGTTTCGATTGATAGAATAAAAGAATATATGATCCTAATCGTAATCAAACTTTCTAGATCCAAACGAGCGTGATAAGCATATACACACGATTTTAATTCTGTCACATTGCATGTGAACTTTGACGGAGTTGTTCCGTACTCACCTCATACTCGCTTTGTTGTAGATGCAAAGCCACGTGTCTCAATTTTTTTCTTCCATCCCTCATTCCCTTTTTTTTTAATGCAATTTAATAAAAATACAAATGCAGAAAATTATCTGATATTGTTTATTTTTGCACGTGCATTTGTTTTCATGTCGAGGTAAGCAGAATGAATCCTTTTAAATTTGTTTATGTTGCCCCTTCATGCGCCGTGCGGCGCACCACATCATCATTTTGAAAGAATATGCTTTCAATTGATCGAAAACGTACCGTGTCCAAAACGCAGAAAAAACAACAGTTATCAGCGACTGAGCGACACACGATTTCAACCGCTCACTCCGTTGCTTGCGGTATTGAGGTTATGTACGTCCGGGTTTCGGAACTGCAGCGACAACTAGTGGCGGCGCTGGGATCGAAATTTCTCACGCTAACTGATACATTTGGCATTAGTTTCCAGACCTGTATGTAATACCGTGCGCGCAGTTGTAGATTCGAGTTCAGCAATCGACCGATAGGTGTCCTCCATTCCTGATGTCCTGGCAGACTAACAGATACAATAGCAATGAATCTATACGCGCCTATATTTATGAACCTTTCCATTTTGTGGATAGACAACCGAATTCGTTTCATTTTAGCGGACGGTGGCCGATGCATGATTTACTATCCCAACAGTACCAAGGATTTTGAACACATCCACATACAGGTATATAAGACAATTGGCATAATTTTCCAACCTCTTTCCTCTCTACGCGTCCTTGTGGAAGTCTTCTCTTACCTTCTCCTCTTTATCATCACGAACCGTTCGTTCCAAAGATTCTAGGCTTTTGTGCATGGAGTTTCGTGGCTGGCCGGGGTTCCCTGATACCGGGAAATCCGAACATAGGAATACTCAAGTGGCGAGGGAAGTACTTCGCTTTTAGCTCGGCCGAGGCGGCGCGGCAATTTGGAGAGGATCCAAACAGGTCGGTCTTGAGGATGTTAAGCTCCGTACAATGAAACACGGTTTGGGACATTTTTTCGAGCACTCTCCGAAAAAGTATTCTTCGCTTAGAGCGATAAAAATAATTCTCCGCTGGATAGAATCAATCTGTGCCACACACGGAGATCAGTGGAATCGGACCAAAAAAAAAAATATAACACCGAAATTCAATCGATGACAATGTTTATTAGATTTACGTACGACGTCCTGGACTTTGTGCGTCAGCATTACGAGTACGTCCACTTGTTTCAGCTGTACGACGATATAGTGTCGATTAAATGTCACGAGCAGTAAGTACATTTCGATCGACAGGATCCAGTGTAGAAAAATTAAGGGGGCACGAATAAATCAAAAGAATTAATTCAACATTCCTTCTTTGTCAACTTGATATTTTTGGCAAATTCATTCAGTTTCACCTATAAAATAGACTAACGAGAATGCATTTCTCCCCGGCTGCACTTTTTTTTTGTCAGGCCAACCGACGAGGACTGCCACCCGAAGATTCATCGAGAACAGAGTATCCAGACGGATTTGCACGTTTTGCCAAGTCGCATCGATCGGGATTACTCTCACAGTGTTTGGGAGTATCGAAAACGTGCGCTCAAATTGGTAAGTTAATTTTTTCTTTTTAATTTGACCTTCCATGACATTTTAAAAGTTAATTTTAAACGATGTTTAAATTTTCTCGTACTTTTCAAGGCAACCCTAATACAGTGCTCGACGCGCAGCACACAAACGGCAGGCTCGCACTTCCGGAGTGGAGCTTACGTTCAAGCCGCGTTACCGACCGACCGCGCTGTCCAAACGCGAAGGGACGGCCAAGCAAATACGACCAAGCTCAAAAACTTCATCTTCGGACTTCGGGGAAGAAGGGACACGACGCAACACGTCATGGCCCTGCTCGAAGACGAATTTGCGCGTTTGTAATTTTTTTTTTCTTGCGCACTTTCTAATCTTCATATGGAAATAAGAATAAATGGAATAATCATTGCGAATGAAAAAAAGGGTTCATCTCAGTAGCGTGGGGCGTTTCACTCGTGAAAACTGTGAGTGGACGTTAATTTAATAACCAAGAAATGAAAAAAATGAAAGAAACGCGCTTCATACATGCAGGACGACAATAATGTGGCCATTTGCTTTTTGAGTGACGCGGAGATCTCGCTACCGCGAAAAATTTATTTGGTCGTTTTTTAAGTCCACGCGAAAAAGAATATGGCGTTGTTTTGCGGCGAGTAATATTAGCTAGAAGAAATTGTGCTTGTTGAAAAAAAATCAAGATTTCATTTCAAGTACAGCAGAATGAAGACAATAAAACTGCGAATACAAAACACTGCTGGAAAAAAATGTCTTACGTGGAATTAAGTTCCATTTATCCACTTTAACGTGTTTACACAATATTTAATTTAACTTAATAAATTTAGATAATAAAAAATTAATTTAACTTAATAAATATAGTTAATAATAAACTAATATAACTCAATAAATTTAGTTAAGGGCGGGGTAAAGTTAATTCGGCGAAAAAAGGGCATGTTTTTAAGATTTTTTTTTGGCGTAACGAATAGTGTTCGTTTATTGAAAAATTTACGTATAATAAAGTAACATTTGAACAACATTCTCCTAAATTTGCATTGCAAAATATTCAAAATTGAGCGAGTGAAAATTAAACCCCGGAGGCGCCTCGAAAAA
The DNA here is from genome assembly GCA_964007375.1 of Ophion obscuratus. Classification (NCBI taxonomy): domain Eukaryota; kingdom Metazoa; phylum Arthropoda; class Insecta; order Hymenoptera; family Ichneumonidae; genus Ophion; species Ophion obscuratus. The sequence goes on from OZ023317.1 coordinate 37,262,960, forward strand.
AAGTTGGTTTGCGGTGTGCACCATAACTCGCAACAGAATCATCTGAAACAAAAAAATCAAAATGCATTTGTTGAAGGAGATGTTTCTCGAGGTAATGACGGGAGGATTTTTTTTTTTCGATTTTTCGTAGCACTTGGGAGCCAAAAACCCGACTTTCACTAAAAAAAATCGGCTAATTTGTTGTTGAAAAATTAGTAATTATTAAAAAAAACAAAAAAGCTCTCGACAATACCTGATGAATTATGTGAAGAAGTACTGTGCAAAATTTCAAAGCGATTGGTCCAGTAGATTTTGAGTTATCCTGCACACGGACTTCAAATATGACAAGTCTCAGAAAAACGGTTTGAAAAACGCAGAAGAGCTTAGCGCTCATTGCACATAAGTTTGAGAACACTTCTCGATTGCATAAAAATCTGAGAAAATTCATGCATATTAAAGGTACTCAAAAGATTAATTTTGCATAATAATAATTCCAAAATGTTATTAACAAAATGATGAAAAAAAAATTAGTCAACAAATTTCCCCGCAACCCAATTTTTTTTCGTGATTCGTTCATTTTTTTGAATACGTATGAATTTTTTCAGATTTTTCAATTATCTTTGAATTTTTAGAAATTCAAAATAAAACTCGATAATTTTCTTATACTCACTCAAAGTCGTCGATGCCAGGTCCGTAGAGCAAAAGGCTTCCATCAAGATGATCGAGAGCATCTTTTTGCGTTTGTCTACGCAAAACTCTTTCTTCTTTACTGTCGTGCGCCGCTTGCTCCTCTGCTCTACTAATTCGCAAATCGTCAACTTGTCGGGCCCATTCGTGAGAACTTGGCCCTGTACTGATTTGCATCTCTTCCATAAAGGCCAACAAAGCGAAAGAACCTTCATTGTAAGTACATACAGCTACATAAGCTGCAGGTATAAAACCCGGCCCTTAATTAAATCCATAATTCTTGATCATTTTTTTCCCGATGACAGGATGCATATACATTTTTTTTCAGGAGCGTTTCATATTTGGAATTTAATTATCTTTATTGCGCTCTACTCAACGGAATTTTAATCTTTTTTCCGAAATATTCGATTTTTTCTGGCAAATACCACTCATGAAATCACGCTATATTTTTTTTTTCGAATTCATGCAAAACCATTAAGATCTTATTTTTTTTAGCTGCAAAATGTCTACGCAAGACTTTTAAAAAAACACATAGCCATCTTGTAATTGTCACGCCTGAATATATCAAGCGGCAGTGCACATAGGGGTATTTAAGCTAATTGGGCGGCCAAAATTATTTTCTTTGTTATATATATGGCAAATTGCTGTTTATTATATATTAGTTGTAGTAAAAAGAAATCTATTATTTTTGCACGAAATTAAAGGCAAAAATAATTAATTTATTTTTACTACACCTAATATATTACAAATTTGGGTAACGAGAGGGGTCGCCCCCATTGTTCAGCGTATATTCAACATTCTCAGGTAGCAGTTTTTTTACCTGCGACAAATTTAAGGAATTCTATTTTTGGTTGCCTAATTAGCATAAATACTCCTATGTGAAACGTCTTGACGCCAATAAAAAAAAATCGACACCACTAACGAACACGCCGCGTTCTCTTTATACAATAAGACGGCCTGCCACCGGTCGAAGGCTTAAGGCAGTCCTCTAGTTTCTCGGGTCGAAAAAATCGATTTTTTTTTTCATAAATCACATTTACAACATGTGTAGAAAATGTGTGCCAAAGGATTTTTCGATATTCGAAGTGGTTCACAAGTTACGGCCCTGGAACGGAGCAGGTATACGGAGCGCGCGCCGGGCTGCTCCGAAAGCCGAACAATTCAAACACAATAAACCGCCACTTTCTGAAGCAGTTCAAAAAGTTATAAAGCCAATTTATGAGGATTTATGCAACGAAGAATTGTTAAGCAGATGCCTGGGAGCGGAAACTCAAAATAATAACGAGTCGCTCAATTCGTTAATCTGGACTTTTGCTCCGAAGCACCTCCATTTTGGGCCAAAAGTGGTTGAAATCGCCACGTTTCTCGCTGTCATAATCTTCAACGAAGGATTCAAATCTATCCTGAAGACCTTGGAAACCATGGGAGTGAAAATCGGCCCACAAGCTAAAGGATATGTTCAACAGCGTGATAGCTTTCGGATCGACCGTTCAGAAAGGCGCACGAGTGATGTTGTAAAACAGGCCCGAATCGCGAAAAGGGAAGACGGAGCAGCTCTGCGTGACTTCCAAGGAGAAGAGGAAGGCCTGTTGTATGGTCCAGGCATAGCAGATTGACGGTGAGATGAAATTTTTAGTATAAATCACATGCGCGAACTTTCAAACGCGTTTTTCTCGAAACACCATTTTTCGAAACGGTGACCACGATATTTCAGAAACTACTGCACCGATCTTGTTCAAATTTATACAGCATCTTTAATATGTTATAAGCCAGCGATTGAACTAGGATTATCATGATTTCTTCGATAGTATTTTTTGTACGAGCGAAAAACTTAACAAAAAATGAGTAAAAAATAGAATGTAATTTTCGAAAGTGTATAAAAAAGTCAATTTTTGTAATTTAGAATTTACTCTAGTTCAATCGCTAGTCTTAAATATGTAGATTAAAATGCCGTTTGGTTTTTTTATTTCAGATAAGCAGAACAGCGGCAATCTTGGTCACCGTCAAGCACCTCTTTTACTTGATGTCTTCCTGTCGGCCGCTATAACCTTTATTCTATTATATATTTTGGCTTCAAAACATTTGTAAAGCTTATTTAAATGTTAATAAAGATTATGCAAAAACAATGAGATTGATTATTTCGATGCTTTGCCCGTAAAAAATTATTGAAAAACCCGTTAAAAAACAGCCGAGAAACTAGAGGACCGCGTCAAATAATCTAATAAGAATACGTCAAAATGTTCGACTGATTATTCAAAGGCAAAAGAAAAGTCGTACAATTAAACAGAATTGATTATAATTGCATTTCAATGATGCAATCTTCATCATTCGTTGTTGAACGTTGAAGCGACGTCACGCGCAAACGCGTCGACGAATCAAAAATCCAATGACATTTGACCAATGGAAAGTGATTTTTTTCTATCGTATATACAGAGTGGATCAATAACTATTAGCACCTTGGATATCTTCGAAACTATAAGGCTCACAGAAATATTTGCTGAAATGAAATTGCACAGTACGAAAAATTACTACGTTTATGGTAAATGTTCAAAACGACGACCATCAGTATCAATGCAATATTGGATTCTTTTGTCGATTGAGTGACTTGCAAGTTTTACAGCGTCAGAACTTATTGATGCACAGGCTGTAATAATTCTTGCTTGCATGTCGTCGAGTGTAAAGATTTCGAAATCGTTGGACTGGACGCAGCGGTCCAATATCGTGGGACAGCTCGTTCCCCAGACCTAACCACCTTTAAACTTCTTTCTATGGCGAACATTGAGAGATAAAGTGTACAAAGTACCAACTACACTTGACGACATGCTACGAAGAATTATTACAGTCTGTGCATCAATCAGTTCTGACGCTGTAAAACTTGCAAGTCATTCGAAATAAGAATCCAATGTTGCATTGATACTGATGGACGTTATTTCGAACACTTACTATAAACGTAGTAATTTTATTTACTACCGAAACTGTAAGTATTGTCACCTTTCTGTACTTTCTATGACCTTCAATGACCTTATGTTATAGGTCGTTGATCTCGTTTTAAGGGGTAAGGCCACTGTAACGGCCCAAAAAAAAAGGTTTTTTCACTAATTTTTTGCTCCCGAAATTGAAGGTATTTGAAAAAAAACTTTTAATGGTGTTATCGGGCATACATTAAACTTTATTATAAAATTTTTTTACAGTAAAAAAAAACAAAATGGCGGTTCCACAGCTATCTTCCCGGGACATGTTTTGCTTCCAGGGCTCCGCGGCACGCAGCACCACTGGTGCACTTTTGAATCTAGAACAAAAAAAAAACCATTAATCTAGAGGGCTATAGCTAGAGAATGTCGATCGGATTTTAAAAAGTATCAATTTTTGTGGATTTGGCGTGTTTGAAAAAAAAAATTGATTTTTGACAAAAAAACGGCAAGTTTTTTGTTAATAAAAAATCAATAAATAAAGTTCTTGAAAATTCCGATCGACATTCTCAAGATAATGTAAATGTTCACATCTGGTTAAAATTTCAATTTAAAAAAATGAAAATTGTTCGAGTTATGCTGCGTGCCATTTTGAAAAATCATGTTTCGAGAAAAACGCGTTTAAAGTTTTGCGAATAGTTTTTTATTGAAAAAATTTAAAAAAGAAGTTAAAAGGATTTAAACTATTTTTAAACTAGAGGGTTTAAACTATTTTTCAAGCCAATAAAAAAAAATCGATTTTTCAAAAAATTTACAGTGGCCTTACCCCTTAAGCTCCTCTTTCATGATACAGAAAAAAAAACATACCGATCCATTAAAAAAAATGGCGTTTACCTTCAAATATCCGAAGTATCTCCACCTGCAAAAAAAACTATTATCGCTATAGGACGCCCCCTTTCGTAATGTGCAATTTTATTTCAGCAAATATTTCTGTCGACCTTATAGTTTCGAAGATATCCAAGGTGCTAATAGTTATTGGTCCACCCTGTATATGTACACCGGATGAGTAATTTCAAAATTGGGCATTCGGAAATTCCTGTGAATTATATTTTTAGATGCAGCGTCAAAGACAAAATTTCGAGTATTTGTCCAGACTTCCATTTCCGTTTCCGTTTTTTTTTAAATTTGTGGCCATCAACCGTAATTCGAGGTAAACATGATGAGTTTGCATTGTCGGACTGCAACGACAATGAATTCTTTTTAACAGTTCACATTTTTTGGCTTATTCAGCCCGTGAAAATCACCGAAACATTTTTACGTATTTTTGCTAGAGATTTACGTCCTTAATTTGTAGAAAAAAAAAGGTTTTGGCTAACGATAAAAATGAAGAAATGAAAAAATGACCAAAGAAAATCATTGCATACCAACGATGCAAGCATCAACGTCCTGGGTGAACGCCACTTTTAAAATAGGCACCCCGAGTGTCCAAGTGACTCACCCGGTGTATATACACGTATAAGAATAAACGCCGAGATTTGAGCATTTTTTTGGCCGCACATCCGGAGTCCCTTTCCGCTACGAAAGTAAGAAGTAAAACCGCAAAATTACTCAATATTCTCATCCGAATATTTCCGCATCGCGATCGCCAATTATCGAAGCGCAGAGGATGGTTTGAGGGTTATAAATAATTCTCGTTTGGAATATTCGACGGTATTTTTTTCCCTTTTTTTTTAAACGCTCACGTACGATTAAAAAAAATGAAAGCAGTACCGTTTAATAAAACACGTTTCGCTTCGAGTACACTCACGGAACACTATGTTTGAAATTGTTCTTTGTTTTTTCGTTTGTTTCTCGTTCTTTTTTGTCCTTACGAAGAGAAAATAATTGTTTTTCACATATTTTCGTTCTTAAATACGATAATCCGGTAAATCGCTTTTTGTTTTTCATTTTTCCCGCCTGTGCCAGCTGTACTTTTCTTCCGATCGATTCTCTCGGTGTTCAATTTTCTAATGTGATTTCACTTTGATGTTCTTATTCGTTTACCCCTTTTCTGTCTTCTCTCTTTCTCTCTCTCGCTCGCTCGCTCGTTGGCCACCCAGACTTAGGCCAGCGTTCAATTAATTTATATTCAAAATACACGAGTGTATGTGTGTTTGTGTGGGTGTGTTTGTGTATGTATTTATCTACATACATACATTCATACATATATATATATATAAATATATATGTCGCACGGAAAGAGCCGAGAATTTCGTGGCATCGAACTGTATTCACGTGTACGTGTGTGTATGAAAGAGAGAAAGAGAGAGAGAGAGAGAGAAAGAGAGATACGGCGCCGTGCGAAATATATATAGATATATATATATTGTACTTTCTAGTCCTTCGTAATAACCGAGGATGCAGCTGACGCAGAGAAATTCGGGAGATCCGCGGCACGCACACACATCTGGAGTCAATTATTACGTTTACAGTCGTACCTTCCCACACTGAATACTCATCCATCATCACTTTTCAGCATTAAATCTTAAACATTAGGTCAATTTTTACACCCAAAAGAACTACTTTACGACGATAATTATTAATTACACGTGAATACAATTAAATTCTTCGCTTAGTAATTAATTTCCATTGTATAATGTAACTATTATACAGAAGAGGTACAGGATGTTGATTTTGCAATGTTTTCTCTCTCTCTCTCTCTCTCTCTTGTTTCAATTATTCGCGTCTCGTGTGTTTAAAGTATTTTCACCCTTTTGTTTTTTATTTCAATCTCTCGCTCTCTCTCTCTCGCTCTTCTCTCCCCCACGCTCATCTTATCGCTCTTGTGATTCCTCCCGACTTTTATTCTCAGTTCGATGATTGGTATACCACACTGTCCATTTCACGCGAGAGCAATACTCGGCCGAATAAAAAAAAAAACGATAAAGAAACAAAAAGGAAATCTCGTGATCGAGAAGTCATCAATGATTGCTATAAAATAGAAGACGAAGAAAAATGTAAACGGTACAAAAAGACGTTTTTTTTCCTTCTTTTTCTTATTCTTCCTCTCGTCACACGAGTTTGGTCGACGAACCTGCCATCGTCGTGGGCTCTCGAGCATTGCATTTTCTTCGCATCCCCAAGCCCCTAAAAATGTCTCGTTGGCACAAAACATTCCGCTAGCGTCTGTGCAACTTGCGCTCGTCTCTGTGCAACTTGCTGCTTTAGTCGAATGATCGTTAGGTGAAGAAATGATAAACGAAGAAAATTCCTATCGCCATGGCCGTGGAGGAATAATACACGAGACAAAAGAAATGCTAGCGAGCCACGAACGACGCAGGTACGAGCCGGCGGGGGTGGGGGCGTTCTACTCTTTTTTTTTTGTTGTCTGTGAGAAAGATCTTTCGAAGTAACAATAATGCCCGTGATCAAACACGCCGAGTCATTGTTTTAGTTTCGGCGCGACAAGAACAAAAAAATACACAAAAGTGTCGTTAAAAAAGTATCGTTTGGAGAACACTGGAAGCGATCGTGCGACGCGAAACGATCGTGTGTCGATGACGAACGAGACTCGCGGGCTCTTTGTTTTAAATGCGTTTCGTATTTTTTTTTTTCTTTTCTTTCTGTAATGAATGTTTTCTTCGTATTTTTTTCATTCGCTCTCTCTCTCTCTCTTTCTGTCGCTTTTTTTTCTTTCCCTCTCTCCCTCTCCTTCGGCATCGTGGAATAATGTTATAATAATGTTATAACTTTGTCAGATTATTTCGGGGCGTGATCATCGTTGGGGTCGCGAACGATTATTCTCTAGTCTACGAAGTGATTTTTGAGGTATTTCATCATACCGAAAGTCCTGAAACGCTTTATGCCGAATACCTTCATCAGCTCGTCGTCGCAGATCGCAAATTGCTTGTTCTTCGGATCCTGCGGAAAAGAGAGAAGCAGCAAATAAAGACACGATCAATCGAGTTTTCAATATCGGGGAAATTCTACACTTCGTTGGTTACTATAATATCGGGTTAGAACTCAATTACTTCTATGACGTTTGCAAATCAACCCGCTGCTTGTTGAATATTATATATATATATGTGTGTGTGTGTGTGTGTGTGTGTGTGTGTGTGTGTGTGTGTGTGTGTGTATGTATATATATGAGTGCAAAATTACCAACGCTTATCCCGTTAAAATATTGTTATGAAGTGCCAAAAAAGGCATGCCGAATTTAAAATACCTAACTCAAGTCTAAGCAATAGCGCTCGTCAATTTTCATTCTATTTGCTTTACATGGTGAATTCTTCAACGACTATTTAATATTTGAGGGGTTAGGCTACTGTGATCATTTTAGAAATACGATTTTTTTTCAACTGCTTTCCAATCTACTTTTGAGGCAACTCGAGTTGGAGAGGAAGGTCCAACATGTGGTGCGGGGATTGCAAATTGACGGTTAACGTATGATTGCAACGATAGAGGTACTAACAAAACTTTTAACGCGGTTTTCTCGAAACTACGTTTTTCAAAACGGTGTACACGATTTCTCGACATCTAATGAACGGACTGACTTGGAATTTGGTACACTTGTTCAGTGTAATAGTAGTTTAGTCGTGACCGATGTTTTTCTTTTTAACATTTTTTTTTCATGAGTTATAGAACATGTCATTTTTCTCGAAAAATTGAGAAAAAAAATGCAATTTTTTTCAAGATACCGAAAAAAAGCTCCGTCAAGTTAAGACTTGACGGAGCTTTTTTTCCAATATTACCTATTTTCAGGGGAAAAAACTCGTTTATTTTTTTTTTTTTTTTTCAGATTAAGGGGGTGGCCAAAATCAATTATAATTAAGTCATTATGTTAATAATGAAATTTTGTACACAACTTTGTTAATGTACATGCAAATACATGTCCAAATGATTTTTAAATCTTACTTATTCCTTGAAATTAATTTCTTCAAATAACCCCGACTTTTTGGTCGTCACAGTAGCCTAACCCTTCAACAAATCCGGTTGAAGATTCTGAGACAGCTTGAAAAGATAACGCTGAAGTTTGCATCGTTGGAATGCAACGAAATATTTTTTCACCTAATTCCCCGAATTTTGTTCAAGAGATTTAACCTACAAAAATCCCGCGACCATTTTTTAGGCTCATTATTTAGCGATCAACAGCCCAAATCTACAGAATATGATTTTTGATACCAATAAAAGTATGCCAAGAAAAATGGTTGTATTCCAACGATGCAAGTTTCGAGTCCATTTGAAAAAGCATTTTTTTTTATATCTCGATATTCTCTTTACACGAATTACAGCTACTTGAACAGCATGTATACCTCTTGCAAATAAAAAAGGGCGTCATTTAATGCCACTGTAGCGGGCATAAAATCATGTGCGAATTTAACAATTTTTTTCGCATGAAAAAGTGATTCACTCATGAAATTAATCACACATCTATTTAGTATAAATATCAAGCTGTTAGAAAATAGATATATATTTTTTTTCGATGTACAAAATGGCCGACTACTCGAAATTTTTCGAACAGCTTTTTTTCAATTGGCGTATTGAATAATTTCAAGAATTTTCACTCGATTTACTTCAAATTAAAAAGTTATGTTCCTAATTGCATTTCGCAGAGAAGTACGTACGGAATTTCTGATTATTCGAAAACTTTTCATTTTATGAGCAGTTATGACGAAATTTTTCACTGAAAATTCATTTCTTAAGGGGTTACCCCCACTTACGATATTGAAAAAATCGATTTTTTTATTTTGAAGTATTTTTTTGAAGTATAAGTATCTGAGAATATGTCCTGAAAATTTCAAGTCGATCCGAACAAAATTGACTGAGATATGAGCGTTGAAAGAGAAGAATCCGTTGTGTAAATGACCGGAAATTGAAACTTTAAATGCGTTTTTCTCGAAATGGCATTTCTGAAGTGGGTGACCAAGATTACTCGAACACTATTGAACCGATCTACTTGAAATTTTGCAGGCTTATTTAATACATAAAAATGTACTCTTTAAACGTTCTATTTTTTTTAACAAAAAAAAAATGGCCGTTTTATAGCCAAAAAACGGCCGTGTTTTTCCGTTAAAATCGAACCATTAACTTTGACTGTCCACCATTTTGTGAAAAATGAATATTTTTAAAAATCCTTCGATTAAAGACGAGTTTATACTTATATTTGACTAAATCCATCCGCATTTTTTCTTTCAGATGACCAATTCGCCGCAATGTTGGTCACCGCAAACCGTGCATATAAAAACATTATTTCATTGACGGCCATTTGCCACTAAACAATGTAATATTTTTCAATAAAAAAATTACTGAAAGTTCTTCAAGATGTGTTCTTTAAGATGGTATATTGCTCGATTAAAAAAGTTTTGTAATTTTCTTTTAAAAAATTCATGATAAAGGCCTTTTTGCGCTACAGGTGGGGGTAACGCCTTAAGTTGAAATACCTACAACTTTTGAATAAAACAATATTTTTTAAATTCCGTACGTACTTCTCTAGCTATTCTAATGTAGATTGACGAGAATTTTTGTTTTTTGTTCTAGGTATAAAATTGTGGATGCTAAATGTCACGTCGCGGAGCGCATAAAAAAAGATAAAAGAAAATATTAGTAGTCGGCCATTTTGTACATCGAAAAAAATAATATACATATATTTTTTTTCTAACAGCTTGATATTCATACTAAATAGACGTGTAATTAATTTTATGAGCGAATGACTTTTTCATACGAAAAAAAATGGTTAAATTCGCACATGATTTCATACATGTCATAAATATCAAGGCTATTTCCATAACTTGAGATTTTAGAGCCAGAAGGCACATGAAAGTTCTCAGTGGATTGCCAATGTCTACGGGAGCCTAAAAAACTAAGTTGAAAAGGGTAAGGGTGTTGGTGTCGAAACGCCAGCTAACGTTTGAACGTGTTCGGCACAAAAACAATGGAAACAGACGATTACGTACATAGAGATCCCTCTCTTTGATGATACCCCAGACTTTCTTGACGACCTCGTGTCGCGCCATCTTTTCGGCACCAACGATAGCCGCGAGTTCAGGCGAGAGTGTAATCGGTCGCGTATAACCGCCGCCACCTTTGCCCTTTCCGGCCTTTTTCCCCGACGCGGTTTTCTTGGATTTGCCCCAGTCCTCGTCGCTGTCGCTGTCACTTCCCTTCTTCTTGCTCTTCTTGCCGGGCTTGCCGACTCCCTTCTTCTGGCTCGCTTTCGCCGTTTTTTTCGGGCTGTACTCCTCGTCGCTCGCGTCGTCGTCGCTCGCGCTCTCCTCGTCGTCCGACGATGTTTTCTTGCGTTTCGCGGGTGTTGTCTTTTTCGGGGGTCCACGTTTCGCCGGTTTCTTCTCCTTCTCCTCCTCCTCCTCCTCCTCTTCCGACGCTTCCTCCTCCTCCTCCTCGCCGTCCTCCGACTCCTCGCTCGCCGCCTTCTTCGTTTTCTTCTTGCTGTCTTGCTTCTCTTGTAAGTGTTCTATTACTAAATCGTCCACTTCCTTCTTCCTGTTTCAGCGACGGACAAAACAAAGCAGAGTTATAATCTTCGGCGGGTTAAAAAATGTGCAGTGCGCCTCTAGCCTGTGGGCTTTTGTCACGTGTATGTGAATTTTCTTTTGGTACAATTGTTAGAGGGGGAACGAGGTGACGGCTTATGCGATTTCAGCCTCACGCAGAGTCCCTCGTATTGATCTTGGACGAAGTCAATCTTTTCGCTGCACTCATCTTGGCACAGCGATTTTTATTGCGAACGAGATACCCGAGAGCTCTCGCGCGCTTCGTCCGCTTTGTTGAACATTTATTTTCGAGTTGGTGCTGATTTGTTATTTAAATATTTACGATATTAACCATTGGTTCAAAATTATATCCTCTACCTTCTGTGGAAATTACATTTTATTCTTGTATTTATTTGTTTTCTTGCATAGTTCATTTATAGACCAAAAACGCGAGTCGGCTGTTTTCCAACGAAACGATTTACGCACCGGCGTCAATTTTTTCCCAATATTATCATCGTCGAAAAAAAAACCATTTTTTTTAATGCAAATGTGCGTCTGAATTTTTGTGGGATTATTACATTATTTTCTCTATAATTCTGTTTGCTAAATAAAAAATTCGTACTGGCTATTTTCCAACGAAACGATTTACGCACCGGCGTCAATTTTTTCCCAATATTATCATCGCCGAAAAAAAAAAAACCATTTTTTTAATGTGAATGTGCGTCTGAATTTTTGTGGGATTATTACGTTATTTTCTCTATAATTCTGTTTGCTAAATAAAAAATTCGTACTTGCGAATTATCAAAACTTAAGTATTCCGGAATTTATGTTGGCGAATAAAAAATTCAATTTTTTAAACGCAGATTTAGGACTGAATTTTACGCAGTGTCAATCTTTCTCTCAACATTCCTCTACACTGAATAAAAAAAATCTTACTTCCGAATTCTGGACTGATAAATATTCCGGTATTTATATTGCCGAAAAAATCCAATTTTTCAACGCAGATGTACGACTGAATTATTGCCTCATTAATTTTTATTCAACATTTCTCTGCGCCAAAAAAAAATCAATTTTTTTAAATGCAATTGTAAGTCTGAATTTTTGCAGTGTTATTTTATCTTTTTCTCGACAATTCTGTTTGCTGAATAAAAAATGCGTACTTGCGAATTCTCAATACTGAAATATTCCGAAATTCATATTGACGAATGAAAAATCCAATTTTTTCAACGCAGATTTACGACTGAATTTTACGCAGTGTCAATTTTTTCTCAACCATTTTCTTCACCGAATAAAAAATTCTTGCAAATTCTTAAAATTTTAAAATATTCCGAAATTGATATTCTCGAAAAAAAATCCGATTTTTCAACGCAGATGTACGACTGAATTATTGCTTTCGTACATTTTTTCTCTTCACCAAAAAAAAAACTCCTTGCGAATTCTCAGAACTAAAATATTCCGAAATTTATATTACCAAAGAAAAAAAACAAATCTTTTTAACGTCAGAATTTCCATCATTAATTTTTTATCAACATTTCTCTTCGCCAAAAAAAAATTCCTACTCGCGAATTCTCAGAACTAAAATATGCCAAAATTTGTATTACCAAAGAAAAAAAATCTTTTTACCGTCAGAATTTCCATCATTCATTTTTTTTCGCCGAATAAAAAAATCATTCGAAGAAGATTCGCCGCTGGCGAATTCTTCTCAAAGCCAAAATATTCCGAAATAAATACGATCGATATACCTTTCTGTGAGATCAATGTCGAGTTTCTCTTCGATCTGTTGTCTCACTTTTTTAGCGGACATGGTCTTAAGGTCGGCGTCCTTGAGGATGGCTGTAAAAAGGAAATAAGAATGAGACAAATAAATGGGCGACCAAACGAATGCACGAGAGGCGGAGTTTCGCAAAACGGCCGCCAGATCGCGTCCGATAACTGATAAGCTCGCGAGAAAGAAAAAAAGGAAATGGAATTCGCGACAATCCGAAATATTTTGACTGGGGCCGAATAAACACGGAGGAGCAATTTGTAGGAGTAAAGTTCATCAATCAGCGGTAGTGTATTGATTTTCCATCGTGAAGTTGATATCCGTGTAGCGGAGCGAGAGAAAGAGGGGGTGGGTGGAGAGAGAATGTATACTCGAGGGGAAGAGGAAGTGGGATATTTTGGAGATTCGCTGAGCCGTCTGCTGTTACTGCAGAGACGAGAGCATACGCATCACCATATACATCTCCAATGCCCCCACCCCCTCTTTTTCTCCCTCTGCCGCTTCATTTTCTCCCAATTCGCTGTACGCGCGCACGAGATGCCGAGTGAAAAAATGGCGCAAAGCCATAGGCAAAGCGGTGTACCTTACGACGCGTTGGTTCATGCCCGTGTCTGTACACATGGATGCGTTACACGCGCATATGTGGTTTTGCCGACTTTCCCGCGGCGGGAAGCGGCGAAATATCGAACACAAATGGCCGCACGCGCGCCACCAGCGCCAACGATCGACCGTAATAACGTAGTCGCTCCTCTCTGTATACGTGTGCATACGCGCATCTGTTATATCGAAATGGGGAAACTAAGGCGTCTCTGCTCGTCGACCAAACAATTATATTCTACCAATAAGCGCGACGCTTCGTTCTCTTTCTCGGCCCAACGGCTTCAGCTTTTTCCCTCCCCCGCCGCCATACGAACAATAAAAACATCGCGCGAGAGAGAATCCAAGTTTTTTTCGCGCCTCCCGCGTATATGCGCAAGAATACGTAAGAACGCGCGACGTTCGCCCGACGCGCGCGCAAACCCGTCAAAATTATGACCGGAGGGAAAAAGAAACAAAATGGCCGCCACGGTGAGAAATGGTAAAGACGATTAAAATGGATTTTCCGACAAAAATTCGTAATAGGCGCCGCGCCGGGTACGTGTCCGGCCCGAGAACTCCGCGTGATTCGAGAGGGGGTTGAGAAAGAAAACGAAAAAAAAAAAAAACATGGCGTTCGCAAGCCCGGGAACGCACAAACGTTCTCTCAGCACGCCAGGACGAGGCAATTTTCTCCATTCGTAGCTCGCCTCCGCTCCGTTTTCTCTAGCCTTTTGTACGAAGCGTCATATCGACGAGGGTGCGGGAGCGAGGACTTCGAGCCGATACGGAGAAACTCGTTGCATTCGTTTCGCAAAGATGCAAGCACCGAAGGAGAAGAAAAAAAATCGACGTCGTACGTCTCATTTACGCGCCTCGATACATAGCCGCCGCGCGCGCACACGGGTTTACACGCACACACACACGGACTCGAAACGCGCGTAGCGCCACTCTCAACCAACGCAGTCGAACCCCCCATTTTTTTTTCAACGCTATTTTTCACCGTAAATTCGTCAAAGATCGTCCATAGCTCGTAGAACGGATAAATTTTCTCGTAAAATAAGGAATTTATCGTACGAAAGGGTTTTTTCGTGGCCCGTTGGGATTGCGAGATGCGTAGATGAGACGAGAGCGTATTTCGAGTGTAATGGCCGGCGTGGGGCACGCCACTCTTCGAGCGGGAGCACACACGATACGCGTTCTCCCGGTATACAATCACCGTGTATACTCGCGAGAAATACAGCGAGCGAATATGAAGAAATTTTTCTTCCGACACGAGAAGTCGAATTTCGCGAAAATACCAAGGATGAAAGAAAAAAATTGGGAATATAGCACGTAACCGGAACGAACGAATGGCGTATTATCAGTAGTTTTTTTCTCGACTTACCGGCGATCTCCTTGCGGAGCTCGTCTTGTGAAATATCGGCCATGGCTTTTGTAGGGTAGTTGCTTCACACTGTGCGTTCTGCTGCCAACTGAGACGATGTGCCGGCGCTCTCGACTCCCGTAGCGCGTCCGTGTGTTTCGAACGTACACTCAGCGACAAAATTTTACTCACTGCCCGTATTACCACGGGAGCTTTGTATTTCGAATAACTCGTCGCTCCGGCCTTCCACCAAAAAACTGTATACACGAATTTGTATCAATTTTTTATCCTCTACAATTTTCACATTACGCCCCACGCGTTTTAATGCGATCTCGCGATTATAATCCGTTCGCGAGTTACGAGGATGAAAAAAACTTTTCTTCGTGACTGTGAGCGAAGCTAGTTGCTCGCAGGCCGCCGGTGGCGTCCCGCGGTACAGTCCCGCGCGCTTCAGGCTTCGTTTTACTCGCCAATAATTCACCTTTGGCGAAAAATAACTCTTCAACGACTCGACGAAAAGCAACACAATATTGACCGAATCGTGACAACTTTTTATTCTCTACAATTTTCTCATGACGCCCCATGCTCAATATTGCAATTTAACGATGCCATTTTTCAGTCCCGTCAATGTTTCACCGCATATTCTTTGCTGTTAGTGTACGAAAACGAAGAGATCCCCCTCTCCTCCGCGAAACCGTCGCAGCGCGCGGCCGATACAGCTTTTTCGTTGTAAGCATCGGAGGTCCCTCTACATTACAACCCGCGCGCACAGTCGCGTCATGTGACAAATTATTCACTCGCGCGTTTTGTATTTGAAGCGTGTTGATTTTTCGAAAAGGACGATTAATCTTTTTATTCATCCCTTACGAGTAATTTCAACGCAGATGCGTGTCAAAAGCCCTTTTTCAATTGTTTCGACTTATAATTTCGTCGCTTTGCGCCGTTAATCCTTAATTTTTATACGCGTCTAGTCTAATCGGCGTTTCCAATCGCTAAGAGCTAATTTCGATATTTTTTTGGAAAAATTCCAAAAATAATCGACATAATCCTTCATTGACAAGAAAAAATAACAATTTATTACGTGACGATAAAAAAGGCATGCTTAAATAGATAAGTATGCAACTGTTCGTTGCGGGTCAATCGTGCTAAGCTTCGGCTCTAGTCGGACGTTTTTTTTATTCCTGCTCAATCCTCTCCCCCTCGTTGGCTCTACTCGGTAAAGTTGCACACACCCCCCGCTTCGCAAAGCTGCACACATTGCCGGGGTGTTTCGTAGAAGCAATGGAAGGAAAACGATTAGGCCACGGGGCATTTCGCTTTTCGTCGTGACTGTCCCCCCGAGACGCGGGCAGTGCCACTAACGGCCAAACCTTATAAGCTCGTTGCGCGCGGCTAGTTTTGTTTCCTTCTCCCTGCTCTCTCGCTGAAGCCTAGAGTGAGAGAGAGAGAGAGAGAGAGAGAGAGAGAGAGAGAGAAAGAAAGCGCGCGTCGCACCCGCGCGCGGTACAGCAACCGACAAAAAGCATCGTGCGTAGTCGCGAACAAAGGCAATTTTGAAAATCAATATCTCGAAAACGACCAAACGAGGAACGATAATTCGTGGATGAAATCGCGTCGATATTTCACGATCTAAATATTCGTCGCTGTGCTCCTGACGAAAATTCGTCGATGCAGCGTCGCCCCGACTACTCGTTGTTTATCTCGAAAGTTAAAATTTCCGAATTGACTGTACCATCCGTACAGACAGGTAACTTTGTTTCGGAACTTCCCCCTGGACAAGCGTATAAATTTGATTCATAATTAGTACTGGATTTCTCGCATTTTTCTTTTAACCGCCATCTTTTTCACACGTTTAGTCGTTTTTTGGCGAATTATGAATAAAATCATTCAGAGGACGCTAGCGACCCGCCACAGGTGTTTGAATCGCAGTCAATATGGCGGCCAATGACCGATGCGGTCGGCGCATGTGTGTACATTGTATACACGCGCGTATACGTTAACACACACACGCAAACCCGCGCATTTATCCTTCCAGAAATTTGTGACTCGCGCGGTTACAATGCCTGTATGGATTCATAGCAGGTGAAAAACAATTCACGTTGCAAGGCGACATAGTCGTTCAATGAAACGACACGCGATACGATTCTGTCTCGCGTTTCCGGAATAAATGACTCGTTAAAAAATATTCAAGGCATATACCCGTGTGTACAACGTCTGATCTAACGAATATCAATTGAAGAATTTCGTCTCAATGCGTCCAAAAGACGTCAGCAAAAAAAAATATGAATTTTTCAAAAGTATGGAAATTCGTCAGGACATGCTCCTCGAATCCGTCGGCGGAGCGATGTTATCACCTCGTACTCGATTTACCCACGCATAGTAATTCATGTCCGACGTCTTACCATTCGTCGGTTATTCGTCGAAGTTTCGCGAATGGCCGAGAGATGGCGCCACATTGCGTCTCAAAGTGGGCACGGTCGACAAAGTTCGAAGAAGCAACGGACGGGAAATGTGAAATCGTGTGTTGTTTTTGTTTTCACTCGTGCAGCGTGTTGCTCAAAGTAGCGTCGAAATGATGCATAGTTATTGTTATTTATTTATTATCGTTGTATAGGCGGTTGTTCAGCTAGGTGATTGCTCACGCTCGGTGCGCTCGTCTCTCGCGTTCCTCGATCATAGAAGACACACGCTATTTGTCTAGCGTCAAAGCGGGCTGCTGAAACTATCGAGAAAGCCGAAGCTCGCAAACGTGTTGTTGCTGAAAAGGCGGCACAGCGACGGCAAGCGTTCACTATGAGCACTTGGGTGGTTTTTGAAAACGCTGCTTTAGAATACGATCCGGCTCTAGACTACGGTCACAGGCTTATAAAGATGGGAAAGATGAGTAAAGAGTGTGGATTCTGCAGAGCGTTAAAATCAAAGGAAGACACAGCTGGGATGTGTTGTTCTGGAGGTAAAGCAGTCATTTCTAGATTCAAGGAGCCAGTTCATCCTTGAAACTGCTTTTCACTTACGAAACAAAAAAATCACGCAGGTTTCTGAATCGTATCAGAAAGTATAATAGCTGTTTCTACATGACGTCGTTTGGTGCTGATAAAGTTGTTTCAACTCAAAAGGCTACAATTCCCATTGAAGTTGCCACTTACCTCACAATTAAGGGGTTAGGGCACAGTAACTGGTATTAAATCATGTGCGAATTTAACAATTTTTTTCGTATGAAAAAGTGATTCACCTATAAAATTAATTACACATCTATTTATTATGAATATCAAGCTGTTAGAAAAAATATATATATATTTTTTTTCGATGTACAAAATGGCCGACTACTCGAAACTTCGCGGAACAGCTTTTTTCCAATTGGCGTGACAAATAACTTTAACGATTTTCACTCGATTTACTTCAAATTTAAAAGTTATGCTGCTAATTGCATTTCGCAGAGAAGTATGCAAGGAATTTCTGATTAATCAAAAACATTTCATCTTATGAGCAGTTTATGAGCAGTTATAACGAAATGTTCACTGAAAATTCATTTCTTAAGTTTAAATACCTACAACTTTTGAATAAAACTATATTTTTTAAATTCCTTACGTAATTCTCTAGGTATTCTAATGTAGTTTCTCGAGAACTTTTGTTTTTTGTTTTAGGTTAAAAATTGTGGATGCCAAATGTCACGCCACGGAGCGCCTAAAAAGAAGATAACAAAAGAAAATATTAATAGTCGGCCATTTTGTATATGGAAAAAAAAATATGTTTTTTTCTAACAGCTTGATATTCATACTAAATAGATGTGTAATTAATTTTATGAGTGAATCACTTTTTCATAAGAAAAAAATTGTTAAATTCGGACATGATTTTATATCCGTTACTGTGGCCTAACGCCTTAGCATTCCATTAGTGAACAATCCATTTAAAGACTGAAAAATCGGCAAAAATCTAATTTTTTACATAAAAACTCGCAATCAGCGAATAGGTAACGCGATTATTCTGACGATAACGTATTTGAATGAAAATAAAAAGAAAATTACACGAAAGAAATTTCAATTACTGATTGAGACAAGGAATTTAAAAAATTGTCCAGTAGTTATTTTTCCATTTGAGAAAAACACCGTAATAACAATATAAAGTCGAAGCGATATTGCTTGCTTTGATGTTTTCAAGATAAAAACATGCTTCAATGTTTTAGAGAAAATTTCTGTGTCCTCTTGTCCTAATCAAGGCTGGTTTGTTTCGAAAATTTGATTTTAACAATTCTCACATTGTTCGAATATTGTGTGTATATAATCGTATTTGCTGGTACAGTAGAATCTCGTTGATCCGATCTTTGGTTAACCGACGTTCCGCATTATCCGAGTCACCTAACTCTCATCCGTCCTTCGCATTATCCGAAGTGTATCCTCGGATAATACGCAGAATCACGGATAAAACGGAAGAATAGGATATAGGACTATTCCTATGCGCGGAATAGTCCTATATTGCTACTGTTCTTTGTATTATCCGAGGTACCCTCTCCCCACATTCCCTCGGATAAGCGAGATTCTACTGTATTTACCATGGCGGCTAGCATGGAGCCTAGATACCAGGAGGTTCAGCGGCAATGCAAAGGCGCTGAAAAAAGCGTCCCCGAAAATGTCCCGAAGTGATGGCGCTGGGGTGCAGCGCGACTGACATATATAGTAATATATTGGTCAACGAGGTGAAAGTGATCGGATGAGTTTCTAACCTCACGACAGACCGATCGTGACATCAAACGTCGAAATATCCGCCGATTCATAATTTCCTCATGACGGTTCGGAAAAAAAAACGCAAAAGCGAGAAAAGATCTCAAACTCAAACTCAAAATGGCGGCGATATAGTCCATCTAGAAAAACGTGTTTTTTTTACATATAGCTTCATGGGAGAACGGTTTTATCGTAAAATATAAGACCTGAAACAAAAACCAAAAAAATGATATTATATATTATTAGCTATGAGACTACCTAGAAATTTGCTTTTAATTTTTTTTAAATAGCGCACTTTGAAGGAAATAAATCAATTTTTTGCCAAAAAAAAACAGTAAATTGTTTATAAAAAGAAGTTTACATTTAATCAAAAAACGGATACGTACTCCCATAAAGAATATAATTGTGAAGCTGCTGTCAAAATTTCAACCTCGAAATCGATGCATGCAAAGGTGGTCGAGTAATCCGTCTTCCAAGATCGAAAAAAGTGGTTTCGAGAAAAACGCGTTTAAAGTTGTACGAGCAACTCAGCGCGCGCTCCAAGGCGCTGCGGCCAAAGCGATAATTGAACCTTTAAATAAAAAAAATTGCTACAGGACCAATTCCGTATTGTTTTTATGACACCAAAGTATTTTTAGGAAAGAAATCGTCTTTCCAAAATCCTAGAGTGGTATTATCCCTTAACACTAATGAGGGTTAGGTACATCATCTGTGATCTGTCTTAGATCACACCCATGTTTAGCGTATATCTATATACATATAGGTTGCGGAGCACCCCAGCGCCATCATTTCTTGTTCTCGTTTTGGGGACGAGTTGAAAGGCCTCGCTGAACCTCCTGGTATCTAGGCTCCATGGCGGCTAGGATGCGTATTCGATCCTCTTCCATCTCTCTTACACGACATCGATAGTCAGCTTACTTCCCAAGGTATAAGAGATAGTGGCGCCATCAGTGTTGAACCACATTTCCGTAGTCACTTTGAAATGCACAGATCGGACTCCTGCCACTCTAGCCTCCATGGGTAAGGGATAGCAGGTGCCAGCCCCCTGCCCTAGACGCGCTGGGTGTTAAGATCTAGGGGAAAGACGGTTGTTATCACGGTCTTACATACAGGTCTGGAAACTCCACTGGAGTGGGTAGATAGCTTAATGAAGAAAGTTGGTAGTTCACTAGTCGCCACTAGGTTCGTTGCGATCAGAATATCCGCTGTAGCGCGGCCGGGGGGTCAATACAATACAAGGGGATTAATACAATAAAAAAATATATGATCCTAATCGTAATCAAAAACAAACTTTCTAAAGCCAAGCGAGCGTGATAAGCATATACTTACGATTCTAAAGCTGTGACATTGCATGTGAACTTTGACGGAGTGGTTCCGTACTCACCTCATATTCGCGTTGTTGTCGGTTCAAAGCCACTGTCTCAATTTTGTTTTCTCCCATCCCTCATACCCGTGTTTTTTATACAATTTATTAAAAATACAAATGCAGAAAATTCACTGATATTTGTTATTTTTGTACGTGCATTTGTTTTCATATCGAGGTAAGCAGAATGAATCCTTTCAAATTTGTTTATGTTGCCCTTCATGCGCCGTACAATGCACCACATCATCATTATGAAAGAATATGCTTTCAATTTATCGAAAACGTACTGTGTCCAAAACGCAGAAAAAACAAATTATCAGCGAAACACGTTTTGAATCGCTCACTCAGTTGCTCGCCGTGTTGAGGTTATGTATGTCCGGGTTTCGGAACCGCAGCGACAACTAGTGGCCCCGCTGAGACCGAAATTTGTCACACTAACTGATCCATCTGATCGCGGCTGCCACCGTCAGAGTTTCCAGGCCTGTGTGTAAGACCGTGGTTGTTATATATTGGAACGCATGCCTCTGCGACCGCTTGTGAGAAACGCTGGAACGATTTAGCCGCGTAGCGGTGAGATGGTGGAACTAGCAGGACCGACACACAACTAATGATCGGATGATGAATATACCGTTCAAGATTTAAGAATAGAATCGAATAAAAGCACATATACGAATAATCTCCGAAGATGCGATTTGCTCCGTGCAGACGAAATAATTAACGCGAGACATGCAGCGTATGTCTGTTTATATATATAGATACACATATCGATTGGTGCTTCTAAAACTCTCGATTCGCAATAACGGAAGAAATAGTCGTGCAAAGCAGAGACGTAACCATTTGCGGCTTGTGTTTGAAACAACGCACGTTCATTGACAAGACACGAATATACAACATAATTTATTGATTACAAATTGATGATTAATTTATGAAATGATTTCTAAAGTGTCGAGCCCAGTAAGGTTCGATGTGTTGTTCGGAAAATCGCCATCACGAGCACCAAGAAGATCGATTGATGTAAAACGGCCCCTGAAAACATTATGAGAATTGTAGCGGAAACATTGGTAGGCAAGAGTGCTTCGAGTTAGTTTAAATTGAATTATTTTTTCCTTGTGATCGAGTCATGAGGAAATATCGAATATCGAGGTTTTTATTCACGTATAACTATTCGTCGTATCTATATCTCGTAAATTTAAAAAAATACAGTAATTTGTCAATTACTATTCCAGTTATAGTAATAATTGTCGCTGGCAAGTGACCGTAAAATTTCACCAAAAATCGGGTGAATGTGTAAGCAACGAAGCGAAACAGACGAAGAATTAATTAATGGATATTTCGACCGACCTTTGTTGCAACTGCGTTCGCCTTCGCGACACGCGCATTCCCCGTTTTTGCACTCCATTTCGTTCGGATGCTTCTCGTCGATGAAGCACTCGTAGTTCGTTTTGCACGGTTGGTACAATCCTAGAAACGTCCAATAGGTCCATGAGAAACGAGGGCAATGATATTCGCACAAAACTTACTGGGCAAATTTCCATCGAGCGTATTATACTGCGTAATCCGAAAATAGTGTCGTGTAACAAGTTATTCGACGAAAAACAGCCATGTCGTTAAATATTTAAAAAAAAAACTATAAAGTCAGATAAAGGGAATTAACGATGAAACAACGAGGGCCATGTGAAAAGGGCGAAGGGCTGAAAGTGCAGAAATGCTGATAATGCAGTACCTAATAATAACATTTGTAAATAATAAGTAAAACTGATAAATGTCATTTGAATGAAAATTCGTTTGGAAATAAGACATATAGGTGACTTGGTAAAAACATTTCTGTCTACTTTTTAGCGTATTAAATGAAAGCTTGTTTTTCTTTATTTTTTTTACATATAAATTATTTTCTACCCCTTAGTTTTAAATTGATTTTACTAATTAGTTGTTACTAATTAGTAAAATTTATTAAAAATTAGTTTACAAGTTTACTAATTAGTAAAATTAAAATTAGTTTACAAGTTTGTACGCTAGGAACATGTAATGTAAAAAATAACAAAGACTGGATTTGGGATTGAGCTTACGACTAATTGCTGAATATAAACTTGTTGCATACAAACACTGTCGGCGACGAATTTGTTCGTATGTGTTGGTGAGATTTTATATGGATCATTAGATATCGCTAATTTTACACGAAAAGTTGAAAATTTGATGGAAATTTTTTTCAAGTTGAATCATGCATTGTTACTTTTTAGATGCTTGTTTGCTAAATTTCGGAGCTCTAAGTAGTCGGGAAGTGGGCGAAATATCTATTGTCCGTTTTGCATCATGCAGAAAGTCGAGTTAAGTAAAAGCTTGTAAATAATGAATACCAGCTATGTAGTCGGGGGACACTCGAAGATTACGATCAATTCTTGTGCATTGTTAGTTCATAATTGATCCGCGTCTTGTATAAAAATAATTCCGATAATCATAACAATTTACCATTATCATTATTAATGAATAATAACAATAATAATTAACTTTGAGATTATAATAATTTATAATCAAGTGTATCTAATAATCAATTATTGTTGTCGCCATTATTATTATGATTATTATAAATACGATTCATATTATTATCATTACTAGCAACATGCAACAGTGACAATAATATCCACGGTGATAAGAACAAATTATCATAAATAATAAATGTCATGAAAAATATACACACTTGAGGTAAAATACAAATTTGAATGAAAGTATAAAAAAAAAAGAATATGCAAATGCAAGAATTTGACAAATGTATCAGCATATTAAATTATTCTGATAATTCCTTTTTTCGCTTCTTCGCAAAGCCCGTATAAGGATAAAAGTTATACAGGATGCATGAAGTATTCCTGAAGTATGCATGAGCGATCTAGGAACTAAAAACTGATCTGAAAGTAAGCGCACGTACCTCGCATTCTTAGACACGTGCCGGTCTCATTGACGAAATGATGATTTGAGTAACACCGGCATTTATTGTCGATACAGTAAGCCAGTTCCATGGTGTCTCTGCAATCATCGGTATGATAACAAACGTCCCCAGGCGCGGTTGGCCCTGAAAAATATTTGTTAGTTGTTTTTTTTTTCGTTCGATGCTGTACGGACAAGAAATATGGGCGATGCGGATGAGTCGATTGGAAGACTAATGACATTTCTCAAGAGGAATAGGTTATTAGTCACTGAATGTTAGTCAGAGATTAAAAATGGATGGAACTTTCCCGTCGATCCAATATATACCTTCATACACACATGCTTAAAATTATGATGAATCAGAACGTAAACGAAATGTATAAACATAATATATTTTGAATGATATTGAACTCATCTTGTATGTTTTCGAGGCAGGACACTAGTGTGACGGGCAAGAAAAATCGATTTTTTTTCTTCATTTTCTCACAGTATACATATTCGAGAATATGTGAAAAAATGTTCAAATTAAGATATTGAAAATTGGACAAGTTACAGACGATAAGAGCACAACGATTTACGTTATACTAAAACTTTGACTCGCGTTTTTCTCGAAACGACCGATTTTCAATTTAAAAAAAAACCAAAACTTTCGTTATAGTACAGTCGTGCTGTATATTGGAGTCGGAAAAAATTAGAAGAAGGCTAGTTTTTTGACAGGTGATTTTGTTGGTGCCACGGGTCTAAAGCCAAGTTTGCCTAAAAATCGGGGGGTAGGGTTTTTTTAGGGGATGAGGGTGGTTTAATGCCAAACTACAACCCCCACGAGGTCGGCGCCGGGAGACAAAATGTTCAGAAAAATCCGGGTTTTATTTTTGTCCATAGCGCCGAAGTCGTGGAAGTTCATTTTGGGGGTGAAAAAGTGGGGTGAAATTTTGAAAAATCAGTTTTCATTCGATAACTCTTTAGGACAAATTCATACAATTTTTGTTTGAATGGAAACGTTGTAGCCCTTGAAAAGACGCGTCGATCGAGTACTCGATGAAACCTCTCCAATAATATCTTCACCCCCAAAAGAATTGTTGAAGAAATAACAAAAAAACTGTTTATTGAATAACTCAAAAACAATCGATTTTTCGGGGATGGTTCAAACGTACGAAATGTAGAGAATAATTTTGTCTATATTTTCGTTCCTATGCACAACTTTTGAATTTTGCTTTTTCGAACCCCTCTCAGGGGTTGAAAATTCAAAATGAAATTCTGGGAAAACTATTGACCGAAACTAAAGACATACGAGTTTGGCGCTGTGGACAAAGATGTAGCTGAGGGTTCAAGCTACAAATTCTTCCACGGCGGCGAATTCGTGCGGTCAATAGTTTTCCCAGAATTTCATTTTGAGTGTTCAACCCCCGAGGGGGGTTGGAAAATCAAAATTCAAGGGTGGTCCATAGCAACGATAATATGGAGAAAATTATTCTCTACATTTCGTACATTTGAACCATACTCGAAAAACCGATTGTTTTTTAGTTATTCAATAAAGTATTTTTTTTGGTTTTTTAACCACTTTTTGGGTGTGAAGATATTATCGGAGAGTGATGATCGAATATTCGATCGATGCGTCTTTTCAAGGGCTACAACGTTCCCATTTGAACAAAAAACGTACGATTTTTTTCTAAAGAGTTATTGAATTAAAACCGATTTTACAAAAATTCACCCTCAAAATGAACTTCCACGACTTCGGCGCTGTGGACAAAACTAAAGCCCGGATTTTTCTGAACATTTTGTCTCACGGCGCCGATCTCGTAGGGGTTGTAGTTTGGCATTAATCCACCCCGTCTCCTTTCATCCCCTAAAAAAGAACCCTACACCCCGATTTTTAGGCAAACTTGGATTTAGCATCCGCGGCACCTACAAAATCACCTGTCAAAAAACTAGCCTTCTTCTAATGTTCTCCAATTCCAGGATTTTTCAGCGACAGCACGATTGTACTATTATTGCCGTAGTTATCGTTGTACGTAGCCGTTTTATTAATTTAGTATTTTTACACCCCCAAAAATGAGTAACAAAATCGCCAATCTTACACTTTTTTTCAACTCCCGCCATTTCGTGAAACTTCTTCGCTCTCGAAGAACGGCTACGTACATCGAGAACTTCATTTATATAGATTAAAAAACATTTTTATTTTTCAGACCAACCATTGTCAAGTTATCGATCCGGCCGTTGGACTACATTTTTAATACAGAGGCTCTATTATACCTCAATAACGTGGTTAATTTAATTTTTTTTTAAATAAATATTTACGCTAAATAAGTTCAATCTAAAGGATCCCTCAAAATCACCTGACATTTTAAATTGCGCGCCATTCTTTTGTGGCGAACATTGAATACTAATCTTTGGCAACTGGCATAACGAAGTATTGAGAAAATTCACTACAAAAATGTCGCAACATGCCACACTGCGAGCGAAACAATGCAGTTATTGCAGACGAAGTTTCATGGTCGTTTAATCTCGCGCTGCAGTAATGTGAATTAGCTAACAAGATCGTGCGATTTGACGCCATTGAACTGTTTTCTTTTGGGTTTTCCGAAAGGAAGAGTGTATGCCAATGATCCACGGGCCATTTCGTAGCACAAGGCTCCAATTGGAAGCACCATTAACCCTTGGAAGTCATACCCTCGACCTGTAACTTAGTGGTCACGTGGGGTCCGCGTGACCCCAGTCACCTTTAAACGATTGCCACGTTGATTCTATTGTTCCGAATGGCTTACAAAAATTCAGGGTGTTAGTTTGAACCGTCTAGTATGTGGCATTCTCACTATAATATTGCAATCGACATTTGAAATGGCGGAAAAAAATCACAAATCATAAAAATGTTTACTTAAAAAATCATAAATCTTGCAATTTTCAATGAAAAAAATAAATCTAGGGTGATACTCTTGAGATATCATAGTTTAACCCTTTGACGCATACATTTTTCTTTACGTGCACGTTTTTTTGCACCTCCGTTATTGCAACGGAGTGACACCCGCTACGTGAAAAATAAAAATTTAATAGGTATGTTTTAGTAGTTATTGAAGTCCTAGGAACGTTGAAACGAAATCACAATCGCCATATTTAATTAAAAAACACTTTTGAATCGTCAAAATCTGAATTGAATTAGGTGTAACACCAGTGTTACACTATGCCGCAGAGGGGTAAGGATAAAATAGCTTCATAGTGGGGGTTACAAAAAACGTATTTATTTGGACATCTGAAGAAAGCTCATTTCAGTGTAAAAAAAAGAACATTAATCGTGAAAAATGAGCGATTCATTCGCACCAGCGCCTCGAATAATTATGAGATCATAGTGTAAACACAATATATGTGAAAGATATAAAAAATGTATTAAAACGAAACACATAAAAAAATACAAAATTAAAAAAAAATCGTAAACAAATCAAGTTTGTCCTCCACAGTCGACAGAGCAAGCACGCTGTGCTTGTCGCACATTCTAAAAGGTTTTATGGTTTTCCAGGTAGTATTGTAATTCGCATTTCGGAGTAATTTATATAAACTCGATAGAAAAATAATGTTACCGCGCTCATGTTCATACTTACATTACGTAGAGTGATCACACGCAAAATAAAAAACACTTTTTACGAAAAAAAAATAGACGTGCAGGTCACATGGTGGTCAAAACGACCCCAGCGCCCGCCCGATATTTTTTGTATCGACTACCACGACGCAAGTGCTGTCGCGAATCGTCCGACCCTACTCGGTACTTACAAAGGACACTCCAAAGCACCCTTACAAAGGAGGCCGCCCCCCTTGGCCGTCTACAACTATAAGTACTCTCTCGACTCTATTAACTATATACTCTATATACAACTATATACTCTTTCGACAAAATTTTCAATAACATCTTGGCATAACAGGACTAATTTCATTAACCCTCCGCGGTCACCCGGGGTCCAGGAGACCCCACACGCGACTTTGAGTCAAAATTACTTATAGTAATTTTCAATAACATCTTGGCATAACATGACTAATTTCATTAACCCTCCGCGGTCACCCGAGGTCCAGGAGACCCCACGCGCGTCTTTGAGTTAAAATTACTATAAGTAATTTTGACTCAAAGTCGCGCGTGGGGTTTCGTGTGTTTCACACATAACCTCCATGTTTGTACCTTATATTAAAGTTGAAATATTCGCACTTTTCAAATAAATAATACCTTTTATTAATAAATAAAAATGTCAGGTCATTTTGAGACACCCTATAAAAAGTATTTGCTACAGAGAATGTAGCTACGTTTTTTTTCTCCAAAAAGGGTGCCATTCCCGAGATATTTCAGCCGAAAATTGCTTGGGGTCAGTTGGACCCCCGAGCATTTTGAGGCCCGCCACGGAGGGCCGTCAAGGGCCCAGCTTTCGCGACGCCGGCACAAGCGCGTGGGGTCTCCAGTGACCCCACTTTGATAACTAGTCCGCTATTACGCGAAAACGTTATTGAACATTTCGTCAAAATAGTAAACGTTTGCAAACAGGGATGAGGCGGCCATTTATCGGACATTGTGTTTCACACATAACCTCCATGTTTTTACCTTATATTAAAATTAAAATCTTCGTACTTTTCAAATAAATAATACGTTTTATTAATAAATAAAAATGTCAGGTAATTTCGAGACACTCTTTGTGTTTAATAACATACGTTTTTGCCAAATCCAAAAAAAAATAATCTAGAAGACAAAATTTTTTCGAAAAAAACGACCCTTTTCGGCCCGTCAGTGTCATCCTCCCTCACTAAATATTTGATAAATATTATTTTTTATAAATTATATTTGAAGACAACGTGGACTGACGAGTAATATTCGCAAAACTGATGTCCTGTTATTGAGTCCAATGAGCGAGAATGGCAATTGTAGACATATATATATATATCGATAAATGAAGAAATATAAATCGAGCGAGGCCGCGTTAGCGTCGCGCGCTTATAAAGATCCGGTCGTGCGCGTAAGAGAGTGAAAAAAAAAATCGTCACTCACTGATAATGCAATTCGACGAGTTGTTTACGTCTATCATGAAATTGTCCTTGCAGGTGCAAATATTTTGCCGACATTCGGCGTTCGCCATTGTCTCACATCCGTCATGGTACTTAGAGCCGCACGGAGCGCCGAGAGCTGATGTAAAAAAAAAACAACGAACATCATTAATCCTGTTTTTTTCCTCTCTCCTTACCTCCTGCCCATTAACCGCGTTTTTCCAGACGAATACGATTTGGGGTGTTTTTTTAGCGTTTCAAACGATCGTGAACAGACGATGCCCTTTTCGAGATAGTTACTTCAATTATTTTTATCTCCTCTGCTTTCCATTGACGGGATGGTGCTGCGTATGGGGAATTCGTTGCTCGCGGCTACGCATACAGGGTGACAATTATTAGGTGATCATGTATTTTTGGAGGCTTTTGACGATTTGCAATCGTTGTTCAAGTTCCATCGAAAAAAATGTAGCGTTTTTTTTTGTGATGAATAGAATTTGCAAGAAAACATTGAGCATTGGGGAAATTAAGTGAAAATTCTATTTTCAGTGGAGTAGAATGAAGTTAATTGAATTCCGATTACGAAGCACTCGTGAAAAACTTTTTCGTGCATCCTGTGATCGAGGACAAACATGATCAAATATGGATTTGTAAGTGGATAAATGGAATTTAATACCATTAACCAAAGGTGGACAACGTTAATAAAAAAATGAACTTCTTGAATCGTTATTACACTAGTCAAAAAGTTAACTTCGTTAATCGTTAACGCGTTAGTTTCTTGAAAATATAACGCTGGTTAAAGTTATCCGTTGACGTTAACAATCTATATGAAATTTTAGGCAATTCTTATTATTATGTTTTACCCGACACTTATTTTAAAAATTGATCAGTCAAATGAGGAGTTCATAGTCAGATTAATACGTAAATACTTTTCTATAGCAACATGGGTACACAGTATTATACCAGGTAGATCTAGAGTATAGTAGGGTTCAATAGGATAGGCTAGGACCAGTGCGATGGTCTAGTGGTTAGCGTGCTCGCCACCAAACCAGTGAACCGGGAGGTCCCGGGTTCGAATCCCAGTCGCGTACATTTCGTCGTGAAATGTTTTTTTTCGGCATTTCGCGGCGAAATAAGACTAGTTCCACGACTGGGGGGCAAACTCGATGACCGGCTGTATTGGTATAGGTTTTTCGCAGTTTCCCTATACCCATGACAGAAATGTCATGATGAATATAATACAAAGGGTAAACTCGGCTGCGGCCGCAAGAGGGGGGAACAGGGAGAAAGATGGAGAAATAAAGGAGTTGGACAGGTCCACAGTGTTGCCAATCGCTCAATTTATCTATAGTATTGATCTCTTTATTTAATTAATGTACAGATACTTTATAAAATATGTTTACTACTAATTCCGAGATCTATGTACAGGCTGTATGGGTTGACTAATCCCAAAGCCTTCGCTTTAAAAAAAAAGAAGAAAAAAAAAGTAAACAGTACAGGAAAGAACGGTCATAATGATGAGAAAGAATAGGTAACAAACGCGAAAAGCGTGTACCTAAGGAAAAAACCAATAAATAAAAATAAATAAAATATGGTAGGCTAGGTAAGGAAGGTAAATAAAAAACCTAGCAAAGAGGCTCAAGGGAAGGCGGAATCTGATCGAACCGGACGAAGTTAAATTCGGAAGTGTGTCGTTCTCTCATTGAACGCAGTATAGGGATCCTGCTTACATGCACGCAATGCATGGCTACTCATCTGACTCGCACTTACGCCATGCACTTCATTTGCTCGCCGCCCGCCACATGAGCGTGGCGCGCGTCACGCAGCCAAAGTAACGGACTTGAGTTAAGGGGGAATAGCAGTGTGAAAAAAATCGATTTTTTTTTGCTTAAATAGATAGTTTTGGCCTTTAAGAGTATGCCTACAAATTTTCAAAACAATATTCGGCTTAGAAGTGTTCGAAATTGGCGTCAAGAGTCGACGCTCTCAGAGCCTTCTATACGGGCCTTTCTAGACTTTAAACGCGTTTTTCTCGAAACCATGTTTTTTGACCTGGTTGACAGCATAACTTTGTCAAATTTTGTCCAATCGACTTCATTCAAAAAGGATTCTCTTCAAAAAAACTTATCGCTATCGTCGCATCGTAGAGTTTTTTTTTAAATTGTTTACTTTTTTATTAACAATTTACTGCAAAATTTTTGTGTAAAATTCGATTTTTTTAAAATGGCCGCCATTTTTTTTCTAATGAACATTTTTAAATTTCCTACGATGCTGCGATAGCTGTACTATTATAATTTAATAATCTTTTTGAATTTTTGATTTCACATGCTTGCTGTGGCACTTATGCTGTCAACCGTCGGGGATTCTTTTTTTGAGACGCCATTTTGCGACCGCTCCTCTGCTTAATAAAATGTACCGAAAATAAAAATAAAAAATTCCTTGTATGCTTCATTATTTCAATAATTAATACACAAAATTTCGAATAATTTGATCGAGCCGTTTAAAAAAAAAAAATCCCAAAAAATACCTCATTTTTCAGCCTGTCACACTGATATTCCCCCTTAACGGAAGTTAATAAGGCCGTTGATCGTTTTTTTTTTATTTAACCCTCAGTCCGTGAACCTGGGTCATTTTCTCCCTGCCCAAAATCATGTTCTTCGCAGGTTGCTTAATATTTAATGAAAACAAAATTAAAAACCAGAAAGAAAATAACCCAATTTTTCCTTGAAAAGTACAGCCTAAAGATTGACCATGAATTTTTTTGAGATTTTTTTCATTGACGATTGTTGTTAGTGCGAAAACGAAAACGATCCAGGTTCACGGGATTAAGGGGCTATACCAGTGTGACACTTTTAAAAAATCGACTTTTTTTGTTGCCTTTTTCGACACTTTATACTTTCAAGAATTTCATTATAATTTACATCATTTATATCAATATCATTTTATCTTGAAAAATTGATAGTTGAATCTTTAAACGCGTTTTTCTCGAAACGAGATTTTTCAAATTTTATGACATTGCAACTCAAAGAGCAATTATCTGATTGACTTGAAATTTGAACTTACTCTCGAAAATATTTACTCTACAATGACGTAGGACATTTTTAATTGGATGAAAATTGACGATTTGGCATTGAAAAAAAACGACCATTTTATAGGAAAAAAACAGTTTTTTTTTCACAACTACGCCATTTTGTTAAATTTGGATATTTTCCGAAAATCTTACGTCATTGTACAGGAAATACCTTCGAGTTTAACGACATTGTTTCCTTTTTCAGTTTCAGCTACTCAATCAGCCGGAACATGTCAGCAGAGCAGCTTTTTTTGGCGCCTCCGAAGGCAGCCTATGAGTCAGTTGAATCTAACTATTTTTCTATGAAAAAATTATGTAATATAGGTCAAATATAGCCAAATATATTCTCAATGTTCCGAAACATTTAATTGAATACTTTTTTTCCAAAAAATTCCCGAAAATCACTCAAATTTCCAGCGTTTACGCTGGTATAGCCCCTTAAGGTGTCTCAAATACCTTCACCGATTCAGGGTTAACTTGAAAGCTAAATCGTTAAGCAAAATATTAACTTCGAGAATTAAGGATTAACGGATCAATGTTTTTTTGTCCAGCTGTGCCATTAAGGGCATGTACAAGGTCAACGTAACCTCACAAATGTTCCAACCCAATATTCCCATAGATGGTTACATTTTTTAGGAAAAACAAAGCATTAGGCTCTGGAGAATTTCCTCTGCAGAGCTTGATGATTTCCTTTTGCCCGAAATTGTAAAATTTGAAATTGGTCAGTGCAACAATTTTTGGATTATCATGGTCCCGATTTTGGAAAAGTCATTTTGAGAGCTTCTAAAGTATTCTCATTCATTTTGAGTCATTTTGAGAAATATCTCTGTATCGATATATTTTGAAATATATCTGTATCGATAATATAAGATCGCAATATGACATTTTGGGTCATTTTGAGAAACTTCTAAAACTATGCATAGAAAAAAAATTCTTTCGTTGAAGCACTGCTTTTTGAAATATAAGAGAAGCTTGTAATATTTTAAGTTACTCAGTGCAATAATTTTTGGATTATCATGGTCCCGATATTGAAAAAGTCATTTTGAGAAACTTCTAAAGTATTCCGATTCGCTAAATCTACCTATAAACGCCCATAACTGCTTCGACTTTAAACGGATCGACTTGAAGTTTGCATAGAACATATTTGGAATGTTGTATTTTGAGAATACGTCGAAAACCAAAAATCGATATTTTCCAAAATTTCAACCCGCCGTAAGCCTTTCAGAAACACACCATAATCGTCACCCTGTATACGATCGACAGCGAGAGTCTTTTCCTCGCTCTAATCTCGGGGTGACTCATACAGTAGGTGTCTCTCCAGCGACGTTCTCCTCGTGAATCAGGCCAAGCAAGCATCTCGTAACGCCTAATCGCTGTGTATTATCTTTCTCTTGTTTTTTTTCCCCCCCACATTTTCAATGAATTAATCTTCTATGCCTTCGTCTTGCGATTATAACTGCAATTATCTACTAATAGTTGATTCATCGATGATGCGTATGTGTGAGAAAAATAAATAAATAAAAAGATCATTGTCGCTGTTAATCGAACAATGCAGAATACTTCGATTTGATACATCAAGAAGGATGTACATATTTCGCTCGTACATGCTCCTCGAGACATTGTAAATATGCAACGACTTCAATTCCCGTCGACGAATAAGCGCACAATTATATAGCTAATGATCAACGCGTTACGATTCTGCAATCTACAGTCGGGGCGACGATTTTTCGATAATTGCTGCGACGCATACTCACTCGCGTGACACCTTGCTAAATCGAGACTGGGCGCGTAATACGTCTCGCAGAGACAGAATTGTTGATTTTTACAAAAAGCGTTTTTTATGCACTGTAAATCCCTCTCGCACGCCTCCCGTATTTTTATCGTGCCTGGCCATTCTACTGAAATGAAAAAATATATATATAATAATATGCAAATAAAGTACACTAGTTTTTATTTCACTCATTTTTGCCATTATTAACGGCTGCTGTAATTTTGTTCATTTTTATTAAATTTGTTTTCATTGAAACGATTTTTTCGTATCAATGTAGTCAACGTATTTTTATCGTGCCTGTCCATTCTACTGAAATGGAAAAAAAATATAATAATATGCAAATAAAGTACACTAGTTTTTATTTCACTCATTTTTGCCATTATTAACGGCTGCTGTAATTTTGTTCATTTTTATTAAATTTGTTTGCATTGAAACGATTTTTTCGTATCAATGTAGTCAACGTATTTTTATCGTGCCTGGCCATTCTACTGAAATGAAAAAAAAAATAATATGCAAATAAAGTACGCTAGTTTTCATTTCACTCATTTTTCCCATTATTAATGGCTGCTCTAATTTTGTTCATTTTTATTAAATTTGTTTTCATTGAAACGATTTTTTCGTATCAATGTAGTCAACGTATTTTTATCGTGCCTGTCCATTCTACTGAAATGAAAAAAAAATATAATAATATGCAAATAAAGTACACTAGTTTTTATTTCACTCATTTTTGCCATTATTAACGGCTGCTGTAATTTTGTTCATTTTTATTAAATTTGTTTTCATTGAAACGATTTTTTCGTATCAATGTAATCAACGTATTTTTATCGTGCCTGTCCATTCTACTAAAATGGAAAAAAAATATAATAATATGCAAATAAAGTACCCTAGTTTTTATTTCACTCATTTTTGCCATTATTAACGGCTGCTGTAATTTTGTTCATTTTTATTAAATTTGTTTTCATTGAAACGATTTTTTCGTATCAATGTAGTCAACGTATTTTTATCGTGCCTGGCCATTCTATTGAAATGAAAAAAAAAAATAATATGCAAATAAAGTACGCTAGTTTTTATTTCACTCATTTTTGCCATTATTAACGGCTGCTGTAATTATGTTCATTTTTTACTAAATTTGTTTTCATTAAAATGATTTTTCCTCATTTTTGTAGTCTCAACCTCGTTTTTATTGATATTATTCTTGATATTGGTTTTTTTGCCACCTTTATTATTACTGGAGATGGTTTTATTATTTTGAGCATTATTACTATTATAGCTTTTTTTTATTAGTGTTATTATTGGCATTACGATTGCTGGAATCGTAGCAATATTCTATACCGCTTGTAAGAAAATATAATTCAATTCTGAATACAGACTTCTATAAATATGTGCATATTCATGAAAGTGCTGCTTGGGCAATTTCATTTAGAATTCATTAAGAACGTTGCATTTTCTTTACGTGTTTTTTGCATTAGCTGTTGGTATAGTTATTATTGTCGTTTCATTATTATTATTTATTATTACTTATTATAACTTTGTTGTTTATATTTACAGTGGAAACCAGCTGTAACGACATTGAAGA
The DNA here is from genome assembly GCA_964007375.1 of Ophion obscuratus. NCBI lineage: Eukaryota > Metazoa > Arthropoda > Insecta > Hymenoptera > Ichneumonidae > Ophion > Ophion obscuratus. The sequence continues at coordinate 37,298,138 of OZ023317.1, forward strand.
GATCATGTAGTACCGACAGTCGTGGAGCAGCCCAAAAAGCAGGCAAAAACATGACATTGGCGCCCCTTCCCTCCAGCATTTGAGATTAAGGGGGGAAATCTCATTAGACGCTCGAAAATGAATCATTTTTCATAAATTTTTTTAAAGGTGATAAAGTAATCGCATTATTCTAAAAATTTCACATTATCTTATTTCAAATTTCAAGTTTCAATTTTTTTTCTTTCTAAAACAAAACAAAATGGCGCCGTTATGAGGTATTCCTTTAGGCCTCTTTTGAAAAACTGCTCATGTCATAGCTCAAAAAGTTATTGATCGATCTGGCTGAAATTTTGGGAGGTTTCTCACTATAAAATTATTGGAAGGATATACCTATAAAATTGAAAAAAAGTTTAAATTCAAAAATTGAGTAGCCTTCGTAATCAAATTTTCATATTTTTGACCATTTTCTCGACAATTTTTACCCCAAAAAGGTAATTTATTTACGCGATCACCTTAAAACTTTGAACATATCCTTCCAATAATCTTATAGTGAGAAACCTGCCAAAATTTTTGCCAGATCGATCAATAACTTGTTGAGCTATAACATGAGCAGTTTTTAAAAAGACGCCTAAAGAAATACCTCCTCAAAGTTCGTCTCATAGGGACTTTTATATTCGATGGCTAGGATCACGAGGCCATTGAAACTCACCAAAGCGCCCTGAATGCTAGGCGCTTTAGCGAAACTAGTTTTTTTTTCAAACAGAAGAATTTGGCGCCCCCTTAAATTGCCGCCCGAGGCAGTTACCCCGGTTTGCCACCCCTTAGGTCCGGGGCTCGTCGCACAGTAGGAGAAAAGCCCAAAAACCTGGCCAAAACCCCAAAAAATAAATTTTCGAAATAGGGTCAGTTGAGTAGTCATTCAGGTAGAGGACTAGTAACTGCATTCTATTGTGGAAGGGAAAGCCCTTTAAGTGTATACCTGCGCCGCAGCGTCAGTTGGCAGTTAGTGTTCGTGAAGAGTGTACGTGTCACGCGCTGAACAGACGAAAATAACGCTGACTTCAAAAACCCATAACTTTAAAGTGACGGGTTTAATTTCAATTCTGCAACATGGATACGACTTCTGGAGGTATGTAGAACATGTTTTTACATCGGTTGAATCTAAAGTTTATGTATAAATGATTGAAATGTAGTATAGCCTTCGGCATAAATAAAATTGAATAATTTTGAAAACTTATATTTTCAACGGTCCGAAAAGTTATATATTTTGTCACATTTTGCAAAGCTCCTAGTCTCGGCCTTTAGTTTAATGTATAAGCTTTCGAAATTTACAAGAGTTACCTGCGGAAAACGTGCGTCTTGTCCGTTATGATTTTTTTCGCATCGTGCGGTAGCCGAGCGTGCACGCGGCACTATTGAGCAGCCTCTGCGCCTCTACCTGAGAATGGGTGAAGTAGCATCATAACGGACAAGACGGCTGTTATACGCTTGAAATAAATTATTTTAATATATATGTATGTGTATATATATATATATAAATTTTCTGTGATTTAATTATGATATATACGTATGCATATATATATATACATATTAAAATCAACTACATAAAAATTTCTTAAATATGAATGAAATGTTATAACATTCAAATAAAATATTTGAATATATATATATTATATAGTAAGCAAAGCTTTCTTTTAACCAAATCCATGTCAATATTTTCTGTCTAATTTTTTTTAAATTATTTCAATTATTGCGGTTATTTATTTGGTAAAATAATGTACATTGTTCAAGTTTTTGTATTAATTGAAAATTTTATCTTTTCCTTTAACACCAATTTTCTACAATTTTATGTCTTTATTACAGGATCCGGTTACAAAGAATTGGTGCTGACAAGGAAAGAAGTATTTCTGATAATCAGCGAGCATTTATCCGATAAATTCGCTTCCTTGATCGAATTTATGGTAGAAAAAATTTCCAAGGACACCGGACGTACAGTTGTAGTGCCTGAGGACTCAAAACAGACTTTTTCGATACTCTTCAATCAAATGAGAACGAGGTGGCAACAAGCTCTATTGCCTGCTCTATTACCAATCGGCCAATTATCCGAAGATGCTCAGGAAGCTCGAAACAAAGACATCAAACGATATCGAGAAGATTTTGCGCGAAAAAGTTCCAGGGTTAAAACTATGGAAGATGTTTTTCATCGGCTCTTAGTTACTTCTGATCCGTACATTTCAAGTGTCAGAAGACTACCACAGAAGAAGCTGAAGAGTTTGTCGCCGGAAGCTGTAGCGATGTTGATCGCTCCTAAAGTGACTGCTGCAGCAGACGAATTTTGCGCCGAGATTGAAGCCGTGCCGGGAGTTGTAATAGATACACGGAGAAAAATGGGGCCTCAAATTCTAACACTGATTGCCAGAATTCTAATATTCAGTGCTAGAAAAGTATAGCAGTTTACTGCCAGTTCGTAATTCTAAGACTTGTTGTTATAGAAGTGTAAAAATGATTCTCACACCGTATAGTAAAAATGATGCGTGCATATTACATTTGAAACTATTCTCGCATAGGCGCGAGTCCTATATGCTGTATAGGACTTTTTGTAAAATACCAACTTTTATTACACGCTATATTTTCATATGGATTTTACTATACGTATAGCATTAATCTTCGTGTATGTATAGACTTCACTATACGCATAGCATAAATCTTCGGCGTATAGCGAAAAATATTACGAAGTTATTAGTAAAATGTGACTCTTTATACCGTACTTTTTGTAGAATACTGGAAACTATTTGTTCCAATCACGTGGGCAAAATATTTTTTGAATACTACAAAAAATCACAATATGCCGAATAAAATGTATTATTTGTATCAGTTTACGTGCCATATCGTAGGTTAAAATTTAAATGTCTCCATTATTACTATACCACAGTTACAATTTTTACCTTCCATTCAATACTTCTTAATATTTAATGATACTTTTTTTTAGAAGCATAGTATTAATTCTAAACTTCGAGGCCCCTGTTTTCTCCGTGTACAAACTCGGATAATGATTCTGACTCCGACTCCGACTCCGATTACGATTTTGATTAAGAATAAAATTTTCTATTTTTGAAACGTTCCGTATGTATTTTGGAAATAAAAATAATAATTGCGTAGAATACACTGTTCACGTTTATTTTATTATGATGATTTTTTTAAATATATTAATTTATCTATTTAGCAGGATACTCGGCCATTTTGTTTATAACAATTTGCTGTAAGCTCTTTGTTGCAAGTTATAAACAATAGATATCGGATTGGTAATCAGCGACCTTCAAAACCCGTATATACCAATTTTTGTCAACATCTGGTAACTTTTTAACGTTCATGTCGGCCATATTGGATCGGCCATTTTTTTTACGATAATTTGGCTTGCGGATTCGTAATCAGCGACCTTGAAAACCCGTAAATACCAATTTTTGTCGACATCTGGCAACTTTTTAACATTCATGTCAGCCATATTGGATCGGCCATTTTGTTTACGATAATTTGGCTTTCAGATTCGTAATCAGTGACCTTGAAAACCCCTGTAAGCCCATTTTCATTCCCGTCAAAGGTCATTTGAGGTTTTGGCCAGGTTTTTGGGCTTTTCTCCTACTGTGCGTCGTGAGCGATATTTGTACAATGTTGTTCTCCAGATTTCGTCGTTATATTCGATACGTCGTCTGAAGGAGAGATATACACTTAGATGGCCGAGGTCGAGAATTTAGAAGCTATGAACATTCCGTCGAGCATAGAAGACCTACACTATGGGCCTGATATCGATGATTTCATGTAAGTTGACAAACTTCATGATTTATTCATTCCCAAATTTTCAAACGCGTTTTTCTCAAAACCACGTTTTTCAAACCGGTACCCAAAATTTCTCGAAAACCAATGAACCGATTGCCTTGAGGTTTTTTGTGGTTATTCTATACACCATTATCTAGTACTTGTCATAGGATTTTTTTTCCGTTACGTAGTTTTTGTTTTATAGGCAAAATAATAACTAATTTTTGGCCCAAAAATCACTATTTATGTTTAAACGTCCGCCATTTTGTCATGAATCGATATTTTCAAAATCGGCTATGACAAGTACTAGATTATAGTATCTAATTTAATTATCTTTTCGGTTTTTTTTTCAGATGATTTTTGAAGAAATGCCAGTGGGTACCGTATACCCAGATTTTTTTACGGCGCTCCAAGGATCATACAATATCCTTGTATATTTTTAATATTTTTAAATAAAGAAGATGAAACATATTTTTGAATGTATATACTTTTAGTTAATTAAAACCCCAATCCAAAATTTCAAATAGTTTTCCTTGAAAAAATTCACAAAAATGACCTTTTTTACCGGCTCCTAGGTGTATATCTCCCCTTAAGCGATATTATTATAAGCGGTTTCAACTGTCTATTATAATTATTCGTCTCATTATTATTATTCATGATTTATTTAGAACAACTTTGTTATTTGTATTTATAACTATTCTTCTTATTATTTTAACATACTATTATTATTATGATTCATGATTTATTTTGAATACCTGTATTATTTATATGTATGTTTATAACTACTTTTATTGTTATTATTATTATTCATGATTTATTTGGAATAACTTATTTATTCACATTTATATTTACAACTATTCTTCTTATTATTTTCAAAACTATGATTATTATAATTTATGATTTATTTTGAATAACTTTATTATTCATATTTATATTTATAACTATTCTTCTTTTTCTTTTTATAACTGTTCTTATTGTTATTATTCATGTCCGGAAACTGGCATGAAAGGAAGAACCGGAAACAACACACGAGTATCGACGAGTAAAAAAAAAACAATTTTTATTGTATCTGGAGAACGCATAGTTTGTCATTTGCCCCGCTTCATTTAATCGAAAATATATTATCATCTCCACTTCCCAATAGAAACTTCGCGACGACTCACCACTCTGAGATTCAATCGTACTCGCAATCGTCGCGACGAAAGCGAGACAAAACAATGCATTTTTTCGCAACATCGAATGAAAAACAGGAACGACAGGTTTTTTAATTTACTTGTTATTTTTCGATACTTTTTCCCTGACTCGAACGCGCTTGCTTCTTTTGTTTCTGACGACTCGAAAAGCACGACTGAACATCACTGAGCCATCATAACGTGAAGATGGTTTCGGAGGTGCGCACCCGGTGAGTCTATGCCCTTATCGGATTCCTTATCGCACGACGCATCGATACAGATATATTTCGGGCGCTGACGACCGGAAGGGCGCAACCGCCACCAAACCACGGCTGGGAGTGCGCAAAATGGGCCGTTTTTTCGTGAGTGTTCTTTGGGTCGTGCAACGGATGTTAGGACGCGGATGAGTCAGATCGTAGTAGGAAATTTAGAGACATTTGTACTAACGGATTTGAGGAGGGGGGGGGGGGAATACCTTCAAGCAAGGAAGAAAATGGCTGGTTTCCATCATTTTTTTTCGAAAGGAAAGATTTTTTCACCATTTTCGATACTTGGGGTATGTTTTATTACTAATTCTCGCTGTACCATGGTATTTTTTTTTATTGATTTTCGGAAATGGCGGCGGTATGGCACGGTCTTCTAAACTGCATTTTGAAAACGCGTGACGTATAGTTAAGGCGGGATATACATTCAGACAGGAAAAAAATAAGCAATATTGAGGGATTTTTTAAACTAAGAAATAATTATTCTACAATTAGGAAACTTTAGGTATACTTTAATAGTATATTCAAGTATACAAAAATTTTTTTTTTAATTAATTCATCATGAAAATGAAGGGCACCGCGGGAGTTGCGAATCGGCGTGCAGTTTAGCTTCCCGTAGACTTTGATTTGCAAAAAAGTTCAAACATTTTTTTCAGTTAGAACATGTTTAGTTTCTATGTGACGGTAATTAAAATGAAGAAAATGCAAATTTAAGAAAATGGCACGCAATTACAAAAAAAATCAACATTTCACGCAACATTTCTGTAAATTGTCGATTAAAAAAGTAGTTTTTTTTCAACTTTTCAAAAACAATTCTCGTCAAGTAGAATGTAGCAATATTATCAATATTTCTACCAAGTTTCAACTCAATCGGCATGATAGTTTTTGAGTAATCCTGCACGCCAATTTCAATAATGCAGTTTTGAGAAAAACGCGTTTGAAGTTCACGTCCGCTCCGAATCCGAGCGATGAGGGACAGCGTTGACGGGCTGTAACGTTTAGAAGTTTTTCGAATTTCGCTTTGAGACTTTGGGAAAATATTGTACATATATAGTTCTGACGTTTAAGGGGTTAGACCACAGTAACGGGTATAACATTATGTGCGAATTTAACAATTTTTTTTCGTATGTCAAAGTGATTCATAAGATTCATAAACTCATAAGATTAATTACACAACTATTTAGTATGAATATCAAGCTGTTAGAAAATATATATTTTTTTTTCGATGCACAAAATAATATTATCTTTTTTTACACGCTCCGCGGCGTGACAATTAGCATCCACACTTTTTTACCTAGAACAAAAAACAAAAATTCTCATCAATCTCCATTAGAACACCTAGAGAAGTATGTACGGAATTTAAAAAATATTGTTTAATTCAAAGGTTGTAGGTATTTGAATGAATTTTCAGTGAAAAATTTCGTATAAAAGTGCTCATAAAATGAGAAGTTTTCGATTAATCGGAAATTCCGTACGTACTTCTCTGCGAAATGCAATTAGGAACATAACTTTTTAATTTGAAGTAAATCGAGTGAAAATTGTTGGTTATTTGTCACGCGAATTCGAAAAAAGGTGTTTCGAGAAAAACGCGTTTAAAGTTTTAGGTACTCTATGGCCATGCCAGAGATGGACTTACGTTATACGCTCAAAGTCGGTGAAAAAAAATGTGTGGCTATAAATCGAATAGTAACTTATTTTTATGATCATAAAGCACCGTTTTAGCGAGAAAAAAAAATCGATTTTTCGAAAATTCTACTGTGGCCTTAGCCCTTAAAGAAAAAGAAAAGAAATCGATCTTTTGATCGTTGTAAATGTACATCCCACCTTAAAAGCCCAATAGACCGATTCTGATGAAATTTGGTATGAATCTCGTTAATATCATTGTCTAAAACATGATCCTAAATGGTTTTGAAAATAAAAAACAAGTTACGGCAAAATGTAGCCATCTTTTTCGGAAAATTCAATCCTTTTTGTTTCAAAGCGTACCATTTCATCGATTTTCAACATTTCTCACTTTTTCTTTTACATATTCTGCGTATGAGTGTATATTGTATGGCACGGTCTTCCGCATCCAAAATAGGTTGCGGCGAATTTTGTCAGACATCGTGACGCGTAACGTCGACAGGATTAAACTGAACAAAAATCAACGAAAATAATTCTTTCATTAAGGGCGGGGTTAAAGTATTTAAATTTTTTTTTCATTTTTTTTAAATTTTTGAAACGAATGCATAATATATCAAGAATATTGTGTTAAAATTTCAAGTCGATCGGAGTAAAATTGACGAAGTTATGAGTATTTGAGTGTCTATTGCTCCATGCCGTTCTCTTCTTTCCTGCGTTTTTCAAACCGTTTTTCTGAGACTTGTCATATTTGAAGTCCGTGTGCACGATAACTCAAAATCTACTGGACCAATCGCTTTGAAATTTTGCACAGTACTTCTTCACATAATTCACCAGGTATCGTCGAGAGCTTTTTTGTTTTTTTTAATAATTACTAATTTTTCAACAACAAATTAGCCGATTTTTTTTAGCGAAAATCGGGTTTTTGGCTCCCAAGTGCTACGAAAAATCGAAAAATCGAAAAAAAAAAATCCTCCCGTCATTACCTCGAGAAACATCTCCTTTAACAAATGCATTTTGATTTTTTTGTTTCAAATGATTCTGTTGCGAGTTATGGTGCACACCGCAAACCAACTTTTTTTCGAGGCGCCTCCGGGGTTTAATTTTCACTCGCTCAATTTTGCATATTTTGTAATGCAAATTTAGGAGAATGTTGTTCAAATGTTACTTTATTATATGTAAATTTTTCAATAAACGAACACTATTCGTTACGCCAAAAAAAAATCTTAAAAACATGCCTTTTTTTCGCCGAATTAACTTTACCCCGCCGTTAACACTCATACGCAGAATATGAATTGCTGGAATATGAATTTGTAGCTTGCACCTTCAGCTACGTTTTTGTCAACAGCACCAAACTCGTATCTCTTTATTTTCGGTCAATAGTTTTCCCGGAATTTCATTATCAATTTTCAACCCCTGAGAGGGGTTCGAAAAAGCAAAATTCAAGGGTTGTCCATTGGAACGAAAATATAGAGAAAATCATTCTCTACATTTCGTACATTTAAGCCATCCCCGAAAAATCGATAGTTTTTCAGTTATTCAATAAACAATATTTTTTTATACTTCAACAACTCTTTCAGGGGTGAAGATATTATTAGAGAGGGATGATCAAATACTCGCTCAACGTGTCTTTTCAACGACTACAACGTTCCCATTTGAACAAAAATTGTATGAATTTTTCCTAAAGAGTTATCGAACGAAAACTGATTTTTCAAAATTTCACCTCACTTTTTCACCCCCAAAATGAACTTCCTCGACTTCGGCTCTCTGGACATAAATGAAGCCCGGATTTTTCTGAACATTTTGTCTCCCAGTGCCGACTTCGTGCGGATTGTAGTTTGGCATTAATCCACCCCATCCCCTTTCATCCCCTAAAAAACCCTACACCCCGATTTTTAGGCAAGCTTGGATTTAGTGCCCTAGCAAAATCTCCTGTCCATAAAGTAGCCTTCTTCTAATTTTTTCCGATTCCAATATACAGCAATTACTCAAAATTTCTTTCTTCGTTGTATAAATAATAATAATAATACGCTGACGTAGTTTTTTTCATAACAAGAATCGATAATTTCATACTTTTTCAAGTTGGTAGTAACACAAAAGTTTTTCTTATTTATTTAATAATAGCATAAAAATGCATAATTTTGCCCTTTAACTATATATTTTCTGAAAAATTAGCATCTACGGGATGAATCTATGCCTCGTGAGTATTTTTTTGAGGTTTGTCGAAAAAAATTTTCATAAATCGTCGTTTGACTCAACAGTACTCCAAAATTTGGTACCCCTTAAATTTCAGCTCACTTGAATGAGCTTCGGCCGAATGAATCGTCGCGACAAAATTCTCTGCCTTCCAGGACGGTTGAACCGAGCCCAGGGAAGGGTAAGGGAAAGGGGAGCGAGTCTGACCCAATTTCAAGAATAAAACGGGTCTGGGTTATCGTTATCGCGACACGATGGGTCGATTTCTCGAGCGGCATCGACGGAAATGGCAAACTCTCGTCGGTTAAAATAGGCTGGGCTTGTTGAGAGTCTTCAATGTCAAATCTCCCCCCCCCCCCCCACCCTCTTTTCACCACTCCTCGAGGTCCAGAGGCGCAGGGTTGCCTGGCAAGTCGAACCCCACTTTTTTCCACCCATAATAATAAACGGTATTGAAGGTTGCCTCTTTGGAATGCAACGAGGGCCCTTTTGTTTGCTTTCATTTTCATTATTATCGAACATATTTTCGTGCCAATTTTTGTTATATATTTTTAACAAGCATTCTAAAAAAACGTTTAAGTTATTTTTGTAGCCCAAGTAGGCAAAAAACAGCTTTGTCAGTTAAAAAAAAAAACTAATTTTCGTTGCATTCCAACGATGCACATTTCAACACCATGATAATAATCGCAATTTAAATGTAAACAAATTTTTTAAATAAGCTTTCATTTAATGTACTAAAACGTAGAAAATAATTTTTTTACTTTCATTTATAGTCTATTTTTTATTTATTTTTTCATTTTTTTTATAGTATATTTAAGCTTTTATTTATATTCAACTAAATGTGACTAAATAAAAGCTCGGGACGCTCAACTTTTAAAATGTTTGATAAATTTGATCAATTCAGCTTCATTAACCGTATTTAATTTGGCACAATAGTAATTAGAGAAATAATCATCATGCGTTTATACTCAGTTTCAGCATTTTTATTTAAGAAATGTAAGGTTCTTTTACAGTAAACTAAATACAGTCGATATGTTAAAGGATTTATGTAAATTAAAGATTATATGTCTAAATTTTGAGAAGAGTAGAAAAAAAATATTTTCTACTTTTTGATACACTAATTTAAAGATTGTTTTTTTGAATATTTATTTTACATATAGACTACTTTCTACTTTTTAGTCTTCAATTGATTTTACTAATTAGTTGTCACTAGTATTTTACTAGTTTACGAGTGTGTACTTTAGGAACATGGAATGGTTGTAAAAAATAACAAAGACTGTAATTGGAATTGAACTTACGACTAATTGCTGCATATAAACTTTTCACATGCAAACACAGTCGGCTACGAATTTGTTTGTATGTGTTGGTGAGATTTTACATGGATAATTATATATCGCCAATTTTCCATGAAAAGTTGAAAATTTTATGGATGGTTTTTTTTGTTTTAAGTTGAATCACGCATTGTCACCTTTTAAATGCATGTTTGCAAACAGAGCTCTAAGTAGTCGGCAGGTGAGATATCGATTTTCCGTTTTGAATCTCACAGAAAGTCAAGTTAAATAAAAGCTTGTGAAAAAGAAAACAGCCGATTATTCTATGCCAGCACGTCCTGCTTTTATTTGCGTTGCTTTGCAACGAAAGCACTTATCGGCTTCCGAGTAGGATTTTTTTACGCGCCTCTTCGCAAGTTCGCTTCAGTCGAGGGAGCGTCCAACGCAATCTACAAAATCGCTCGTGATAACGTCCAAAACAATTGTGACAATGCACAAAAATGACAGTGCGCTCTTCGCGTGCTTGTGAAATATTCCGTTCGTTGATTCTCATAATAAATTATGATAAAATAACTTTCCGAATGACTCGACAGTATATATCATGAAAACACAACCGAATCCACGTTGCGATACATCCGTATGTTTACGAAGAAGCGAAGATAAATAGTACGCGTATACCCTCCGGCCTTGTACGGAAGTTTTTGTCAGCATGTCGTATAAAAGTTTCTTCCTGCTTACGCGCTTCGAATTGCCTGACAACGTGTAAACGTTTTTCACGTGTACACGTTTTTCACGTGTAAAGAAATATACATATTATAGGTTACGTTCTAAGGCCGGCTATTTCGACCTGTTCGGCTTAAAGGGCGACATCTATGTGGCTTACCGAAAAATAAGACTTTTTCGGAATTCTTGTCGAGTATACTCAAAAACGAACAAAAAAGAAGTTTGAAGGGTTTATTCTACATGTGTAGACGGATTCCAAAAAACATTTCTATGAAAAAAAAAAAAAATGGCGGCTCAGTTGCCGCTACACCATGGTCGTATATACAGGTCTGGGCACTCCGTTCAAAAATGCGTGACTCTAATTGACGCCTCTATTTGCACATTTCACCGCGGCGCTAGTGAAGGGGAGGCACTTTTGTTTATACCGCGTTTACGGGGCATGGCATGCACGTTGTGTGGTAACAGTCGTACGTCGTGTGGCCTAACCTCGTTTTGGCGGGGTGATTTCGAGTGTATCGTAGCCACGGTTTTTATTCAATACAGAATAACAAAAGATGAAGTATCTATATATTGCTATGCCGAAGCGGTGCATGATTCCGGGATGCAGATGTGGATACATAAATAACCCGGAGCACGTCTCATTATTTAAAATTCCCAATGATGACTACTGATATTTTCTACTACTTTTCTACTACTACTACTAATGAAAGGAATGCGTGCTACACGTAAATTTCGAATGTTCTTCTTTTCCGTAAACGAAAAAAAATGTAATTGGATTGAGCGATAGTTAAATCGGCATATCCATGTCAAAGACGATGAGTATCATCAACTAATGGCGCATTGCTCATATTTTTGGTTTATGCTTTTAGTTTTTGTGTTCGACTAACTATTTAGGATGTATTAATTTTTCATCACAGCCACTTGAAGGGAAAGACAATTCGCATATGCGCATACATCGCGCTCTGTCGCACATGCCTCCGAGATAGCAGCGCTCCACGCTTTTGCGGCCAGTTCCGCAAAGAGAGGCGTCAGATAGAGGCACGCTTTGGGGTATATGGAATATACGGGAGTGCCCAGACCTGTATATACGACCGTGCGCTACACTAAGAGCGTTTTTAGGCGTTCTGCGGGAGGACACGGAACTATTATGGATCCGCGCCTAGGACGAAAAATTGTAACTTGCATTCGTTTTGCTAGAAAAGTACACACGATTATAAAATAATATGATTTTTTTGCAAAACGGCATCGTCTTAATGAAAAGTTAGTTTCGCTTGTAAATCGGCCTTAGTTTGTTTATAACAACGAGAATGATCGATAAACGTAATAATGATGTGTACTTCTTAAGGGAAGGTTCTGCCTTGTTGGGTCATAAAATGTTCGGTTTTTCACCAATTTTATGACATACTTCACCGACATACGTGGCTCCTCCCACCACCATGTTTTATCAAACTCAAAAAAATATTTTAATGTTCAATAAAGACCGCTTAGGCAAAATACCAAATATCGACATTCTATATTTAATACTTTTCGCATAAAAAGTTGGTGAAAAATCGAACATTTTTTGGCACAACATGGCAGAACCTCCCCTTAAGAGAATCTAGCTAAGAAGCTACAGTTAACATTTCAAGTCCCTCGGATGGAAACTGTCCTAATTATGCGTTTTTCCGATTTCACAATCGTGGTTTCGAGAAAAACGAGTTTAAAGTTTCAAAACTGATTTAGGAGCTATTATCCACACGATGAAATTGAAGCTGTCATTCGAATTCTGCGTGTACCCACAGACGAATTTTGACAGTAGGTCTTTAGTTGTCAGGTCGTTGTAGATTTTTTGTCCAACGACTGGACTAAACTACTTCAAATTGCTACTTTCACAGGCTGTTTATTGCGTCTCTAAACATGTTTTAAACATTTTTTCGCGTATAATCTCTTGCGGAACACTCTTTTTATCAAAACTTCATATGAAATCATTTTTCTCCTCAGAAGTAACGCCTTAAGGGGCTTGCGCATTGAAATTTCAAGAACGCGATTTTTTCTTTGCACAGTATTATTGAGTTTCATTTGGAATGTTATTTATTACTGACTTTATTTATTTGGCGTAGGGTCTTGACTTTAATTTTCAAAAAATATTTTACAAAATGTCCAACAATTGGCCGAGTTATGACGATTTTTCTGAAGCTTAAAGTAAAGTTGAAAACGATCATCGGGGCCGTCCATATATTGAGTCATCGATTTTTGCTGATTTTCGACCCCCGCCCCCCCCCCCCCTACAATCATCCTATCGTCATTTCCTAATGACCCCCCCCCCCTCTCGCAAAATTGACGTCATTACCAGTTTGGCAAAATTAAAACATTTGCGGATTTGAGAAAAATTGGGTAACATTAAAACATTTTGTTATAGAATCATCTTTTATTATTTTGTACTTTGGCAATGTTTATAATATAATAATATTATTCTTCCCTATTCTTTAGTTTTCTTTGGATAGCTCCCACATTTTGTTATAGAATCATCTTTTATTATTTTGTACTTTGGCAATTTTCATTAATATAATAATAGCATTCTTCTCTATTCTTTAGTTTTCTTTGGACAGCTCCCACGGAGTTTTCACCCATTCTTGCAAATCCTGGATCACGGGTAATATCTCCGTATCCTCCCCATATTCATTTTGGCTCGATCGAACTATTTTCATAGGTACGCTGTTATTTGAAGTTCTCGAATATAATGTAGACAAACCTTATGTAATAAATAAATAAATAATGAGTTCAATAATTAATACCATTAGATACTTGCAAAATATTTTTCATCACTCATGCGGGGAAACCACTCTAGTTGTACAATATACTATTGTACATTTTGAAGTAACTGGTATCACAAGAATGACGTCAATTTCGAAACGCCCCCGCCCCCCCTCATCCATCATTTACCGTCATCCGCAGACGAACCTCCCCCCCCCCAAATTTAGAATGACGTAATATATGGACGGCCCCAACGTAGAATTGAGTTAGTCGGCTACTGCAGCGCCCCTGTCGGTATTCCCCTGCACTCGGTTCGGCTTCGCAGTGTTTTTACGAAGAGCGCGACCCGGTATAAATATGCAAACCTCGTGACATTATTGCCCATAAAACTGAAGTTGAAAAAACGGTAAAAAAGGATTAAAAGAAACGTCATGTTGCATTTCCGGTTGAATAACAAAAGCAGCTACATAATGCGAAAGTGCTTCCAGTTGCAATCTCCATCATGCAATGCTAAAAAGTGATTCGAATGGGGCGCCACAACCACCTTGAAGCGGCACTTTTTACAACTGTAAAAACTAATGCGCTTGGCTTTAACCTACTTCCGGTATTTCGCAACGCTTTGGCTGATCACATTACCCCCGTTTAAATTCGGGTTTCCTGTCTCATGACTACGATGAAAAAATGAAAGTATAGTGACTATATTTAAAAAAGACGCAAGTTTCAATAGTTCTCCGTGCCGCAACTACAATATTTATTTGACATAATACAAATTTTATGTACATATTATATAATTGTATTTGCTGATTTTTTTCTAGATTTAAAAATATCGGCTGTACGACTTGCTACAGCGTCGATTGCTGCCCGAATTGTTCCACGATGTACGACGTGGCGTCTGGTGCATTGATCTGAAACATCAGAGCGAAGAAGTTTTAGATTTCTAAGACCCACGCGCTCTATGTAAACCTAAAAAATCCAAAAAAAAGTGAAATTTCGAAAAATGCCACGATTTTGAAAAAATGTTCTATTTTTCGTTAAATTTTTACTATAATATGTGTTAATAAAAAAATAGTTAAGAATAATCAAGGAACTTTAGGGTCACGTAGACTGGAATTATGTAGTGTCAAAATGTGCAAAATTTCAAAATGATCGATCGCATAGTTTTCGAGTTATCTTGTACGAGGTTCACGAAGAAAGTTTTCAGAAAAACGCGTTTAAAGTTTAGACCAAAAAATATTGTGAGATCCCACTGATCAATCTACGATTCCGCGGCCACAAAGGAGGCCGGGTTGAAATTCCGAACTTTGAATTATCAGAACGCTCAAAACTCCGAATGAATACTGCCTCGAAAGATCAAAACTCCGAATGAATTTTACACGAAAGACCAAAACTTCGAAAATCTGAACACCGTCAAAATAATTCGGCTATGGAAGTTTTAAAAGGTTTCAAAATTTTCAACAAATCGACGAATTGGATTATGAATTATGGCCGAAAAAAAAAAACGAAAAACAAGAATAACTTTTTTTCGTTTTGAGCCTTAGTTTTGGATTTACAGCGCTTCGAAGAGAAAAAAATGTATTTTTCCGATTTTCGATGTAAATCGAATTTTCCGCGTGTTTTACATTGTTTCGTCGTACTTTGTCGTTGATTTAACAAAGATTTAAAAAATGGCTGCAGATCATTAGCGTTATCCAGAATACACCACGTGGAGGTTGTCTGCATTGGTATTCTTTGGCCCTGAAAAGGGCTGTTTGTTTCTTTGCGTTTAAGGCGAAGTAGAATATCTACCACGTGACATATGAGTGCGAGAGAGATAGCTGAAATTTTCGAACAGAGATTTCTCAGAGATGAATAATATTTAGGACAAAAGGAAATCATCAAGCTCTGCGTCAGGAAAGAAACTAAAAAATTTAACCATCTATGAGAAAATTGGGTTGGAAAATTTGTGAGGTTATGTTGGCCTTGTACATGTCCTTAATACATACAGTAGAACCAACTAAAACGTAGCTTTCTATTTATTTTTCGATTTACTTGTTAGTGAAATATTCTGTTCTTGTTTTTTTTCTCGACGTAAACCAGTTAAGGCGTTAGGCCACAGTAACGGGTATAAAATGATGCACGAATTTAACAATTTTTTTCGTATGAAACAGTGATTCACTCATAAAATTAATTACACATCTATTTAGTATGAATATCAAGCTGTGAGAAAATATATATATTTTTTTCGATGTACAAAATGGCCGACTACTCGAAACAGTTTTTTTTCCAATTGGCGTGACAAATAACTTCAACAATTTTCACCCAATTTACTTCAAATATAAAAGTTATGTTCCTAATTTCATATCGCGGAGAAGTACGCACGGAATTTCTGATTAATCGAAAACTTTTCATTTTATGAGCAGTTTATGAGCAGTTATAACGAAATTTTTCACTGAAAATTCATTTCTTAAGTTCAAATACCTACAACTTTTGAATAAAACAATATTTTTTAAATTCCGTACGTACTTTTCTAGGTATTCTAATGTAGATTGACGAGAATTTTGGTTTTCTTTCTAGGTAAAAAATTGTGGATGCTAAATGTCACGCCGCGGAGCGCCTAAAAAAGGATAACAAAAGAAAATATTAGTAGTCGACCATTTTGTACATCGAAAAAAACATATATATTTTCTAGCAGCTTGATATTCATACTAAATAGATGTGTAATTAATGTTATGAGTGAATCACTTTCTCATACGAAAAAAATTGTTAAATTCGCACATGGTTTTATACCCGTTACTGTGGCCTAACGCCTTAAGGGGTAAGGCCACTGTAAATTTTTTGAAAAATCGATTTTTTTTTATTGGCTTAAAAAATAGTTTTCGCAATTTTTATATAATAGTTTTCAAAAAACTATATCGCACTTTCTATATAATAGTTTTCAAAAAACTATTCGCAAAACTTTAAACGCGTTTTTCTCGAAACATGGTTTTTCAAAATGGCACGCAGCATAACTCGAACAATTTTCATTTTTTTTACTTGAAATTTTAACCAGATGTGAACATTTACATTATCTTGAGAATGTCGATCGGAATTTTCAAGAACTTTATTTATCTTCAATTTCGGGAGCAAAAAATTAGTGAAAAAACCTTTTTTTTTGGGCCGTTACAGTGGCCTTACTCCTTAAATCGTTTGATAACGAATACATCGTAAAATGTCCTGTAAGCTCTAAAGGAGGCCAAAATCGCGATTTTTTTATTCCTAAAAAAGTGTTTCTTTAGGGCCAATTATGAATAATCCACGGTCAAATGAAGGCGCCAGAGATATCGTAATCGTGACGTTCTGATAATTCGAAGTTCGGGATTTCAACCCGGCCCCATTTTGAATCTCGGAACATTAAAACTCGGAATTTCAACCCCCCCCACCAAGTAGCAACCCAGCTTTCACGAGATCTTCATTTCCGGCCATAACCTCTTCCTTAAAGGCATCCCCCTTAAAGTGCGTAAGGGGGCGTCGGAGGTGCGCGTCGTCCATGCAAATCGAGAAATCTCTCGCGATCATGCTCGCGCAAAATTTCCGGGGTCGGGTACGAATTTTTTGCGTCGCGGAGAGGTCGCGCGACGCGAGAGCGGTTGCTCCTGCGTGTAGAGCCATGAAAGGAAGAGCGAGACAGGGCGAGAGAGCGAGAAGGGAGCGCGAGAAGGAAACAAGGAAAAAGTGCGATGGAGGGAGGAAGAGAGTGAGAGCCGAGCAAAAGAGAGAGCTCTCTCGCGCCCAGAGGGTTCGCCGTATCGTTTCGCAGCGTCCGTTCGTCAGTCGCGCACCGTCGACGCCAGATCGCGAATCAATTTCTCATCGACACGGACCAAATAGCCACCCCCCTCCCGCGCTTCTCTCATATTCGTCCTCCTGAATTCGCACGCGTTTTTTTTCCAACCTACATTCGCTCTCGATCGAGACGTTATCCACGCGGAATAATCGAAATTTGTACAAAATTTCACCAGCGACGACTAATCGAGGACAACGAAAAACGTGTACCAGTGTATACATTATCGTACGTTACAAAAGATCGTAAGGGCCGCGTTGGTTCGTCGAAGAGGATGGAGAACCGGCTGATGTTCGCGACTCTCATCGCCGTCTTTCTGGCAATCGCGATGATCCACGTCGCGTCTGCGCAAACCTTCGGTAACTACCCTCTTTTCGTCTTTTCGTTTTTTTTTTACATCCCCGGAAATTCTCAACACTCAAAGCGTCCGTCGAATTCTCGAAGGAGCGAAGTACGTGTTGGAAAAATAGGTCGATACGCTGGAGATAGAAAATCGACATCTACCGGTTTTTTTTTTCGTTCTACATCCGCGAGGCGGTTGTGCAATTCGATCGAGATTCCGCGCGACAGGCGAGTGGAAAGTGTCTATGAGGAACGATTTTCGCTCGAGCGATTTTCCTCTCGTTCGTTGGCTCGCGCGATCCGATTTCTTCGCAATGATCGCCGCGCCAGTGAGTCACGAACGCGAGAAAATCAGCCGACACGATCGTAGCGCTTGAAGGATTCATTTCTAAGGGGTTAGGCCACAGTAACGGGTATAAAATCATGTGCGAATTTAACAATTTTAGAAAATTGGTAAGTTCTGTTAGAAAATATATATTTTTTTTTTCGATGCACAAAATGACCGACTACTAATATTTTCTTTTGACATTTAGCATCCACAATTTTTTACCTAAAACAAAAAACAAAAATTCTCGTCAATCTATATTAGAATACCTAGAGAAGTACGTACGGAATTAAAAAAATATTGTTTTATTCAAGAGTTGTAGGTATTTGAATCGAGTTGTAGGTATTTGAATGAATTTTCAGTGAAAAATTTCGTATAAAACTGCTCGTAAAATGAAAAGTTTTCGATTAATCAGAAATTCCGTAAGTACTTCTCTGCGAAATGCAATTAGGAACGTAACTTTTCAATTTGAAGTAAATCGAGTGAAAATTGTTGAAGTTATTTGTCACGCCAATTGGAAAAAAAGTGTTTCGAGAAAAACGCGTTTAAAGTTTTAGGTACTCTATGGCCGTGCCAGAGGTGGGCTTACGTTATACGCTCAAAGTGGGTGAAAAAAAATGTCTTGCTATAAATCAAATAGTAACTTATTCTTATGACGATAAAGCACCGTTTTAGCGAAAAAAATCAATTTTTTGAAAATTTTACTGTGGCCTTAACCCTTAAAGGGCATGTACAAGGTCAACATAACCTCACAATTTTCCAACCCAATTTTCTCAGAGATGTTCAATTTTTTTTAGGAAAAACAAAGCATTATGCCCTGGAGAATTTCCTTTTGCCCTGAATATTATTAATCTTTGAGAAATCTCTGTTCGAAAATTTCAGCTATCTCTCTCGCACTCATATGTCACGTGGTAGATCTTCTACTTCGCCTTAAAGATATTCGTCCTTTTTTCATTCTCGTATCGAAGCTCGTTCTTTTTTTCGCATCTCATCGTTTTTTCATTCTCGATCGAAGTTCCACTTGTAAATTTCTTCGCTACGACGCTTCGGAGAGCAAAAAATGGGTGAAATCTTCGACGAATTAGTAACGATCTCTCGTGAGAAATCGAGTATCCCGACGCATGCGATATCCACCGCTGACACGTCGCGGCCATTCGCGCTACGATTTCAGCGCTCGCGATTTTCCGTGAGAAATTCTGCGCAACGTTGGTCGCGATTTTATGTAACTTTAGCGCGCTAGGGACACGGAGCGGAACTCGCGGAAGCTTCGAAATTGAAGTTTTTTTTTCTCTCCCGAATGTACGTAAATAAAAACAAAGGAAAAGCGTTCGTCGCTGAAACGAACTCTTCTCGAAGGATTCTTTGGTTAGATTCCTTTTTTTCCGGTCGATCTGCAAATTTTATCGATGCCATAGTACTCGACTCTCGATTTCTACTTGTGGAGGCTAGGTATCAAGAAAGTCTCGAAGCTCCTTCGCTCGTGTTTCAACGAACAGGAAAGATGATAAAAACGTGCAAAAGAATGCCTTTGTGCTCTCTCGTCGTATTGAAATTTGCAATGTACACGAGCGCGCGAAGGTGTTCGATGTGTGTACAAACATCGCTTGATAACCGGGCAGTGTGCGCGTGCGCGCTTGTGACTCTGCGGGTTCGAGGCTCGAAAGGCGATATTGTATTTCTCCATTGTTTCCGCACACTTGCGAAACATCGGAGAGCGCCGATTATTGTTGCGGATTTTACGAGCGAGATTGGCCGACTGGCTGTACGGAACGTGACCAGGCGAATAACAGTTTGCACGTTTTTTTTAAATTCAGAATACGTTTGTCATTTTATTATTCCGCGAATCTTCCGAATACATTTTGTATGATCAGAGAGGAAAAAAATTAATTTAAAAACTTTTTTTACATCCATTTGACAAAAAAACATGACTTTTTTTATTGAATCGAAAAAAGAATGGCGTTGATGTTTGCATCATTGGAATGCAACGAAGATGATTTTGGTTTTGTTTCGAAAATTTCCTTTGGCAGATTAAAGCTACGAAAATCACGAAAACATTTTTAAGGATTTTTATTTAGCAATATACAATAAATCTGCAAAATATGATTTTGGATAATGATGAAAATAAGAAATTAATAAGAATTTTCGTTCCGCTCCAACGATGCAAACTTCAGCCCCAAAAAAAAGATCGGGGTGTAGTTCCGAAAAGCCCATACCGCCGATTAATTTGGAATTTCGTGTACCCGTGTATTTTTACTTTCTGATCACGATTATGGTAGTCAAAATACCCGGAAATTTGATTTTCAAGGTCAAAACTCACAAAAACTAATTTTTTAAAAGTTTTTCCATTTTATTTCAATATATGCTGATCTTAGAGAAGAATGTTTCATACAAAAATTGTAGCCTATAAAAAGATTGATCTTTTAGGTTCTATACAGTTTTTGTCTAAAACCATTCTGCTTCGAGAAAAATCGGATAATGTTCCAATAAGTACATTTTGCTAAACTCCATTAGTTTCGATATTATCTACTTACGCACTCTACCGCGGGAAGGTTGGAGTTTAGTCTTTAAGATGCATGTTTATTTTCTTGCTTTTTTTTGTATTTTATTTCATTTTTTGTATTCTTTTTCGTTATTCTTATATTTTATTTTTAGGTTTTTTGTATTTGATTTTATTTTTTGCTTTTTTGTATTCTTTTTTTGTTTATTTTAAATATTTTCTTTTCTTTTCGGCTTTTTAAAAATTTTATTGTATTTTTTCCTTTTTTTGTTTGCGTTTAAAGACTAAGCTGCACTTTGAAGACTGATCTCCAACTTTCCCACGGTAAAGTGCGTAAAATGAAAATATCGAAACTCATGGAGTTTAGCAAAATGTACTTATTCTAGCGTCATACCATTTTTCTCGAAACAGAATGCTTTTAGACAAGACCGATATAGAACATAAAAGATCAATCTTTTTATAGGCTACAACTTGTGTGGGAAACATTTTTCTCTAAGAGCAACATTTATTAAAATAAAATAGAAAGACTTCTAAAAAAATCAGTTGTTGTGAGTTTTGACCTTGAAAATCAAATTTTCCAGATTTGAAAAACTCTATTTGACTCTATTTGAACTCAGGAAACTTCTGAGTCAATAATGCGTAACCATGATGTATTTTCATTTCCCGCAATCGATTATGAAGCGAAACCAGCGGCAACGCCGCCCTCGTAGGCAAGCCCAACATAACCTCACACACGTTCGAACCGACTTTTCTCCCAGACGGTCAAGTTTTGACACGACAAGCAGAGCATAAAGCTCTGTAGAATTCACCGGCGCACAGCTCGACGACTTTCCTTTGCCCTAAATATTATTCATCTCTGAGTAATTTTTGTTCGAAAATTTCAACTATCTTTCTCGCGCTTACACGTCACGTGGTACAGCCTCCACGTCGCCTCAAACTTTCATCGAACGTACGCGAGTCTGGAAAAAATTGTCGTTGTCCTCAAAACTGGGGCTCCGCAAGGCCTCTGTTAGGACTCCGCCAAAAAAAAAACAACTTTATATCTCCCAATAAATGGAAATAATTTCATCAATTTACAGTGGAATTAATACATAGTTATGTAAAGTACCCATTTTTGTACGATTTTCGGCAAGAGTACGATATCCGGGGCGCCAAGATTTGACGGTGAATTTAGGGTTATCGAGTGAAAGTAAACAAAATATGAATAGTTGTAAAAGTTGATATTTCGCTTATTTTGCGTTCAAATTACAATTTTTCGATAGTTATAAAAAATGACGATTTTTTCGAATTTGAAAATGTCAAGCAACATCAGGCAAGGTAACTTGGAAGTTTATAGTTTCAACAGTGTCTCCGAAGCCAAAAATGTATTTTAACCCCCTATAGTCACACCTTCTAAAAATAACCTTATAGTCACACGGGGTGTATTACACCCCACCCACTTTGACGAGTGAAAAAATCATGCAAAAATTGCAAAAAAAAGGTTTAAAAAATTCTACAGTCTATTTTCAACCTTTTTTTGCAAGACTGCATAAATTATTTTCCAATCGCTTATTTTTTTCTAATAAAAAAAAATTATTGAAAAAAAAAAAATTCGGAAAAAATGACTTTTTTTACAAAAATTCGTATAACTTTCTTAATTTTTGGCTAAAAAAAAATCATTTGATATACCTGAAAGATCATGTTTTAAGGTAAGGAAGGTGGAATAATCGTCCGCTTCAAAAAGTATATTTATTTAAATATCTGAAGCGCGGACTTTTCTGAAGAAAATTATACTCCAATTTTATTCAATTTATTGATATTTTATTATCAAAAAAATTTCAAAAAAATTTACATGGTAACTACAAGTGTTCTTAAACTTATTTTATAGTTATTTTTTTTTACTCGATGCCCATCCCGCAATCAATGCAAATGTATGCCGTATACCTGTCGCACATAGCTCGTTCGCACGATGGGCATTGCATACAACTTTTTCTGTCGCTCCCTCGGGGACATAAAGTACATCTCGATTGTTTATCCAATCTGGGACGCTTGTTATCAGTGTTTCTAGCTTCCCGAACATTTAAAATGGCATTAATACCGGTTTTTAAATAATTTTGGAGTGAGCTCATGGTGCACCGTTCTTGCAGGTGCGGTTTTATCAGGTCCATATACAGCGATTTTAAACATTGCTCCATGGTTACTTTCTCAAGCCGATTGTTTCGATTGTTGAGACATTTCAATAGTATTCTCGCGTTTACCGCGGCTTGGTCGAGAATACCAAAGAAATATCGCATCGGCCAGCGGTTCGTTCGCCGATTTTTTGAGAAAAAAAAAATAAAAACATTACAAACATTTTTTTAGTTACTTACTGCGGTAAATTGACACAAAATATTCACAAAAAAAACTCGCTCCAAAAACAATTTTTTTAGCACAGTAGTCACATGGGGTGTGGCGCACCCCAGATTCTCGTACACTCCGCTTCAATCAGCTGTTCAAACAATACCAACGGGCCCTTTCAAATAGGACCGACTCGGCGCCCTTCTTGAAGGTTCAAATAGCCTGTAGATGGCAATACTAGGCCCATTTTCGAAAAATTTCGGATCGGAATCCGAGGTTGAAAATGGGCTGGGGTGTATTTTACCCCGTGTGACTATTAGGGGTTAAATATCACTAACATGTTTTGCTCGCTTATAAGTGCGACTAGACGGAAAGTAAAGTAGTACTTTTAATCGCTAGGAATCCGAAGAAGGATTAAAAGTGTACGGTCCATCTCTCTTCGGACTTGTGAGGCTCTAAGTTTACGTAAAATATATCGTTTAGTAATTTTGTGTCGTAATTATATGGAACAATTCTTATTGTTACAAATAAACAGAGAATATGAATAAATAAAGCATTGTAATCTTGGAATTTATGTTGAAAATCATATAAATACTACGTTTGGTGGTATTTATATGATACCACTAAACAAACCCAAACAAAGAAATACTTTTTGAAGCTCGCCCGGTCAATTTCCATTATTTGCGATAAAATAAAGATATTGTACCCATAAGCCAACAACGATCGTTGCATTTTGGCGTATTTCCAATTACCGCTAATAGCGTTCATAATTCCTTAAGGGGAAGTACCTGAGTAAACGGCGAGAAAAACAGGTAAACTTCGGGAATTTTTATCTCAAAAACTAATGTTTCGATTGGATCCGGGTTTTTTTTATTGGAAAATATGTACATTGCGATATGTTTAGGAATTTTTTAAAATAAATTCGTTGACTGGAAGCGATTCAAACGCGATTATCTCGAAACATAGTTTTCAAAGTCGGCGCCAGATTTATCTCGAAAACGGCTTGTTCGATTTTGTCCAAATTTGGATACAATATTCTTCCATAGTTTTTCCCGTTCGCTACGTAGGATTTTTTGAAATTTTCATTTTTGACGCAATTGCGACCGTTTTAATTGAACATTCATTTTTCGTTCGCAATTCCCGACGATTTTGGATTGCATACACATTGCATAAAAAATCAATGGTTCGATCAAATGAAAAACCCCTACGTGGCGAACGAGAAAAAATATCGAAGAATATTATATCCAAATTTGGACAAAATCGGACAAGCCGATTTTGAGATACATCGGGCACCGACTTCGAAAACTATGTTTCGAGATAATCGCGTTTGAATCGCTTCCAGTCAACGAATTTATGTTAAAAAATTCCTAAATATACCTCAATGTACATATTTTCGAATAAAAAAAAACCCGGATCCAATCGAAACATTAGTTTTTGCGATAAAAATTCCCGAAGTTTACCTGTTTTTCTCGCCGTTTACTCAGGTACCTCCCCTTAAGGAAGCCAAAACGGCAATGTTTTTTATTCTTGAAATTTCCATTATTTTCGTTCAAATATCAAGAGTCAAGGTTCAAAACTTGGTGCCCCGGAGATCGTACTATCGCCCAATTTTCATTTAAAAATAAACATAAAACCAGGTTTTGCTTATTTTAGGGTTCCGTAAAATATTTAGTGTGTCAAAAGGGTCGTCAAAAAAGTTTGAGAATCGCTGCTCTAAACATTCATCGGCAAAACTGAAACTCGTCGAAATATTTCCAAAAGTTTCGTCCGGTGTTACAGCGAGTCCTTTTCGCGTTCGTTGATTTATCAGAGGTCACGATGGAACTCCGCGGAGCGGAGCGCAAAGTGAGAGAAAGGTCGCCGAGAGATACAGCAGAACCGGGCAAAGCGATAGTTTGTTGCATACCCGCGCGTTCCGACAAAAGCGTTGAAGTCTCCGGTGTTCGCATAAACGGAACGGTAAAACTAGCCGACTCGTTTGTATATAGGGTGATCCACGAGAAGTTGGTCACTCGAAAACACCTATAAATATTAATTTCGGACGAAGAGGTCAACGACTAAATTCGAACGGTTTGTCGATGTCTACATTTTGGTAGCCTTAGATTTGTTTGCGGGTCGTGGAGATGTCAACCTGATTTAGAGCATGGATACCGGTTTTCGATGACATCGAAAAAACCGGAATATCGCACCAACATCCGATATTGGACTCGAATAATACCGATACTTCGATGTCAGAGTTGAAAAAATTATTAATATTATTATTGTTTCCATTTACGTTACTTTTACTTGATTTGTTAAAAAATACGTTTAACAACCTTAAAATATTATAACCTACTTTCTGTTTGCGAAGTGTCAATTTATATATCCACGAGTGTGGAATTAGAAAGGGCCTTTTCTTTCACGGCTTACACCTGCAATAAGGTAAGGTCGTCTCTGAAAGACGAAACATGACCTCTTTTTTGCGTCATTGTTTCGACAATCTCAGTCTCGTTAATTAAAGTAGTCCTAAGGCCAGGCATCAATTCATAGGATTTTCATAATTTTGTTTTGAGCTTCACTAAGTATTATAATAATCGTCTCTGTAAAATTTCAGGGTCGTTCATCGACCTAATTACAGAGACAAAAAAAAATTAAAATTGTGTATTTTTGTGAAGGAATTCCGAGACGACATACAAAAACCCTATTTCCGGTCGCTATAATAGTGTACATAATAGTGGGAATCCGTCAGATTCTTAAAAATAATCAGATTTGCAGATTTAACGTTAAATTTTGTTTCAAATAACTATTTAGTTATTCAAAAATGGTCAAAAATATTCATGAATTTTTCGGATTTTTTTTTAACGTTGATCGCTCAGAAAGCACCGAAAAAAACATACTTCCACTGCGGGTGATAGCTTGACATTTTTTACATATAATCGCGCATTTTTGGGATTTTTTTCAGATTTTTAAATTGCGTTTTTTTTTGCGAATTTTTTTTTTTGACCTAGGTTTGTTTCGAAAAATGTAAAAAAAATCAGGGTGTCTTTTAGAGTCAATGGAATCAGGTTAAAAAAAAAATCAAATTGGCGGGAGGCAGGAGAAAAGTCCGTCCGATTCACGTGGAATACCTCATATACTATTGCTACTACAACTTTCATCTTCACTTTCAAGCTTCCAACGATTTTAATCAAAGTTCCCTGTAAATATCGGAAAATATCGAAATGCGGGTATTCCGATGTTACAACTTGTTGATATCGAAATAATACCGTTTATAGAAAAAGGCTCCGATAGTCCGAGCCCTCACCCGATTTCAAGCTCACCTTCACGGCTCGAAAGGGAAACCCCGTTTTTGTACTGACCAGAAATGTAGAGCACCGAAAAACAAAAGCAATGACCTACAATAGCATGCCCTTGGGACGAACCTCGAATACAAAAAAATCTGTAAAATGGTAAACCAAGAGAATATTAATTAATTAATGATTGAGAGTAATTAAGATCCATAATCAACAGGCCGCACATGAAAATTAAAGTAAGCGCGAAAGTGGGAAATGAAAACAAAGGAATGCTGCAGAATCATTCATGTAGAAATCTTATCGTAAAATGAGTCGCGGTTAATCGACAAAATCTTGCACATGTTTGCAATAAAAACATCATTTGCATCTGAAACCATCGGTTGTCTTGATCGCCTTGCTTTCATTGCCGTTGTGCAATTTTTTTGTATTTTAAGGTCATCCCAAGGTCATGTTGTAGATAATTGGTTTTGTTTTTGCCCTCTACATTTGTGGCTTATAAAAAGGGGGTTTCCCTTTAAGAGGTTAGGCTACTGTGACGACCCGAAATTCAGGGTTGTTTAGAAAAATTAATTTTAAAACAATAAGTAAGATGATTGATAAATCGTTTCGACACTTATTTGTTTGTACATTAACAAAGTTGTGTACCAAATTTCATAAAAATATATTGATAATTGAAGAAGTTATAAACAATCTCGTGAAGGACCGTTGAACGTAAAGGGCTCAACGGTGTACTTGATTTTCGCCCCCCCCCCCTTCCCGATTTATCTGAAACGAAAACACGAGTTTTTTCTTCAAATATATAATATTAGCCAAGATTTGGACGAGCTTTTTTTGATATAGTGTTTGAATGACCAAAACAAATTTGAATTGTTTTTTTTTCGTTTTTTTTTTATACGAAAAATGACATCTTTGTTAATAACTAATGAAAAAAAAATGTTAAGAAGAAAACCGTTGGTCAAGACTAAACTACTATTGCACTGAATAAGTGTACCAAATTTCAAGTCAATAAGTTGATTAGACGTCGAGAAAGAGTATACACCGTTTTGAAAAAGAAGGTTAAGGCCTTAGGCCACAGTAACGGGTACAAAATCATGTGCGAATTTAACAATTGTTTTCGTCTGAAAAAGTGATTCACTCATAAAATTAATTACTCATCTTTTTAGTATGAATATCATGCTGTTACAAATTTTTTTTTTTTTTTTTATAAAATGAAACGTTTTCGATTAATCGGAAATTCCGTACGTACTTCTCTGCGAAATGCAATTAGGAACACAAATTTTAAATTTGAAGTAAATCGAGTGAACATTGTTGAAGTTATTTGTCACGCCAATTGGCAAAAAGCTATTTTAAGAAGTTTCAAGTAGTCGGCCATTTTGTACATCGAAAAAAAAAATATATATTTTTTCTAACAGCTTGATATTCATACTATATAGATGTGTAATTAATTTTACGAGCGAGTCACTTTTTCATACGAAAAAAAAATTGGTAAATTCGCAAATGATTTTATATCCGTTACTGTGGCCTGAGGCCTTAATTCCTCCACTCGAAAAAAATCTGAGGATACGAAGATGTAGACATTGACGGATATTTCAAATTTCGTCTCCGACTTTTTCGTCCAAAGTCAATATTTATAGGGTGATCAATATTTTCGAGTGACTAACTTCCAATGAATCACCGTGTATATACAGGGTGTCCCACATCCCTGCCACCCGAAATAACTCGGTAATTATCGACGTCACAAAAAAATGTTCCAGACAAAAGTTGTACGGTATGAAGGTGGCCATCAAATTCGACCAATTTTTTTTATCTCGGTGGATGCGCTGACGCACAGTGAAGATCACCTCCCCTTTTTCAAATGGAACGGTACATTTTTTCAAGGTTGAAGGTCATTCAAGGTCACCTATTAAAATGACATACGAAATTAAATATTTCGGATCACTACCAAATATTTGGTAGTGATCCGAGATATTTAGATTTGTATATTCGATACTGACCTTGAATGACCTTGAACGACTTTGACCCCCAATGTATCTTATGCGGCTTGAGGTGCTCCACAAGACGGTTGAAAAAAATGTGCCATTCCATTTAAAAAAGTAGAGGTGACCTTCACTGTGCGTCAACGCCTCCACAGAAATAAAAAAAAAATGGTCGCATTTGATGGCCCCCGTCGCACCGTACAACTTTTGTCTGGAACATTTTTTCGTGACGTCGATAATTACCGAGTTGTTTCGGGTGGCAGAGATAGGAGGGACACCCTGTATATGCATATGTACATTTCGTAAAGTTATGACGTTGATGTACACGAGAATAGCGCGCATACCGATAATGCAACACACACGTTATACAGTGTAGGAGGGTAATACGAGAAGAATACGTGGCGGCGAATGCTCGGACACTAGCCTAGCGTAACGACACTACGAAGCGAGCGCGATGCCGGCCTTCTCGCATTTTATGTTAGTTTTGTTATGTAGTTTTTTTTTAATACCGTACACCACGTAACGAGTAATTTTCCGGTGCGTATTAACGCGATCCTCGTTCCAGCTGGTTTCATTTGAGAACGAGATTTTTCCATCGCGATGTATGACGCAACGAAATAATGAGAAAACATGCGAAGAAGGTATTTAAATTGGGTCGGTTGAGCCGAACGAATATGGCTGATTGCTACCACCTCGTCAGCTATTTACGTCGCGGCGCCATTTTTTTCCGTCTTGACCCCGATAAGTTGCAAATGTTCGTTGGGAAGTAAACAGTAGATGATAATGTTTTCTGAACGTTTGGATCTCTGCGTACTTTGGTCGCGTTTGCATCGCGAACTTCAGTGCGGTCGACACTAAATGGACGCGGGCTCAGCGCCGCAACAAAATGGCCGATCTCTGATGCGTTGGGGGCAGCCCCCTGACACTGGGTGCTATTCCTATGGCAATAAATTACTCGCGTGTTATCCGGGATGGTTGATTACGCTACAGTCCACTTCGTGGCGCTAGTAGTCATCTGCTCGGTTTCTTTTACGCATGCGCGTTCCATGCTCGATATAATAACATTTTCGGAGTATTTGGAGTTTTACGCGTTTTACGGTTGTGTCGTGACTTGTGGCTTGTGAGTAAAATAAAATCTTCAGAATATTTTAAATGTTAAAAATCAATCCGCGATCGGTGAAGTGTATTTTTGTTTACCATGACATACCTTCTGTATTGTGTGTAGGTTATAATTATGAAACGACGATAAGCGGCAATTGATAATTTAAAAATTATTCAAGGAAAATAAATATATTTATATGTATCGATTTATTTCTTTAAATTTTCATGCTTGTTAAGAAATGGACACCCTCGCATACACTTACTTCTTGGTCTCTAACTGCCAAAAAACAAATACATCTTTAATTAGATAATTTCAAGCGATTAAAATAATCATATTATAATAATGATTATAATAAACATTTTCTCCATTGATTGGTGGGTTCGGCTGGTTCACAGGCTATAGGGCATATCATATAGTTATCGAGCAGGTGACTACTAGCGCCACACGTAGCAGCGATTGAAAATAAAAACGACGGACATTACGCGAGCCATGTATGAGGTATGACTGATCGTGACAGGGGGCTGGTTGGGGGAGACTACCAGTCTAGAGCCCGGAAAAAGGGGAAATTCGACAATTTCTTACGGATAGCCAGTCGATAGAATGTAAATTCCGTTTGGTGGACTTTGTTTTACATATCTTCAAGTATCTTGGCGAATTTTTTCATAAGATCTCATAACAAAATGGCGGCGCTGAAGCTGGGTGAAGTGAGTTATCTTCGCCCGATCGTATTCTGTGGCCGGCGAGAATTCTTCTCCAATTTGTTTACCTCGGATGATAAAGCTAATGAATTTGAGTTTTTGATAAGATTTGCCTTCGAATTGCGCAGGGAAATCGAAAAACGACGATTTAAAAAAAAAATGCGCAAGTCTGAAAGAAAAATTGTTTTCGGTAAAATGTCACTGTAAGGTATTTTAATGGAAAAATACTTTTATGGAAAAATGGTAGAAATTCATCGTTTTGTCCGGTCTCCAGACCGGTAGTCTCTGTTGCGTCTACGTTACGTATTTTCAGCACGGAATCCGTAGTCCGGGGCAGGGCTATTATGGTTCGTAGTTTGCGTGGAAATGAAGAAAGTGAGGTGCTCTCCCTATTACGGAGAATCGAAGCGTGTGAAAATATGAGATCGTTCACGTGAGACAACTCGAAACAATATTTGTTTGCTTCGAAAACCGATGTGCGCATGCGTGAATCGTTACGCTGTAGCTGCACGTTGTAGCAAAATACTAGCAATTGTGCTTACTTTTGCTATTCTTCGACATTCTTTTGTGAGCTATAGGGTGTCTTAAAATGACCTGACATTTTAGTTTATTAATAAAACGTATTATTTATTTGAAAAGTACGGATATTTTTGTTTTAATAAAAGGTACAAAAATGGGGGTTATGTGTGGAACGCAATATCCGATAAATGGCCGCCTCGTCTCTGCAAACGTTCACTTTTTATGAGGTTGAAGTTTGCATCGTTGGATCGTAACGAAAAATTAACATTTCTGAATTCCTTTAATTTCTTTTCGTGAATCAGGCCTACCAAAATCTTTCAACCACTTTAAGAAATATTTGTTTAGCGATCTACAATATAAATTTATCAAAAAGATCTTCTGTATTAATAAAAATATAGAAAATAAAATGTGAAAAAGTACTTTCGTTGCGTTCCAACGATGCAAACTTCAACACCATCACTCGTTTGACGAAATTTTCAATAACATTTTGGCATAATTGCGGACTAGTCTCATTAATGGTGCGTCCAATTGCTTTCTTGGGAGGCGCGTTGAAATTCCGACCTTTGAATGCTCCGACGGTTTAAAATTCCGAATTTTGATGACCCGAAATTCAAAATGGGGCCGGGTTGACATTCCGAACTTTGAATGGTCAGAACGCTCAAAACTCCGAAAGAATACTACCCCGGAATATCAAAACTTCGAAAGAATTTTACACGAAAGACCTAAAACTCCGAAAATCTCAATACCGTCAAAATAATTCGGCTATGGAAGTTTTAAAAGTTTTAAAATTTTCAATAAATCGACGAATTATTTCAAGATTTTTTTTTTAAGAAGTGATTTTGCGCCAATTTTGAAATTTGTCTAGACAATGTTATACGGTCTACATCATTTACAGTCAACTGTGTAGACTTTCGCTGGCATAATCTTGACATGATGGCCGGGTTGAAATCCCGAACTTTGAATGCGTCGACGGTTTAAAATTCCTAATTTTAATGTTCCGAAATTACAAGGTTCCTCAAGATCGTGCCAGCGAAAGTCTACACAGTTGACTGTAAATTATGTAGAACGTATAGCATTGTCTAGACAAACTTCAAAATTGACGTGAAATCACTTCTTAATAAAAAAAAATTCTTGAAATAATTCGTTGATTTATTGAAAATTTTGAAACTTTTAAAACTTCCATAGCCGAATTATTTTGACGGTCTTCAGATTTTCGGAGTTTTGGTCTTTCGGGTAAAATTCTATCGGAGCTTTGATCTTTCGGGGTAGTATTCCTTCGGAATTTTGAGCGTTCTGATCATTCAAAGTTCGGAATTTCAATGGATCATTGGCACACAATTTTCCTTCCCGAAAGCCCCAAAGAAAGTAGTCCAATAGCGTTCAATCGCACGATCTCGGTGGCCAATTCACATCGCACCGGCGCGAGATAACACGACCATGAAACTTCGTCTGAAATAACTGGCATTGTTTCGCCCGCAGTGTGGCAGGTTGCGCCATTTTTTTGAAAGAATATGTCTTCCAAGTCCATGCCGTTTACGCCATTCATCGGATATTGTGTTCCACACATAACCTCCATGTTTGTACCTTATATTAAAATTAAACATTCGTACTTTTCAAATAACTAACACGTTTTATTAATAAATTGAAACGTCAGGTCATTTCGAAACAGCCTTCACTTTCAGTAGAGTTCAAAGATGTGGATATTTGAATCCACACGTTGTCCTGTACACAAGAACGTTCGATAGGTTATAATTTTTTGATACACGATGAAAAAACGGTGTCCTCTCCACTTGCGTCTGTATTTAAGGAGCTTGGAGCGTTAGCCACAATCCAAGATAAAAACAAATGCATATATATGTTATTGTCTAGACTGTACTGAGTCTGTACGATTTTTTTTGCATTTTTTTCACCACAAAATACCAGAGATAAAAAATAGTTTAATGTATGTTACTTTATGTGCGTTTAGACGGGCAAGATGTTCACACTACGGATGATATCTGTACAATTTTGTTTTGCTATTTAGCACCGAGATAAACCATTTTTAACAACGGATTACTGCAAACTAAACGTTTGTAAACATTTGAAAAAGAAAATAACCCATCTCGCCCATCGTAAGCCATATATATTCAATATTTAAGCATCAAGGTTTGATGAAAGATCATGAATCATGGCCGGCAAATGAAGGGCATTGTTGCCAACCTCAGTGTCCGCGATGTTGCCGTATGTCGACAACACTTAAGAGGGAATGATACCTCATCGCGGTCGGTATGGTAGAACAATTATAGATTCCCAAAAATCTCGAAAACGGCTCTTCAGATCCCGTCGAAACTTTGCCAAACGACGTCAAATAGATAGACGAACAGCTGTCTTCCCCTCAAATTTTCTGAATTTGAGAAAAAAAACTAGATTTGCTTATGATAAGCCAATCTACATTTTCTTTTCTCAAATTCAGAAAATTTGAGGGGAAGACAGCTGTTCGTCTATCCATTTGACGTCATTTGGCAAAGTTTCGACGGGATCTGAAGAGCCGTTTTCGAGATTTTTGGGAATCTATAATTGTTCTACCATACCGACCGCGATGAGGTATCATTCCCTCTTAACGCCTAAGGCCACTCTAGAGGCCGAAAAACAAGGCTTTTTGGGGATTTTTTTTTCAGAAAAATACAAAAAAATCGAGATTACAATAAGGGTGTTTATCATACATATCAGTGACTGTATACAATATTTTTTTTGAAGCGATTAATTTCGTAGTACGTAAGATTTTTTCGATATATTGATTTTTGGCCAAATGGCGCACTTCTAAAGTGGAAAGTGGACAATTTGTCTAAAAACTCGTTAGATAATTGTTAATAACAAATGAACTATGCAATATTTTTAAAAAATCCTATGTACTTCCATAGACAATGTATTTATCAAGATATATTCAACATTTCAAGTGAATCGGTTGAAGATTGTCTGAGTTATATTTCCGGGCAATTTGAAAAATGCAGTTTTGAGATAAACGCCTTTCAAGTTTTGAGTATTGATCTGCGGACCAGGCGGCCTTGTACTAAAATTCGAAAACCGAGAGTTCGAAAATTCAAAAATTCGAAAACGAAATGTTTCCCGGCCATAATCTTTTGGAACATCATTTTCGAGGTCTTAGGGGACCATCAAATTTATTTTTTAATCGATTTTTCAAAAATTCTTGTGACCTAACCCCTCAATAATCATTGATGGTATAATAAGTAATATCGTCAAATAAATATAAACAGGCATAATTATTAATGACTCAGAATTTCATTCCGAATTGTGCAAAACATTCACTGACGCAATTTTTCATAAGAATCATTGATAATGTTATACTTTTTCAAGTTGGTAGTCACAGCAGTTGTTCTCTTATTCGCGTAATAAAAATATAAGTGTATAATTTTGCTCTTTAATTATATGTTTTATGAAAAAATGAGGTTCTACAGCATAAATCTATACCTCGTATGCAATTTTTTGACGTTCATTGAAAAAAAATGCATCAACCGTCACTTGACTCAACTGGGCCGCTTCAACCTTAACGGTTACCAATATTTTTTTATCGCCCATATTATAACGAAACCAAATCAGTCCACATCACGTTTGCTACCAGGAAAGGTAACTGCCCCAGCGTCTCGCTCTACAACCAACCGTTGCCGAATGGCGAAAAGGTTAAGTACCTAGGAATGCACATGGGCAGAAGACTAACATGGGCCAAACACAACCAAAAGAAGAAAACTGCATCTAAGGCTCAGAAAAATGTATTGGCTTATCGGTAAAAACTCGAAACTGTCCTTGCAAAACAAATTAACGATCTATAGAGCAATACTTGAGCCAATATGGACTTGTGGCATACAGTTATGGGGTACAGCCAGCAACTCAAACATCGACATACTGCAGAGGCTGCAATCAAAAACTCTACGAATAATAACCAGCGCCCCCTGGTACGGGTCCAATAATACCATACACAGAGACCTCAAAATCGACAGGGTCAAAAAAACAAATCCAACGCCTCAGCCAGCGCTACGAAACGAGGATCGAAAACCACCCCAATCAACTAGCTTCAGGCTTACTAACAGAAGACGCAATTACAAGAAGACTCAAGAAATATAAACGGAGGGACCTACAAAATCGATTCCCAGTGTGAAATAAACAGTGAACGAATACTATGAACTGCGCGAGTTGAGTATCACTGGATACCCACCACGATCTTGCCAAATAAATCTGACATCAACCCAATTGCCGAGTGTTAGAAAATAACAGATTGCAATGAAATGGAACAAAATAATAATAATAATAATAATAAGATTAAGACCGAGCCTAACCCCCGGGGGTAGGTGAATGTTTCCCAGTGCAAACTGAGGAAGTGCGTTGCCCGGAGCAATAAAGTCTATTAATAATAAAAAAAAAATTAATAATAATAATAATAATAACTCAGTCTCCCACGTGCAAAATTTTCACGTTCTCGCATAAATAGTAAGATGATTTTTATTTTTTTGCTTTTTTATGATATACATATTGACCCTCGTACACAAACAACTTTGCACCGAACGCTTTAAGGGGTTAGGCCACAGTAACGGGTATAAAATCATGTGCGAATTTAACAATTCTTTTTCGTATGAGAAAGTGATTCACTCATAAAATTAATTACACATCTATTTAGTACGAATATCAAGCTGTTAGAAAAAATATATATTTTTTTTCGATGTACAAAATGGCCAACTACTAATATTTTCGTTGATCTTTTTTTAAAAACAAAAAACAAAAATTCTCGCCAATTTACATTAGAATACCTAGAGAAGTGCGTACGGAATTTAAGAAATATTGTTTTATTCAAAAGTTGTTGGTATTTGAACTTAAGAAATGAATTTTCAGTGAAAAATTTCGTTATAACTGCTCATAAACTGCTCATAAAATGAAAAGTTTTCGATTAATCGGAAATTCCGTACGTACTTCTCTGCGAAATGCAATTAGGAACATAACTGTTAAATTTTACGTAAATCGAGTGAAAATTGTTGGTTATTTGTCACGCCAATTGGAAAAAAGCTGTTTCGAGAAGTTTCGAGTAGTCTGCCATTTTGTACATCGAAAAAAAATATATATATTTTCTAACAGCTTAATATTCATACTAATTAGATGTGTAATTAATTTTATGGCGAATCACTTTTTCATGCGAAAAAGAATTGTTAAATTCGCACATGATTTTATACCCATTACTGTGGCCTAACCCCTACGAATGTTTAGCTGGAGTGAGATATCCTTATACCAGAAGTGTCTCGGGATTTTACATTTTAACTCACCCGATCCCCAATAGCGTGACTAAACTCACGTGAGGTGAAAATGCGAGAAGTGAGAAGCCTCACTCGAGAACCGTAATGAGTCCCCGGAAAGAATCTTACGGACAACAAAATGGCCGATCGCCAATCCCCAAATTTTCGTTCAGTAGAATTCAAGTAAAACCTACCGCGCGGCGGTTGCGCTAATCGCACATGCGTTTGCCGACAATATCACTTCGCGAAACGGTTTGGCGAAATCTCCCTCGGCTCGGAGAACTCGGATCGCGTATAATTCTCTTTGTTTTTCCTTCAGTTGAAAAAAAAAAATGTATACGTTACACGTATTTCGATACGTGGAAATCTCATTGAGCGTGTTGTGCGAGAGCAAGCTTTCGACGCAATCATAAAAATCTTCGTCCTGGGTAACTCGAGACGTTTTCGAGTACATGCCCTCGCGCGGTTCCAGGAACGCGATCGCCGTCACACAGCGGGGCGGTGAGCGGCGCACGTGCTGCTATCGCGCCAGTACGCGAAAATACGAGAAACGGATACAGAGGGCGCGATTGTTGCCGAACAAGAAATAAAAAGCAGTCGCTCTTTCTCGCTCTCTTAAACAGATTGAAACCTCAATAAAAGTTTATTAAAAAAAACACAAAAGGGCAACGATTCTTTTGTATTACGAACTCTTATCGCGGAGAGACGTATTTCATCGTGTGATTATTTACGAAATAAATATGCCAACCGTCAATGGGAATTCGGCACGCATCGAGATTACGGTTACTGATATCGGCTTCGCTATAAATTTTCGTACGCGTCGACTCGCTCACTGGCCAATGTCGAAAACGTCGCGAGCAGAGTTATCGACCGAGCACGAACGCGGGTTCGAGTACGCAATTTTATGAGTGTAGAGTGTAACGATTGTCGATGCCGTTGCTGTAGAAGGCTCGGAAAGTTTTGTAAATTGAGGAGGTTGGAGCGCTCCAGTTGAGTCAAATTACGGTTTATGATTTTTTTTCTCCATACACCGGAAAAAAATGAAGTTTGCGTCGTTGGAGTGCAACGAAATATTTTTTCACTCAATTTCCCAAGTTTTATTTAACATATTCAACCCGCGACCATCTTTTGGGATCTTCATTTAGCGATCTACAATCTAATGTGGGGGGAAGAGAGCGTGGAACACATTTGTGGTTGCAAAGCGGTGAAAGAAAAAATCGGAGCGGAACTAGTGGTAAAACTGGAAGAAGCGCTGGAGAACGAAGGGGGGGGACGAACTAAGGCAAAAATTAGAAGAGTTAGTGAGGAAAAAGCCGGTCAAACAGATATGCGCGTACGTAAAAGAATTTGAGAGATTTACGAAGCAGGTAGCGCGAAGAGAAGGAAATACCGGTGTATAAAAATGTTGCGAAAACGGAAAGCCATGGAAACAAATTGTAAAAAGTGTAAAGGTGAAGAGAAGGTGAGAGGGAGGAGAGATGTAAACACCCTTACAGGGTATACCTTGGAATAAATACTGCTACTACTATTAAAGTATACCTAAAGTTTGATAATTGTAGAATCATTATTTCTTACAAGGAACATCCCTCAGGTGACACCCTTCGATTTTGTTGAAATTTGGATATATTATAAAGCACCGAAAAGTAAGCGATACGTATTTTTTTTATCGGCGGAAAAACGGTTTTAAGGGCTAAAACGCACCCTCAAAAATGGGGATGTTTTTCGTTTTTCGTCGATAACGTTTTAACGGTACGAGATATTAACAAAATTCAAATTGCAACAATTTTTATTTTTTTTGTGCACTATACATTGGAGATAAGAACGATAACGTTATCGACGAAAAACGTAAAACACCCCTATTTTCGAGGCTTCGTTTCACCCATTAAAACCGTTTTTACGCCGATAAAAAAATTCGTATCGCTTACCGTTCGGTGCTTTATAACATATTAAAATTTCAACAAAATCGAAGGGTGTCACCTGAGGGATGTTGCTTGTTAGTTTAAAAGATCTTTCAATATTGCCTATTTTTTCCCTGTCTTAATGTATATCCCGCCTTACAATTTGTTTTGGTTACATAAATACATTTTATTAAAATTTTGTCTGCCTTTCGAAAGTGAGAAAACTTCTTAACTATGTTTTATTTCCGGTGTTTTTTGGTGAAAAAAAAAATTAAAAATTCGTAAAAGCTCAATATAGTCTAGACAATGACACACGCACGCGCGCGCCCACACACACACACACACACACACACACACACACACACACACACACACACACACACACACACACACACACACCAGATTTTGACTTTGTTAAAATCTGGTTTTAACCAGACTACGAAGCCCATACACAAAACTTAGAAAGTTTGTGTAGTATGAAGTTCTAAAAATCCCATTCCGTCGATTAATTTCGAATTTCGTGCACCGATGTATTTCGACTCGCTGATCACGAATATGATAGTGAAAATATCCGCAAATTTGATTTTCAAGGTCAAAACTCATAAAGACTGATCTTTTAAAAGTTTTTCTATTTTATTTTAATAAATGTTGATCTTGGAGAAAAATGCTTTCTACACAAGTTGTAGCCTATGAAAAATTTGATCTTTTACGTTTCATACAGGTTTTGTCCAAAACCATTCTCTTTCGAGAAAAATGCGATAATGCTCCAATAAGTATACTTTGTTAAACTTTACTAGTTTCGATAATATTTACTTACGCATTTTACCGTGGGAAGGTTAGAGTTGAGTCTTTAAAATGCAGTTTAGTCTTTATAACCAAACAAACAAAAAATGAAATCAAATACAAAAAAGCTAAAAATAAAGTAAAATACAAAAAAAAGTAGAAAATAAACATGCACTTTAAAGACATCAAATCATTTGGCCTACCACGTTTCATCGCGTACGTCATACTTTAGGCACTCATAAATTGGAAAGTTGATGAATAAAAAATGATCAATTTTTTTTTCTCATAATAACCGTCCAACTCCCGTCCATCATTTCACCATTTTTTACGAACTACTCTCTCGTCGCGTTTTCATTATAAACCGAAATATGTTCTTCGAGACTTGTGCCATGCAGCGCGTATTGGAAACGCCAATTTCCAGAGCGAATATCTCGATACCTGCAATGTATTTCAAATTTGGTACACGTATGCAGGATACCCTTGAGAACATAACTATTGAATTACAAACCTTTTTGTCTCGCATTATTGTTTGCATGTACCACCTTAAAGCGAGCTATCTGATTTGCAGGTTCGCAGATTCGAGTCCAATATCGGTTTTTCCATATCGGATTTCCGGTCCGATATTTCGGTTTTTCGATATTATCGAAAAACCAGTATCCATGCTTTAGTTGGAACGTTCGCCACAATCCCAGATTCAATAAATGATGTATGTGTGTATATATATATATATATATATATATATCATTTGTACGTACGTACGTAGACAATATCGAAACTAATAAACTTTAGCAAAATATACTCATTGGAGCATTATCGCATTTTTTTCGAAATAGAATGGTTTTGGACAAAAACTGTATAGACCGTAAAAGATCAAATTTTTTATAGGCTACAACTTGTGGAGAAAGCATTTTTCTCCAAGATCAACATTTATTAAAATAAAATAGAAAAACTTTTAAAGGGGGGCGAAAACAAAAGTGGACCAAGAATCCCAACAGGATTGGAACAAAATCGAAAAATCGACATATTGCGCACGGTACAAAAGGAGGAAGTGTACTATAGGGACAGAGAAGTACTGGGAGGATGTGAATATAATGGGCGAAACAAAAGAAACCTGGGCGAGATTGAGATGTGGGAATGTGGGAAAGGAAGGAAACAAGGGATATAGTGACACCAAATGCAGGGTTTGTAAAAAGGAAGTGGAAAACTTAGTGCATATATGTACGTGCGAGAAAGCCAAGGAAAAAATAAAAAAAGAAATAGTAGAAGATCTGGAAAAATGGATAGGGGACAAAGAAGGAGAGCAAATCGATAGAAAAATACAGACGGTGCTTAGAAAGGAGCCGGTAACTGAACTATGTGTGTACATAAAGCACTTCGAGAATCTGATTGGGAAATTGGTAAACGAGGAAGCGAATGCGAGACGAGACGAAAGGCAAAACGGCAATAGGATATAAGTTAGAAATAAGAAAATGTTGTAAGGGGGAACGTGTATGCAGGGGGGGGCTTCTATGTGTAAACACCCCGAAAGGGTATACCTGAAATAATAAACACTATCACTAGAAAAACTTTGAAAAGATCAGTTTTTGTGAGTTTCGACCTTGAAAATCAAATTTGCGGGTATTTTCACAATCGTATTCGTAATCAGCGAGTCGAAATACATTGGTGCACGAAATTCCAAAGTAATCGGTGGTATGGGCTTTTTAGAACTTTATCCTACACAAACTTTCTAAGTGTTGGCATATGCTTCGGGCAAGCTCTGTTGAAAATTTGCCACTACAGACAAGAAGACCGCGCTAAAACTTATTGTCAATTGATTAACTATGTCATTTTCCAACTTTTAGATAGTAAGACATTCTACGTATGTAGTTTGGAAGCAGGTTAATTCTTTACTTTTTCAAAATGATTGCTCATTCAAAAACTTGAATGTATGTTTGCTTTTTAATGGGACTGTGTCGCATGTACTACCTGAAAAAATTAATTGAAACAAGATACGAAACATGGAATGCATTTTTGACGATTTAAGTAGTTCGGAAGAAAAACCGGAAGTCAAAGTGACAATATTAACGATTTTTATTTTATTCTTTCGAATGCTTAAAATACATAGAATTTAATCTCATAAAAAAGTATTTTTATTTTGGTACCCATTAGAATGAAAATTTATGATTTTCATAAATACTTACAATCGACATTGGTTATTGAGCACTCGGTTCATCACTATCGACTTTACTAACGAGTTCATGTTTTAGCAGTTCGCAACGCTGCTTAACCTCACTTTAGAAGAATTCAATCATCACCTCTCAACGACTCGACAAATGTCAAAACATGGCACAATTACTTGTAGGTGGTCGTTTCTTTTTTTACGGAAAATTGAACTGCTTTTGTTCACGCAGATAAATAATAAGAGATTGATTGGCCAGTTTTTTAAGTTTCATCTTCAGGTAAATATACAGAACCGAAACAGAAAGAAATTTTTAAGTATTCTAAATAAAAATGTTTACAGCCGTTCTTCATATGTATATTTGTATACGTAATAATCAATTAAAAAAATTAAGATCTCCAATCAACATATTTTTATTTACTTTTATCCTTCGTTTTGTTATTACTTTTATTTTATTCTTATAGTATTTAGCATGATCTGCAGCGTAGGCATTCGGTGACATTCAAATCACATTCTGCGTAAATTGCCGTCTAGGGATTTCCCCTAGCAATCACAGCCGACGCTCCGATCAATGTTTAGAGAGAGACAGATGCCGCATAGCAAAATTTAATAAATTATTGTGAAAAAATTACACGGTGGATCAGCTACAATTTTTGCAGGTGAATTCCGTATTAAGGAGCCCCGAAAAAGGCTATTTTCGCCATTTTTTTGGAGGATTTTATAAAAGATATGAATATAAAAGTTGTTGGGCTTGATAAATAAAGTCTTTAAATACATAAAAAAAATAATTCATTTTTATTTATTTTTAAGTACAAAAACTATAGTTTAACGTAACGCCTCAAAAATAGGTGGGCTAGGTAGCTCCATCACAACTCGGCAACGGCTTGTCCGAAACAAAAAAATCAAAGTCCATTAGATTTAGTATGAAACCAGCTACAAAATAACCCTCTAATATAAAGTTTCATCAAACAAATGAAAAAAATGGCAGATAAAAAACGAAACAAGTAATTAAAAAAACGCGTTTTGTCACAGTTTTTCGCAAAAAAAAGAGTAAAAATCAAAATTTTAAAACGATCTAGGGTCATATTGTTGCGAATCATGTTTACGATATGTGGTTCAAATTTCAACAGAATCGGTTTATTAGTTTTAGAGATACGATGGAGCTAGATTTTCAAAACGTTGTTTCGAGAAAAACGCGTTTCAAGTTTATACTACGAAAAACTCTTACCTAAACTCAATCGGCAATTCCTGCACCGTACAAAATCCCTTCTGATTGCTCATCATCGTCGACTTCTTCAAGTCTTGCTTGCTTTCGATTTTTTTTAAATTTTCAAAGTGGACTGGCCCCTTAATCGAAGATTCGAATAAGAAGTTTCGTTTGTTGGGTCAAACGACTAAATTTTACGTAAAGTTATCATTTTTGGTACATTTCTCGGAGGTTACGTTTGAGTGCGTGTATTTTAGGCCAACTTTCAACGTTCGTATCGAGGAAATGGTAAGGTGGAGTCGCTTAAAAGGTTTTATTACAACGTGGTTAATCACATACTATCTCTTTCTCCCGAGGACGATCAAGAGGGGGAGGATTAAAAAGCACAAACGGCATACGGTGCTTAGGGTGAAATATTGTAATGTTAATCATAATTTATAACTTTAATTTTAATTTATTAACTTATAGGTTAGAAATAAGGATGGAAAGAAGGAGGGTTTTGTAAAAAGCGAAAGCTGTACAGATGGAATAAAACTACTACTACTACTACTATCTCTTTCTCACGAAAAAATAGGAGGTTAAACGTTAGTCGATTTTTGAATTGTTTCTTCCGAACCATCTTGAATTAAATTGATTTGTCTCAGATACCAGTGTGCCTTGCAACGCTGACACGGGCTGCGAAGATCCTCGCTTACCAGCGGACGCGCGCTGCCAATCGGGATTCTGCGTTTGCTTGGACCATAACGGCCTACCGAAAAACTGCACGATCGGCAACTCGAACGCCAGATCCGCAGGTAATTTTGTCCACCGAGTAACATTCTAACTTTATTATGCATAAAAATCATTACATTCTTCACATTCAATCAATCGTTATAATTATAGAACCAAAAAATTGCCTATAAAAATCATGATTATTTTCGCAATACAATTCGTCACTTTTATGGCGAAAATATCGAAGGTAAATGGCTCGGATTTTTTATATTGAAGATCGCACTGTTGAAACGCAACGAAACTTTTTTTCGGCCAATTTCAGCAAAGAAAATCACACGAACGTTTTTTTAGAATTCTTTTCAGAAATCCACAGCCCAAATTTTTATGATAAGATTTACGAGGATAACGATAACGAAGGAATAAAGAAATAGAAAAGAATTTTCGTTGCTGTACAACGATGCAAACTTCGATATTGTTCGTATTTTCTGACGTACGAAAAACAAAAAGTTTTAAAAATCGTTATCGCGTTTTTTTTATTGTTGTATCGCATTGAGTTCGAAGAAAACAATTATTAGAAGAATGTAGATCGTTATTGGAATTGACTTACTTTCACGTGCGATGATTATGCGCTCACAATCGGCATTGTTATTTAGAAACGGCCAATTCAACAAGTGGGATTCCGGCAGTACTTCAAGCGTGCAAAAATCCGCAAGATTGCAATCTTCCCAATGAAATTTGCAACACCACGAGATCACAATGTGCCTGCATGGAGGGTTTCGTCATGGCCAGCCAAATTCGAAAATGTCTACCCGGTGAATATCCATTTCATTTTTTCCCTTCATTCTGTTTTGAACCTTTGATTTTTAATGTTTTATTCTGCGCATTTCTTTTCATATTGAATGTTTTATTTTATCGCCAATATTTCATTTCATTCTCAATACTTACTTCCGAGTTTTTTATTTCGCCTTCAATATTTGCTCTATTTGTGATTTTTTAATTTTATTTTGAATATATGAAATGTATCGTATGCCATTATGAAGAAAAACTGCACCAATATCCATTTTTATTTGTCCATAGAACCTTCGATTTTGAATTTTTTATTCTGCGTACGACTTTTCAGATTGAATGTTTTATTTTATCGCCAATATTTCATTTCGTTCTCAATACTTTATTACTACCGAATTTTTAATGTCGCCTTGAATATTTCGCTATTTGTGAATTTTTATATTTTATTTTGAATATGTTAAACGTATCGTATGCCATTTTGAAGAAAAACTGC
Source organism: Ophion obscuratus (assembly GCA_964007375.1). Taxonomy (NCBI): domain Eukaryota; kingdom Metazoa; phylum Arthropoda; class Insecta; order Hymenoptera; family Ichneumonidae; genus Ophion; species Ophion obscuratus. Next base: position 37,342,066 of record OZ023317.1, read on the forward strand.
ACCAAAATCCATGGTGTTTATTTTTTATTACCATGTTTTTTTATTAACTCGCTTTCTTGTCTGTCTGTTTGTGTGTTCGGTACAAATTCTGCAATCGATTTTAAACTAACTTCCGGATGAGCTAGAGACTTGAAGCTTTAAACATGGCTCAAAATTGGATGACAATACTATATTAACTCGCTTCCGAGTAAAAATTCGAAAATTTTGTTCGGAATTTCGAACTTTCGAAAATTGTTAAAAAATAAATAAATAAAGAAACATTAATAGTGAATAGTGCATTAGTGACGAGGGTTTTCAAATTTCCGGTTTTCTAGACCTGAAATTTGCCACGTGTCTCTGTCACAATCTCATCAAGAGGTTTAAAATCGATTGCAAAATTTTACACACACAAGACTATAAAAAGCAGAAAATAAAATTATTTAAACGAATTTTTTTTAACCACGTTTTTAAAACGGATTAAAAAGTATGAAGTAATTTCTCCTTGCCCCATACAGATTTACAACCCCATATAGATTGTCCCGAAAATTTGTGATTGTGAATTTTTAATAGCTATGAAAATACTTGTAAGATTTAAAGCGAAAAACGTGGGGTGAATGGAATAGATAATTGATGCATGAATAGTTCAGCTAAGTCACTAACAATTTTATTGCACTGCAAATGATATGAACTGTTGTGTGAGTTTTCTCAACGACAGCTACTCCCTACACTCCTCACTATAATCTATTGCATGCGCCCCACGTTTGTCGTTTTAAGGAATTATATACAGTCAGGACGCCCAAAAAGATTGATTTTTCAAGAATTTTTTATGAGAAGACCTTTAAATCTATTAACGTAAAAATGTGTACACATATTATGGTAACTTTTAACTGTATTTTAACATTTTTATTTGTAAAAATAATTATTTTGCAAGCTGCTATAGCTGATCTCCGGGAGCACCTCTAAAAAATGCGACTTGCAGTGAGCACGATATCACTGGACTGGATCATCTAAAATGAAAAAACAATAATATTTCGTTAATATAATGGATTATCTTGTAACTGATCTAAGGAATAAGCAAAATAATATTTTTTGACAAAATGGCCCCGTATAAAAAAAATTGTTTTTTTATAAAAAATTAGGTCTTAAATTGTTTATAAAATGGAAAATATTTATCAGTGAAAAAAAACCTTCGATTAATTACTGAAAAATATACTTGAAAAGATCGTGTTAAAATTTGAGATCGGTTCAGCCGTTTCCGAGAAATCTCGCTCACCGACTTTAAAAACACAGTTTTGAGAAAACGCGTTTAAGGGGCTATACCAGTGTGTACGCTGAAAATTTGGGTGATTGTCGAGAATTTTTTGGAAGAAAAGTACTCAATTAAATGTTCCGGAAAATAAATAATATATTTGGCTATATTTGACCTATATTACATGATTTTTTCATAAAAAAATATTGAGATCCAAGCGACTTAGGCGCTGCCTTCAGAGGCGCAAAAAAAAAAGTTCCTCCACTGCTGACATGATTCCGGCCGATTGAGTAGCTGAAACCGAAAAAGGAAAAAATGTCGTTAAACTGGAAGGTATTTCCTGTCCAATGACGTAGGATTTTCGAAAAATATCAAAATCTACCAAAATGGCGTAGTTATGAAAAAAAGTCTGTTTTCTTGCCTATAAAATGGTCAATTTTTTCAATGCCAAATCGTCAATTTTCATCCAATCAAAAATACCCTACATCATTGTAGAGTAAATATATTCAAGAGTACTCAGTTCAAATTTGAAGTCAATCGGATAATTGCTCTTATGTCAGCAAATTTGAAAAATCTCATTTCATATTCTTGAACATATAAACTGTCGAAAAAGGCAACAAAAGAAAATCGATCTTTTAAAAGTGTCACACTGGTATAACCCCTTAAAGTTTTTCAAAAGCACATTCGAACTCTCTGACACGTTATTACAAATGTGCGTGTAACTTCGAGAATATTCGCCGGATTGACAAGAAATTTTCTGTGTGTGAAACAGAAAATGTGTTTAAAATTTAATTTAAAAAATCGATTTTCTTAAAATTTTAACTGTATATAACCCCTTAAATCTTACAAGTATTTTCATAGCTATTAAAAATCCACAATCATACATTTTGAGGCCAATCTGTATGGGGTTAGGAATCGGTATGGGGTTACAAATCTGTATGGGGCTAGGAGAAATTATTTTATACTTTTTGGCCCGTTTTAACAAAGTGGTTTAAAAAAAATTATTTAAATGTTTGTTTATATTTTTTTTAATTTCATTCTTACTTGCATTCTTACATTTCGTGATGATTCGCAGTCGCGCAGACCCTCGGATCGTTATGCGAGGAGGACCAGCAGTGCCAAAAAATCATCGGGAACACATCGTGCACCGACAAGCAGTGCGTTTGCAGTGTCGGTTTTCATTTCACCGGGAACAACACCTGTTCGAAAATCTTAGGTTCGTCCGGCAGTGCCGTTAACGGGGTGAGGCAACAACTATTAGCAGTGGAAGTATTTTCTAACCTATCAGACTTAGGAGATAACTTTTCTCAAAAAAGTTGCATGGTTCGAAGGGGGTCATGGTTCGAGTGGTGGGTACGAGGTTCATCCAGGTGGAGGCGCTTCGGAGATTGCGAGGTCGCCTCCATTTTTTCAAATCGAACCACTATTTTTCAGATCAGTCTATCTCAATCAGATAAACGATGCGCGAACGCATAGAAGACGAAGACACAAACATTAATTATTCATCATATAAGATATATGATGATGATGATGATTAATGATTAATGATTCACCACGTAAGTCTGCATTCACGCACAGGCTCTAATTGAGGTTTCAATAGTTTATCTCTACGTTGAGACATTAGATCGTCTACTGAGACACTCGTGCGTAAAAAAAGTTGGTTGACGGCTGCCATGATTCTGAAGGTTTTGCTCATCGGAAATGAAAACAATCAAGCGGAATTTTAATTTGTAGACCTGAGGCTATCGCCGCAAGTAGAGTGAAGTGAAAATATCGAAAATTGAATTTTCGGCACGGTTTTGGAAGTTAAGTTCCAAGTTTCGTAATTTTCTTCTACTTTTTCAGCTTAAAAAAGTATGGCAGATATCAGAAATATTCTAGTTCGGGTGAGAACTATAGTATGAATAATTTAGCGCAATCCGTTCAATAATTTTTGAGATATCATGGTAACCAATTTGAAAAATACAGTTTTGAGCAAAACGCATTTGAAAGTTCGAGTACGATTTACACTAAGAAAATATTGACTCACCGATAGTCTGCGATACCGGGTCCATATAACACGCACACATATTTTGCAATTCGTGCATATGAAATTAGGTTTGGTGGATTTTAATTACAGGGAAAAAATTTTATTCCATTGATTTTGTCTGTGATATTAGGTTTAAAGGATTTTAATTACAGGGAAATATTTTTTATTCCATTGATTTTGTCTGTTACATTAGGTTTAGAGGATTCTAATTACAGGGAAATTTTTTTATCTTATTGATTTTGTTTGTTACCTGTCATATCCGCTTCAAGGGGCCAGTCCGATGACCGCTTTAAGGGACCAGTCCACTTCGGAGCCACGAAAAAAGGCTATTTTCGCGATTTTTTTTGGGGATTTTATAAAAGATATGAATATAAAAGTTGTTGAGCTTGATAAATAAAGTCTTGAAATACATTTTAAAATTTTAATTCATTTTTAACTACAATAACTATAGTTTGACGTAACGCCTCAAAAATAGGTGGGCTAGGTAGCTCCACCACAACTCGGCAACGGCTTGTCTAAAACAAAAAAATTAAAGTCCATTAGATTCAGTATGACACCAGCTACAAAATGACCCTCGGATATAAAGTTTTATCAAAAAAAAAAAAAATGGCAGATGAAAATGGAAAAAAGTATTTTAAAAACGCGTTTTTTCGCAGTTTTTCGCAAAAAAAAGAGTAATAATCAAAATTTTAAAACCATCGAGGGTTATCTTGTTGCGAATCATGCTTACAATATGTGGTTCAAATTTCAAGAGAATCGGTTTATTAGTTTTCGAGATACGATGAAGCTAGATTTTGAAAAAGTTGTTTCGAGAAATATGCGTTTGAAGTTTATACGATGGGTCGGCCGAGCGCGCTATACGCTCAGGTAGACGAAATGAGAATCTGACATTCAGGTAAAAAAAATACTTAGAGAGCTCAGATTTTCATAAAATTTTGACACAATATTTCTGAATGTATGGGGCCGTCCATAAATTACGTCATTTTAAAATAGGGGGGGGGGGGGTTCGTCTGCGGATGACGGTAAATGATGGATGAGGGGGGGGGGGGGGGGGCGTTTCGAAATTGACGTCATTCTTGTGATACCAGTTACTTCAAAATGTACAATAGTATATTGTACAACTAGAGTGGTTTCCCCGCATGAGTGATGAAAAATATTTTGGAAGTACCTAATGGTATTAATTATTGAACTCATTATTTATTTATTTATTACATAAGGTTTGTCTACATTATATTCGAGAACTTCAAATAACAGCGTACCTATGAAAATAGTTCGATCGAGCCAAAATGAATATGGGGAGGATACAGAGATATTAACCGTGATCCAGGATTTGCAAGAATGGGTGAAAACTCCGTGGGAGCTATCCAAAGAAAACTAAAGAATAGGGAAGAATAGTATTATTATATTAATGAAAATTGCCAAAGTACAAAATAATAAAGAATGATTCTATAACAAAATGTGGGAGCTATCCAAAGAAAACTAAAGAATAGGGAAGTATAATATTATTATATCAATAAACATTGCCAAAGTACAAAATAATAAAAGATGATTCTATAACAAAATGTTTTAATGTTACCCAATTTTTCTCAAATCCGCAAATGTTTTAATTTTGCCAAACTGGTAATGACGTCAGTTTTGCGAGAGGGGGGGGGGGGTCATTAGGAAATGACGATAGGATGATTGTAGGGGGGGGGGGGGTCGAAAATCAGCAAAAATCGATGACGTAATATATGGACGGCCCCTATGTACTTTCGAAAACAGTAAAAGAAAATCGATTTTTTGAAATTTTCAAAGTGGACTGGTCCCTTAGATCGATTCTAGTCTAAAAACATTGAAATTTCTTTTGAATCAATTCTTCATACTAAATGCCGGTCGTCCATCCTAAAATTTCACGTCTGAGTTTATTTTTAGTTCCCTGATAAAATTCTGACAAAGAATACTGGTACCATTTGAAAAAAGCGAGGTGACCTTGACCTAAACGTCGTAGCCATCACTCGATGAGCCCTTTCGAACTATGCAACTTTTGTAGGAAAGGTTTTCTCCTAAGTCTGATAGGTTAAAAAACATTTCTACTGCTAATAGTTCTTGCCTCGCCCTGTATATGTGACGATAATGATAAAGATATATTTCTTGTAAAGCGTGTCTCAAAATAACCTGACATTTTTATTTATCAATAAAACGTATTATTCATTCGAAAAGTACGAATATTTTTATTTTAATATAAGGTACAAACATGGAGGTTACGTTTGGAACACAATATTCGATAAATGGCGCAAACGGCATGGACTTGGAAGACATATTCTTTCAACAAGATGGCGCAACCTGTCACACCGCGGGCGAAACAATGCAGTTATTGCAGACGTAGTTTCATGGTCGTGTTATCTCGCGCAGCGGCGATACGAATTGGCCACCAAGATCGTGCGATTTGACGCCATTGGACTCCTTTCTTTGGGGTTTTTCGAAAGGAAAAGTGTTTGCCAATGATTCACAGACCATTCCGGGGCGCTCAAGGAAGCAATTGGACGCACCATTAAGTGGTTAGGCCACAGTAACGGGTATAAAATCATGTGCGAATTTAACAATTTTTTTTCGCATGAAAAAGTGATTCGCTCAAAATTAATTAACACATCTATTTACTATGAATATCAAGCTGTTAGAAAACATATTCCTTTTTTTTCAACGTACAAAATGGCCGAATACTCGAAGCTACTCGAAACAGCTTTTTTACAATTGGCGTGACAAATAACTTCAACAATTTTCACTCGATTTACTTCAAATTTAAAAGTTGTGTTTCTAATTGCATTTCGCAGAGAAGTACGTACGGAATTTGTGATTAATCGAAAACTTTTCATTTTACGAGCAGTTTATGAGCAGTTATAACGAAATTGTTCACTGAAAATTCATTTCTTAAGTTCAAATACCTACAACTTTTGAGTAAAACAATATTTTTAAATTCCGTACGTACTTCTTTAGGTATTCTAATGTACATTGACGAGAATTTTTGTTTTTCGTTCAAGGTAAAAATTGTGGATGCTAAATGTCACGCCGCGGAGCGCCTAAAAAAGGATAACAAAAGAAAATATTAGCAGTCGACCATTTTGTACATCGAAAAAATATATATATATATTCTAACAGCTTGATATTCATACTAAATAAATGTGTAATTAATTTCATGAGTAAACCACTTTTCCATACGAAAAAAAAATTGTTAAATTCGCACAAGATTTTATACCCGTTACTGTGGCCTACCCCCTCAATGAAATAAGTCCGCTATCATGTCGAAACGTTATAGAAAATTTCGTCAAAAGAGTGAACGTTTGCAAACAGGGACGAGTCAGCGATTTATCGGATATTGTGTTCCACCCGTAACCTCCATGTTTGTACCTTATATTTAAATAAAAATATTCGTACTTTTCAAATAAATAATACGTTTTATTGATAAATAAAAATTGCAGGTCATTTTGAGACACCCTATATATTCGATTGGTCCAAGTACACGCGCAAAGAACTTTTCTTCTTCGCACATCAGAGATGACGACTTGACAATCGACGTGAAAATAATGGCATTGAATACTTTCGGCTCTCGTAGGCTTCGGTGAACGTTGCGTCAACGACCAAGAATGCTCTCACAACGAGAACGCCGTGTGCGATCGTCAGTCATGGCTGTGCGGATGTTCCGGGGAATCGGTCGTGAACGCGAACGGTGACAAGTGTCTGGTCGTCGCGACCGCGATGTTCGACGCTTGCCTCGAGAGTGCGCAGTGCACGAAGAAGTTCGTCGACTCGGATTGTATCGACAAGAAATGCCAGTGCCCGAAGAACAATCGTTACGATCGGGGACTTGCCAAATGCGTTACGAGCCGAGGTAATTCCCCCCCCCCTCCCTCTTCGTTTAGAATGGTAAAAAAGTGAACACGTTCGAAAGCCAATAACGTGTTCGTCCCGTCTTTGTAGGTCTCGGGGACAGCTGTTCGGCCGATCGCGAATGTTTCCAGGATCAAGGGTCTGACGAGAAGGCGATTCAACCGATGATGTGCGCGAACAATGTTTGCGCCTGTAAAAACGATTTCAAGGTCGATGGGGACAAATGCGTTTACCACGAGACAATAGATGGTGAGTGTTCTTCGATAGGACGAGTAACGCGTACAACGCGAGCAACGCTGTCGTGGCGGGGATCGGGAATTCGAACGATCAGTATTCAGAAGGACCGAAATTTCGAATTCAGTAATGACGAACGTCCCAATATAGTTAGACCACTCCTATGATAAGATAATCTGTAATGAACGAATGTCTGTAAGACTCTTATGATAAGATAATCCGTAATGAACGAATGTCTGTAAGATAATCGAAATTGTGAATACAAAAATCTCGAAGTCAATTTATAGCAAAAACAAATATCAGATTTAACAAAATAATGAGAAATTTAATATCGATTCGCCTGTATACATACACCGAACAATTCGAGACGTCAAATCGTCGAATTGTAAATATAACGACAGTTTAGAATTTCGAATTCATTAAACCCAAGGACCAAAAAGTCGATCAGTTAAGGCGGGATACACATTTCCCGGGAAAAAATGGACACATATAAACATAAACAATAATGTATGATCTTGTCATAAATGATGATGAACGAAATTTGTCTCTATATAATCATATATAGTAACATGGCCATATATGATCACATGTAATCATATATGATTATATATAGTCATATACTATTGCATATAGCGATATATAACCATGTTCAATCATACATTGATTTGCATACATACGCATAAATAAGAAATTACGAAAAAGCAGATTTTGTATTTTTATAAAAATTGCGTTGTCATGTGTATGGCAAATTCAATATTTATATATATTAAGCAAAAGATTCTTCGTATAATCTTTCATTAATGTGGTATTATATATGGAATAATATCCATGGTCATATATATTTTCGTTATTGTATACGTTCAAATATGGTTGTTGCGGATAATTACGATTACATATATGATTATACATGACACCAAAATAGTTCGTACATCATATATAGGTTCATATACGTGGTCTCAAATATGATTATATACGCTTATATATGGGTTTTGGGGGCAAATGCAATTATATATGATAATATATAGTACATGTTGTATCATATACGAGTTCAGAGTACTAACTTTTGAACATACATGATCATATACAGGGTGTCCCAAAACTCAACGATAATCTGAGACCGGATGAAAGGCCAAGTTATACCTGTTCTGGGAAAAATACAAAAAAAAATCCATATCACTCAGTTCAGCGATAATAGACATTTAAAAAAAAAGTTGAAATTCGACACCCTTGGTCGCATTTTCAAGTCCTGTGATCACCAATGTCACAATTTCGCTGTGATTTTTTTAATTTCGTGATCTTCATTAACGATGCTATTAATCGCAACAACAAATTAATGCAAAAAACATTGTTAATTTAATAAAATAAGTTAAGTTTTAGTGAGTCATGGTTCACAAAAATATTGTTACTTAACTTTGACACTTCATTTTGAAAAAAAAATGTACTACACTACCCTTGGCAAGTTATTTCAAAAGATGGCGCATTTAATCAAGATTTCAAAATGGTGCAACACTTGCCACTTTTCTTGCCATTAAAAATTTTATTTCTTATTTTTTTCAAATTGAGCTCATTTTGAACAACTCAACATTAGGAATTTTTGTTACTAAAATTTGTTATTTTTTGTTTCTGGTCTGAAATAAAATTATTATTTTTAGTAAAGAGGTAATTGAGTCAGTTAATAACCAATTTTTATTGTAAAAAACATATGTATTTTACAATAAAAATTGGTTATTAATTGACTCAATTATCTCTTTACTAAAAATAATAGTTATTTCAAAAGATGGCGCATTTAATCAAGATTTCAAAATGGTGCAGCACTTGCCACTTTTCTTGCCATTAAAAATTTTATGTCTTATTTTTTTCAAATTGAGCTCATTTTGAACAACTCAACATTAGGAATTTTTGTTACTAAAATTTGTTATTTTTTGTTTCTGGTCTGAAATAAAATTATTATTTTTAGTAAAGAGGTAATTGAGTCAGTTAATAACCAATTTTTATTGTAAAAAACATATATATGTTTATTTCAGACCAGAAACAAAAAATTACAAATTTTAGTAACAAAAATTCCTAATGTTGAGTTGTTCAAAATGAGCTCAATTTGAAAAAAATAAGAAATAAAATTTTTAATGGCAAGAAAAGTGGCAAGTGTTGCACCATTTTGAAATCGTGATTAAATGCGCCATCTTTTGAAATAACTTGCCAAGGGTAGTGTAATACATTTTTTTTTCAAAATGAAGTGTCAAAGTTAAGTAACAATATTTTTGTGAACCATGACTCACTAAAACTTAACTTATTTTATTAAATTAACAATGTTTTTTGCATTAATTTGTAGTTGCGATTATAATAGCATCGTTAATGAAGATCACGAAATTAAAAAAATCACAGCGAAATTGTGACATTGGTGATCACAGGACTTGAAAATGCGACCAAGGGTGTCGAATTTCAACTTTTTTTTTTAAATGTCTATTATCGCTGAACTGAGTGATATGGATTTTTTTTTGTATTTTTCCCAGAACAGGTATAACTTGGCCTTTCATCCGGTCTCAGATTATCGTTGAGTTTTGGGACACCCTGTATAATTGTATATAATGTTATATATGAGTATAAATAATTATATATGTTTAGACACTGGGCAAAAGAATTAAAGGACATTGAAAAAGCCCGCCAATTTTAGGGTAATTTTCAAATAGCTGTAACTCCTCGAAAAATGGTCGTACAGCAAAATAAAAAAAAAGCAATTTGAAGGTGTGAATCTCTAGTTTCGAAATCTTGAGCTCAAAAATTTTCGCCTCAGCCAATTTTTAGTAGCCATCAAAAAACCAAAGTAAAATAAGTTTTCAAAATTTTTGCTCATCTTTCACATTCTGCACGGACTTTAATAAAAAATTTGGAATTATCGGATTGATCGGATCGGATTAATTTCTTTTTGTCAAAAAAAAAAGACTTTTTTTAATTATTTTTTTTTCTTCGTTCAACAAAAATTTGTTTCCGTTGTTCAACAATCAACATTTTTCAGCACGGGAAATTCGGAGTGCCAAAATAAAATTTTGATTCTCAAAAGACGAATAAAAGATGGTAGATTTAGCCTTTAATCGATTTTAGGCAAAAACCACAATTTCGATCATTCGGAACACAATGAAAAGAAAATCGGAGGGGTTTAAACTTTTGAGGGCTTTTAGGATACTTTGAGGTCGTAAAAAACCGTTTTTTTTTTTATCTATTCGATATCGGCAAAATAATCCTTAGTTAAACGAATATTCGTAAATATTCCATTTTTCACGTTTTTTTGAATTAAATTAACGTTAAATTTTTAAATGCATTTTCCCGCATAAAAAAAAATCTCGATAAAAAAATAATAAAAGCATCTTATAGAGAATACTTTAAAGTTTCCAAAACCCTCTGGTTTTTTTCTGTGCGACCATTAGTCTCCGAGTAATCAGTCATCATAGTCAAAAGTGTCATTTTTGCTTTGAACATTGATAACTCAGCGAGAAAAAATCGTACAGAGCTCTCTCACCGCTCAAACTAAAGGGGAAGAATCCAGCTAGACGACTATATCAATACGATCATTCAAAAAAATGTATTAAAGTCCGTGCAGACTGTGAAAGAAGAGCAAACAATTTGAATTCTTTTTTTTCACTTTGGTTTTTTGATGGCTACTAAAAATTGGCTGATGCGAAAAATGTTTGAGCTCAAGATCTCAAAACTAGAGATTCACACCTTCAATTTGCTTTTTTTTTATTTTGCTGTACGACCATTTTTCGAGGAGTTACAGCTATTTGAAAATGACCCTAAAATTGGCGGACTTTTTCAATATCCTTTAATTGTTTTGCCTAGTGTATATGTCCATTTTTTCACGGGTTACAACGATCAAAAAATCGATTTCCTTTTTTTCTTCTTCAAACGATAGAGCTATACATGTAGAATATTTTCCCAAAGTTTCAAAGCGAACTTCGAAACCTTCGTTATTTTTAGAGATCATAATGCTGTCGTTTCGAAATCTTTTTCGTTCTACATTTGGTCATTGGACATTTTGACCCCCACCCACGCAGTCAGTAATGGACGCGCGTTCGGTGCGCGGCTTTTGCGATCTCCCATGTCGAGCAACGTCGACCTGGACTCTATGACCGCTTGGGTGACTGCTCAGCCGCGCATCGACTCACGCGTCCCGGTTCATACCCGTGCGGGGTGACAGACACGAAGTCGCAAACACCTGCGAGGACGTACGAAGGAACATTGAAACTAAACTTTAGCACGAGTAACGAGAATTTCGTATAGCGTGCCCCGAAAATCGGCAGACTCAATCAAATGTCGCGTCTGACGTTCTTTTTTTCTTTCAGGCGCATCGTCTATCGTTTCCGGAATGCTGATCGCTCTCCCGGCCATTCTCCTGTTCTACAGATCGTGAGCCCATTCGATCGACGTACCATCGGTGCTTTAATATACACATATCTACACGTATATTTACAGTATAACTATATATATATATATATATATGTATATATATATATTCCGGGTGAAGCAACAACAATCAGGAGTAGCAATATTTTCTAACCCATCAGACTTAGGGGGAAACTTTTTCTTCAAAACGTGCTTAGTTCGAAGGGAATCATAGAGTGGTGGCTACGAGGTGGAGGCGCTTCGGAGAATTCAAAGTCACCGCCATTTTTTTAAAATAGGACCGGTATGCGTTTCAAAATGTTATCAAGAAACCGAAAATAAGTTCACGCAAAATTTCAAGATGATCGATCAAGATTTAGTATAAAAAATCGGTAAAAACGAATTTTCAATGTTATTAGTCTAAAATCGATTCAAAAAATAATGAATACACTTACTGTTATAAAAGGTGCTCAAAGTGATGGCAAGTACTTTTAATGCACACTTTCAATCTGATTCGTATTGATTGTATTCTAGTCTTGTTCGTCACTCCAAGCTGTATGAATGAACAGGTTCTAATTAATCGTCCTTGCATACTTTGCGCAGTAGTCTGCGTAGTAGTCTGCTCAGTAGTCTGCGCAGTAGTCTGCGCTGTTGAAAATATTGGTCGTGTTCGTTGGGTCTCATCATTTTGATACGAACAAGTGCGCATGCGCATAATGATGCGCAACGCGTACCTGCGCAATGAAGTGAGTCATTCGTTCTGCGCATGACGCGTTGCATTGCGCAGTTGCGCGTTGCGCATCATTATGCGCATGCGCACTTGTTCGTATCAAACTGATGAGACGCAACGAACACGACCATTGAAACCTCAATTTAACCCTCAAACCGAACATTATTTTTCGGCACCTTCCAACGGAATGGATGGGTCATTGGCGTCCGCGACGTATTTAACAACTTTAAAAGTTACAAAAAACGACGTATTCAACAACTTTAAAGGTTACAAAAAATTCTGGAACATTCATAGGTGTTCTTTGTAGTTTCAACAAAAGTTTAATTAATAATAATATAACATTAATTTTGGATTGTTAATTCAATCGTTGAAAAAAATGCAGGTAATGCACCGTAATGTTGAAAAATGCATCATTTTTTGTCAAGTTCGTAGAAAAAATACGCTGAGTTATTGTTACTTGAGATGTTGTACTTGCAGAAAAAAAAATATGGGAGGCTTCGGGAATTAAAAAAAGGTATTCATTTTAAAGGTTGATTATCGCTATTAACCCTTCGAGTGCACACTTCGCGTTTTTTTTTCGCGTAGGTACGTATTTTCCAACGTATGCCCTACTTTGAACGAATGTTTTGGCATTTAATTTTCGTTTTCGTCAAAAAATACATTTAGGGCCATAAAATATGGATAATTTACTACAAAAAACGTCTCTACAAAAAAAATGCATATATGCCGGAATACATCGATTTGAAAAACGCCTTTGGTCAGATTTACCCAAGATGCACTTATAGGTTGGTGGCGGAGGTGTGCACTGGAAGGGTTAGGTATGGACACTTATAGAAGATAAAGTTGATAATAAATGTAAAATATTGATGGATAGATTGAAAAACTTTCGAATAGGAAAAATCATCGCACTCCTTTTCGTCTTCCCGATAATCCTTGTTTGCGAGGACGAAGTGACGCCCTAACCTCGTCGCTGCTTCTCACATGCATTTTCGCTTATATTTACTCAACAATTGCGTTAAAATTTACATTTTGAGTGAAAAAAAAAACAGAATTATAGAGAAAAATCAGTTCTCGTAAAGTCGGATTTTAAATTCGTTTCTCGAACACACGGGTCGTTTGCGTCGTCGACAGATTTTTATGGCTTGCTGGCAAGACGTAAATAAAGCGATTCCGGCAGGTCTGTGACTACATCTACTCCAAACTTCTTTTACAGAATAATACGCACGACCTTCGCGAAATATCCCATTGTCGAAATGCCGAGGACGCGAACGAACGTGTTAGGTTCGAGTGTTAATACAGACTGACGTGATTAATAAGATTAATGCCATTTAGATTGCAAGCGTGCGTTGAAATTGGTCACCGTCACTTTGACGACCTTTTTAGGAGTAAGTGTGTGCACCGCTTTTTTAATCGATTCTGGGCTAAAACATGGAAATATTTAGCGATTTTTTGAACTAAATCTCGATCGCTCATCTCGAAATTTGGTCTGCCAACCTATTTTTACTTCCTTGATAAAATTCTGAAAAAAAAAACGTTAGTGGTCCTATTTAAAATTGGGACCAAAAAAAACTTGTCGCCCAAGTCTATGTTGGAAAATATTTCTACTGCTAATAGTTGTTGCCTCGCCCGCTATATTCGAGGCGAATTATCTTTAGAGTTTATTTCGTATATTTTTTATTTCCGTCGGGACGAGCGAGGCTCGCAAAAAAAGGCTCGTAAAGTGTAAATAAACGTAGCCACGTGAGATTTCAACGATACGTTCGAGTTGCGTCTCCATACGCGGCTACCGAAGGAACTCGAGCTTTTAAAAAAAAAAGATTACTATTGTACAACTATTGAAAACCATTGCCACAATTACTCGTAACAATTTAATGCGCCAACCGCACAGAAATTATACCTGTATAATTATCGTTACCATTGTTATAAGCGTTTGCGGTATTTCAAGCAACGAGACTCGCTTTGTCCACTTGCCTTGAGAGTTTGAAAGTTTTCGTTGGCTCTCGTGTACTCGTGTGTAGTCGTCGATTGATTAAACGGAGGAATTGTGTATATCTTGAGTGAAAGAATGGGTTTTTTTTTCCCTCTTTCCCGACTTCTAAATGCACGTTATCGCGTTTCACGTACGTGACGACGATAGTCGAGCCTCGGGTTTTAGGTGACTTCACCGGGTACCCGCGTCTCGCCGCTTCTCTCGCGCTCAGATTAGATAAAGAGCGTTGTCATTAATGATAAAAGTTCGGGACGCCTGTGTACCGGTAGACATTCCTATTGTGGGAGAAAGAGAAAACCGCGCGGGCTCTTCGCTCGATTCGTCGCGATTTTCCTCTTGAGTGCACGGGAAAACAAAAAACAAGTTCACGGTGATCGAAGAGAAATTCGAATTTTCGCGAGAAAGCCGAGAGCTAACGCGTCCTCGAGAAAAGGGCGTGAGAGAGCGGGATATTGGAATTGCTCGCGGGAGTTTTGTTTCAATGACTTTTTTTTTTAACAATGTACGAGTGTACTCGAGCGTAGAATGAGATTGTAAGCGCTGCGGTGAGAGGTGAAGACCTACTTTTACTTTACGAGGTATCGTTCGATTTTTTTTTTCCATTCGAATCCCCCTTGCCATTTCATTGTGCGCTTCCGCAGCGATAGATCGTTGGGTTAATTTTTTCCTCGCCGCTCGTGCGATCGTGCTCGCGCGATGTTTTTCCAACGATTCTCTCGCTGCTGTCCACCTTTTTGGGGTGAGAGTTATCGCGCTGTACTTCCGGTAATGTGCAAAAGTGTCGACGCGCTGCACGGTGCGGAATATCGTTGGAATTGTAGTCACGCGGCAAAGTGGTCAGCAGTCTACCTTTTTACCTCGAGTAGTTCAAGTTTCGAATGGAGAGATAGGATTTTGGCGTTGATAATTATGGAAGACAGGCCTTGTCCTTTGTGAATAATCAAGCTTTGCAAAAATTGTTAACTTCTTTTTGGAACATGCGAATTTTACACTTTGCAAAATTCGCCACACGAACGACAAAGCTTTCTCTGGGTAGGTCGTGGTTCGAGGTAAAGACGGGATACAGGCTCTGTAAGTCGTGAGAACGAGGTACGTCCTGATCATGTTGAAATCGTTGAAGATCAAGGAAATTCGGTGAAATTCGTGGAAATTAGTTGGAATTCAAGAGAATTCGTTAAAATTCAAGGATAGTTGAATATTTTGAAAAATCGTTGAAGTTCAAAAGAATGAGTTGAAATAAAAAAAAAAATCGTTGAAATTCAAGAAAATTCGTTAAAATTCAAGGAAATTAGATGGAAGTCAAAAAAATTCGTTGCAATTCAATATAATTCGTTGAAATTAAAAAAAAAATCGTTGAAATATTTTTTAAAACCGTTGAAACTTGAGGAAATTATTTGAAATTCAAGAAAATTCGTTGGAGTTCAAGAAAATTCGTTGAAATTCAAGGATAGTTGAATATTTTTAAAAAATCGTTGATATTCAATATAATTCGTTGAAATTCAAAAAAATTCGTTTAAATTTCTTAGAAATCGTTGCAATTCTACGAAATTAGTTGAAATTCAAGAAAAGTTGTTGAAATTCAAGGAAATTAATTGAAATTCAAGGAAATTTGTTGAAATTCAAGGAAATTTGTTGAAATTCAAGAAAATGATTTTTTTGTTTGCACAATTAATACATAGTCTTGCCAAGTGTGAGTTTCTTTAGTTGAAGAATATTAATAAACAATGAAGTTATTACTAAAACAAAGTTCCGCCGTCGCTGCATGGCTGATTGGTGTAGATAGTTCTGGCAACCAGGCACATGCCTGAAAAGAAAAACAAACAAAAATATACTTTCAGTGTAATAAGAAGCAATTCGTATGCGCAGAAACTGTGTTAAAGTTTTGCAAATTACGAAAATAGAAAGCTGTAGACAAACAAGTTTGATTTGCGACCAAAAAAAAAAAATTAATAAATAATCAACAAACGGATGAACATTTTGAAAAAATAATCCTGTCACACGATAGAAAATGTTGCCATTTGAAGTGAATCGGACGAATATACGTGCAGATACGACGCACACCGTTTCGAGAAAAACGCAAAAAACGACGTTGGAGTTTGCATCCTTAGAATGCAACTTTTTTGTATCTTTATTTTGATCATTATCCAAAGCCTTTTCTTGAAAATTAAGGTCGTGAATCTCTAATAAAAATAGGTAAGAACGATTGAGTGAACTTCACGGGCTAAATCGTCCAAAAAAAATTTCATTAGTTGTAAAAAATTCATTTATGTTCCCTTCAACATTACAAGAAAAGGTAAATTTATTCCTTTACTAAAATCGTCGTAACTCGGTGAATTTTGGGAATTTTAACAAAGTCTGCGTTGCAAAATAAAATGGAGATCCTAGGTTATGAAACTATACAATAAAAATAGCATTTTCGAAATTTAAGGCCTCTGGCAACCCTCAACGCTTTTTAACGGGTTATGCCTACCCAGTTAGGGTGCGACCCCACGGAGACGCTCGACGCTGGTTTGTGGCGTCATATCGGGTCACGTGACCCTATTTCGAATTTCCCCCGCGGTCCCAAACTGTAGCGACAAGTCGCCGCATCGAACAGCAGCGTCAAGATGGCTGCTTACAGAAAATCGATTTTCTAACCTCTTTCAGTAGCAGTCTTGGTCTGGTCGTGACAGTGTTGAAGTGAAAGAAATACGAGCGAATAAAAGTTGAAATATAATAAAAAGTGTTTTTTTTTTCGGAAATCGGCGCGATGTCATTTGTGTACAGATATCAGAAGTGGGTGAATCAGTGCTAAGAGATTGCTCACAGAACACGTGTCACTTATTGTTTGTAAATTTGGACGCTCTCCTGTCGCAGCGACAAAGCTCAAATAGTTTCAGCTTTGTCGCTACTTGTCACGTGACCCGATATGACGCTACAAACCAGCGTCGAGCGATACTGTGGCGATACTGTACCGGTACCGTACTAGTAAATTGGGGCGGTACGGCGTACCGTACGGCGTACCGGTAATGTACCAGTACCGTACGCACGTACGAGGTGGCAACAGTACCGGTATGGCACACTCCACATGAGCGGTACATTTGCGGTACGTGGTTATATGGGTACTTGTAACAGTCGGAAACAGAGCATTTTTGGATGTTTTTTCTAGAAAATCACGATGATAAATTTTTAGAAAAAGTAGGTTTTTAAAAAAGTGTCATCTGAGGAACACTGCAATTTTTTTGGGTCAAAATATTTAATCGTGAAAACGTCTTTTCGTCGAGCCAATGGCCTTGTGAACCAGGTTATCCAAACCCAAACAGATTTCGTTAGTATATGACGATTAATCGAAGGAATTTCCGATATATCAAATTAAAACACAATGGCGCGTCTTCAAATTGAATCTTGATTTTCCATTTTTCGTTAAGGGAAGGTTCTGCCTTGTTGGGCCAAATAATGTTCGATTTTTCACCAATTTTTAATGCGAAAAGTATTAAATACACAATGTTGATATTTGGTATTTGGTACTAAGCGGTCTTTATTGAACATCAAAATATTTTGTAAAGTTCGACAAAACATGGTGGTGGGAGTGGGAGGAGCCACATATGTCGGTGCGCGGACAATGACATTCTTCGCTTGCGGAAGTCCTAAGTCCCGGACAGGTGATCTGAAGCAAGAAAATCAAACATATTTTTACTTCGTACAATATTGTGTATAAGTTTACCTAGAATCAAGAAGAAAAGTTGAAAAATAAAAAAATTGTGGGGGATCGGAAGGACGTTTGTTTTTTTCCCAAAAAATTTCGCAGTTTTTTGCTCACTAATTTTTTATTTAAAAATTTTTTTTCTTGATTCTAGGTCAACTTATAAACAATATTGTACAAAGTAAAAATATGTTTGATTTTTTGTCTTCAGATCACCTGTCCGGGACTAGGGACTTCCGCAAGCGAAGAATGTCATCGCCCGCGCACCGACATACGTGGCTCCTCCCACTCCCACCACCATGTTTAGTCAAACTTAAAAAAATATTTTGATGTTCAATAAAGATCGCTTAGTCAACATACCAAATATCAACATTGTATATTTAATACTTTTCGCATAAAAAATTGGTGAAAAATCGAACATTTTTTGGCCCAACAAGGCAGAACCTTCCCTGAATTAAATCGAAAGTACAGTAAAACCCCGATTAACTGGGGTCGGGTCATCCGTGGAGCGGATTAACCGTGCCTCTCTCAAGCGTCTCGCCCCTGCGACCAGGCACGGTCGCTCGCGTCAAGCGCGAAACCAAAAACAAACGAAATCAACTTGCCTTTTTTTAGAAACGAGAGTAAAATATGAATATTGCGTAGATGATTATCATCAAATATAAAATGTCACGTGTACGCTACAATAAAATTAAGATCGTATTAATATCTACAAAAAGTTGTATAACATTTATCTCGGTTCAATCGTGGATTCATTATCCGTGGATCGTTGGGTCCCGAGCACCCCGTTAATCGGGATATTCCTGTATACATCGTTAAAAAAATCCTTCGATCAAACACTATATTTTACATCTAGAAAAAGCCCGAGAAATTTCCGAAAAACCGATGCAGTAGTTTTTGAGATATTTGCTCATCGACCAAAAACTTACTTTCGAGAAAAAAAAAACGGTTAAAGTTTAAAGAACGTTTAAAGAAAAGTTTAAAGAACGGCGCTGCGAGCGTTCAGACGACCGTGACCATAACAGCCTACAAATCTTCCAATTTTGTTCCGATCACCAAAATTTTCACGGAACATTTATAAGACGATACAACTAGGCTTTTCCCTTAACATCGGAACAATTTGGTCATCGCATTACAGCTGTTCCTCTCGCATTCGTAGCGACTGTCCGTCGTGGGCCCTCGACGAGTAGAGTAACCTAGAAGATTAAAACGATATCGCTGAAGACCCGCAGAGCGCGCTCCACTCAATTACCGAAATTCGACGCGCGTAACGTCGAAGCAAACGAGAAAAAGTGTAAAATAAAAGACAATGCGCCTCTTTCGCCAGGCCGTCGAGTGCTCCGCGGCACTGTAGCTGCGCGAGAGGAGTATTCATCTCGTCGGGACCGACGGAGTATCATTTCCGCGCGGGTTCGCTCCGTGAAAACAAGGAGGCAAAACGAAACGTGCACGGGTAAGAATAATAAGAGAAAAGACGAGAAAAAAGTGGGTAAGAGGAGAAGGAGAGTGTGTGAGAGAGAGAAAGAGAGAGAGAGAGAGAGAAGACCCGCGACGACGAAACCGAGAGCCCTCGCGACGTTCTCTGTTCGGTCCGTTGCTGATGCGCGGGTGGACAGGCCTCGCGCCGGTTACCCCTTTCGCGCCGGACCCAAGAAAGGGACGGAGGAGAGGGAGCGATTGAAAGGGAGAAATACGGAGAGAAACAGAGAGAAAGAGAGAGAAGTCGCGCGAAATCTTCAAACTTTCCGGATACCTTGTACATCGCAAACACACACACACAGAGGGGGGTTTTCTCTGTTCTGTGTGCGGTTCGAGCAAACTTTTCGTCGCTATAGTGCAACGCGCGCAGTGTGTACTTCGCACGCTGACGGCTCGGCGATCTCGCGCGGCGATGTCGCTACTCACCGGACCAACGCCGGTCTACGAAGACGCACTTTTTCGCTCCGCCTCGCCGAAAAACTTCGCGTACTCGCTTCTCGTACTCTCGCTCGCCGTTCTTTACCCCAAGGACACTCGAGGACAAGCAATTTTCAGCGACGAAACATTCAACGATCCGCCTCTTCTCAGACGTGAGTACCTTGTTTTTTGTTTTGTTTTATCGTATACTTCCGGTTGGCAAAAAAATCTCTCGGGCATTCGACGCAGTCTTCGGGACGAGCGCGCCCACGCGCCGATTTTACGAGAAAAATTCTTCGACGAATGGAGGATCGGTGTTTTTGTGTATCGATGTATTATTTTTACTTCCGGCGGCTTGGCGATGCTCGAAGGCACAGAGTCCCGAGGAATCTGCCACGCCACACGGAATTTCGCAATTACACGGTGAAATCGAAGCGCAAATATTGCGAATGCGAATTTGAAAAATGGGTGAAACCTGCGTGAAAATAACTTGCTCAGACCGCCGCGCCTGACGAATTCACGGCAAACTAAAAGTGCTGGAAAAATGCACGTCCGGTGCCCGAATTCAGAAATTCGATCCCTAAAGTGTTTGAAAGTGCGCGTTCGGTGACAAATACAACCCTGAATCGACTTAAGGAGGGTGATCTCCTTAGGCAGTCGAAAATAAGCGAATTATCGAAATCTTTTTGTGTCGAAACTTTATTCCATATTGTTCAAGATTTATGTACATTACATCTTTTGTTTTTCCATTTTTTTTGTATTTAAAAATGGCGACCGGCGACACTTGCTTTAGAGACGGTTGCCGCCTGAGTTGATCCACGGCGTACAACCTAGCGTCCGGTGCATTGATCTGAAACATCGGGGCCAAGGAATTTTAGATTCCTAAGATCCACATGCTCTATCGGAAGCTAAAAAACCCAAGGAAAAGTGAAAATTCGAAAAATGGCACGGGTTTGAAAAAATGTTCTATTTTTCGTGAAATTTTAACTACAGTATTTATAAACGAAAGAGTCGTGTGTTAAAAATAATTTTCAAGGAACTTTAGGTTCACATCGACGGCAATTATGTTAACTAGAAATGTGCGAAATTTTTTAATGAGCGATCAGATCGTTTTTGAGTTATCTTGTACGAGGTGCGAGAAAAAGTGGTTTTCAGGAAAACGCGTTTTAGGGAAGTCTGTAGGTAATCTGTAGGTCGTTTAGTCACAAAATTGTTGAGTCTTGAAACTTTAAGGGGGGTGCCTTCAGGCGGTAAAACATGGCTGATTTTCATGATTTGTTTTCAAAGAAAAGATTTCCTCGCCTTTTTTCAAACTTAAGGTAGGTTTTATTACTTTTGGCTGTAACGTGGTATTTTTTATTAATCTTTAAAAATGGCGGAGGTATGGCACGGTCTTCTAATCGGGTGCGCCGACGGGATTAACCTAAAAGAAAAACCAACGAATATTTTTCTTTCATCGTCACTCATACGCAGAATGTGAACCAAGAAAAAGTGAGAAATGTTGAAAATCGATTACGGTACGTTTTTAAACAAAAAAACTGAATTTTTCAACAAAATGGCTACATTTTGCAATCAAAAAGATTTTTTTTATTTTAAAAAACATTTGGCTTCATGTTTTAGACAATAAGGTTCAGAAAGATTTATACCAAATTTCATCACAATCGGTCGATTCGTTTTTTGTCTATACGTCACACCAGTTTTGAAAATGCATTTTAAATGCGGAAGACCGTGCCATACCTCCGCCATTTTTGAACATTAATTAAAAAAATACCATGCAATAGCCAAAAGTAGTTATAAAACAAACCCTAGGTTTAAAAAATGGTCAATAAATTGTTCCTTAAAAAAAAAATGAAAACCAGCATATTTTTTCCTCGCCAAAAGGTATCTCCCCCCTTAAAGTTTCAAGACTCAACAATTTTGTGAGCAAATGATGTACAGATTAATCTGCGATTTCGGGGCTATAAAGTAGTCCCTCAGCTTCCTCGTGGAGTTCATTTTCGGCCATAAGATCTCCCCATTAACCCAAACCTAACTAAATACAAAAACCCCAAACCTAACTAAGTATTCGAAAACAAACCGCTAAGCCTTACTAAATATTCAAAAAACCCAAACCTAACTAAATATTCGAAAAACCAAAACTTAATCAAATATTCGAAAAACGCAAACCTAACTAATTATCCAAAAACAAACCCCTAAGCCTTACTAAATATTCGAAAAACCAAAACTTAACCGAATATCCGAAAAACCCAAACCTAACTAAGTATCCAAAAACTCCAAATCTAACTAAGTATCCAAAAAATTCAAACCTAATTAAAAATCCAAAAAACCAAACCTAACTAAATATGCGAAAAACAAAAACTTAACCAAATATCCGAAAAACCCAAACCTAACTAAATATGCGAAAAACCAAAACTTAACCAAATATCCAAAAAACCCAAACCTAACTATCCAAAAAACCAAAATCCAAATAAATATCCAAAAAACCCAAACCCAACAAAATATCTGAAAAAAATCCCAATGACTATCTCACGGTGCATCGTGAATTAAAAAAAAAGCGAAAAAATTCACACGAACCAACCAGTGTGAAACGGCGCCTCGACGAGTCGCTCAAACTTCTTCTCATCGATCAACCAACCCTTTTTTTCTAACCCTTAAATTTCGAGCGATTAATTCCGAAAAGTTTCTGCTCCGAGGTCCGAGCATACGCAGCAGCTATTATTACCTCGACTTCGTTACATACGAGGATCGCGTGGTGCACGAACCGTGGGAGTGAGAGCGCGAGTCCGAGAGGAGAAAAAATAATGCCACGGGGCCGAAGTTGCGAGCGGGGCCGTTTGAGTGGCGGGGGGAGGGGGGGGGGTAGCGTTGGCGGTGGTGAAGAGGCCCTAACGATCATTTCGTGAAGTGCGTCCTTCGAACAGGTTCGATATCGTTGTGTTGTTGCGCTCCCCCCTCCCCCACCCAGTCCTCCTAGGCTCCTCTACAATGTATACACACGAAAGTTTCCTCCGCGCTTCTCCGCGTCGTTCCCTTTGGCAGCGCTGGCCGCGCGGGGAGAACCAACACACGAGAGATCCTCGTAGCATTCTTCTTCCGGGGACGTCCCGGCTTAGCACGATGCTTCTCAACGTATACACAGGCCTGTATATCTATATCGAGCACTGGCAATCAGAACGGCGTTGCTCTCGTCAATTTCCCTTTCAATGTCGTAGATTTATGTCGTTTTGGCTTGAGGCAATATGGCTGCTTTGTAGGTTCTCTCTTTCTCTCTTTCGCTCTCTTTTTCTTTGTGTATAGGTTCGCCTCGCAACTCGCCCGACACCACTAAATCGTCCAGCGAAAAGTTTGCTCGAATTACGAACGCGAAAAAAAAACGAAAGCGGCGAGATAAAACAAACTCTGAAACAAGTGTTTTTCGCTAATTATTTTCGTCGCTACTTTTTTTTCACTCTTAGGGATTTTTCCGCTCTAGTTTTTGTCTCTACCGAGTTTTTCGAGATCGCGATGTCCCATTCGAGTACCGTCATTTTGACGATTGA
Source organism: Ophion obscuratus (assembly GCA_964007375.1). Classification (NCBI taxonomy): domain Eukaryota; kingdom Metazoa; phylum Arthropoda; class Insecta; order Hymenoptera; family Ichneumonidae; genus Ophion; species Ophion obscuratus. The sequence goes on from OZ023317.1 coordinate 37,365,635, forward strand.
CCGGAAATGTGTTTTAGGGAATTATAATCAACGCACTGCTTCCGGATCGATCGAAAGGGATTTCACAGGGTTAAGGGCTCACACCAAAAGGGATTTTTTGTTTTCGCCGTATTTTCAGAATATAACTTTTCAAAGATAGTATATGAAAACTACATCTCGATCCGTTTAGATTGAGGGAGTTGTGGGCGTTTATGGGTAGTTTACTGACTTTTTTAAAATGACTGATTTTCACAATGACTTTTTCAAAATCGGTAATCACGATGATTCAAAGATCACTGCACAGATCAACTTCAAATTTGACAAGCTTCTTTTACAAAAAGTCAAGCACTGTCAAAAGCAGTGCTCGAAAAAAATATATTTTTTTTTTCGTTGCATCGTTTTGTTCTTAACGAAAATGGAACATATTTTTCACCGAGAATCGATACTGTGACTTTGGACTGCGGCTGTTTTTTCAAAAATAAATATTTCATTATATGCTTCGTCCAATCGCTAGATAATTTCGTGCAAAAACTAAATGCGTTTCATTTCTTTTTATTTCTCTCGATTTGTTTCCGAACATTTATAAATATTTTGCAATCCAAAAAATCGTAAAAGATACTTAGAACGATACTTTTTAATATAAAAACAATAATTTAAAAACCCGCGCACGGGTTCCCAAAAAAAATCCAAGATAGTTCTCCTCTTTGCCGGCCACGAGCCCGTTAATATACTTAACTGTATTTCAACATTTTTTATCTGTAAAAATAATTATTTTGAAAGCTGCTATAGCTAATCTCCGGGAGCACGTCTAAAAAAAGGCGTCTTGCGGTGAGCACGATATCTGTGGACTGGATCATCTAAAATGAATAAACCAAAAATATTTCGTTAATATAATGGATTATCTTGTAATTGATCGAAGAAATAAGCAAAATAATAATTTTTGACAAAATGGCGGCTTTTAAAAAAAATCGATTTTTGACAAAATGGCGGCTTTAAAAAAAATCGATTTTTGACAAAATGGCGGCCTTAAATTGTTCATAACATGGAAAATATTTATCGGTGAGAAAAAAACCTTCGATTAATTACTAAAAAATATGCTTTAAAAGATTATGTTAAAATTTGAGACTGATCGATTCAGCCGTAACCGAGAAATTTACCGACGTTAAAAATACAGTTTTGAGAAAAAATGCGTTTAAGGGGCTATCCCAGTGTGACACTTTAAAAAAATTGATATTTTTTTGCCTTTTTCGACACTTTATACTTTCAAGAATATCATTATCATTTATATCATTTATATCAATATCATTTTATCTTCCAAAAATCAATAGTTGAATCTTTAAACGCGTTTTTCTCGGAATGAGATTTTTCAAATTTGCTGACATTGTAACTCAAAAAGCAATTATCCGATTGACTTTAAATTTGAACTGAGTACTCTTGAATATATTTACTCTACAATGACGTAGGATATGTTCGATTGGATGAAAATTAACGATTTGGCATTGAAAAAAACGACCATTTTATAGGCAAGAAAACAAACTTTTTTTTCATAATTACGCCATTTTGTCAAATTTTGATATTTTTCGAAAATCCTACGTCATTGTACAGGCAATACCTTCCAGTTTAACGACATTTTTTCCTTTTTCGGTTTCAGCTACTCAATCGGCTGGAATCATGTCAGCAGTGGAGGGACTTTTTTTGACGCCTCCAAAGGCAGCGTATAAGTTGCTTGGATCTCAATATTTTCTTATGAAAAAATTATGTAATATAGGTCAAATATAGCGAAATATATTCTTAATTTTCCGAAACATTTAATTAAGTACTTCCAAAAAAATTCCCGATAATCACCCATATTTTCAGCGTTCGCACTGGTATATCCCCTTAAAGTTTCAGAAACACTATCGAACGCTCTGACACGTCATTACAAAAATGCATGTAACTTCGAGAATATTCGCCGGATCGACAAGAAATTTTTTGTGTGTGCACTTAAGGCGGTTGGAGCGATTCAGTTGAGTCAAATGACGGTTTATTCATTTTTTTTTTTCAATGAACCTCAAAAAATACATACGAGGCACAGATTTATTCTGTATATGCTAATTTTTCAAAATATACAATTAAAGAGCAAAATTATGCATTTTAATATTTTTATTACGTAAAGTAGAAAAACTTTTGTGTTACTACCAACTTGAAAAAGTAGAACATTGTCGATGATTATTATGAAAAAAAAAGACGACAACGAATGTTTTATACAATTCACAATGAAATTTTCAGTAATTTATAATTATGCCTATTCATATTTGCATCACGAGATTATTGGCCCATGGTTTACTATGGGCAAGATGAGGATTTTTTTTCTAAATGTTTACAAAGCTTCAGTTTGCGTTAATCCGTTGTTAGAAATGGTATATCTTGGTGCTAAATAACAAAAAAAATTACATAATCTTTAGTGTGAAAGTTTTGCCCATCTAATAGCATGTTAAATTAAATACGTTAAACCATTTTTTATCTCTGGTGTGTGGTCGTGAAAAAAGTTCAAAAAATTTGTAAAGACTCAGTATAGTTTAAACAATAGCATGTATTTTGTATTAAATTGAACCTTGGATTGTGGCTAACGCTCCAACCTCCTTAAGGCCTTAGGCCACAGTAACAGGTATAAAATCATGTGCGAATTTAACAATTTTTTTCGCATGAAAAAGTGATTCACTCATAAAGCTAATTATACATCTATTTAGTATAAATATCAAGCTGTTAGAATATATATATATATATATATTTCGATATACAAAATGGCTGACTACTCGAAACTTCTCGAAACAGCTTTTTTTCCATTGGCGTGACAAATAACTTCAACAATTTTCACTCGATTTACGTCAAATTTAAAAGTTATGTTCCTCATTGCATTTCGCAGAGAAGTACGTACGGAATTTCTGATTAATCGAAAACTTTTCATTTTACGAGCAGGTTATGAGAAATTATAACGAAATTTTTCACTGAAAATTCATTTCTTAAGTTCAAATACCTACAACTTTTGAATAAAACAATATTTTTTAAATTCCTTACGTACTTCTCCAGGTATTCTAATGTAGATTGACGAGAATTTTGGTTTTTTGTTCTAGGTAAAAAATTATGGATGCTAAATGTCACGCCGCGGAGCGCCTGAAAAAAAGATAACAAAAGAAAATATCAGTAGTCGGCCATTTTGTACATTGAAAAAAAAATATACATACTTTCTAACAGCTTGATATTCATACTGAATAGATGTGTAATTAATTTTATGAGTGAATCACTTTTTCATACGAAAATTTTTTTGTTAAATCCGCACATGATTTTATATCCGTTACTGAGACCTAAGGCCTTAAATATCTGTACATTACGACATTAAAAAAAATAAAATCGATTTTTCTAAAATTTTAACTGTATATAACCCCTTAAAGACGAAGAGTGATAAGTTGGTGCGCGATGAGGTGACCCATATATGCATATTGTACGCGGGACTGTCGCACGCCACTACACGCGCTTACAATCTATGTACACACGCATACACTCCAGAGAATCTACTACTCTAGAGAATCGCGTTCGGATCCCACGATCGTCTCCGCTTCTTCCCTTTCGCCTTCTTCGGTGGCCGCAGTCGTTGCCGCGCAACTCGACTACGAGGATCCACCTCGTCGTTCGCTCCCCTCGTTTCGTCCACCTTCGTTATTGTTTTATCGCCCGAAAAGACGGAACGCGTGCTTCTCGATCGTAACTCGTGTGCTCGTACGAAGTTTCGGAAAGGAAAATCGCCATCTGCCTTTTTCGCTCATTCCATCGGTTTTTTTTTATTCGTGCGATCGGGCTGGGCAACCGGAAATTGGGCAGACAGATTAGACGGAGGTTTTTTTAGTTCGATCAGAGAATCGTAGAGTGATTTTGTCCACGTTTACTGCAGTGTTTCGAAAGTTTGGTAAATTTCGGTATAGTTTAAAGAAAAAAACCAAAACTCTTGATATTTTTACGCTACCGGCGCAGAGGGTGGACACACTTTCGCTACTTGCCGATCATAGCTTTCATAGTAAAATAAATTTACTACATCTATTTTTTCTTTCTTAAACCCCAATCCGTTTAATTATTTGAAATCAAACTCTTCATTGTCTAGATATTTTTAGACCCCGTAGTTTTTGGGTGACAGCGCGTTTTCGAAGACTGCAATGTTTTTACGAAAAATACGAATAGTCTGGCTAAAAGATAACGAGAGAAACAACTTTTTGGAGGCACACTGGAGGTCACTTCCGGTCCTCTGAGAAATTCCTATTGATGTTTTGCCCGAAAGATGACATGTGAGTTTGTGCGAGTAGGAAATTCGTGAAAAAAAGACGACGATGTTTGAAGTTATCGAGTAATAATAAAAAGTACAGAATGCGAAAAAAAAACAATGCAGCTTTTTTGTAGAGGTCTTTTCAAAAACTACAATATGTCTATTAAAAATGAAAAAAAACTGCATCGTTTTTTTCTCTCTGGTATTCTATAGTTTTTATTCGGAAACCTTAAGGGGTTAGGCTACGACCCGAAGATCAGGGTTATTTGAAAAAATTAACATTGAAGGCATCAGTCAGATGATTGAAAAATCGTTTTGACTTTTATTTGTGTGCGCATTAACACACTTGTGTACCAAATTTCACAACAAAATATTAATAATTAACTAAGTTAAAAACGATATCGTGAAGGACCTTTGAACATGAGGGCATCAACGGTGTATTTGATTTTGCCCATCCGGTTGGACCCGATACAAAAAAAAATATGTTGACGTTTGCATCGTTGGAACGCAACGAAAATTCTTTTTTTTTATTGTTCTCTAATTTTCATTATCACCCAAAATCCTTTCTTGCATATTTAGGCTGAATACCTCCAATGAGGATCCCGTAAAACGTTTCAGGGAGTTTGATATTGGAGAGCTAAATTTGCCAAAACAATTAGGCCACGAAACTTTCGTTGCGTTCCAACGATGCAAACTTCAATATCGTTAAAAAAACGAGTTTTTTTTCTTCAAATAAATAATATTGGCTGAGACTTGACCGTGCTTTTTTGGTATCGTGTGTCAATCCTCAAAAAAATTGATTTTTACCCATTTTTTTCGAGGAAAAATGACACTATTGTTAATAATTGATGAAAAAAAATGGTAAGGGGAAAATCACGGGTCAAGACTAAACTACTATTACACTGAATAGGTCAACTAAATTTCAAGCCGATACGTTCACTAGTTTTCGAAAAATCGTATACACGTTTCGAAAACGTAGTTTCGAGGAAAACGCGTTTAAGGGGGGCGATACTTTTAGGCGCGGAAAAAGCTGATTTTAATTATTTTTTATTTAGAAGGAAAGATTTCTTCACCATTTTTGAGACTGACAAGAAAAGGTTGCGAGGTCGATCTCTCCGATTTCGATATTTGCCATGCTCATAGAATGGGTAAAAATAGGCGACACCTATTTTTTTATATCTGCGGAACTCGATTGTTAAGGGTTAAAACACACCCTCGAAAATTGGAGTGTTTGTCGTTTTTCGTCGATAACGTTTTAATGGTACGAGATATGAAAAAAATTCAAATTGTAACAATGTTTATTTTTTCGTGTACTATACATTGGAGATGAGAACGATAACGCTAGTTTTGAAAATGCAGTTTAGAAGACCGCGCCATACCTTCGCCATTTTTAAAGATTAATAAGAAATCCACTGATATTACACAAAGTGCAACTATCTCATGGCATTGAAATGCCATCCATCCATCCGCCCATCCATCCATCCATCCGTCCATCCATCCGTCCGTCCGTCCAGTAAAATGCAGATTTTAAGAGGGAATGACACCTCATCGCGGTCGGTATGGTAGAACAATTATAGATTCCCAAAAATCTCTGAAACGGCTCTTCAGATCCCGTCGAAACTTTACCAAACGACGTCAAATAGATAGACGAATAGCTGTCTGCCTTTCAAGTTTTCTGAATTTGAGAAAAAAAAAACTAAATTGGCCTACGATAAGCCAATCTACATTTTTTTTTCTCAAATTCAGAAAATTTGAGGGGCTGACAGCTATTGGTCTATCTATTTGACGTCGTTTGGCAAAGTTTCGACGGGATCTGAAGAGCCGTTTCAGAGATTTTTGGGAATCTATAATTGTTCTACCATACCGACCGCGATGAGGTGTCATTCCCTCTTAATCGGCATTTTTCAACCAATCATAGGCATTTGGCATGTCCCCCCACTCTACTACAATACAATGGCAATGGAGTGGGGGTAGCGTTAGTTTCGTGTGACATCCTGCTAACTCAGGCCCCTATGCCCAGCCAACCTTAAGAGGGAATGATACCTCATCGCGGTCGGTATGGTAGAACAATTATAGATTCCCAAAAATCTCGAAAACGGCTCTTCCGATCCCGTCGAAACTTTGCCAAACGACGTCAAATAGATAGACGAACAGCTGTCTTCCCCTCAAATTTTCTGAATTTGAGAATAAAAAACTAGATTGGCTTATGATAAGCCAATCTACATTGAGGGGAAGACAGCTGTTCGTCTATCTATTTGACGTCGTTTGGCAAAGTTTCGACGGGATCTGAAGAGCCGTTTTCGAGATTTTTGGGAATCTATAATTGTTCTACCATACCGACCGCGATGAGGTATCATTCCCTCTTAACACATATATACATTTTTAAAAGCATTTTCAATGCTAAAGGAAATAACATGTAACAGCCAAAAGTAGTAATAAAACATACCCTAAGTCTCAAAGATAGTGCAGAAATCTTTTATTAAAAAATAACATGAAAATCAGCAAATTTTTCCCTCTTCTAAAGGAAAAGTTTTCCTAAGGAGTTCTATCGTTGTAATAAGTTAACTTTCAATTTGCGATTCCTAAACTATATATTGGATCTTCCTCTTCAATTTGAGTTGCCTCGAACGACGTACGAGGGTTCGTCATTTTCACAGTAGCCTTAACCCCCAAACATGCCCCTGGTTTCACGAACTTCCTCCTCCCCCAAACTCACGTATTAACTTTTGAGCAAACGTCAATAGGAATTTTATAGAGATTCCTATACCCCCCGAGATCAATCTCCAATGTGCCCTCTACAAAACTAAAGTTCTCCGAACATCCCTTTGCGCCCTTCAACTTCCGCAACCCTTGGTCTCGATCAGAAAATTCTCAGTGTCCCAATATATTTCGATTTTTTCTATTCTCCATCGACCAAAGCCGTTCTCCATGTCGAATGTTCTTTTTCCAAGACCACCGCGCAGCAGAAAAAGACTTGCGGTTTACAGGGGGTTCCAAGCACCGGGGCTCCATATCGCCATAGAGCACGCGACGATAAAGCGTGTCTATTTCCAGTTGCCTCGATCAATCGTAATACGAAGCTCGCGACTTCGCGTAATCGAACTCCTCATTGACTTGTCTTGATTTGTGGTTCCGGGTTTGGTCAGGCGAAAATAAAACTCGAGTGGCTTACGACGATCGGGAAAAAGACTTTTCGGCCTTTCGTAAGCCTTCTGTTACGAGAGATCGCATATAACGCGTCGGTTACTTTTCATTATCAGCCAGTTGGGGCTCAAAAAAATTCAGGTCGCACACACCTTCGATCACCCGATTGACGTTTCGGTGCGATTTTTCTAGAAATATGAAACGAACGACATACAGTCCCCTGTAACGTTGCGTAATATTGTTTTATTGCTCGCTGCACAATAAGGACAAGCGCGAGCAGCCCCGCTTACGAAGCACACAAAGATTTCTTCAGACCGCCGAGGAGCGCTCTCGAGCGAAAATTTGTCTCGCGTTTCCCCGCCCTCGCTCGAGTCGAAAAAGTGGAGATAAAAAAAAAGACATGGAGAAAAAAGAGGCCACGGTCTGCGACGATGTATAAACACGCGTGCGTACAAGTCGATAAACGAAGCACAATAGAGCCCGCGCGATCCGCTTGCGTAACGATACGATCATCCTCGGTGCGACGAGGTGCGTCGTTCCTCCGGTGCTAAACGTTTTTGTTTCATTCTTCCTTTCCTCTTCGTTAAATCATCGACTGCACAGTGCGCGGCATCGGAGAAAAAAAAACACTCGACCAAGGTCGAATCGTTCTTCGCAATTGTTTATCGCCTCCGTCTCGTGCAAATTGTCATCGACAATGAGGTACACTTCCGAGTGTACAAGGTCCGCTATTTCGGATGACTGCTAAGTTGTAATCGTCGTCATCGGCATCGTCCTCGTCGTCGTTGCGAGCACTCGTCAGCGGTCCAGAAATGACCGGATATCGATCCGCAGAGTCGCGAAAATTCCATGAGGCACTACCGGAAGTACAGGTGCCGCCCGCCGCGCGTAAAAGTTCGACAATTTCTCATCGACTTCCTCCTCGTTACCGCGTGGTGCTGCCCTCTCGCGGTTGCTCACGCGATCGACGATCCGCGCTGTGGTTCCGAACAAAATTCACAGGCTCGTACGTATATGTTCGCATTGGTATTAAGCGTCCGCAAACATTTTAAACACATTGGGATTCGAAGAATGAGAAAACGTTGAGGGACGTGGACTACAAGAGTTGAGAGACGTTTTGATACACTGCAATGGCGGAGAGAATCGAGATAAAGGGTGTCTCAAAGTGACCTGACATTTTAAATTGCGCGCCATTTTTTTTGTGGCGAACATAGAGTACTGATCTTTGACGACTGGCGTTAGGAGGAATTTGAGGTTTAGTCGTGGAGAATTACACGATCGAGCAACGCATTGGAATTGTCATTTGCTGCATTGTTACTGCATAGTTATTGCAGACGAAGTTTCGTGGTCGTGTTATTAGTCCAGTAAAAGAAACGAAAACCCAGCACTTTTTACGATGCTGAACTTTGCATCGTTGGACTGCAACGAATTTAATTTCTTTCGGCCGATTTCGCTTACAAAAGTCCATAAACCATTTTTTAAGATATTTATTTGGCGATCTTCATGATAAATCTATGAAAAAAAAAGATCGCTTATAATAATAAGAATATGGAAAATCAAATCAATGAACTTTCGTTGCGGTCCAACGATGCAAACTTTAACACCCGTACTTTTTAGCGTCGAATATGAATTTTTGACTGAAGGTAGATGGTTGCATACTGAAAGTAACCCCAATAAAATTATGCCCCTCAACTCGCCCCAACCCTAAGAAATAGGGGTTGAAAACTTAAAAATCGCCGTATCTCGATAATTAATAGCCCGATCATAAAATGTTTCAAACAAAAGTTGTTTGGAATAATAAAATACGTATAGAGTTATCTGACGTCCAATCTCCCCTATGTCTAGTCCGCTCGCACACGCATCAACCCCTAATTTTTTAATCGCTTTTGTGTGCCGCTATTTTCGAAGATAGGGGGTTTGACGTCAGATAACTTTATACGAATTTTATTATTACAAACAACTTTTGTTTGAAACCTTTTTTTTGTCGGGCTATTAATTAGCGAGATAGGGCGATTTTAAAGTTTTCAACCCTTATTTCTTAGGGTTGGGGCCAACATTTTATTGGGGTTACTTTCATTATGCAACCATTTACCTTCATTCGAAAATTCATATTCTACGCTAAAAAGTGCTGGGTTTTTGTATTTTTTACTGGACTTTATCTCGTGCGATTTGACGCCATTGGACTTTTATCTTTGGGGTTTTCTGAAAGGTAAAGTATATGCCGATGATCCACAGACCATCCCGGAGCTCAACGAAGAAATTGCACGCACCATTAATGTAATTGGTCCGCAATTATGCCAAAATGTTATTGAAAATTTCGTCAAAATGGTGAATGTTTGCAAACAGGAACGAGGCGGCCATTTATCGGATATTGTGTTCCACACAACATCCATGTTTGTAACTTATATTTAAATAAAAATATTCGTACTTTTCAAATAAATAATACGTTTTATTAATAAATATAAATGTCAGGTAATTTTGAGAGACCTTATAGCAAGGACATTTGGTTTGGAGGTTGGAACGTTCAGTTGAGTCAAATGACGGTTTATGCATTTTTTTAAAATGAACCTCGAAAAACATACACGCGGTATAGATTTATTTTGTAGATAATATTTTTTCATAATAAATTTAATCAAAGGGAAAATATTGTACTTTTTTATATTTTTATTACGTAAATGAGCAAAACTTTTTTGTTACTACCAACTTGAAAAATTATAACATTATCGATGATTATTATGAAATACTGCGTCAGCGAATGTTTTATACAACTCAGAATGAAATGTTAAGTCGTTTCCAAATATGCCTATTTATATTTATGTCATGAGATTATTTATCATTACCATTCGTTAATATTAAGTGTTGCCGAAATACGGCAACTTCGCGGACATTGAAGTTGGCGGCAATGCTTTTCATTCGCCAGTCAAGATTCGTAATCTTTCATCAAACGTTAATGGTTTAATATTGAATATAGGGTAAAGTGACTTTATTTTGGCACTCCACTAATTATTGACACTTCCCTCCTACATACACAGTGGTCGCTAAAGTGCCAATCATTGGGCTCAAAGTGCCCTTACCCTATATGGTTTATGATGTGCAAGATGGGCTTTAAACGTTTACGAAGGTTTAGTTTGCGTTAATCCGTTGTTATAAATAGTTGATCTTGGGACGAAATAGCACCAAAAAAATGACATCACCCGTAGCATGAACGTCTTGCCCACCTAACTTCACGTATAATTACATACATTAAACTACTTTTTAGTCTGGTGTTTTGTGGTGAAAAAAATTCAAAAAATTCGTTAAGACTCGGTATAGTCTAGACAATAACATAATTTTTTTCTCAAATTTAATCTTGGACTGTGTCTAATGCTCAAACCTCCTTAAGTCTTCTATGTGGCTCTCCGAAAAATGAGGCTGTTTTAGGAATTTGTTTTGAGAATGGCGGCTCAGTTATAGCTACACTAAGAGCATTTTTTATGCACCCTGCGGATGGTGTTGAAGTTTGCATCTTTGGAACGCAACGAATATTTCTCTTCATTGTTTCATTTATTCATTTTTATTATTATCTAAAATTTTCTTTTGCAGCTCTTGGTTATACATTTTTAATAATTATTGTTAAAAATGTTTCAGTGACTTTCGTCACCTAAATGTACCGGAAAAATACGGGAACACGAAAAAAATACATTTCTTTAATTTCTACATTTCTTACATTTATCAGAACTTTATAGAATAGCACCCAGATTAAAAAAATCGTCATCTTCATTAGTTTTGCTAGAAAAGTACACATGATCATTAGAAAATATGGTTCTTGCGACGAATGGCGTCATTTTGATTTTTTTTGCTCAACAATCAGCCTTAATTCGTTTATGAAAACGAGAATTATTGATGAATCGTAAAAATCGTGTGTTCTTTTGCAGAGAATCTTTATAACAAGGAACATCCCTCAGGTGACACCCTTCGATTTAGTTGAAATTTGGATATATTATAAAGGACCGAAAAGTAAGCGATACGTATTTTTGTTATCGGCGGAAAAACGGTTTTAAGTGGTGAAACCACCCCTCGAAAAAAGGTATCTCTAGGGGTTATAATATAGCAGTTTCACACACAAGGAGTCCACCGATTTTAATGAAGCAAAAACGAAAATTCTTCTAATCCGAAGCAATGAAAAATCCACTATAGTGACATTGCGAAAAAAAGTAAGGGGTGAACCACCCCTATATTAAGGGGTGGTTTCACCCCTTAAAGCCGTTTTTCCGCCGATAAAAAAAATACGTATCGCTTACTTTTCGGTGCTTTATAACATATCCAAATTTCAACAAAATCGAAGGGTGTCACCTGAGGGATGTTCCTTGTAAGAAGCTACAGTTACAATTTTGAGGTAATCGGATGAAAACTGCCGGAATTATGCGTCCTCCCGATTTCAAAAACTCAGTTTCGAGAAAAACGCGTTTGAAGTTACAAAACTGACTTAAGGTTTAAGGCCACTGTAGCGGGGGAAAAAGAAGTATATTTTGGGAATTTTTTTTATCGGCACAATGGAATAAATCAAAATTCTGAAAAAGGTGCTTTATTGTACATATCATAAACTGTATAAACTATTTTTTTTTAAAGTAATATAAAACGAAATGGCGGCTGCACAGCTTTTCTTCGATGAAGCTTTTTTTCATAGGCGCGCGGCCGGACCAACGGCACCTGCAATTTTTAATTTACAGTGAATGAAATTTTTTTTTCGATTATATATGTGAATAGCTACAGAAGTACGTAGGATTTTTTTGATGTATCGATTTTTGCAAAAACAGCGCGTTTTTGCAATAAAAGTTCAAAATTCTCAAAAACACATCGTCCGAAAATTGTTTATAAAAAAGACTATGTAATATAGCGAGAAAATCCTACGAACTTCTATGCAGAATGTAATTGTGAATATACAGTTAAAATTTCAAGTCAATCGGTCTAGATTTGTTCGAGTTATGAGTCCGGCCAACTTGAAAAATGTAGTTTCAGGGGGGAGGGGCTGGGCCAAAATTCAAAATAGAAGCATTTTGACATTTTCCTCACCTTAATCCTTTAAGTACGTCATTTTTAAGATATTAAGGCATCTTTGGAGGAAAAAAATCGATTTTTTGACATTTCTACAGTGGCCTTACCCCTTAAGAGCTATCGTTCACACGACGGAATTGAAGCTCTCTTTCGAATTCTGCGTGTACTCACGGAGGCATTTTGATGGTAGGTCTTCAGTTGTTGGGTCGTTGTATATTTTTTGTACGACTGGACTAAACGACTCCAAATTGCTAGTTTCACCGTCTAGGCTGTCTCGTGCGTTTCGAAGCGTTCGGAGGGGCTTCGGGAATTGAGTTATAACATTTTTTTAAAACGTTTCGCGTATATATTCGTTTGTATATCATTATTGTGATGTTTATACATCATTTAAGCCAATGAAAAAACGTCGACATTTTTTTTCTATTTAGAAATAACGCCTTCAACCTGTTGACCCTTCGACACAAACTCCGAGACATTCGTAATCAGCGTAAAGTGTCCCTCAGACTAGGGCGTAAAAATATATTAAAAGGCGAACAAAAATATATTTCCACTCCGGCCACTTTTTGAAATGCTGAAATTTTGTGAAATTTCTGAACTTTCTGAAATGCTGAAATTTTGTGAAATTTCTGAACTTTCTGAAATGCTGAAATTTTGTGAAATTTCTGAACTTTCTGAAATGCTGAAATTTTGTGAAGTTTCTGAACTTTATGAAATGCTGAAATTTTGTGAAATTTCTGAACTTTCTGAAATGCTGAAATTTTGTGAAATTTCTGAACTTTCTGAAATGCTGAAATTTTGTGAAATTTCTGAACTTTCTGAAATACTGAAATTTTGTGAAATTTCTGAACTTTCTGAAATGCTGAAATTTCTAAATGCTGAATTTCAAAGAGCGCTACACACACACACACACACACACACACACACACACACACACACATGTGTGTGTGTGTGTAGCGGCAATTCTTCTTTAAATTTAATCTTTTTTGTCATTAAAAAGTTATCATTAAAAAAATAATAACGGGTATATAAATAAGTATTTTAGCAACAATTGTTCTTGCTCATAACAACTGTAGTATCTCATACTCTCTCGTATTGTCTTCGTCGCATCTTCGTGCTGTTGGATTAATGATCGTCTTTTGTTCTCCCCATCGCAGAAACTCTGGCACTCTGCACATACGACAGGGACTGCATGGACAACGCTTACTGCAAGAATCAGAAGACCTGTGTCTGCATGGCCGATTATCTCGTCGATAGGAATCGCACACACGTGCAGTGTCTCAAAAGTGAGTGGTGGTAGTCGGTAATATTCATTTACTCTTTTTTGTCATCTTACTTTGTACCCGAAGTAAAAATTCAAACACGACAACGAGATCGCCAAAAATCGTAGAATGCTGAAAGAAAACATCGGAAAGTTGAAAAATCGCCACAAAAAAAAAGTGTTCGAGTCAAAAGAATGTATGATGGAAAGTATACGTTCGAGCTCGTTGTTGACCTGTAGAATTATGTCAGAATATTCAACGCTTTATTGCTGCGGGCTCGCACCTGGTTGACATTTTTAAGGCGATATATATATAGACGGGCAGAAGTAAGCAATTTTGAGGGATTTTTAAACTAGAAAATAATTATTCTACATTTATCAAACTATAGGTATACTTTAATAGTATATTTAAGGAGGTACGGTGATTGGAGCGAGTCCAAGATAAAAGCCCGATTTTTTTAAATAACAGACATTGTCGAGAGCTTTGTCCATGCGTATGCGGAGTTTCCGCGAGATTTACCGTACAGTTTCCGAGTTATTAATTGTTAAAGTTGGTCAATTAGTCACACGTAGACGACAAAATGTGCCTGTCCTCTCATATATCGATTTTTTTGTCCTACTTGGAGCCAAGACACGCGTAAAAAAAAACTGACGGTTGCGTTCGTTGGTTCGTTGTGATCAATAAGGCAACTTGAATTGGAAAGCTCACCGCAGAAATAAGCAATATATTTAGAAATAAAGTCGCGAAAAACCGAAGTATTCGGCGAGAGAGACGTCTCGTGTCGTAACCGCAGCCATCTTGCTCGAAGTGTGGCAACGCCGGATACCCGCGCAAATTTGATTCTTCTATCGGATATTTTCAACGCGAATTAAAAATATGGTTGTGCGAAGCCGTACGTTTTTTAATCGATTATAAAAGGCCTTTCGTCGATATTTACTCAAAGTTCTTTTATGTATAGCTAAGGCATCTCAATCTTTCTGGCGACATGCATACAACCCATTTATATGTAAATTCAGCATGGAAAAACCGTCATATAAAATGAACGTTCGTTTTTATATCTGCAAATATTGTGAAAATTAGGAAAGAGAAAAATAACATAACAATCGATGAAATATGTTTTGACTTCGGACAGATTGGACATTGGATATTGAGGTTAACGTCAACGCGACGTTTTTCATTTGCATTCGCAATATCATCTTTTCACTCTCTATTTCTTGTCCGACAGAATCTACCTTTGTCTCTAAACTGGACTTCAGATACAATCCTGTTACTCTCTTGATAAACTTCTACAGTACTTATTTTCATTCTCCATGTTTACCGGCTACCAAAAATAATAAGCCGAGCGCGTGGGACCGATGACAGCTATCGAAAATGCAACGATGCTAAATGTCGACGATATGGCGTACTACTGAAATCGAGTAGTAGATTATTACGTTTGTTTTCATATTATAAAAATAATAAGTAGCTTGAAATTCAATACTTAAAAAATATTTCTCGAAATATAGGCCACACACATATGTCTAAAACGTAGCGGTATTATGGCGAAAAATAGACTCTTAGTTTACTAGCGTGGTCATCACCGTACCTCCTTAAGGTAATCCTATCGCTTCACACTAGTCATACCAATGAACATACTCGAGACTTGTACAATTTATATTTGTTACATATGCAAAAAAAAGATATGCAATAACTAAAATTTGCCATGTGTAAACTGTTGAATGAATGTTCGCATTTAATTAGAAAAATGAAAAAATAGTTATTCCAACGATTCGCGCAGTATTTCTAGGTTCGATATTTGGCAACATTTGTTCTATCTCCGTCTCTTTTGACTCAACCGGGCGAGTTTAACCTCCATGCTGTTCAACGTCGATCTGTCAAAACAACGTCAGGTGCGGGAAATATAAAGCATTGTATTCGGGCCACGACTGGTAAAAAGCGTTGAAAATTTGTATCGGCGAAATATGTCGGTTAAAAATGAAATATGTGTGGAAATTCGAATGAGCGAGATGAGGTTAGGACTACAGTCAGCTGTTGCCTTGCTGTCACGTCTCTTTATCGTAGCAAGTGGTAATAAATCCAATACCGGAAGTTCAAATTAATCTTGATATTGCATAAAAAATAGGTCCATAAGCGTATTTTTGTCTGAGAGCATTGGATTACTACAAGTGTCAAGTATGTAAATCTGAATATTTTAAAGAATCTGACGGATTTCCACTATTCTGTACAACTTTTTAGCAACCGGAAATTGGGTTTTTGTATGTCGTCTCGGAATTCCTTCACAAAAACACGAAATTTTAATATTTTTTCTCTGTAATTATGTCGATAACCGACCCTGAAATTTTACAGAGACGATTATTAATATATTCAGTGGAGCTCGAAAAAAAAAATTATGAAAATACTATAGATCGAAGCCTGGCGATAGGATTAGCTTAAGTATGCAAATCAAATTTTTTAAATTCATTTATCAGTCTAGCTTCCCGTAGACTTCGATTTGCAAAAGAAATCAAGAAAAATTCCAGCTAGAACATGTATATTTTCCATTTGACAGTAATTAAAATGAAGAAAATGCAAATTGAAGAGAACGGCACGAATTTACAAAAAAAATCAATATTTCACGCAAAAATTGGATTAAAAAAAGTAGTTTTTCTTTTAATTTCCAAAACAATTTTCATCAAGTCGAAGACAGCAATATTATCAATATTTCCACCAAGTTTCAACTCAATCGGCTTAATAGTTTTTGACTAATCCTGCACGCCAATTTCGAAAAAAGCAGTTTTGAGAAATACGCGTTTGACATTTACGCCCGCTCCGAATCCGAGCAGTGAGGGACAAGAGTGTAACGTTTAAATTTTTTGAATTTCGATTTAAGACTTTGGGAAAATATTCCACATATATAATCCTATTGTTTAAAGAAGAAAAACAAGACATCGATTTTTTAACTTTGTAATATCCCCCCTTAAAGGGTCAATTTTTGGTTTTCGGATTCTCAAAATATAACATTTCGGATTTATTCTCTGAAAATTTCAAGCCCATCCGTTCAAAATCGAGGGAGTTACGGGCGTCGTCGTTTTTCTCAAAATGACTTTCAGAATGGTTAACCACGATATCTCAAAAATCACTGCCCCGATCAACTCCAAATTTGACAAGTTTCTTTTACATATCGAAAAAAAGTGCTTGAACGAAGGATTTTTTAATGCATTTTTTTATCAACGATAATAGAGCCTTTTTTACCCAAAATCGCTACTCCTACTTTGGACTGTGGCCATTTTTTCAAAAATCAATATTTTATTAGCCCTTACTTGCCACACTTCTTTGGAATACATATCATCAATGCATTTTCGCATAATAAAAAAAGTGGTGGGTTGTTTCAAACCCCACAGTGGCATTGAGGGTTAAATCCTTCGTCCAAGCGCTAGATAATGTCATGCAAAAACTATTTTTTTTTTAAATTTCGTATGATTTGTTTCCGAAGTCACCGCGACCCGTGCAGAAATTTTGGCAGGGATACAGCTGGATTCTGACTTGTATCCCGGGCTCCCAGTTGGGATCTAGTCCGATATCGGATCAGATTCGAAGACTAAATGTAAGATCCGTAAACTGGATTCCATTAGGGATCCAGAACTGGATCCTTTAATGACTCTAAATAGATTCCCCATTGAATCATTGAGGAATCTGGGAAGGATCACGGGTGAATACAGGCTGAAATAAAATGTCAAAAATGGCATTATGACATGTTAAATTTATTATAAAAATAGATAACATTTATAAAGTTTTGGTGCATTAAACTATCGATAAAAAAAAAATTTGTCCAAAGATTCAAATGGCAGATGGCGCTCATCGCGAGATTTTTATGTGAATTAAAGAAAATTCACATCAAAATCTGTGAATGCAAATGTATTGACAAGAAATTATAAATACAAAAAAAATCACAAAATTAGTTGTGAATTTTTTCGTATTTAATACAAATTAAAATCAAATTCAAAATGATTAGATTAAAATTTGCGCCAAAAGTAAGTTCGTACGTATTTTGAGAGAAAACATTGCCTCGAGGCAAAGAAATTTTTGCACATAACTTTTTGTGCAAACATTTCTTTGCCTCAACACAATGTTTTCTCTCAAAATACGTTTACACTTGTGGTGTAAATTTTAATATAACTGTCGTGAATTCGATTTTTATTTTCTTCAACTTGAGGAAATTCACAACTCATTTTGTGATTTTTTTTCATATTTATAATGTAATATTTGAAACTCACAACTTTTTTTGCAAAAATTTCTTTGCCTCGACGAAATGTTTTATCTCGAAATAGGTAAGAACTCACGGTTGGTGTAAATTTTAATCTAATCATTGTGAATTTGATTTTAATTTGTCTTAAATACATGTTTATACCCACCGTCATGTCGGTGGGTATAAACAGAGACTTATTCCCCAAAACCGGTATCCCGGTTAGAATCCAACTTGCATCAGTATCGAAATATTCGTCGTACATATTGGTGATATAGATGGCATAATTTTGAAAATTTTGGCATCACGTGTATTTTCGGTATTACTATGTAATTCCTATCTATAGATAGGAATTTTATAGATAAGAATCTATAGACAGAAATTCCTATCTATAGATAGGAATTCCATAGTAATACAGAAAATACACGTGACGCCAAAATTTTCAAAATGATGCCATCGTCGTCGTACATACGCCGATACTGATGCAAGTTGGATTCTAACCGGGATACCGGTTTTGGGGAATCCATGACAAATCCTGATCGGGATTTGATCGGACATATCGTATCCCGGTCAAAATTTCTGCACGGGGAACGACGCTTTGTATCTACCACAATTATAAATATTTTGCGATACAAAAATCGTAAAAAATACTCAAAATTACGCGTTTTAATGTAAAAAAATAATAATTCGAAAACCCGCACACGTTTTCCCAAATAAAGTTCACGAAAATTCTTCTTTTTTCCGGCCATGAGCTAGGTGTAACCCGTTAATACGGGCCTTTTTTTTTAAACCAAGAACAATATCGGATGTCTAGAGAAATGGAGCGGGAAATTGTAACCTGTGGGATTGTTCAACGCCCTCTTTGGGGGAAAAAAGTGTTATTTCTCAGGGAGGAGTGGAGCATGGAGCTCGGCGGAAGTCTCCAAAGGCTTGATAACTATTTATAGTGTGCAACCATATATATATATATATATATATATATATATATATATATATATAAGTAATGCATAAATATAACCATGAGGGAACTATTCCAAATCGAGAATCTATCTCACGCTACTCGTCCTATCTCGTATTATAATACATGTCTGCATAGCAGTACACTTTGGTGCTTCTGTAGAAATTCTAGTCGGCGTAACTCTTATAGCCCCGTGAGTTTCTCTCGAGCGTGTCAGGAGAGCTCTCGGTGTGCTCGTCGAGCCGCGTCAAATTCAGTGTCCTGAGATATAAAAAAGAAAAGAAAAAGAGAGCGAGAAAGAGACAAGCACGATACGAAGCTTCGCAATGACGGAAAGAAATGCCTCGTGGAAAATGTTAACTATTATTACTATTATGATTATTGTTCAAAATTACACACGAGCCATACGTGTATACATATATATTCCGTTGGAACATCCGTCTCGTTCTTTCAATGCCCTCTTTTTCCATCAAGTCAAACTCAGAAAACCGAGCTGAATTTTCAATTGATTTGTGGCCCGGAAGCGATACAAGAAAAAGATTGTAATTTTTTAACAATAGTTTTCTTTTATTCTTAATTGTCGTTTTTTTGTTAGTGAAATTTGAGTAAAATAGTGCGAAGTTCCAGGTGAATAATTCTGAAACGTGAAATTGTAGTCGGAATTCCGAAGACGAGAAATAATTTCGAGCGGACCAAGGGTGGGGATCGGAGATTCGAACGATCAATATTCGGAAGGATCGAAATTTCGAATTCAGTAGGACGAACGCTCCATTATAGATAGATCAGTCTTAGGGTCTGTACAATAGTTAATCGAAATTGAGAAAACAAAAATGTCGAAGTTGATTTATAGCGAAAACAAACATCAGATTTAAAAAAATAATGAGAGATATAATGGCGATTCGCCTGTACATATACACCAAACAATTCGAAACGTTAAATCGTCGAATTGTAAATATTACGACAGTTTACAATTTCGAATTCATTAACGGGAGGGTGGGGGTTTCTGCGTGAAAAAAAAACACTTTTTTGCCAATTTTGTTCATCTATATGGATAGAGTAAATGTATTGAAACCTTTTGTACATTGTTAAGTGTAATTTCAAGAACATTCCGTGAAATTTGTACGCGAAAATATTCACAAACAAGCCGGTGACAAAGCTTTTCCAAGAACGCCTTTAGAAAAACACGATTTGCGGTGTTCACTGTATCTCAGCTAGAAATTATCTGAAATCAAGTACCATTGAAATTTAGTCAAAGTATCATCGAATCCTCGCCCCAACGGTCTTCGATAATATTTTTTCGTTTCTGAATTTTTGGTGGTCATGAAAAGTGAAAAGTGCGATTTTTCACGAAAAATTCCGCCATTTTGAGGGTGGAAAACCCCCTCAATGTAAAAAAAATCTCAAACTAACCGTTGGAGGAGGTATTTTATATGTGGAAAGTGTGTACCAAGTTTGAAGTAAATCGGTCATGTAGTTTTCAAATGGCAGTGAACACGGACTTTGAAAAAGTGGTTTCGAGAAAAACGCGTTTGAAGTTTAGAGAAGTCGGAGCTACAGTGTCAGAGGAGCGGGATTAAATAGTCAATAACTTCGAGAGTTTTGCTCCGATTGACTTGAAATTTTGGGATTATATTCTTGAAATGTTTAACTATAAGAAACGACAAAAAAATCGATTTTTCAAAAGTGCAAACCCTTACCCTCCCCTTAAAGCGAAGGACCAAAAAGTCGATCAGTTAAAATAGCGATCGGCGAAAATGGCGAACATTTCGGATAGCGAAAACTTGGGATCGAGCAATACTACTTGCGTTTCAGAATGAAGATGGCAGATGGCGGGTCAGTCGGGTCCGGCAGCCATGCCGTGTTCGACATTTAGGTGTTCGCCATTTCGGACCACCGATCATTTGCGCTTCTAAGATCTACACATTCGAAGTTTGTAGTCTCGATATGTGGCTTTTTGCTATAGACGTTATTACGAATATCAGATACTCACTTTTTTCTATTTCGGATATGTGAATGTCATAGATTGTTCGAATCTGTATTTGTATGACTCAAACTGCAGACTATCGGAATATATGTTCTCGAATAAATGAACTCTCGAATAAATAATCCTTTGGTGTAATAGTTATTCGATTTCGTCATCGGACAACGGATAAAATTTCGAATAATTTAACCTTCGTTATTTTGAGAGTTCATAATTTTGTCGTTTCGAAATGTTTGTCGTTCTATATTTGGTCGTTCGACATTTTGACCCCCACCCCGGACCAACCATCACAGAAGATCAAGACGGAACTGATAACGCTAGATCGTGATAAGAAAGAAAAAAAAACATCAAATTTACGCAACAAAGGATATGAATCGAATTTTTTTCTTCATCACTTTCAGTCGCGAAGAACATCGGAGATCCATGCACCGAGGACGTACAGTGCCGTATGACCTTCACCGCCCAAGCGGAGTGCCGGAACAACGTGTGTGGGTGTTCCTCAGGCTCTCACTTCGAGGCTCATAGGTGTTACGAGTCCGTAGGTGAGGTCGTCGCGTCGTCATACTACTCACTCAGCCCTTTGTCAGTGACGAAAAAAAAAACATTCTCCAAACAATGCCTACTCTCAGTATTCTAAAAAAAGTTGACTCGTTCTTGCCGTTCCGTAATAAGAATATACATTTTTATTATGCGCGAAGAATAAGAGAGGTGGTGAAAAAAGAAATCGATGGCCGCGAACGGCAAGACCAATGTTCGTTACAGTTAAAAAGATTTAGTTGAAAGAGGCGAAAATAACTGAAAAACTAAGTGCCCAGTCTGTACAGTGGGTACAAAAAGTATTTGGGCGTCTCGCACGAAACTTTTGTTAATTTGGCTTTATTTTTTGTTCGTGTTTTTCCAAGATTATTGTAAACAGACTATGTATACTTAAGGAGCCAGTCCACTTTGGAGCCGCGGAAAAAGGCTATTTTGGCAATTTTTTTTGAGGATTTTATAAAAGATATGAATATAAAAGTTGTTGGGCTTGATAAATAAAGTCTTGAAATACATGTAAAAAAAATTTAATTAATTTTTATTCATTTTTAAGGGGGGAAATCACAGTAGCACACAAATAAATAGGCATATTTTCGGGAATTAATTTTGGCTGAATAAAAGTATCAATCGAAAATTTGTAAAGTAGGTTTTATAGCAATACTAAAAAAGTACAAAATGTAATTTTTTCAATAAAAAATATTTAAAAATGGCGGCTGTGCAGCATATGTCCCAAGGCGCCTTTTTTTGAGCTCGCCGAAGACATAACTCGAGCAAATTTTTACCGATCGACTTGAAATTTTGACAGTAGCTTCGAAACATCTTTCTCCACGGAGCTACGTAGGATTTTTTCGATATATTGATTTTTCGCAAAATGGTGCATGTTTGAAAATAAAGTTAAATTTTTTACAAAAAAAACGCCATAAAATCGTCGATAAAAAAAAAGTAAGCCATATAAAATAAAAAATCCTACGTAGCTCCGTGGAGAAAGATGTTTCGAAGCTACTGTCAAAATTTCAAGTCGATCGGTAAAAATTTGCTCGAGTTATGCCTTCGGCGAGCTCAAAAAAAGGCGCCTTGGGGCATATGCTGCGCAGCCGCCATTTTTAAATATTTTTCATTGAAAAAATTACATTTTGTACTTTTTTAGTATTGCTATAAAACCTACTTTACAGATTTTCGATTGATACTTTTATTCAGCCAAAATTAATTCCCGAAAATATGCCTATTTTTTTGTGTGCTACTGTGATTTCCCCCCTTAAGTACAAAAACTATAGTTCAACGTAACGCCTTAAAAATAGGTGGGCTAGGTAGCTCCATCACAACTCGGCAACGGCTTGTCTGAAACAAAAAAATCAAAGTCCATTAGATTCAGTATGACACCAGCTACAACATGACCCTCGGATATAAAGTTTTATCGAAAAATTAAAAAAATAGCAGATGAAAAACGAAAAAAGTAAAAAAAAACGCGTTTGTTTCGCAGTTTATCGCAAAAAAAGAGTAAAAATCAAAATGTTAAAACCATCGAGGGTCATCTTGTTGCGAATCATGTTTACAATATGTGGTTCAAATTTCAAGAGAATCGGTTTATTCGTTTTAGAGATGCGATGGAGCTAGATTTTGAAAACGTTGTTTCGAGAAAAAACGCGTTTGAAGGTTATACTATGAAAAACTCTTACCTAAACTCAATCGGCAATTCCTGCATCGTACAAAATCCCTTCTGATTGCTCATCATCGTCGATTTCTTCAAGTCTTGCTTGCTAGCGATTTTTTGAACTTTTCAAGGTGGACTGGCCCCTTAAGATGAGCTATCGAACACAGAAACTTCATAAAGCATTTTATTTTTTTTTTTCGAAGGATAATTTGAAAAAGACGATGTGTACGGATACTTTTTTTACCCACGGTAAGTGAACTTCAAGCACAGCAGGGCAAGGTGCCTTCACGGCTCAACTTGACGCGTAGAAATGAAAATTCATACCTGACGTAATTGAAAATAGTTCGATGTGTTACGAATGAACGCGTCGTTGGGAGCGACGAATCGTATCGTCGATCAAACGGAAAGAAAGACTGTGCCTACGTTGGCCGAGAAAGATAAGAAACTCGAACACAGACGTTTTTTAATCCGATAATTAATGGGTGTTTTTTGTCGCGCCTTCTTTCCGGTGTGATGATCGATGCGCCTCTTTATCGTCGCTCTTGGCCTATTATCGGGCTACATCTACCTGGGTGGGTCGAAACAAATGCATTTTCAAAAGATATTTTTATTCGATTGTTTCACCATTGAGGCGGGATATACATTTAGACAGGAAAAAAATAAGCAATATTAAGGGAGTTTTTAAACTAAGAAATAATTATTTTACGATTGTTAAACTTTAGGTATACTTTTATAGTATATTGAGGTATACAAAACAATTTTGTTAAATTGATTCATTATCAAAATGACGGAGCTGTGGCAGAGTGAAAGTAAAAAATATATTTGTCTATATTTGACCTATATTACATAATTTTTTCATAGAAAAATATTGAGATCCAAGCTATTCATGCGCTGCTTTCGGAGGCGCCAGAAAAAAAAGTTCCTCCACTGCTGACACGATTCCGGCCGATTGAGTAGCTGACACCGAAAAAGAAAAAAAATGTCGTTAAACGGGAAGGTATTTCCTGTACAATGACGTAGGATTTTCGAAAAATATCGAAATCTAACAAAATGGCGTAGTTATGGAAAAAAGTCTGTTTTCTTGCCTATAAAATGGTCCTTTTGTCCAATGCCAAATCGTCAATTTTCATCCAATCAAAAATATCCTACGTCATTGTAGAGTAAATATTTTCAAGAGTACTCAGTTCAAATGTCAAGGCAATCGGATAATTGCTCGTTGAGTTACAATGCCAGCAAATTTGAAAAATCTCATTTCGAGAAAAACGCGTTTAAAGATTTAACTATCGATTTTTGCAAGATAAAGTGATTAGAGATATACGGCCTTGACATTTTTACAGGATATTCTTGAAAGTATAAACTGTCGAAAAAGGCAAAAAAATCGATGTTTTGAAAGTGTCATACTGGTATAGCCCCTTAAATCTTTAAATACGGCGTTTGAATCTTTAAATACGACGAAAGGGCTTACCCCTTTCAATACAGCATAAACGTACTCATAACGACACATAACATCCCATAACGCATCCCGCAACGTCCCAGCCGCAATTGCAAAAATTTTCCAGACTGAGACAGCATATGTCCCGTCAGGTGTGAAAGGGTTAAGGGCGGGGTAAAGTATTAAAATTTTTTTTTCATTAAAATTTTTTTTTTAAATGAATGCATAATATATCAAGAATATTGTGTTAAAATTTCAAGTCGATCGGAGTAAAATTGACGAAGTTATGAGTATTTGAGCGTCTATTGCTCCATGCCGTTCTCTTCTCTTCTGCGTTTTTCAAACCGTTTTTCTGAGACTTGTCATATTTGAAGTCCGTGTGCACGATAACTCAAAATCTACTGGACCAATCGCTTTGAAATTTTGCACAGTACTTCTTCACATAATTCACCAGGTATTGTCGAGAACTTTTTTGTTTTTTTTAATAATTACTAATTTTTCAACAAATTAGCCGATTTTGTTTAGCGAAGATCGGGTTTTTGGCTCCCAAGTGCTACGAAAAATCGAAAAATCGAAAAAAAAAATCCTCCCGTCATTACCTCGAGAAACATCTCCTTTAACAAATGCATTTTGATTTTTTTGTTTCAAATGATTCTGTTGCGAGTTATGGTGCACACCGCAAACCAACTTTTTTTCGAGGCGCCTCCGGGGTTTAATTTTCACTCGCTCAATTTTGAATATTTTGCAATGCAAATTTAGGAGAATGTTGTTCAAATGTTACTTTATTATATGTAAATTTTTCAATAAACGAACACTATTCGTTGCGCCAAAAAAAAAATCTTAAAAACATGCCTTTTTTCGCCGAATTAACTTTACCCCGCCGTTAAGCTGGAGAGTATCTACCGCCAAATGTCACGAAAAAAATCATCATCTGCCGGCGGCCATGTTTCCATTGTTTTTCTGTATTTTTGGTGATTTTTTTTAACGACTCACAATATATGTACCTTCGCGTTAAAAAATATGCGTTTCTTTATCACCAACCGTATCCCAGAAAAAAATCGGCATTAGGCCATTTTTTCAGGTCTCTGGGTAGATGTAGCCCCTTAGCGGGCACTGCAAATGCCGCGCGCCACTCGACGTAGTATCGGGCTCATTTTCCAAATCCTACAAATCGCCACGGCTTTTCCGAGAATTTAACATTCTTGCTCGTTCACAGGAATCGGTCACGTTTGCCAAACTTCGCACAATTGTTACGTCGAAGGGTCGGCGAGTTTTTGCGTCGATGGATATTGCTCGTGCCCGCTGCAGCATCATCCAGATTCCGAAGGGACGCGATGCTTGAAAAGTGCCTGTGCGTATGCAACACCGAGAATTACAGTTCTAAGATTGATTAAGGCCTTAGGCCACAGTAACGGGTATCAAATCATGTGCGAATTTAACATTTTTTTTCGTATGATAAAGTGATTTACTCATAAAATTAATTACACATCTATTTAGTACGAATGTCAAGCTGTTAGAAAATATATATGAGGCATTCCACGTCACTTCAACCAGCCAAAAAAATCCGCAAATAATTTTGAAAAATCGAGTTACTTTATTGAAAAATATTCATCGAGTGTCGACATTTTTTTAACGTTTCTGGCGTTTTTTCTCGTTGATTACCATTTTTTATTTATTTTTCCATTCAAATGGCTGTATCTTTGCCAGGATTTGACGTATTTACATTCGTAAAAAACGAAAATGTGCGTCTTTTTCTAGCCTTCCGGAAAAAAATCATTTCGATTTTATTGAGCAAGTCGAACGTCCGTTTCAGGGCAAAATATGCAAAAATATTTTTTTTCTCAAGGAAAGACACTCGTTATTTGATTTTTAGGAATTTCTCCAAATTGTGAATATGAAAAACGGATTTTTGGTATTTTTTATATTATGGAATTCCTAAACACCGTGAAGAAGCAGCTATTAAATTTTTTTTTTAATTAATATTCGATTAAAGAGTGTGGAGCACTCGCTGTATGTTTACCAGGTTTTTGAAATACATATGACATATACGTCATACGTATTGGAGCCTTGGAGTGCTCCACACTCTTCAATCGAATACCAATAAAAAAAAAAAATAAAAAAAATAAAATTAAATTCGTCGATATAGCCCTGGGAGAAGAATGCACGATCGACGAGGAGTGCACGGCGATGCACGCGAGATGCTTCGACATTTGCGGTTGTAAGGTCGACTACGTGCTCTCGATGGACGGGAAACGATGCCTGAAGGCTGCCAACGTTATAGGCGATTCGTGCGAGGAGGACTCGCAGTGTCGCGAATTTTTAAAAAACGCCCGTTGCGGCGAGGAAGGAAAGTGCAGGTGCAACATGGACTTTAAGCATCGAGGATCCGTTTGTCGCAAAGACCTTTGTACGTTACAATTTTATTCAATTTTTACAAGCTTTTATTGAACTTGCTACCTTCGTATGTCTGTCTTTCCCGTTCAAAATTTGTAATTCATTTTTCGAGCACTTGCTGGCATCCGATTGAGCTGAAATTTAGCATACATGTGTAACTTCGGTGACAATGATACGGTACCATGGAGCTGGTCTGATGATGGAGGTGGAAGGTGGACAATGGAACTCCTTAATAGCATATACTAGGACAGTCGAGTTTGTGCTCATTTGTTTCGTTATCATGAGCACTTTTCATTACAGATGATAACGAGAGTCTGATAATGGTGGTGGGCGGTGGGAACTGAAATTTCCCAATGGCAAATGGTAGGACAATCGAGTTTGGGCTCATTAACTTTGCTGACTTGAGCACTTTTTATAATTACACTGTTGTGAAGTTTCTCGCGAAACCTTTATAACCTAAGGCAAGGTTTTTTATCACGCCGATGTCTCAACGGCATGGCGGTCTGGCATGGGAAATAAACAAATTCTAATACTTAAAAGTATAAGGTAAAATAAACGTAAAAAATCTTTTAAAAAAACAAACTTTTATTTATAAACTATTGAACCGAAAAGTAAGAAAATAATATTTAGTGTATGAAGTTGAATAGTAAAGCTACAGAAGAATTAGAGCTGGTCAAAGGCGCAGGCAGTACATTCTTAGTAAAACTTACATAAACATAGAACTTTTGGAGTTAAAATTTAAACATTTAACTTATATACAAAATTATTACTTTACTTACATATAAAATATACTTTATTATATATAAAACTTATATACTAATTATTACTTGTATATAAAATTTAAATATTTAACTTCAAATTTTTATATTTTTTTAAAAGCTTGAGGTGTGAAACGTTATTACACTTGAAATAAAGCCTCAAGCATTTAGAGTAATCCTATCGCTTCACACTAGTCATACCACTGATCATACTTGAGACTTGTACAATTTGCATTTTTAACATATGCAAAAAACTTGTAATAACTAAATTCTCTATGTGTTAACGGTTTAATGAATGTTCACATTTAATTAGAAAAATTAAAAAATAGTTATTCCAACGATTCGCGCAGTATTTCTAGGTTTGATATTTTGCAATATTGGTTCTATCGCCGTCTCTTTTTACTCAACCAGGCGAGTTTAACCTCCATGCTTTTCAAGGTCGATCTGGTACAAAGCGTGGAAAAATTTGTGTCGGCGAAATATGTCGGTTAAAAATGAAATATGTGTGGAAATTCGAATGAGTGAGATGAGCAGGAAGACTAGAGGTAAGGCGTACGAACGCCGTGTCGTCAAAACGTCCGCAAAAGTGAGGACGAGAAGGGCGGCGCTGCTCTCCTACCGCACCGAAGTAAAGTCAGCAACAAACCAGTACCGTACAATACGCTCCCTCATATGGAGCGATAATTTATTAAAATGAATTGTAAAGGCAGTGCGTACGATATGCAAAAAGCACGCTTTGCCACTTCATATGTAGCTATCATTTCATCAAATTAGTTGTACAACCAGTTGGTGAAGGCAATTTCTATATAGACAGAATTCTTATAAATAGATTGTTTTGGAGAACACCGAAATACAGATATCAAGTCAGTTTTTTGTTGTTGCGGAAGCAGTAACAAACAAAATTTATTTATAGACACAAGGAAATTCATAAGAAATTTGCATCCAGACAAGTTTTTCAAATTATCACATTTCATATTTACACATTATGATACACTGTACAGATAAAGAATAATAACGAAATACAGATATTAAGTCAATGTTTTTTTTTTCGTTGCGGAAGCAGTAAAAACATAGATACAAGAAAATTCATAAGAATTTTGAATTCAAACAAACATTTACAAATGATCACACATCATATTTGCACATTATGGCATGCTGTACAGATGAATCGATCTTACAGTTTTGATTTCTTCCTATTGTCTTTCGTTTTAATTTTCTTTGCGTGATTATTTTCGTTGACCGCTCGCGCTAGAAAATGTCCTCTCGTGACGAAATAATAGTTTATCACTCTCTTCGTGAGCTCTTCGTTGTGTGCTTGGCATCCCACGTACTGCAAATTTTTCATGTGCGAAACTTTGCCGAGAACTTGATGGAGAGTGTTGATTTTAACGTCAGTTCTCGATCGATCGCACTTCAAGTTTGTCTCGCGTTTAGGCACTGAAAGCAACAATTCGAACAATATTACAAGCTTTTATTTAATTTGACTTTCTATGAAAATGGCAAATCGATATTTCACCCACTCACTTCCCATTTTCACGCCTCGTCAATAAACATTTTGTTTATTTTCGAGACGTGAGACGTTTTGTCACATCGACGGGACACTTGCTCCATATCTCGCGTGTGTGATAATTTTTATTTCACTCGGTACGATAATGGTACGATAAAACGAAACCATTCTTTTTATGAATGTAATTACTATTTTTCTTACCTACGATTGAATGTTTTCGTCGCAGATCACTCAATATATTTGATACCGAGACACAATTTTTTTTTTACATCTAACACAATTCGCAAAATTGGTTAGCCCGAACACGCTTTATGCCAATACGGACGACAAGCGGGAATCATGGATGACACATGACGTCGGTTGTGTTCTTGTCGCTTAGTTCACTTCGGTGCGGTCATGCACTAGCGACGCACGCCGTGAAAACACTAACTACTGAAATCCAAAGTTTCACGGACGCTTTTGAATCGGGCTCGACACAGGCATTCGTACTCCTTACCTCTAGTCTTCCTGGAGATGAGGTTAGGACTACAGTCAGCTGTTGCCTTGCTGTCACGCAAAGAGACTAGAGTAAAGGAGTCCAAACTCCCTATCCTAGCCTGTATGTACGAAGTTCTTTCAATCGGTCGCAGAGATTTACTACTCAGTTTCGCCGCAGGCGTCGCTAGTGTTCCCCAGAGCCCATAATATATAGTAATACAAAACTGCATAAGGTCCGAGGTCCTCCTCAACGACCAATGAAAAAACTGGGGTGATCGTGTTTCTCTTTCGTACTCACCTGGAACAGTCATGGGGCGTTCTCTCTCGCACACCCGAACGATAACACACCCAAGTAGGGATTCCCTCTATTATAATATATAATAATATTGTGTACATATATATAATAAATAAAATATAAATAATATTAATGAAATAACTCGTGTTGATTTATTCACATGGGCTTATTATATAATAAGCACATCAGATATAATAATTATATAATAAGTGCAACACGAGTTATTTTATTATGGAAACTTATGATTTTCCTGTTATGTTGTAAAATATGGCTAATTACAATGAAACGCGAATAAAGCGATAAACCAACCGTAATGTATCTCGTAATGTATTTATTATTCGGATGCGCGTTACTCTGTTTTCCTGTACAATAATAATAATGATAAATAATAATAACATGTACATGCAAGAAACCGGGCGAATGCGGGAACGTTGGCCCTACATGCTGGGGTTGTCTTTTCAACACGTGCTTATTATATGTATACCCATGAAAACTCGTTATTTGCTAGTTACGTTTAAAAATGAAGCTAAATATGAATTGAATTAAGCGATGAACCAACCGAACAAGCCGTCAAGCCTAATTGAACCTCAAGCGCGGCAATCACTTAAATATGAAAAGATTATATTTATTGGTAGATTACGCTAGATTACTGTATTGAAGGTCCTGAGTTCGAGCCTCGGTAATTTTAATTTTTTTCTTTTGCAATCGTATAGGTATCTGGTTGTACGAGCGAATTGAAGCAGTTTTAACCAATCAAAGAACTCGTCCAATCTCAAAAGAACTCGAACAAAAATACCATAGAAGAATATATTTTTTAATTTACTGCCATCAATAGTTGAAATTTGTTTTATAATTCCTGCCTAGAGTGTTTACTGTTTCCCTTTATCTCATTGACTCGCGAGGAGTCATCTCCGTTATCATACACTTTGGTCGATGCTACTGTGCTGGTGTACACGACAGATATATTTGTGTTTGAAAGGCGCAAACAATTTTGCCGCCATAACACGGTCAGTTTCACTTTATGCAGTTTTCTATTACTATATATTATGGGCTCTGGGGAACACTAGCGACGGCTGCGGCGGAACTGAGCATTACATCTCTGCGACCGATTGAAAGAACTGTTTGAGGCGGGAGTGTCGACTCCTTCTCTCTAGTCTCCTTGCTGTCACGTCTCTTTATCGTAGCAAGTGGTAATAAATCCAATACCGGAAGTTCCAATTAAACTCGATATTACATAAAAATTACGTCAATAAGCGTAATTTTTTCTGAGAGCTCTGGATTATGACAAGTGTTAAGTATGTAAATCTGATTATTTTTAAGAATCTGACGGATTTCCACTATTATATACATTTTTGTAGCGACCGGAAATCGGGTTTTTGTACGTCGTCTTGGAATTCCTTCACAAAAATACGCAATTTTAATATTTCTCTTCTCTGTAATTAGGTCGATAAACGATCCTGAAATTTTACAGAGACGATTATTAATATATTCAGTGAAGCTAAAAAAAAAATCGAAAATCCTATGGATTGAAGCCTGGCGATAGGACTACCTTAAGAAAATATTTGAATTTTTCAAGATTCTATATTTATATGAGTTTTATTGAGAATATACTGCCTGCGCCTTTGATCAGTGACCAAGGATGAGGTTCTTCTGTAGCTTTACTATTCAACTTCATAAACTAAATATTATTTTTTAGTTTTTAGTTCAATAGTTTACAATTAAAAGGTTGTTTTTAAAAGATTTTTTTAATCACTTTTTTCCAATCCCTCGAATACCCTTGCGGATTTTTACGATCCTTTAAGCTTCGAGCCCACACTCATCACTTCGATGCGCCTCTAGGCGATCACCCTCCAAGTATTGACCCCCGTCGACATTGTGGGCACGGGAAATCCTCGCAACCCGTCACCCACCTCTTGCGCTGATCTTAATTTAAACTCCCATTCTCGTCAACCTCATTTCATTTCCTTATCTACCATCAATTCCAGACACTCGAATGCTGGGAAAACGTTGCAACGCTTTTACCGATTGTGTGGAAGGATTGTTCGACGCGGACTTCAGTACAACGGAAGTGACGAGGGTCGATTGCATAGACGGTCAGTAAAAACGTGCCACTTCAACATTTTTACAAGCTTTTATTCAACTTGACTTTCTGTCAGATGCAAAACGGAAAATCGATATTTTACCCACTTCCCGACTACTTAGAGCTCTGAAATTTTTAAAACATGCATCTAAAATGTGTTGATGCATGATTAAAAAAAACACCATGAGATTTTTAACTCTTCATGTAAAAAAACATTTCATAAGAACAAGCTTTTTTAATGTACTAAAAAGTAGAAAATAAATTTATATGTTAAAATATATATATAAAACAAGCTTTTATTTAATGTACTAAAAAGTAGAAAATAATTTTTTTTACCAATTCACTTATATGTGTCTATAAATTTGGACGTAAAAAAAAATATTTTTTTTTACATATGAATTTTTATTTTGCGAAAATAGCCAATTGACAAAATCACGCATCAAAGAACGATGTATACGAAATAAAAAATCTTTGCATAATTGTTCAGGAGTTTGTTCCTGTCCAAAGGACTACGAACTCACCGACGACGGGAGAGATTGCATTAGATACAGCGAGATCAACGGTAAACTTGTGGAAACAATTTTTCTTTTTATTACTACATTGAAATTGTGATGACGAACTTTTTGTGAGGAATTTTACGTGATTTTGCAGGTTCGACACGATGGCGAATGTCTTTACTGCCTGCGACGATTATCTTCACGATTACGCGACTGTTCGTGTGAATTTTCCAATTGAGCGTTCCGGGGTGGAGCAACCCAGCGAATTACGCACTGTTACGATATATACGTATATGTATGGGGTATTTCACCTCAGCTCAGATAACTATTTCCCTCACCATTGTTGATTATAAATTTCCATAGTGGAAAACGTCACTCCCGGTGTCAAAATAACACCTAACTTTTAAAAAACATTTTCCTCCACCTCTTGCTCTTCAGCGGCTGCAAAAGTCGAAAAGTCCACTCGGGTCGCTTTAAAATTCGGACATAATCGATATAGGTTTTATATCTGTTTTGCGCATTTTTCACTAAAACTCAGTTTTGTGCTCCCCATATTCATTAACTTTTTTGGTGAAATTTCAATTTTGGGGATGATTATTCGACAGTTTGAAAGTAAGAAACGTATGTTTTCGGCCTTGCAAGTGAAAAAACTTA
Source organism: Ophion obscuratus (assembly GCA_964007375.1). Lineage (NCBI taxonomy): Eukaryota > Metazoa > Arthropoda > Insecta > Hymenoptera > Ichneumonidae > Ophion > Ophion obscuratus. The sequence continues at coordinate 37,398,785 of OZ023317.1, forward strand.
ATAAATACGATTTCAGATGAAATTCAATTCGGGTTGGATGTTTTCCATTCTCGATTCTTCTTCAATCATCCCAAATCCTATTTTTGCTACGTTATATATGAGGCATTCCACGTGAATCCGGTGGACTTTTTCCCGGACCCCCGCCAATTCGATGTATTTTTTAACATCTGATTCCATTGACTCTAAAAGACACCCTGAATTTTTTAACATTTTTCGAAACAACCCTTAGTAAAGAAAAAAAATTCTCCGAAAATAAACTCCCCAATTTAAAAATCTGTAAAAATTCCCAAAAAGGCGCGATTATATGTAAAAATGTTCAAGCTCTCACCCGCAATTGAAGTATGATTTTTCCTTTGCTTTCTGAGCGGTTAACTCTAAAAAATCCGAAGAATTGACTGGTAACTGTTCAAAGTTCATGATTGTGATTTGGTTATTCAAAAATGGTCAAAAAAATTCATCGTGGGTATCAAAATGTTTAAGTATCCGCCCGAAGTAAGCGGTTCTTGAATTTTTACGGATTTTTTTTAACGTTAATCGCTCAGAAAGCGCGGAAAAAATCATACTTGAACTGTGGGTGAAAGCTTGAAAATTTTTACATATAATCACGCATTTTTGGGATTTTTTTTCAGATTTTTAAATCGGGACGTTTTTTTCGGAGAAAAACAAATTATTTTGACCAAGGGTTGTTTCGAAAAGTGTAAAAAAAATCAGGGTGATTTTTAGACTCAATGGAATCAGATTTTAGAAAAAATCTAATTGGCGGAGGTCAGGGCAAAAGTCCACCGGATTCACGTGGAATACCTCATATTCTATTTAATCTACCACCCCCCCCCCCCGCCTCAAGGTCCTGCCGAGGCATAATAAAACCAATAAATTAATCAATCAAACTCGCTCTCTCTCTTTCTCTCTCTCTCTCTCCCCCTCTCCCTCTCTCGTCTTCGCTATGCTAGTAATTTGAATTAACCTGTACAGGAAAGGCTTCGATTCACTTTTCGAACTGATCCCAATCCCCTCCCAACCATAATAAATCTTACATACGTTCTTACTATTACGGAAACACATTTTTTTTCGCCGTGTTTGAAGTTTTTTTACTCGCAAGACCGAAAAAGTACTCTTCTGATTTCCAAACTGTCGAATAATCATCCCCAAAATAGAAATTCCACAAAAAAAATGGACAATGAAAATGGACCAAACAGGTCTAAAACGTGTGTAATTTTTTTCAGAAGTAAAGAAATGGCCCGAATTTTTTCATCTGCTGAAAGGCAAGAGGTGGGGGAAAAATGAAAAAAATTACGGGTTTTTTTTTGGCACCATAATTGAGGTTTTCAATTATGGAAATCGTATCACCAAGGATGGTGGGGGAAATGGTTATCTGTGTTGAGCTGGAACAACTCACACATATATGTATATATATTTACACGTATACACACAAATATTATACATAAATTATATTTACACTATTTATTATGTATTATATAGAGAGTATTTACATACGAAACAAACATTTTTGCCAGTCCGTACTCTTATCGCAACTACATATGGCTTGAAGTACAAATTTCAATATATATATACATACATATATACACACATGTAGAACGAGATTAACGAGGCTATATACAAATACGTAATACGTAACACGTAATCATTAAGTCAACGAGCAATATCGCGCGCAGCGCACGTAAAAGCCATTTTTAAGAATTATCCTTGTAGCACAAATTACGATTAAATCGTAAGCTTCTTTTCCAATGTTGAAAAAAACGAATTCATCGAATTTTGAAAAAAGAATAAACGCACAACACTTGTGGTTTCGATTGCTAACGGATAACACACTGCCAACCATTGCGACGAGAATGCAGGCGTACGCAGATCTTAGACCTCTTACGAACATATTGTACTGAAAAAATCGTGTTATCGTGGAGGCTTAAGGCGGGAAATCAGTTTAGATGACTCAAAGAATCGATTTTTCTTCAGTTCAATAATTTGTTAGTAAAACTAACCGCTGATTAACCGGTATGCAGTATAAATAATTTGTTACTACTTTGAATTTCTTGTTTTCGGTAATTTTTGTCAAACGTGTTTTTCTCGAAGCGACTTTTTAAAAATTTGTGTACACTCTAGCTCAATAACTTTCTAACCTATACTTTTATAAAGTGACAGTTTCTTTATATTGAGTTGGTACAAAAATCTTGCAACACTGTTTTTCAATTAAAATAATTTCCTAATAATGAAGTTCGAGAACATTCGAGAAGAGGAAATACAAGAATGGTCTAGAACCTTCCATGCCGCCAGGATATATAAGCGAGTCAGATGTTCCGCGGAGTCAGTATGAGCAAAGATGGATCAACGTGCACTTCGAGCAATCGCATATTACGAATTCTTGCAAGGGCATTCTGTAAGAGCTGCAGCCCGTAATATGTGCAGTGCGTTCAAGGCTAATGTAGTTAATTATTCAACGGTCTCCCGTTGGTATCAGCGTTTTCATTCTGGCGATACATCTTTTGAAGACAAACCTAGGTCCGGCAGGGAATCGATTGTGGACGATGAAGAACTGCGAGCACTTATAAAGGCAAAGCCTAATATGTCGTCACGAGAATTAGCCAACAAACTCAACTGCAGTCATCCTACTATCCTTCGACATTTACAAGAGATGGGATATAGGAAAGTTGATTCGTCTTGGATACCGCACAATCTCAGCGAATGAAACAAAGCAACACGCATGTCCATCTGTCTTTCACTCCTGCATCGTCCGCAAAGAAAGGATTTTCTTCAAGAAATAGTCACTGGGGATGAAAGCTGCGTGTTGTATGTTAATCACACGCGCAAGCGTCAGTGGCTATCGAAAGGGGAAAAACCAGAACCGACCCCTAAACGGCCCCGTGAAATGAAGAAAGTTTTACTCTGTTGTTGGTGGGATTCTGAGGGCATGCTCTATTACGAATTTCTGCCAACCAACACCACAATACAGGCAGAGATTTATTCTGCACAACTGCAAAAGGTGGCTAAAATTATGAAACAGAAAAGGCGTAAACGTCTTCACGTTCGGCTTCTCCATGACAATGCTCGACCCCACGTTGCTAAGATGACACAAGAAACTATTTCGCAGCTAGGATGGGAAGTTCCACCACACCCACTGTATTCACCAGACTTAGCACCTACCGACTATCACCTGCTTCGAGCTTTGAAGAACTATTTACGGGATAAAAAATTTGACGATCTGTCAGATCTCATAAATACATTGGACGACTTTCTTAATTCACGATCAAAAGAATTCTGGTCTGCGGGCGTGAAAAGTCTACCAGAGCGTTGGGCAAGAGTTGTAGATGCGGAGGGAGCCTACATTACTGAATAATCGTTTATTGTTAAAATAAAATATTTTTCTTTTTTACTCGTGTTGTGTGTTGCAAGATTTTTGTACCAACCCAATATAATTACACTTTATATGAACTTAAATTTTGGGTATTATCGTTGTTTCAAATTCATTTTTTATAGCAAAAAGGTTATAAAATAATGGCAAAAACTATACTCTCTTGTTTAAACACCTCTAAAAAATGCAATTTTCAATTCTTGGTCGGAGCTTGGTTCGGTTCATATAGAAGGAAAACACATTCTTGAAGTAATGTTCAAACCGTATTGATTTTCGATAAAAACTGTGGCCTCCAGAGTGTACACAAACAGCAAAGTCTGATGGCGAGCTTCGCTGGGCGGCACGTCATATGTTCCATATTTTCAAAGGAAAGGCTTCGAGAAAATTTGAAGTTTGTTTGAAAATATGCATAAAATATTTCCAAAGTTTGAATAAAGTCTATTTGTAAAATCACTAAACAAAACGTAGTCCTAAACTGGTTTTCCGCCTCAAGAACATCGAATGCTGATCGATAAAAAATCTACGGCCAAGTTTTGTCCTAGACGAAATACATTTCGGGATATCGAAGAAATACTTATGTTTGTCTTTTGAGAGAGCAAGAGGTATTGCTTTTCTTTTTTCTAAAATATCAGCCACGGAGAACATTGGGAATCTGCAAATGAGCTTCGCACTCGTGGCCGCTCAGTCGGTGTGACACTCTTCGCCTTACGGCGGGATATCCATTTACAACGATCAAAAAATCGTTTTCTTTTTTTTCCCTTAAACGATAGAACTATATATGTAGAATATTTTCCTAAAGTTTCAAAGCTTAAATATACCATTAAAGTTTCGAAGGTTAAATATACTATTAAAGTATACCTAAAGTTTGATAATTGTAGAATAATTATTTCTTCGTTCGAAAAGTCCTTCAATATTGCTTTTTTTTCTGTCTCAAAAAATCCTAAACCCTAGCTGAGCAAAAGATTCAACTAAAATTGTACCCATGCAGACGCGCACGCATAGAGCCATTGGTTAAGGAGGTACGGTGATGACCACGCTAGTAAACTAAGAGTCTTTTTTTCGCCATAATACCGCTACGTTTTAGACATATGTGTGTGGCCTATATTTCGAGAAATATTTTTTAAGTATTAAATTTCAAGCTACTTATTATTTTTATAATATGAAAACAAACGTAATAATCTACTACTCGACTTCAGTAGTACGCCATATCTTTGACGTTTAGCATCGTTGCATTTTCGATAGCTGTCATCGGTCCCACGCGCTCGGCTTATTATTTTTGGTAGCCGGTAAACATGGAGAATGAAAATAAGTACTGTAGAAGTTTATCAAGAGAGTAACAGGATTGTACCTGAAGTCCAGTTTAGAGACAAAGGTAGATTCTGTCGGACAAGAATTAGAGAGTGAAAAGATGATATTGTGAATGCAAATGAAAAACGTCGCGTTGACGTTAACCTCAATATCCAATGTCCAATCTGTCCGAAGTCAAAACATATTTCATCGATTGTTATGTTATTTTTCCCTTTCCTAATTTTCACAATATTTGCAGATATAAAAACGAACGTTCATTTTATATGACGGTTTTTCCATGCTGACTTTACATATAAATGCGTTGTATGCATGTCGCCAGAAAGATTGAGATGCCTTAGCTATACATAAAAGAACTTTGAGTAAATATCGACGAAAGGCCTTTTATAATCGATTAAAAAACGTACGGCTTCACACAACCATATTTTTAATTCGCGTTGAAAATATCCGATAGAAGAATCAAATTTGCGCGGGTATCCGGCGTTGCCACACTTCGAGCAAGATGGCTGCGGTTACGACACGAGACGTCTCTCTCGCCGAATACTTCGGTTTTTCGCGACTTTATTTCTAAATTTATTGCTTATTTCTGCGGTGAGCTTTCCAATTCAAGTTGCCTTATTGATCACAACGAACCAACGAACGCAACCGTCAATTTTTTTTACGCGTGTCTTGACTCCAAGTAGCACAAAAAAATCGATATATGAGAGGACAGGCACATTTTGTCGTCTACGTGTGACTAATTGACCAACTATAACAATTAATAACTCGGAAACTGTACGGTAAATCTCGCGGAAACTCCGCATACGCATGGACGAAGCTCTCGACAATGTTATTTAAAAAAATCGGGCTTTTATCTTGGACTCGCTCTAATCACCGTACCTCCTTAAGCCACTAAAATTAGACATACGAAAGCGCTTACTAATATTGACCACGGACAAAAACGCAAAAAAGGAATTCAAGGGGTTATGCCTAGTTGTAAAAGTCGAAAAATCACTTTTTTTAAACCGATATTCTTCCACAGTATATCATTTTATAAATGATCGCTAAAAGTTTCAATTTGGAGGACTAAAAATTCACAGATTTATAGAGTGTTATGTTGACGCCCGTCGAAACGCTCGATGCGTCATTCGAAACTTTAAACGCTTTTTTCTCGAAAGTACGTTTTCAAGATCGGCGAGCAAAATATCTTAAAAAGACTACTCAAAAAACGCAAAATATAAAAAAAAAATCTTTCTGAAATTTGTTGAGCTTTTTCTAGACGCAGAAATACAGTATTTGATCGAAGGACTTTTTTTTCCGATGTACACTGTCGATGTAATTAACGAAAAATGCCAATTTTTTCCGCAAAAATCAATACTCACTTTGAACACGGGCCATTTTTTTAAATTTTGATATTTTGTAAATTTCTTCGATTAATCAAAGGACTTTGATTAATGAAAGGATTAATCAAAACTCATATACTAACGAAGTCTGTTTGTTTTTTTGAGTGTGGATAAACCGATTCAGAAGGGCATTGCTCACCGCAAAATACATTTTCGAGAGGTGCTTCCCAGACTTCGGCTGTAAAGCGATGATAATTAAGTATTTTTACACAATTACAAAGTATTCTTCAGATTATACCTTATTTTTCTCAAATACCTAATTTTTGTATAAATTTATCACTATTTTCAAACAACAAAAATCCCAATAATAATGTAGTAGTAAGAAGTTTTATTTGCATCGCCTTTGCGGCTTTTTACAAAGCTGTTACACCGTTTAACATCACTCTCTTGCAATCTAACTTATATCTTTCTTCTTTTATTATTTTTAAATTTTGGCACACTCCATTCTCGCTCTCCATTACCACCGTTTCTCTTTTCTTACATTCTCTTTCTATTTCTCTAAAAAAAACACATATTTACATCTATCTCCCCTCTCAGCAGCCCTATTAGGTTATCTTCTTCCTTCTTTTCCCTTTTCTCCTTTACCCACTCCTCTATATATGTTTTCGCTTCCGTAGATATTACCTCTCTTCCTTTTTCACACGCAATTAGGCACCGTTGTTTCTGTTTCTCGTTCACATATCCTACAAGTCCATTCCACTTGCCCCGTTTTTCCATCCCTCCCTTTCCAGCCCATGTTTCCTCATCCTTACCTTCAATATCTTATGCCGCCCATTACTTTCACAGTGCTTCGTCGTTTTCTATTAGCGCCTTATATAAACTATTATACGTCAATTTTTTAATCTGTTCTTTTTCTCTCTCTATGTTCTTTCTTTTTAAGTTTTTCAATCCCTTGTCAATCAAATTCTCTATTATTTTGATGTTGTCCCCCTCTTTTATCATATCTTTTATTTCCCCAATGTCTAGTTCCCTTGCTACTTTCATAAAGTCTTTTCCCCATTTCGAAGGCTTCCTGTTCGAGATACCTCTTATTTTCTCTGAAAGAAATATTCGGCTATTTGTTACTTCCCATTCGTATCACTAATTTTATATATCGCAGCGCTCTTTCCCTAATTTTGTACTCGAATGTTGGTATTCCTGACTATGTTCTCCACACGTATGTGGGGGTCCTTCTGTCCATTCCTAACGCCATTTTGAAGTACCTATTTAGTACTACCTCAAACTGTGCTATATTATCGAAGCCCCATATACAGGGTGTCCTTCTTATCTCTGCCACCAGAAATAACTCGGTAATTATCGACGTCACAAAAAAATGTTCCAGACAAAAGTTGTACGGTGGGAAGGGGGCCATCAAATGCGACCAATTTTCAGGTGCGACAGGTGATCTGAAGCAAAAAAATCAAACATATTTTTACTTTGTACAATATTGTGTATAAGTTGACCCAGAATGAAGAAGAAAAGTTGCAAAATAAAAAAATAGTGAGCGATCGGAAGTAAGTTTGTTTTTTTTTTCAAAAATTTTCGCAGTTTTTCGCTCACAATTTTGTTACTTTTCAATTTTTCTTCTTGATTCTAGATCAACTTATACACAATATTGTACAAAGTAAAAATATGTTTGATTTTTCTGCTTCAGATCACCTGTCCGGGACTTGGGACTTCTGGAGCGAAGAATGTCATCGACCGCGTACCGACATACGTGGCTCCTCCAACTCCTACCACCATGTTTTGTCAAACTTTAAAAATATTTTGATGTTCAATAAAGACCGCTTAGTGAACGTACCAAATATCAACATCAGTTCAGCTCTGGCTGTTGGAGAGAGAGCATCGTGATATATCGAGCTACCAATGATAGACAAAAAGCGAAATGTAACGTCGTATTTGTGAGGGTGATTGTGCAGTGAGGACACAAATTCACTCCCCAGAACAGTGCAGTGATCGGCTATCGATCTATTTTCCCCCACAAAACAATAGATAGCAAAATTTAGAGTGGTGACAAAGATCGACAGAACGACGCGGGTCGGGGGACGCGTATCCCCGACGCGCTAACCCGCAGCACAAAAACAAATAAAAAATGCACAAAAGGAGATATGAAGACTCCGCGCCAGAGAGCCGGACACAAGCAGCTCTCAGGAAAAGGGCGAGGGATCTCGACAGATTATTGTGTACAACCAATATCGAAAGGGTGGTGAACAAATACAAGCCAAAGGCTGCACCTAACCTCTCAAGAGCGAGATCTAGATCTTCCTCGATGGACGCGGACAGCGACACCGCCAACAAAGAAAACGAATCACCAGGGACATCTGGATTCTCAGTGCCTAAGCGGGTAAGCAGGCCAAAATCGACCGTTGGTAAAGTAGGGATCGCCATCTCCAACCAATACGAGATGCTCACGGACAACGAGAGCGCGGCAGAGGGAGACACCGACCAACCACAGCCGATAAACACGCGATGCTCAACCACCCAGGCACCGCGTACCAGTAGAGGAGGCCAGGACATCCACGCCGATGTCCCAAAACCAAAATCAAGACCTCCGCCAATTCACGTATATAGGGCTAACCCGAGACACTTGATAAGGGTCTTTACAGATGCCAAAATCGCAGAGGAAGATTTCTGGCTGAAACAAACGACTGGAGACTACACAAGAGTGATGCCACAGCGCGCTGAAGTCTTCCATGCGATAAAAAAATTACTAGAGGATAACGCTCTTCAGTACTTCACCTTCACCCCCCGAGAAGAGAAAAAGAAGTCACTCGTTCTAAAGGGGATAAGAGCCGACTATAATGAAGAAGAGGTAAAAGACTGCATTAATAAAAAAAACCTACCAAATACTAAAGTAGAAGAAGTCACGAAACTTAACTTCGACAAAAACGATAAAAATAAATTCCATTATATCGTCCAGCTTTCCCCGGACAGCAAGACCGTAGAACTAACCAGACTCAAATTCCTACTATACCAACCAATCAGGTGGGAAAGAATGCGAAAAAAAATGGTGTTTCAATGCAAAAGATGCCAACGCGTAGGACACGCAAGCAAGAACTGCCAATTGCAGTTCAGATGCGTGAAATGTGGGAAAGATCACGGTCCACTTAAGAACGGAGGAGTGTGTGAGGTAAATGATTTTGAAACGAAGGACAAAGTTAAATGTGCAAATTGCGGCGAAAACGGCCACCCGGCTTCATACATGGGCTGCCCCTACCTGGCAACGGCGCAAGATCTCAAACGAAGAGCCCTAGGACTGAGGCGAACCCTAAAAACGGAATACATACGAAAAGTGGAGAGATACGTCAACCCGAGTATCCCGTACGCTTCCGTTGCAGACAACTATAACAACGATTTCCCTCCACTCCCAAGGAACAGGAATTTAACAAATCAAACCATAGCTGAAAACTTCCACAACCAGCCACATACCGGTAACAGAACCAAATCATACATAACTGAAGAAAATAATATACACAATAACAACAATAACTATGATAACGCTAGTCTCCCCCAACTCGAAAGAATGCTAGATAACTTCAAAAACAGCATAATGGAGATTCTCAAAACACAACTCGCGGAGATAGATAGAAAAGTTGCAAAAAACGCACGGAACATCGAAATACTGATGGATCAGTATCAATAGTAAAATGGCTAACGATCCATTAACAATAAACCAAAATCGAAGGCATAACATTGCCCCCAATTATAAGCTCAAATTCTGTGCAATAAATGTCAACTCTTTAGCAACAAACAAGAGAAGATTAGACCTCCAAGAATTCGTAAACAGCAATCAGATCGATATATCGCTGATTTCTGAAACAAAGCTAAACGCTAAACATAAGCCCAGTTTCCAGAATTATGCCTTCATACGAACGGATCGACCAAACGCTAAAACTGGTGGAGGAACAGCGATCATGATCAACAAGAAGATCAGCTATCAGCACATTCAGCATCCAAACTCGCTGAATAACAAAGTCATAGAGTACACATTAATCAAAATAAACCTTAACTCAAACAATACCCTGTATATATTCAGTTTGTATGCCGCCTGCAACAACAAGAGGACGTTCATCACTGAACTCAACAGGATCTTTCAAGAGCATAAACTAGGCGGATCCAAAGTATATTTCATCATGGCCGGGGACCTAAACGCCAGACACACAAGATGGGGTGACCGCAAATCGAACGAAAGAGGGATCCAGCTCAACACATGGGAAGAAGAACACAGTATTACGAATAGGACAGTGATCTACGCCGCAGATAAGCCGACGTACCCCCGTTCGGGTTCATTTCTTGATTACTGCCTCGCTGACTCGCGCATCGAGCTCAAAGACCTGAGCAACAATAATGTTCCGACACTCGCATATGACAGCGACCATAATGCGATCACCTTTGCCATAGACTGTAACGAGATCTTCATGGGATTCGCTCCCCCACTGCCGCCAATTCCCAGATACAATTTCAAGAGAACAAATTGGAGGAACTTTACACAGCATCTCCAAGACAATTACACCGATCAACTACCGCATGACAGAAATCTAACGATTAACGAAATTAATGAACAAATTACCAAAATTGAAGAGACCATCGTAGAGGCTATCAATACAATAGTACCTAAAATCAACCCAGACGTTAACATCGGATGCCTGAAATACGTAAGCAACAAAATAAAAAAAACCCAGTCACTCAAGTCAAGGTTATTAGCTTGTCTATTTAAAAGTAATAACCCCAACACGCAGTTTTACAAACACATCAGATCACTTATAAAATCGCTTAATAAACTACTAGCAAAACAATTCAGAAAATCAGAAACAGCTTACTGGAATGCAAAAGCGCGAAGCATTGATTACCGCGATGCGGCCAAATTTTTCCCCAGAATTAACCGAAACTTCAGGTACAAAGATCCACCGAGAATTGACACTCTGGCTATAAATAAAAACAACAACACACTGCTAACGGAAGAGGTTTTACACAGCGCTCCCCTCATCACACGAGGTAACGATTACATCTTTTCAAGCCCATTAATGAAGCTGAACATCATTGGTAAATACTTCGAAACTATCAATTCACCAAGATACTCAAACCAAGGTACGGAGACGAAACGTCTCGCCGATGCAGCTGCAGAAGAAATAAAGCTAGGCATTCAACGCAATAGAGCGCATAATATCACACACACAGAGTTTGCGAATAATAACCCAGCACACTACCCCGCTCAAGGACAAGGAGATACAAAATTCCTCCATTCACACACAGAGGTGTCCCACATATTAAAGAAGGCAAAAAACAAGACATCCAGCGGCCTAGACAACATACCAATGATAGTGCTAAAACACCTCCCACCTGATATTATAAAGGATTACACAATCATCTTCAACAACTGCTTCAATCACTCGTACTACCCTACCAGATGGAAAAAAGCCAAAGTAATCCCGATAAAAAAGAAAGACAAAGATGCATCGGATCCAGCCAGCTACAGACCTATAAGCCTCACTATCAACATCAGCAAGATCTTCGAAAAACTCATCAAAACCCAACTGATAAAACACACGGATTCAAATGGGATAATCCCCAACAACCAGTTCGGCTTCAGAGCGAAGCATTCTACAGTACACGCAATACATAAATTTTCCTCGGATATCAACAGACACCTTATGAATGGTAAACTAATTGGAGCCACACTCATAGACCTCGAAAAAGCGTTCGACTCAGTTTGGCTGAACGGACTGATCTACTTAATGCAGATATATAACTTTCCTCGCACGCTACTCCTTCTCATCTACGACATGATCCACGGCAAATCGTTCGTCACCTGGGATGGCTACAACCAGACAACTATGGTATTCCAAATATGCGAGGGCATGCAACAAGGGACGGTAACTTCTCCAGTACTTTTCAACATTTACAACAGCAGAATACTAAATCTATTTAATCTAAATACAGGTAATAACACTCACTCCGGGGCTTATGCAGATGATATGGTAACATACGTCGCTGATAGCAAAATCCCAATTATCCAAGATAAATTAAATCACATCGTAAATGAAATATACGCGTACTACAAAGAGTGGAACCTCAAGATAAACCCACTCAAAAGTGAAACGATCTTATTCAGAAAAACCGTAAACGAAATATCCCCTCTAACTGTACCACTCATTAAAAACTTTCAAATTACGATAGAAGACAGAGACACGGGAGAAGCCACACCAATTCCCAATAAAGAAATAGTCAAATACCTCGGAGTGCACTTCGATTACCTACTCAGAATGAACAAACATCATTCCATCCAACTAGCCAAAGCAAAAAACGCACTGAGAGCCAACCACAGAATCTTCTACAACAGAAACATGGAACCAAAAGCAAAAATCATATGCTACCAGCTTTTAATCCGACCGATATTATCATATGCCGCCCCAATATGGTGGAATGTGGGACCATCGGTCATGGAAAAATACAGAAAGTTTGAGAGGACGTGTCTGAGAGCCTGCCTAGGCCAGTACCGCACAGCTGATACAAATTACACAAGACGTATCGCAAACGAAGCAATATACAACATAGCAGACATCCCTCGATTTGACACGTTCTGCCTCATGCTGACGAGAAATTATTTCAGCAACGCCTACCGAATTAACAACGATCTCCTCAATGGGTTGCCGATTGACAACGCAACAACAATCCTCAGGATGGCAAGAAGCAATTACTCCCCTCCCGAGCTATTCACAAACTTAGATAGACTGGGATGCATACAAGACGACAGCAACATCCCAATAATATACCACATCCCAAGACATTGCGCAAAAAAAGCGATACATGTAAACACGGACAACATACCGAGGGAGAACTGGGTGTACTCCACGGCCTTACCCACAAGAGATCATGAAAGCCTTAACAGGTTATCTGGAAAATACTGGTGGCTTCAGGGCGAAGCCAAACACATGGATGAGCTGAGACGGAGAGCCAGAATAAAAAGAACGCTCCAACAGCAACAACAAAGGATCGCGAATAGAACTCGCCGAGAACAGCGAAGATAGAAAAATTCCCGGTGTAGAAATATTCCGCAGGACCCTAGTGCTGTACATCCAAAACGCAAACATTGTATATATTGTAATTAGTTAACCCCCACCCCCACCCCCTTCCCGTCCCACTCCAAAGAAGACCCCCCCCTCCCTATACGACGCCCGCAGAGGCAAGAGACAGCAGCAATGGTTTTTTGAATTTTTTTTTTTACCATAGCATTAGACGCAACAAAAACAAAAGAGACTAGTATCTACGAATTACCAAAGAAAAAGATCATATAATAACCGAAAATAATTTTTATTTTTATAAAGAGTGCAATTTGGTAAGACGCGTCGCGAGACGACAAACCAGACAACCATATATTAGCGAGTAAGTTGGATAAGGAGGTTTATTACTTACATATGTATAACGACAAATCAATGAAATAAACTACCTTTTTGAAACCTAAAAAAAAAAAACCAAATATCAACATTCTATATTTAATACTTTTCGCATAAAAAATTGGTGAAAAAATCGAATTTCTTGGCCCAACAAGGCAGAACCTTCCCTTAAGGGGGGAAATCACGGAAAAATTTTCAATTTTTCAAAAAAAATTTTTTTCGCCTAAAAGGTGCTTTAGGGTCTTAAAAATAATATACCAAATGATGGAATACGGCAAAAGTGTCCGAGTGCCCAAATTTCTCAGTACTTAAAACTTTAAACGCGTTTTTCTCGAAACCACTTTTTTTGAGCTCGCCGAAGACATAACTCGAGCAAATCTTTACCGATCGACTTGAAATTTTGACAGTAGCTTCGAGACATCTTTCTCCACGGAGCTACGTAGGATTTTTTCATTTTATATGGCTTAGTTTTTTTTTATCGACGATTTTATGGCGTTTTTTTTGTTAAAAATTTAACTTTATTTTCAAACATGCACCATTTTGCGAAAAATCAATATATCGAAAAAATCCTACGTAGCTCGCTAGCTGTTGTTATATGGAAACTAAAAAATTTTGGTTTTTTCTTCCAGGTCAAAAATTAAGGAGTCTACGTCTTCGGCCATCGACACGCTTTCAAAAATAGGCGCCTTGGGGCATATGCTGCGCAGTCGCCATTTGTAAATATTTTTTATTGAAAAAATTACATTTTGTATTTTTTTAGTATTGCTATAAAACCTACTTTACAGATTTTCGATTGATACTTTTATTCAGCCAAAATTAATTCCCGAAAATATGCCTATTTTTTTGTGTGCTACTGTGATTTCCCTCCTTAACAATCGATTCTAATAGATATCCTTCCTGCTCTTTTCCATACTCCCCGCACTGCATTTGAGGCTTTTTTTCCAAAAATAATATTTTCGACGTTTACAAGCAAGGCATAGCCCGTTGAATCGAATTTCCAAATCCGTAGCTGGGCTGTCTCAGATATCTTTTTCTCCAAAGGCCCAAAGGAGAGTGGAGAGAAAAGGCATGAAAAATTACACGCAATGACGAATAGCAGATCCGAAGTGAGTAAACATTGATGAAGTTGTTCTCATCGGATTGAGTAGTCATTCGACTAACACGACCGTTGCATAACGATCGGAGAAAAGAATTTGACAGACGACTAATGTAAAGTAGGACGATGAGATTTTAGTGTCCGCGGCCCCGGGCACTTTGCGTCAATTCCTTCTCGCCGTCTGTCATGAGCGTAGAAAAAATATAGCGAGGGAGAGAAAATCAATGATAGCCGCGGCGAGTATCATTTGTACGATTTGTGAAACGTTAGCCAATCCTGCTTGATCATGTCGCTGGCTTTCTCGCCGATCATGTAAGTCGGGGCGTTCGTGTGCCCGGACACGAGCAACGGAATTACACTCGCGTCCACCACTCTCAGGCCCTTGATACCGTGAACTTTGAGACCGGCGTCAACGACGCCCAACTTGTCGCGCGGGCTCATTTTGCACGTACCAACGAAGTGACCCAAGGTCGTTGAGAGCTGACGCGCGGCGCACGACCAGTACTCGTCGCTATCGAATTGCCGAGCCTCGCAGCCGGGGAATGTCACGGGCAACAGACTCGTGTTGAAACGCGCGAACGCACCCGTTGATGCAACCTCGATCGCCTGCAACGGAAACAGTGTGGGTCATGGACTCGGATTTGACATCTATGATTGATTGGCACAAACGGATATTTCCAATAGCGTGAAACAACAACACGCTTTTCTTTGGTGATCGTTGTGGATGAAAATTTGCAATGCAGGTGGAAAGCTTTTTTTTTCCAAAAAAGAGAATGGGTAATGTCGTTTTTTGGAAATTCTTAGGGCGATGACAAATCTTGCAGATGGAGATTGTTTCGATGTTTATATATAATAAATAATAAAAGTTTATCTATAATATATGAACTTTACTTAATTTTTTTTATATAAACTTTTATAATATAAAAGTTTATATATAATATTTTCAAACGAAACGACATTGTTTGGAATTTTTTAGGGTTCCGTAGGCTATCAAGGAGCCCTTGGAAGTTCGTCATGTCCGTTCGTTTGTCAAAGCCTCACAGTTTCGTCAATTTTCAATCTATATGCATGGAATTTTGCAAGTGCATGCTTCAGATAGGGATCTTAATTGAAATTGCAAAAAAGCTTAAGGGGTCTTCTTATTTTGGATGCTAAAAAAGGCTATTTTTTAAAAATAATTTTACATTAAAGATATTAATATAAAAGTTGTTACACTTAATAAATACACTTTCGAAATACATTTAAAAAAATTGTCTTATGTATTTATGTAACTCAAACTTTAAACGCGTTTTTCTCGAAACAACGTTTTTCGACGGCTTGTTGATCAAATCTTCAAAACTACTGAACCGATCCTTATGAAATTTTAACCACATATTCTTTACAACTATAGTTATATTACATATCAAGGATTTTCTTTCAACTTTGATATTTACTATTTTTTTGGCCAAAAACGGTGAAAAGACGTTTTTTCGAAAAATGTCCACCATTTTGTTGTATTTGCATATATCAAAAATCGTATGATATGCGCTATAGCCATTAACATGCTGAATCTAAAACCGTTTGATTTTTTTCGTTCGCATGATCCATCTCCGAGATTTCATCAACAGCGCAGACCTACCATTTTTTAGGACATTTTTTTTAACTACCATTTTCGTCTATAAATAGTGACTTGCATGGATAAAAGAATAAATAAATTTTAATGTATTTCGAAAGTGTATTTATTAAGTGTGACAACTTTTATATCAATATTTATAATATAAACCTATCAAAAAAATGCACGAAAATAGCCTTTTTTAGCGTCCAAAGTGAGAAGGCTCCTTACGTCCAGTTTTTCAACAGTCGATTCGAAGAATCCCCAAAAAAACGCTAGGTGCTAGCATTTGATTGGGACTTTCGATTAAAAGTTCGAGAGATAGGGACAACCAAAGCATCGCTAACAAGGAACATCACTCATGTGTCCACCCCCTCGATTTTTGTTGAAACTCATCTATGTGATAGAACATTGAAAACTATCAGACACCTATTTTTTATCGGTGAACAAACGGTTTTAAGGGGCAAACCGCCCCTCACGGAAAGACGTGTCGAGGGATGCGTTTGCAGTCACAAGCAGTCCACCGATCTGAATGAAACGAAAACCAAAATTCTTTCAATGCAAAGCAAGGAAAAATCTAGGGCAGAAGTGATGAAAAAAATTAAATTAAGGGGTGACACGCCTTTCCTTGAGGCATGATATCCCCCCTTACAACCGTTTTTCTGCTGATAAAAAAAAATACGTGTCTAATAGTTTTCAATGCTATATTACATATATGATCTTCAACCAAATCGAAGGCGGACACATAAGGGGGGAGTTACCGTTAGGCGAAGGAAAAATTTGCTGATTTTCATGATTTTTTTTTAAGGAAAGATTTCTTCACCATTTTTGAGACTTCGGGTATATGAATTATTACTACTTTTAACCATTACATGGTATTTTTTAAATACTAATCTTTAAAAATAGCGGAGTTATGGCACGGTCTTCTAAACTGCATTTTAAAAAGTGGAGTGACGTATATTCTAATGAAATTCGGTATAAATATTTCTAACCTTATTGTCTAAAACATGACCCTAAATGTTTTCGAAAAAAAAGTATTGTTAATTTCAAAATATAGCGGTTTTTTCCGGAAAATAAAATGTTGTTTCAAAGTCGTACTATTTCATCGATTTTCAACATTTATCACTTTTTCTTGGTTCATATTCTGCGTATAAGTGTTAATGAAGGAAACATCTTCGTCCGTTTTTGTCAGATTAATACATCCGCCCCAACCCGTTTAGAACACCGTGCCATACCTTCGCCAATTTTGAAGATCAATTTTTTAAAAGACCATGTAACAGCCAAAAGTAGTAATAAAACATACCATAAGTCTCAAAAATGGTGACGAAATGTTTCCTTTAAAAAAAGACAAGAAAATCCGCAATTTCGTCCTCGCCTAAAGATATCTCCCCCCTTAAGTGATGTTCCTGGTGAGTTGATTTCATGGAAATTCCACAAGATGATTATTGAATGCAACCGAAGTTAGTATGTAATCAATGATTGTGGTCGGACATACACAATTGTTCAACTACGGTCACCCATCTTGGTTATCCCCGAAGCATACTGTTGATTCTTCATACTTATATTTTTATTAGGAGTACAACTTTGCAGTGACCGTTTTACTTAGAGAGCCACTGCGGCCGAAGTAGTGGCCCTAGCTCAATAAAAAAGTGGCATTTTAAACTAGAGGCTCTGCCAATGTAAACAATTTAAAAAAGCCAACGGGTACGTGTATGCATTATAAAGTTATAGGCACTCAAACATGGCAACCTACGAGCCGAATTCTCAGCATTTGCGGGAGGTTATGATTTACTTCTTTAACATCAAGAAATCTGCGGCTGAGGCCCACCGTTTGCTTGTAGATGCTTACGGGGAGGATTCTATTAGTGAGAAAACGTGTCGGCGGTGGTTCATCGACGCCCAAACCGAATATTCACGGATCCAAAGTGATGCTGTGTATCTGGTGGGACCAGCTGGGCGTTGTGAACTATGAGCTGCTCAAACCATCCGAAACCATCACAGGGGAACTCTACCGACGTCAGTTGATGCGCTTGAGTAAGGCACTCAAAGAGAAACGGCCACAATTCAACGAAAGACATGACAAGGTGATACTGCAGCATGACAATGCCCGACCCCATGTTGCAAATGTCGTGAAAAAGTACTTGGAAACGCTGAAATGGGAGGTTTTATCCCACCCGCCGTACTCTTCAGACATTGCCCTTTCCGACTATCACTTGTTCCGGTCAATGGCACACGATTTGGCTGACCAGCACTTCGGTACTTACGAAGAAGTCAAAAAAATTGGGGCGATTCCTGGATTGCCTCCAAGGACCAAGACTTTTATCGACGCGGGATTCGAATGCTACCTGAAAGATGGGCCGAGGTCGTACCTAGCGACGGGCAGTACTTTGATTAAAAAATATGTAGCCACTTTTTTATAATAAAGCCTTAAACTTTTGAAAAAAACGGTCACTGCAAAGTTGTACTCCTAATATTATTAACAAATGCACGCGAGCCTACAAGTACTTGCTCATTAAGGGATATCATCAATCCAGGATTTTGGAAAAATCGTTTCTTTTTTGTTGCTCAAAAAATACTTTGGGGTCATGAAAACAATGTGTAATTGGCCCTACAGGGAATTTTTTTTCTAAACGCTCCAATTATCGATTTTGCCGCAGTGCCTCGGACTTCTTTCGGGCGCCTCGTACAACTTTAAACGCGTTTCTCTCGAAACAACTTTTTTCAAACTGGGAGGACGGATTACTCGGAAACCTTTGCACGGATCGATTTGAAATTTTGATAGTAGCTTCACAATTACATTCTCTATGGGAGTACGTAGCCGTTTTTTGATTAAATGTAAACTTGGTCTTTTATAAACAAATTACTGCTCCTTTTTTGGGCAAAAAATCGATTTATTTATTTCAAAGTGCGCCATGTTTGCAAAATTTGATTAAAAAAATCCCTACGTAGTCCCATAGCTAATAATATATCGATTATAATTTTTTGTTCGTTTTTGTTCCAGTTCTTATACTTTACGAGAAAACCGTCCTCCCGTGAAGCTATTTGTAAAGAAAGCGTTTTTCAAGATGGGCTCAGTCGCCGCCATTTTGTATGAAAATTATGATACATTTTTTTTTATACCTTAAGGGGAGGTACCTGAGTAAACGGCGAGAAAAACAGGTAAAATTCGGGAACTTTTATCTCCAAAGCTAATGTTTCGATTGGATCCGGGTTTTTTTAAATTGGAAAATATGTACATCGAGGTATGTTTAGGAATTTTTTAAAATAAATTCGTTGACTGGAAGCGATTCAAACGCGATTATCTCGAAACATAGTTTTCAAAGTCGGTGCCAGATGTATCTCGAAAACGGCTTGTCCGATTTTGTCCAAATTTCGATACAATATTCTTCGATAGTTTTTCTCGTTCGCCACGTAGGGGCTTTTCATTTTATTGAACCATTGCTTTTTTATGCAATGTGCATGCAATCCAAAATCGTCGGAAATTGCGAACGAAAAACGAATGTTAAATTAAAACGGTCGCAATTCCGTTGAAAATGAAAATTTCAAAAAAATCCTACGTGGCGAACGAGAAAAACTATCGAAGAATATTGTATCCAAATTTGGGCAAAATCGGACAAGCCGTTTTCGACATACATCTGGCATCGACTTTGAAAACTATGTTTCGAGATAATCGCGTTTGAATCGCTTCCGGTCGACGAATTTATTTTAAAAAATTCCTAAACATACCTTAATGTACATATTTTCCAATAAAAAAAACCCGGATCCAATCGAAACATTAGTTTTTGAGATAAAAATTCCCGAAGTTTACCTGTTTTTCTCGCCGTTTACTCAGGTACCTCCTCTTAAGGGGTAAGGCCACTGTAAATTTTTTGAAAAATCGATTTTTTTTTTATTGGCTTAAAAAATAGTTTAAACCCTCTAGAATCAGAAAAAAAAGGTCCTGTTAACTTCTTTTTTAAATTTTTTCCAATAAAAAACTATTCGCAAAACTTTAAACGCGTTTTTCTCGAAACATGGTTTTTCAAAATGGCACGCAGCATAACTCGAACAATTTTCATTTTTTTTACTTGAAATTTTAACCAGATGTGAACATTTACATTATCTTGAGAATGTCGATCGGAATTTTCAAGAACTTTATTTATTGATTTTTTATTAACAAAAAACTTGCCGTTTTTTTCGTCAAAAATCAATTTTTTTTTTCAAACGCACGCCAAATCCACAAAAATTGATACTTTTTAAAATCCGATCGACATTCTCTAGCTATAGCCCTCTAGATTAATGGTTTTTTTTTGTTCTAGATTCAAAAGTGCACCAGTGGTGCTGCGTGCCGCGGAGCCCTGGAAGCAAAACATGTCCCGGGAAGATAGCTGTGGAACCGCCATTTTGTTTTTTTTTACTGTAAAAAAATTTTATAATAAAGTTTAATGTATGCCCGATAACACCATTAAAAGTTTTTTTTCAAATACCTTCAATTTCGGGAGCAAAAAATTAGTGAAAAAACCTTTTTTTTTGGGCCGTTACAGTGGCCTTACCCCTTAATACGTGCTAAATAAACCCTCTCAAAAGAAGTCCTATTCACTTTATCATATTCCCAAAATAAATTGTCAAAGTTGGGCCTTATTTTCTGCCGCTAGAGTGGTGTTATCCCTCAATCCTAACCCGTTAAATATTTTTTATATCTCATTTAGCCAAGCATTGCTCACCTTTCTGATGCCTCGGACCATTGTCTTGAGGTCATCCTCATGGTCGTAATAATTGGGCTCGAGGATCGGCCAGTAGAGCGGATTCGCATTCCTCAATGTGACCCGACCGCGACTCTTCGGATGAAGCAGGACGGGAACGATGCTGAAGCCGTCGACTCCCTTGTAATCGCGAAACACTCTCTCGTACCACTCGTCCGAGATCCCGTAGATGCTTCTTATACTTCCGGATATGTCGCCGGTCAACGATCCGATACCAAGAACCAGCTCGATATCCGGTATTTCCGCGTCCTCTGCTATTCCTCCGCTACTCTTTTCGATAAACGGAACACTCGAGTTTCGTCGTTTGCTCTCCTTGGAAAAAGAGTCCTCGAAAGCATTCAGAACATTTCCGGATGTTGAAAAAGACTTTTTCTTTGGAACTCCTGAAAATCACAACACGAGTTGGGGAAAAATGAAATTTTTCGCTATCACTGATGAAATCAAGCGATGGCGCGTTCACTGATGAAAAAAATCTAAGACGAGTCCGAGTCGGATGAACGTGCGTCGAATTTGCAATCGATGCGCTTTTAATAGTTTTTTATAGCAGGGCAGGGAGGGGCGTGTTGAGCAGTCGGGTAAGTTGGGCAATCGAAATATCTGGAAAACTAAGCACCGCACGCCAATGCATCAAATGGTGGAAAGAGAGATATGGGAGAGGGGGACACATCACGCCATCGCTTGTTGCCATGCGGCGCACGAGACGGTACACGGGACATTTCATTGTTCTTGCACCCTGAAGTAAAAAAACGTGATTGAAAGTTCTTCTTCTACCATTGTATGAGCAACGAGCACAGCAATCAGGTGAGCATTGGTACTTAGTAAATTTAAGTGTCTGTCGATATTTAATACGTATTTTGCCAGAAATATGTAACTGATTGTAATGGTTGCATAGGGGCGAGTGGGAAGGTTTGTAGCTCGTAAATTCCGTTTTTTTTTGTGTTGGACCGCGATTTACATTTGTTTTCGTCAGGCCTAAAACAAAATCGATAGCAGCTCACAAAGAATTATTGAAAATTCAAAATTGATTTGAGGCTTGGAAAGCCTCGTTTTGTTCGCCAGCTTCTGACTTTATGGCCCCGGAATCGCAGATTATTCAGTAGGCCATTTTTGTTGGTCACAAAATTTTTTCGTGAACTTCGTACAATATAATTAAAAAACTATCTGATCGATCATTTTTAAATTTTGCACACTACTAGATAACATAATTACCGTCTGAGTGAACCTACAGTTCCTTGAAAAGTATTTTTTGTAAACGACTTTTTCATTAACAAATACTATAGTAAAAATTTAATGAAAAATGGAACATTTTGGCAAAACCGTACCATTCTTTTTGACTTCATTTTTTTGTGGATTCTTTCGGTTCACGTAGAGAGTGTGGGTCTTAGAAAGGCCATAGCCGGGTAAGTAGGGAAAAATCCACTCCAGCGAAAATTGGAGTATATTCTGAGGTATAAAAAAAACAAATTTTCTGAAAATTTCATCCCCGTCAATGCAATGGTTTGAGAAAAATGAATTAAAAAAAAATAAAACAACAAAAAAAATTCCGGAAACGCTTCAGTGGATGGATTCGATTTTTTTTGGTCCTTGTTACGATCAAACGTGTTACGAAATAAAATTATAGAATATCTTGTAAAAGATTAAGGTTTTTAAAAAAATAATGTTCCTTGTTTTATTGATTTTTACTACAATCCACTTGGGGTACAATAACGACATTTTTTTCATATAATCTTTGGGCGCCTTATTAGATTATATAATTTTTTCAAAATGATCGGTTTGGTTCGCGACAGGAAAAAAAAAAGAAACAGACTCTATTGATATCTTTTAGTTATATATCTATATAAGTAAAATATATAAATAAAGTGTGTTTCTTTTTCTTTCACTATGGCGTACCCAGCCGATCATTTAGTCACATATCAGACCCTATTGATATATCAATATATCAATAAAGTGTGTTTCTTTTTTTCACTGTGGCGTACCAAACCGATCATTTTGAAAAAAATTACATAATCTAATAAGGTGCCCAAAGATTATATGAAAAAAATTTCGCTATTGTACCCCAAGTGGATTATAGTAAAAAATAATAAAACAAGGAACATTATTTTTTTTTCAAACCTTAATCTTTCGCAAGATGTTCTATCATTTTATTTCATAACACGTTTGTTCGGAACAAGTACCAAAAAAAAATCAAATCGATCCACTGTACCGTTTCCGGAATTTTTCTTTTTTTTTTCGATATTTAAAAAAAATTAATTTTTCTAAAACCATTGCGTTGACGAAGATGAAATTTTCAGAAAATTTGTTTTTTTTTACACCTCAGAATATAATCCAAATTTCGCTGGAAAAAATGCGGGGGCAATTTTTCCCTATTTACCCGGGTATGGCCTTTAAAACTTCTTAGCTCTGACGGTTCAGATCAATCCACCAGACGCTCGGGGGTACGCCGTGGAACAACGCAGACGACAACCGTCTCTGAAGCCAGTGTCTCACAACCGCCATTTTTGAATATCAAAAAGAAAAGTGTTTTCTTGGAAAATTGAAAGATGCAATGATATGTATGTACATCAAATTTCAATGATGTAGAATAAATCGTTTCGGCACAAAAAAACCTCTAAAATTCGCTTATTTTCGGCTGCCTAAAGAGCAGCGAAAATAAATCTACCCCTTAAGGCTGTTTTAAGGAAGAAATTGCTATTTCACTTCTCACAGCAATAATTTTATTGAATTTTATTGAGAAATTCAAGAAAGCTTCTCGTTATGAACATTTCAAAAAAACAAATGCCAACCGGAAGTAAATTTCTCAGTCTTCACTTTAATATTGCACGCCATTATAGGTCATGTAATCAACGGATACGACAATAGCAACATTCTTTAAGGGGTAAGGCCACAGTAGAATTTTCAAAAAATCGATTTTTATGGCTAAAACAGGGCTTTATCATTATAAGAATAAGTTACTATTCGATTTATAGCGAGACATATTTTTTTCACCGACTTTGAGCGTATAACGTAAGTCCACCTCTGGCACGGCCATAGAGTACCTAAAACTTTAAGGGGTTACCCCCACTTACGATGTTGAAAAAATCGATTTTTTTTATTGCATTTTTTTGAAGTATAAGTATCTGAGAATATGTCCTGAACATTTCAAGTCGATCCGAACAAAATTGACTGAGATATGAGCGTTGAAAGAGAAGAATCCGTTGTGTAAACGACCTGAAATTGAAATTTTAAACGCGTTTTTCTCAAAATGGCATTTCTGAAGTCGGTCACCAAGATTACTCAAACACTAATGAACCGATCTTCTTGAAATTTTGCAAGCTTATTTAATACATAAAAATGTAGTCTTTAATCGTTCGATTTTTTTTTCGAAAAAAAATGGCCGTTTTATAGCTAAAAAACGTTTTTATTCGTTAAAATCGAACCATTAACTTTGACTGTCCGCCATTTAGTGAAAAATGAATATTTTTTAAAATCCTTCGATTAAAGACTAGTTTATACTTATATTTGACTAAATCCATCCGCATTTTTTTTTTCAGATGATCCACTTCGCCGCAATGTTGGTCACCGCAAACCGTGTATATAAAAACATTATTTCATTGACGGCCATTTGCCACTAAACAATGTAATATTTTTCAATAAAAAAATTACTGAAAGTTCTTCAAGATGTGTTCTTTAAGATGGTATATTGATCGATTAAAAAAGTTTTGTAGTTTTCTTTAAAAAAATTCATGAAAAAGGCCTTTTTTTGCGCTACAAGTGGGGGTAACGCCTTAAACGCGTTTTTCTCGAAGCAGCTTTTTTCCAATTGGCGTGACAAATAACTTCAACAGTTTTCACTCGATTTACTCCAAATAAAAAAGTTATGTTCCTAATTGCATTCGCAGAGAAGTACGCACGGAATTTCTGATTAATCGAAAACTTTTCATTTTATGAGCAGTTTTATACGAAATCTTTCACTGAAAATTCATTCAAATACCTACAACTTTTGAATAAAACAATATTTTTTAAATTTCCTACGTGCTTCTCTAGGTATTCTAATGTAGATCGACGAGAATTTTTGTTTTTTGTTCTAAGTAAAAAATTGTGGATGCTAAATGTCAGGCCGCGGAGCGCCTAAAAAAAGTTAACAAAATAAAATATTTGTAGATCGAAAAAAAAATATATATATTTTTTTTAACAGCTTGATATTCATTCTAAATAGATATGTAATTAATTTTATGAGTGCATCACTTTTTCATACGAAAAAAAATTGTTAAATTCGCACATGATTTTATACCCATTACCGTGGCCTAACCCCTTAAGCTTCAAAAAAGTAAAACAAAGAGGTAAAATTCGATAAATTCCTGAAACTCACCGGTCACCTTCTTTTCTTTTGAGTTTCCCTCGAGAAAAACGAAAATTTGACAAAATACGTCAATTTGTACCACTCACCATCGAGAGTCTGTTTTCCCTCGTATCGATATCTCGAGAAAAAAAAACTTTCGACTGCCAAAAAGAGAAGACCAAACAAACCGAAGCATTGTTTTTCATCTGAACAATTGTCCCGACTGCGTTTCGTCCGATAAGAGGATTGTTACCTGACTTGGGTGACGGTCGTCGGGTGTTTATGAAGGCGATGCCTTCGGCGCCTCCTGGAACGGTAAGAGGGCCACCACCGGAAGTCAAGTATTTGAGTGTATTAGCTGGATCGGAGGCGACTCGGGGCTCGACAATGGTGACGGTGTCATTGACGAGAAACGTCAGTACCCCCATACTCGTGTGATCCTGAAGATTGTAACCGACTGGCAAGTCCTCGATGACCCCGATGCCAAAGTCTTCGAGATGTTTCCTCGGCCCGACACCCGAGAGCATCAACAACTGCGGCGAGTTCAAAGCTCCGGCACTCAGCAGAACTTCTTTCCTCGCCTTGACGAAGTACCTGAACGTATTGCAAATTGTTTTTCTCATTCTTAAATACATATTGCGCTGCTATGCGGTTATCCCTCGTAAAACTGACACTTCACCGCCGAGAGCCGGTAAAATTAATTGTACCGTTGAAACGACCTTACGCAACTTTTACGATCGTTCCACGTTCATTCTTATCGAAGACGACAGCGTTACTCTCAACGGAGAACTTTTTACAGGCTATTATTTAAGGCTGTCTTCTATTCTAGAATTTTCAAAAAATCGATTTTTTTTTGCATATTTTCAATGTTTAAGAGCGGGGTAAAGTATTAAATTTTTTTTTTCATTTTTTTTAAATTTTTTAAACGAATGCATAATATATCAAGAATATTGTGTTAAAATTTCAAGTCGATCGGAGTAAAATTGACGAAGTTATGAGTATTTGAGAGTCTATTGCTCCATGCCGGGTTTTATACCTGGGCGGCAGCTGCGCGGCGCGCTATTGTATTTTTCGACGTATTTTTCGACTATTTTTATTTGTATTTTACTATTGCTATTGTACTATTATTTTACTATTTTATTTTACTATTGCTATTGTATTTTTCGACGTATTTTTGATGGAAGCCTTTTGCTCTACGGACCTGGCATCGACGACTTTGAGTGAGTATAAGAAAATTATCGAGTTTTATTTTGAATTTCTAAAAATTCATACGTATTCAGAAAAATGAACGAATCACGAAAAAAAATTGGGTTGCGGGGAAATTTGTGGACTAATTTTTTTTTTTTTTCATCATTTTGTTAATAACATTTTGGAATTATTATTATGCAAAATTAATCTTTTGAGTACCTTTAATA
Organism: Ophion obscuratus; assembly: GCA_964007375.1. NCBI lineage: Eukaryota > Metazoa > Arthropoda > Insecta > Hymenoptera > Ichneumonidae > Ophion > Ophion obscuratus. The sequence continues at coordinate 37,425,371 of OZ023317.1, forward strand.
TGCATGAATTTTCTCAGATTTTTATGCAATCGAGAAGTGTTCTCAAACTTATGTGCAATGAGCGCTAAGCGACCAAACTCTTCTGCGTTTTTCAAACCGTTTTTCTGAGACTTGTCATATTTGAAGTCCGTGTGCACGATAACTCAAAAACTACTGGACCAATCGTTTTGAAATTTTGCACAGTACTTCTTCACATAATTCACCAGGTATTGTCGAGAGCTTTTTTGTTTTTTTTAATAATTACTAATTTTTCAACAACAAATTAGCCGATTTTTTTAGCGAAAATCGGGTTTTTGGCTCCCAAGTGCTACGAAAAATAAAAAAATCGAAAAAAAAAAATCCTCCCGTCATTACCTCGAGAAACATCTCCTTTAACAAATGCATTTTGATTTTTTTGTTTCAGATGATTCTGTTGCGGTATGGTGCACACCGCAAACCAACTTTTTTTCGAGGCGCCTCCGGGGTTTAATTTTCACTCGCTCAATTTTGAATATTTTGCAATGCAAATTTAGGAGAATGTTGTTCAAATGTTACTTTATTATATGTAAATTTTTCAATAAACAAACACTATTCGTTACGCCAAAAAAAATCTTAAAAACATGCCTTTTTTACGGCGAATTAACTTTACCCCGCCCTTAAGCTTTCAAGAATATAGACTCGAAAATAAATTTCAAAATTCTGGTCCTGAAAGTCATGCGTTCGCTATCAGACGCGATGAACAGCGGATTCACCACTCTGAGCTCCGAACTTCTGATGCTCGCAAGGAAGCTCGAACTGCTCGTCTAGCAGAAAGAACACCAGAAAACTTTGATTTTGATGATAAAGAAGGGGGATTGTATGGACCAGGAGTCGCCGATTAACGAAATGTAAGTATGTGTACCAGAGATGGGCAGACTCGAATACTTTTAGTATTCCAGTAGGAAAATAATACCTAATACATGTCAGATGAAAATTCATTTTTTTCGATAATGAATCCATCACGATTCAGTATTCATTCTGAGAATAAATAATGAATCCATTTGGATTCAGTATTCGTTCCGAAAATGAATAATAAATCCTACTGGATTCAGTATTCTTTTCAAAAAGAATAATGAATCCAGTTGGATTCGCCATTCATTTCAAAATAAATAATGAATCCAAATGAATTCAGTGTTCATTTCAACATAAGCAATGAATCCAATTCGATTCAGTATTCATTTGATGATATCCGTATTCGGATATCATCGAATTGAATAATCTGGAAGAATTGACAGAAAACATGTTTATTCTATTGAAACATCGTTCGATTACATTATACTTACCCAAGGGAAATCGCGCTCTTAGTATATAGTAACTGAAGAAATGGGGGTAGAAATGGGACATTATATTTGTCCATTTTTCCAGATTATTTAATTCGATGATGTACGAATACGAAACGAATACTGAATCGAGTTGGATTCATTACATATGTTGAAATGAATACTGAATTTAGTTGGATTCGTAATTCATTTTGTAATGAATACTGAATCCAGTAGGATTTATTATTCATTTCGAAATGAATACTGAATCCAGTAGGATTCATTATTCATTTTCGGAATGAGTACTGAATCCAGTAGGATGCATTATTCATTTTCGGAACGAATACTGAATTAAGTTGGATTCATTATTCATTTTCGGAATGAGTACTGAATCCAGTGGGATTCTTCATTCACTTTCGGAACGAATTTTGAATAAGTTTCTTTATTATTCATGAATTAAAAAAAATTCGAATATGCCCAACCCTGATATGTACCATGATATGACTGAGACCGCCTGAAACTTTACTCGAATCTTTAAACGCATTTTTCTCTAAACTACTTTTTTTCGATACGATTGACATGATATCTCAAGTTGTAATGAACCGATTTACTTGAAATTTTTTATGAACCTTCTTTATGCACCCCTCTATCGCCTCTGCCAGATTTATCGCGAAATTTTGTTAATAAAACAAAAGTTTTTTAAATTTCATCAAAACATTATTTTAACGCCTACAGCCTTATAACTAGTGTTTACGAAGTGCCACGTGTATTACCGAATGGATGAAGATTCAAGTCGAACCGTAAACACTAGTTATAGGGCTGTAGGGTTTAAAATAATGCTTCGATTAAAATTTTAACAACTGAAGAAACTGCTGTTGGTGTCAGGGATGTCGTGTTAATAAATTAAGCGGTTTCTCCACTTGGTTCATTAATAATACTCGAACAAAACTCAACTCGAACCTTCAAAATCTCCGAAACTATATGGTGGACCGGATTAATTTTTGGACAGTTAATGCATCCTAAATTAATCTCTCCGTGATATGAATGTCAATCGTCTACAAGCATTTCGATGTTGGTATCGAAACTCCTCAACTTGCTTCGTACGTATGTCTGTCTAATGGCAAATGGTAGGACAATCGAGTTTGGGCTCATTAACTTTGTTTACTTGAGCACTATTTATAATTACACTATAATGAAGTTTGTCGCAAAACCTTTATAACATAAGGCAAGGTTTTTGAGTACGCCGATGTCTGAATGACATGGGCGTCTGGCATGGCAAATAAATAAACAAGTTTTAATACTAAAAAGTATAAAATAAAATAAGCGTAAAAAGTAAAAATAAAATAAGTATAAAAAAAATAATATAAAATAAAATAAAATAAAACAAATCGAACGTAAAAAAATAATATTCAGTAAAATTGAAAATCAAAACAGTATAACCACAAAGGCCCTTCCTTGGTCACTCATCATAGGTGCAAGTATTTAAAAGGCACCCGGAAAAAAATGGACATATATAAACATAAATAATCATGTATGATCTTGTCATAAATGATTATAAACCAAATTTGTCTCTATATAATCATATATAGTAATATATAGAGACAAATTTCGATCATGATCATTTATGACAAGATCATACATGATTATTTATGTTTATCAATGTCCATTTTTTCCCGGGCATACAGATACAAATGTACAAATACTTTTTTTTATAATACAAGTGTAAGATATGATTATATGAAGAGGTATAATATGTATTGACCTATTTGTGATATTATGGTGGTAAATAAATAATAGCGAAGAAAACATTTATAATTTGTATATATATGACCAATTATGTAAATCACCATTTTGGTACGTTTATAATAAAACAATAAAATATTATCGGCATCACATGCTGATTTTGCTGCTCATAGACAGTATTATATGAAAAATGACACACAGTATACATGATCCTATATGATATCAAAATAGTCTGAGGTGGTATTACATATGGAATAATATCCATCGTCATATATGTTTTCGTTATTGGATACGCTCAAATATAGTTGTTGCCAATAATTACGATTACATATATGATTATATATGACACCAAAATAGTTTGTACATCATATATAGGTTCATATACATGGTCTTATATACAATTATATACGCTTATATATGGGTTTCGGGGGGCAAATGCAGTTATATATGATAATATATGGTACACGTTGTATCATATATGAGTTCATATATATACAACCATATGTTCATATACGAGTTCAGAGTACCAACTTTTGAACATACATGATCATATATGCGCATATATAGTTCACACCTAGAACAAATAAATACTATACATAGTAATATATCTTCATATATGATCATTCATGATGTCATGTTAAGGCATATGTAATTCTATATAATGTTATATATGAGTATAAATAATTATATATGATTATATATGTCCATTTTTTCACGGGTACATAAACGTAGATATTTTTTAAATATGAAATATAAAATTTTAAAAGCTTGAGGCGTCAAACATCATAAAAACTAATACTACTTTAAAATTTCTGAAAAAAGCCTGATACTTTTAAATTTATATTTCATATTTTTAAAATATCTACGTTTATGTACCTTTTAAGTGCTTGCACCTATGATGAGTGACCAAAGGAGGGACTTTTCTGTACTTATCCTGTTTTGATTTTCAATTTTACTGAACATTTTTTACTTTTTAATACAGTACCGTTTAAATAAAAGCTTGTTTTAAAAAAGTTCATTTTACGTTTATTTTTTTTTCTGCGGACGGGGCCTGTAACATTCCCAGCCACATGTGGTAATTTCACAATACCGATGGTTACAGAGCATTTGTATCGCGTCCGTGAACATCGCGTAGTATGAAGGCAACGAGCACGGTTATTAAGACAAAAAATGAGTTAATGACTGTGCTTAAGCACTTGAATCGCTTAGCTGTGTTGTAAACTAAAGTGATAATTCTTTTCTTTATTAAGCCCGGAGCCGTGAGAGTATATGATTTTAGGGTACATCATTTTTGAGGATGATTTACCTCGCTCGTGTTCCATCCCAAACATTTGACTGGCGAAAAAAATGTTTTAATAAAAAAGTATATTTAATTACTCTACTTTATTATGGCTTTTCTTTCAATGCTGTTTACGGTGGCTGCGTATGCCCTTGCGAGATTTTATGATCCCGTCTCTTTTACTTTTACTCGACATTTGACACTTCACTAATTCCCGTTCTTCCGAGACCCCCGGGAGCGTTGCACGCACAGCCGCTCGTTTCGTAATGCACTGATGTATCGCGTTTGCACGAGGGCACAGGGAAAGTGTGGAAAACTCGTGTCGATACGGACGCGCCGATATTTTATCTGATTGTGAGTTTCAGTTGTTTTTACCGAGTATCGACCCAGTTCAAGACAAGGGAGGTGCCGCAGCCACGCACCGATCGGCGTCCACTGATGCGGTCCTTCCCTTGACCCTGAAAAAAATCCTCGTTCTTCAAGGGCTTTGAAGGATCCACGTGGCTCGCCGAAAAATGAGACCTTTTTGCGATTTATTTTTTGAGAATACGGTAAAATTATAAAATCACGGCTCCAGCCCAAAATCTGTCCAAAATTTTTTCGGGGTATTGTTATGGATAAAAACGACGTTACATGTTGAATTAAGGCCTTCTGCCACTCTAGAGGCCGAAAAAATGGGCTTTTTGGGGATTTTTTATTCAGAAAAACTACAAAATAAATCGAGATTACAAAAAAGGGTGTTTATCATACATATCAGCAAAACTGCAAATGCAAAACTGCATTTTTTTAAGGGGTAAGGCCACTGTAAATTTTTTGAAAAATCGATTTTTTTTTATTGGCTTAAAAAATAGTTTAAACCCTCTAGTTTAAAAATAGTTTAAATCCTTTTAACTTCTTTTTTAAATTTTTTCCAATAAAAAACTATTCGCAAAACTTTAAACGCGTTTTTCTCGAAACATGGTTTTTCAAAATGGCACGCAGCATAACTCGAACAATTTTCATTTTTTTTACTTGAAATTTTAACCAGATGTGAACATTTACATTATCTTGAGAATGTCGATCGGAATTTTCAAGAACTTTATTTATTGATTTTTTATTAACAAAAAACTTGCCGTTTTTTTCGTCAAAAATCAATTTTTTTTTCAAACGCACGCCAAATCCACAAAAATTGATACTTTTTAAAATCCGATCGACATTCTCTAGCTATAGCCCTCTAGATTAATGGCTTTTTTTTTCTAGAATCAAAAGTGCACCAGTGGTGCTGCGTGCCGCGGAGCCCTGGAAGCAAAACATGTCCCGGGAAGATAGCTGTGGAACCGCCATTTTGTTTTTTTTTACTGTAAAAAAATTTTATAATAAAGTTTAATGTATGCCCGATAACACCATTAAAAGTTTTTTTTCAAATACCTTCAATTTCGGGAGCAAAAAATTAGTGAAAAAACCTTTTTTTTGGGCCGTTACAGTGGCCTTACCCCTTAAGTTGGCCGGAAACATAACTCAGACAATTTTCAACCGATTCACTTGAAATGTTGAATATATCTTGACAAATACATTGTCCATGGATGTACGTAGGATTTTTTTATTCCATAGTAAATTTGTTATTAACATTTATCTGACGACTTTGTAGGCAAATTTTGTGAAAGTGAAAAATTTGCCTAAAAAATCGTCAGATAATTGTTAAAGACAAATGAACTATGCAATATAAAAAAAAATCCTACGTACTTCGATAGACAATGTATTTTTCAACATATATTCACCATTTCAAGTGAATCGGTTGAAAATCGTCTGAGTTACGTTTCCGGCCAACTTCAAAAATGCAGTTTTGAGATAAACGCTCCACAGCCGCCATTTTGAAATTAATCGCTTCAAAAAAATTATTGTATACTGTCACTGATATGTATGATAAACACCCTTTTTTGTAATTTCGATTTATTTTGTAGTTTTTCTGAAAAAAAAATCCCCCAAAAGCCCATTTTTTTCGGCCTCAAGAGTGTGACCTAACCCCTTAAGGTGGGGGGTTAGGTCACATATGAAAAAAATATGAAGAAAAATAGGAATATGAAAAATGAAAATAAAAACATTTTTTAAATATGAAAAATATGAAATAATATGAAAATATTATTATGAAATTTACCCTAATATGAAGAAAAAAACGTTAAAAAGTGTCATTACGGTGGAGGGTAAAAAAGAAATACGTAACATGATTTTTTTGTTTTCAAACTTTTTCTTTTAATCTAGCCCTCTATATTGATAATCACTGTCAACAATCCCAAGCCATCTAATTAGCAATCACTGTCAGTGATTTGTGTGTTCGTGTGTGTGTGTGTGCGTGTGTGTGTGTGTGTGCGTATGTGAGTATGTATCTATAATGCGCTATTTTGTCCCTCGTTTCCGTAAACTTCAAAATCCCATAATTTATGAAATTAATAAAAAATGTCGACCTTACCCAACTGAATATCAATAGTGATGACATTATAAAGGCGTTAATGGCAAAAAGAAATGTTGGCATTGAAATTGGTCTGGAGCCGTGATTCTATAGTTTTATCGAGAATACTAATGTAGCAATTAAAAAATGGTTCGAAGGGTTCATTCTACTTGAGGGGCCGTCCATATATTACGTCATCGATTTTTCGCTAACTTTACTCCCCCACCTCTTTCTTCCCCGCCTGAAATCAGCATATCGTCATAATCCAACTATGGTTACCATCACCCAACGACCAGCCCCCCTCCCTATTTTAAAATGACGTAATACAAGAAACATGTTTGATGAAAAGAAACTACAAATTGGCAGCGCAGTCGTAGCTACTCTATAAGCGTTTTTTCCGGCGCTTCGCGGGAGGACGCAGAGCTGTTGTGGATTAGCACCCAGAACAAAGAAATCCGTTATTTATATTAGTCTCGCCAGAGAAGTACACGCGATTATTAAGAAATATGGTTTCTTTCGCAAAATGGCATGATTTTGAATATATAACTCTTTTTTCGCTGAAAATGGGCATTAAATCGTTTATTAAGAAGAGAATTGTTGATGAATCGTCAAAAACGGACGTACTTGTTTGGAGATTCTACCTAAGAAGCTACAGTTAGTATTGAAAGTCATCGGAATAAAACTGCCCGAATTATGCGTCCTGCCGACTTCGAAACCGTGGTTTCGAGAAAAACGCGTTTAAGGGGCTATATCTAGATAGAGGCCCGAAAAAAATGGCCGAATGCGGATTTTTTTTTCTTGGAAACGGTCGTTGAAAAAAAGAACGCATTTTTCTTTTCACATAAAGGTACATATATTGAAAGCCTTTAAAAAAAATTACCAACAAATACATAAAATCAAGGCCGCAAGGTGGGGATCGATTGGGGATGTGAAGTCGGATATGGTGGGGAATGTAAAAAGGGGAAGAACCCTGTACATGGAAGCTGCAATAAATAATACAGTAGTGTTCAATATTTTAAAAAAATATACAAAATATCAACAAATACATGGCCGCCGGGAGATGATACTGTTTTTAAAGTCAGTGGACATGATACCTTGAAAACCACTTAATGAATTGTTTCCAAATTCACAGGGAATACCATGAGAAACATTTAAAGGTCGTTGACGATCTCACTTTTTTTAAATCGATCTTCATTCTTTAATAGTTACGCAAAACCGACAACTTTTTTCATAGATTTTCTATGCTCGAGTTTCAATTCGTCGGCACGTTGTTAAAAAAAATTATTTTCAAAATCGACCATCGTCAACGACTCGTATTTATTGTTAACTCGAATAACCCGTTTGATTTTTAGATTTTACATGGACCATTTAAGCTGGAGAGGATCCACCGCCAAATGTCGCAAAAAAAATGTCATCATCTGCCGGCGGCTATGTTTTTGTTGTTTTTCTATTTTTTTAAGGCTCTCTACATATGTACCTTTGTGTTTGCGTTTGCGAAAATGCGTTTCTTCTTCGCGGCTTTTTCTTCCTCATGGCCATTTTTTCGACATTCCAGGGAGACGTAGCTCCTCAAAGTTTAAAAACTGATTTAGGAGCTATCGGACAAACGACGGAATTGAAGATCTGCTTTGATTTCCGCGTGGACCCTCGGAGCCATATTGATAGTAAGTCTTCAGTTTTCAGGTCGTTGCATATTTTTTGTATAACGACTGGACTAAACGACTACAAATTGCTACTTCCACCGTCTAGCCCGCTTCGTGCGTATCAGAGCGCTTGCAGGCGCTTCGAAAAATAAGCTCCAAAATTCTAAAAAATTCTAGAAATTCTAAAAAATCTAGAAATTCTAAAAAAAGTCTAAAAAATTCTAGAAATTCTAAAAAAACTAAAAAATTCTAGAGCGTTTGCAGGCGCTTCGAAAAATAAGCTCCAAAATTCTAAAAAATTCTAGAAAAATCTAGAAATTCTAAAAAAAAATCTAGAAATTCTAAAAGAAGTCTAAAAAATTCTAGAAATTCTAAAAAAAACTAAAAAATTCTAGGAATTCTAAAAAAATTCTAGAAATTCTGAAAAATTCTAAAAATTCTTTTAAAAAATCGCGTATTTCCCTCCGTACGTTATTCTCGTGGCCGTTATGTATCATTCAAGCCAATCAATAAAAAACGGTCAAAATCTTGGTCCCCCTCAGAAGTAACGCCTAAAAAAGGCCTTCCAGTACGTGAGACTGTACCTTTTTCTGTTTTTCACGAACTCAACGCCGACGGTAGTTTTCGTCTTCGGATCGATGACAATTTTCGTGACTCTCGAGTGTTTGGAGAGGTGTAAATTTCGACGTTTCCTGACGGGCCTGAGGAAGGCTTTGCTGGCGCTGACGCGTCGGCCATTGCGAAGATTAGCCTGAACGACGCCAAAGCCCATGGGATCCTCACTGTTGTAGTCCTTGACGAGGTAGCCGAGTTCCTCGCCGGCCCGAAGAAAGGGCTCCCTCAATTGCGACACGTAGGGTGACGTCGTCACATCGAGAGGGCCATTTGTACCGCGATAATCATTGTTCACCTCGTAGCCAGGTGTGTTCTCGTCGAGGCGTACTTGTTCGAATTTTCGAAAATACGGTAAAACGTGCTCGTACGACCAGCCAGGATTGCCGAGCCTCGACCAATCGTCGTAATCGCGTTTCGAGCCACGCGAGTGTATCATGTAATTGATGACCGAGGTGCCACCGACGGCTTTGCCGCGTGGCCAATTGCAACGGCCCTCGATCATCGCGAGACAATAGCCCATGCTCTCGTTGCCGCTAGGCTCCGTTTTGTAGCCCCAGTTGTACGCGGTTATCTGCATCGCCGGCGCGAGAAGTGGAATATCGGTGAGAAAAATTTCATCCTTGCCAGCCTCGAGAAGCAAAACGTTCCAGCTGGGAACTTCCGTGAGTCGATTGGCCAACACCGAGCCACCCGAGCCCGCGCCGATTATCACGAAATCGTACTCCTTCGTCATCCGATCGTCGACGTCACTGAGAAGACCCTTCGGCGTGGGCGGGAAACCCGTGTAATACTCGTGGATCTCCTTCAGTATGTCCAGCGGTACAGTGCACGAAGATTCTTCGATCAGAAGAACCAACGAGAATACGAAAAGCATCATCGTTGCCCTTTGTTCTCTCGCAGGTGTATCTGCGATCAAATGCAGATTTCTGCCTTATTGAAATTCTCCCCAAGCCACGGCGATTGAGAATTCTACGGTGGTCGCGTTTCTCGATAACTGTTTCGATGTTTCCGGTGAACTTGGGCGAAAAAGTTGGCCTTCTACGCTTTTATCGTCGTTCAGTCGATTTCCAGACTTTTAGTTCCTCCTGGAATTCCGGATACTCTGGAAAATAAGTATGGAAAAAAAACAGCCCGCAAATTAAGGGGCCAGTCCACTTTGGAAATTTCAAAAAAATCGAAAGCAAGCAAGACTCGAAGAAATCGAGGATCATGAGCAATCAGAAGGGATTTTGCACGGTGCAGGAATTGCCGATTGAGTTTAGGTAAGAGTTTTTCATAGTGTAAACTTCAAGCGCGTTTTTTTCGGAACAGCGTTTTCAAAATCGAGCTCCATCGTATCTCTATAACTAATAAACCGATTCTCGTGAAAGGGCAAGTAGGGAAAAATTGCCGGGTAAGTAGGGAAAAATTGCCCCCGCATTTTTTCCAGCGAAATTTGGAGTATATTCTGAGGTATAAAAAAGAAACAAATTTTCTGAAAATTTGAAAAAAAAATTGAAAATTTGAAATCTGAAAAAAACGCAATGGTTTTAGAAAAATGAATTTTTTTTAAATATCAAAAAAAAATTTTTTTCCGGAAACAGTACAGTGGATCGATTTGATTTTTTTTGGTACTTGTTCCGATCAAACGTGTTACGAAATAAAATTATAGAACATCTTGCGACAGATTAAGGTTTGAAAAAAAATAATGTTCTTTGTTTTATTATTTTTTTACTATAATCCACTTGGGGTACGATAGCGAAAATTTTTTCATATAATCTTTGGGCACCTTATTGGATTGTATAATTTTTTTCAAAATGATCGGTTTGGTACGCCACAGTGAAAAAAAAAGAAACACTTTATAAAGTCTGTTTCACTTTATAAAGTCTGGTTCACTTAATAAAGTCTGTTTCTTTCTTTTTCACTGTGGCGTACCAAACCGATAATCTTGAAAAAATTATATAATCTAATAAAGTGCCCAATGATTATATGAAAAAAAATTCGTTATTGTACCCCAAGTGGATTATAGTAAAAAAAAAAAAACAAGGAATATTATTTTTTTTAAACCTTAATCTCTCGCAAGATGTTCTATAATTTTATTCCTAAACACATTTGATCGTAAAAAGTACAAAAAAAAAAATCGATTCGATCCACTGAAGCGTTTCAGAAATTTTTGTATTTTTTTATTAAAAAAAAATCATTTTTCCAAAACCATTGCGTTGACGAAGATGAAATTTTCAAAAAACTTGTTTTTTTTATACCTCAGAATATACTCCTAATTTCGCTGGAGAAAATGCGGGGGAAGTTTTTCCCTACTTACCCGGCGATGGCCTTTGAACCACATATTGTAAACATGATTGGAAACAAGATGACCCTCGATGGTTTTAAAATTTTGATCTTTACTCTTTTTTTTTGCGAAAAACTGCGAAAAAACTGCGTTTTTTTACTTTTTTCGTTTTTCATCTGCCATTTTTTTTATTTTTTGATAAAACTTTATATCCGAGGGTGATTTTGTAGCTGGTGTCGTACTGAATCTAATGTACTTTGATTTTCTTGTTTCAGACAAGCCGTTGCCGAGTTGTGATGGAGCTACCTAGCCCACCTATTTTTGAGGCGTTACGTTAAACTATAGTTTTTGTACTTAAAAATAAATAAAAATGAATGAAAAACATTTTTTAAATGTATTTCAAGACTTTATTTATCAAGCCCAACAACTTTTATATGCACATCTTTTATAAAGTCCTCAAACAAAAATCGCGAAAATAGCCTTTTCTTCGTGGCTCCAAAGTGGACTAGCCACTGAAACAATTGAATTGACTTGACGTACAGTGATTTTCGGCCGGGAAGTAGACGCCTCGTATTCCGTATCTATGTTAGGGGGTCAGAGTCAAATATATCGGAATGTGTCGGCCTACTAATTGTGATGTAAGGTTGACGACCTTCCGTTCGGGTAACCGTTACCTCGTGACGCAACTCGCAAACTTTTTCCTATTTCGAGAAAAGATACTTCTATTCGACTCTTACCCAAATCTTTCGAAATTTCTTTACGCAATACCTTTTATCTAACGCTTTCCATTACAATTAATTATCCTCCCGAAAGATCGAAAGTTTTCGATTTCTATATTATTTAACCTTTCTACAATAAAACGGGATTTATCTTTTTTTCAATAGAATTTCTATTCGTACGCTGTTGCGGTCGACGGAGCTGATTTTTTTTTATAATTACTTATTTCCTTTGAACCATCTCGTCCTTTGCTTATTGTTAATTGATTTTCCGTATTAGTCATGCGTTTGCCGTATGTTTTTCGTCTTATAATAATAATAATAATAATAATATCGTAACAACAATAATTATTGTGATGGTTATGGTGCATTATTATTATACAATATAATAACAATCATTAGACAATATAATAACAATTATTTAACAAATTTGTGATAATATTAATGATTATTATGGATATTGTGTATCATTATTAAAATAAACAAATTTGTGATAATTTATTAAAGTAAACAAATTTGTGATAACATCATGATTATTATGGCTATTGTGTATTATTATTAAATAATACTATTGTGTATTATTATTAAATAATACACAATATCCATAATAATCATTGATGTTATCATAAATTTGTTTAATAATTGTTATTATATTGTACAACAACCATAATATCAATGGTTATTATTATCAACATTGTTATTATTATCGTTCCTGTAGATTATGCAATATGATAAGAAAGATTTTAATAGTAACTATTTTTTATTGTATTGTTATATATTATTATAAATATATATTATTTTAATTATTTTATATATTAAATAAATTTATAATAATATTAATAGACATTATTGTTATTATTATTGGTATCTTTTTGTGGATTATTATTATACAATATAATAATAGTTAATATAAAAATGTATAATGATAATAACAACGATTATTATTAGTATGGTCATTGTGCATTACTGTTGCATAACAATTATCATTATTATTATCGATATTGTGTATTATTATTACATACCAATACTTATTATTATGTAATGACTTGAGTGTAAATATTTGTTCTTCCACCATGGAAATATTATTTTTATTGCCATTTAATAATGGCAATAATAATAATAATTTGTAAATGCCACAATAACATACAAAAACGACCGACTTTTTTTCTTCGAAGTCCATCTTTTAAGATGGAATGATACCTCATCGCGGTCGGTATGGTAGAACAATTATAGATTCCCAAAAATCTCGAAAACGGCTCTTCAGATCCCGTCGAAACTTTGCCAAACGACGTCAAATAGATAGACGAACAGCTGTCTTCCCCTCAAACTTTCTGAATTTGAGGAAAAAAACTAGATTTGCTTATGATAAGCCAATCTACATTTTTTTTCTCAAATTCAGAAAATTTGAGGGGAAGACAGCCGTTCGTCTCTCCATTTGACGTCATTTGGCAAAGTTTCGACGGGATCTGAAGAGCCGTTTTCGAGATTTTTGGGAATCTATAATTGTTCTACCATACCGACCGCGGTGAGGTATCATTCCCTCTTAAAATTATTTCCCCTGTAAGTTTTCGGATTGTTATATAATAACAATTATGATTAATATCGATATTTTGTATTATTATTACATAGCCATAGTTTTGAATATTATTATTGTATGACTTGATGGTAAATATTTGTTCTCCCGTTATTCATGATTATTGCCACTTAATAATGGCAATAATAATAATAACAATTTGTAAATGCCATACTAGCATATAAAAACCACGATTTTTTTTTCTTCAACTTAACTTTTTTCAATAATTCCACCGTAAGCATGTATTCGGATTGTTGCATAACAATAGTAACAATTATTATTATACTGCTGTAATTTACTTCAGTGTAAATGTTTGTTATCCCTTTATTCATGACTTTCGCCACTTAATAATACCAATAATAATAACAATTTGTAAATGCCACACTGACATAAAAAAAACACTTTTTTCGTTTTTTTCTAACCCAAACTTTTTTCAACAATTCCACTGTATGTATTCGAATTAGAGAAGAAAGAAAAAATAAACAAACTCACTCGCCCTACACTCCGTTACGTTTCGACTCTTTTCTTCTGTGATAAAAATAATCAAAAACTTGTTGTTTACGTGAAAAAAATGTACACCAGTCGCAGTGATCCTCGTTTCGAAGAGTGATCCGGCGTTCATCGATGATGATCGATAACTGAATCGGATTCAGGCATTTGTCGTCCCTTAGCCTGTTAGGAGGAGGGACTCGGGGAAACGTGCGTAAAACATCGTGGCAACAGACGGTGAAGAATGATCGGCGTTTGGACCATTCGTGAAAGAGGGAGGCGTCATGGGTGGTAAAAAATGAGGGAAAGAAAATAAAAATTGTTTGTGCTTTCGAGGTCGACCGGTGGCAAGGTCTCGCGCGCTCGTTATAATGAATGCGTGTTATCCGATCAACGTTGAAAAAGGCCGCGTAAGGTGGACGTATTTCGCAACGAATGAAACGGCTCGTCGAAGCAGGCCGTGTTGGTAGTCGAGTGGCGCGTGTATAAAAATGCATTTAATCGCCGCCCGCAGCGTTCACGCATCCCGAGTGAATGATGATTCATTCGTCGACGACAATGGATTATCGTCGTGGTCTTCCTTTTTTTCTGAGTTAAACTCTTCGATAAAAAGTGTACGCTCAAACGTTACGATTTTTGGTGAAGGCCCTTCGGGACGCTGATTTTTGACGCTCTCTGGAGAAAAAAGTCAATGAACGTCATACATTTCTCGATGTAAAGGGTGATATTTTAAATTGAGCGCCATTTTTTTTGTGGCGAACATAGAGTACTAATCTTTAACAACTGGAATCAGGTTTTGAGGTTAAGTCGTTGAGAATGACAGAATCGCGGAACGCATAGAAATTGTTATTTGCTGCATTGTTAGTGCACAAGGGGCGTGCGAAAATTACTTAACGCAATTTTGGGGGAAGAGTCAAGGTTTGGGTTACGTCACGGTTTTAGAACTGCCAGAAATAGCGACATTTCTGCATGTTCGAGTTTTGAATTTAAAACTCGCGCGCAAGTTTACCGCGGAAAGTTGACAGCTTCCCAAGAAGCGATTTTCAAAAAGTTGTCCAAAAGTCGGCTAAAAGGGTGCCAAATGTCCGCCCGGAAGTTATCTCAAAGTCAACAACCATCTAAGAAGATAACTGTTGGACACATGATAATTTATAGGTAACTTCGAAGCGGATATTTGGTACCCATTTGGACAACTAATAGATAGCTATTTTGAAATTGCTATCTGGGTGGGTTTCCATATGAAATGTCAGTTACGCCACAGTAATGGGTATAAAATCATGTGCGAATTTAACAATTTTTTTCGTATGAAAAAGTGATTCACTCATAAAATTAATTACACATCTATTTTGTATGAATATCGAGCTGTTAGAATATATATACAGGGTGTCCCAAAACTCAACGATAATCTGAGACCGGATGAAAGGCCAAGTTATACCTGTTCTGGGAAAAGTACAAAAAAAAATCCATATCACTCAGTTCAGCGATAATAGACATTTAAAAAAAAAGTTGAAATTCGACACCCTTGGTCGCATTTTCAAGTCCTGTGATCACCAATGTCACAATTTCGCTGTGATTTTTTTAATTTCGTGATCTTCATTAACGATGCTATTAATCGCAACTACAAATTAATGCAAAAAACATTGTTAATTTAATAAAATAAGTTAAGTTTTAGTGAGTCATGGTTCACAAAAATATTGTTACTTAACTTTGACACGTCATTTTGAAAAAAAAATGTACTACACTACCCTTGGCAAGTTATTTCAAAAGATGGCGCATTTAATCAAGATTTCAAAATGGTGCAACACTTGCCACTTTTCTTGCCATTAAAAATTTTATTTCTTATTTTTTTCAAATTGAGCTCATTTTGAACAACTCAACATTAGGAATTTTTGTTACTAAAATTTGTTATTTTTTGTTTCTGGTCTGAAATAAAATTATTATTTTTAGTAAAGAGGTAATTGGTTATTAACTGACTCAATTACCTTTTTACTAAAAATAATAGTTATTTCAAAAGATGGCGCATTTAATCAAGATTTCAAAATGGTGCAACACTTGCCACTTTTCTTGCCATTAAAAATGTTATGTCTTATTTTTTTCAAATTGAGCTCATTTTGAACAACTCAACATTAGGAATTTTTGTTACTAAAATTTGTTATTTCTTGTTTCTGGTCTGAAATAAAATTATTATTTTTAGTAAAGAGGTAATTGAGTCAGTTAATAACCAATTTTTATTGTAAAAAACATATGTTTTTTAGTTAATAACCAATTTTTATGGTAAAAAACATGTTTTTTACAATAAAAATTGGTTATTAACTGACTCAATTACCTCTTTACTAAAATTAATAATTTTACTTCAGACCAGAAACAAAAAATAACAAATTTTAGTAACAAAAATTCCTAATGTTGAGTTGTTCAAAATGAGCTCAATTTGAAAAAAACGACATAACATTTTTAATGGCAAGAAAAGTGGCAAGTGTTGCACCATTTTGAAATCTTGATTAAATGCGCCATCTTTTGAAATAACTATTATTTTTAGTAAAGAGGTAATTGTGTCAGTTAATAACCAATTTTTATTGTAAAAAACATATGTTTTTTACAATAAAAATTGGTTATTAACTGTCACTTAATAACCAATTTTTATTGTAAAAAACATATGTTTTTTACGATAAAAATTGGTTATTAACTGACTCAATTACCTCTTTACTAAAAATAATAATTTTATTTCAGACCAGAAGCAAAAAATAACAAATTTTAGTAACAAAAATTCCTAATGTTGAGCTGTTCAAAATGAGCTCAATTTGAAAAAAATAAGAAATAAAATTTTTAATGGCAAGAAAAGTGGCAAGTGTTGCACCATTTTGAAATCTTGATTAAATGCGCCATCTTTTGAAATAACGTGCCAAGGGTAGTGTAGTACATTTTTTTTTCAAAATGAAGTGTCACAGTTAAGTAATAATATTTTTGTGAACCATGACTCACTAAAACTTAACTTATTTTATTAAATTAACAATGTTTTTTGCATTAATTTGTAGTTGCGATTAATAGCATCGTTAATGAAGATCACGAAATTAAAAAAATCACAGCGAAATTGTGACATTGGTGATCACAGGACTTGAAAATGCGACCAAGGGTGTCGAATTTCAACTTTTTTTTTTAAATGTCTATTATCGCTGAACTGAGTGATATGGATTTTTTTTTGTATTTTTCCCAGAACTGGTATAACTTGGCCTTTCATCCGGTCTCAGATTATCGTTGAGTTTTGGGACACCCTGTATATATTTTTTTCGATGTACAAAATGGCCGACTACTAATATTTTCGTTTGTTATCTTTTTTTAGGCGTTCCGCAGCGTGACTTTAGCATCCACAATTCTTTACCTAGAACAAAAAACAAAAATTCTCGTCAATCTGCATTAGAATACCTAGAGAAGTACGTACGAAATTTAAAAAATATTGTTTTATTCAAAAGTTGAAGGTATTTCAACTTAAGAAATGAATTTTCAGTGAAAAATTTCGTATAAAACTGCTAATGAAATGAAAAGTTTTCGATTAATCAGAAATTCTGTACGTACTTCTCTACGAAATGCAATTAGGAACATAACTGTCAAATTTGAAGTAAATCGAGTGAAAATTGTTGAAGTTATTTATCACGCCAATTGGAAAAAAACTGTTTCGAGAAAAATGCGTTTAAAGTTTTAGATACTCTTTGACCGTGCCAGAGGTGGGCTTACGTTATACGCTCAAAGTCGGTGAAAAAAAATTGTCTTGCTATAAATCGAATAGTAACTTATTCTTATGATTATGAAGCACCGTTTTAGCGAGAAAAAAAAATCGATTTTTTTTAAATTCTACTGTGGCCTTACCCCTTAATGTAAGTATCTATAAATATAAAGAAAAACGAAGAGAAAACTTCGAATGCGTTTTTCTCGAAACTACTTTTTTCGACCTTATCCCAGCGAATACTCAAAAACTTATCAACCGATTCTCATCTTTTCTTTCTGACATTTTTGTAATCGCAGTGACCAAGGTTGTACGTAGGCGATTTTTCAAATTTTGATCATTACTATTTTTAAAGATTCCTTGAATACAAAAAGGAGCCTTGAAAATAGAAAAAAATGTCCAAACTGTCAGCATTTTGGAAAAAAAAACAAAAATAAAAAATCGGGCAAGCATAACGATAGCTACATTTGTATAGATATCGATAAATGGTTGACTTTTTATCTACAGATAACCTTTCATAAACAAATCGACAGGACAATGAAGAGACATTTTTTTCGTCGTCAAATCAAGGCATAGATCTCGGTTAATTTTAAAGATTTTTTCATGAAGATTGGTGTAAAACTAGATGAGTATATACTTCATAAAATGAGTACATATAAGCCCGATCCTTTCATAATTACTTATGTCTATGAAAAATAAATCGATTCAAGTGGAGTATGCTCATTTAAGGGGAAAGTTTCCTCTATAAGGTAAAGAAGAGCTTACGGCCGAAAATGAACTCCACGAGAAAGCTGAGGGTCTACTTTATGGCCCCGGAATTGAAAATTAATCGGTAGATCATTTCGTCACGAAATTTTCGAGTCTTGAAACTTTAAACGCGTTTTTCTGTAAACCACTATTTCGTGAACCTCGTACAAGATAACTCAAAAACTACCTGATTGATCCTTTCGAAATTCCGCACACTTGTAGACAACATCATTGTCGTCTATGTGAACCTAAAGAAAAGTCCCTCAAAGATATTTTTAATAAACGAGTTTTTCATGAACAAATACTACAGTAAAAATTTCATGAAAAATATAACATTTTGGCAAAACGGTAAAAAAATGTTAACTTGAACTTTTCTTTACATTTTTAGGTTCACATAGAGCGTGTGGGTCTTAGAAATCGTCATTGAAGCAGGTATCGTACTGTTGCCATTTTTAGAAATAAAAAAAGTAAAATTTGGGAAATTAAAAGATGTAACAATATGGACATAAAATTTTTATCATGTAAAATAGATAGTTTCAACCCATAAAAATCTTTAAAATTCGGTTATTTCCGACAACCTAAACGAATATTCCCTCTTAATAAAGCCAAATAACTTCACACATTCTATTTTGCAACGCTTGTCATTCCGTCACGGAAGTTTCGCGCGTTTTCGAATATTAAAATTCTTGAATTTCACAGCGCCATCTACGTTGTTCTCGCTCCCTGCACCCCGTTGCATCGCCGTGATCTTGACAGATCATTCGCACCTCACGCAATAAACGCAAGCGGTTTTCGAGCCGTAGATCCCGTGAAATAAAAATCAATGGAGCACAACCGGCGTAGGGATTCGGAGGAGTGGCCAACGTAGTGGAAGATAATCGCCAACAAAGTTCGATAAGAACGTCAAACGGCAGCGAAGTGTCAAACCGAGCAAGGGAGAGGAGAGAGGGAGCGAGAGAGAGATAATAGTTCGCGTAGGATGGACTTTGAGAGTCCGGACGTGGAGAAGGAGTTTCCGGGGCTCTACGCATCCGAGTCAGCCCGGAAGAGCAACGAGAGCGATTGTAAGAAACCCCACAAATTCAATTATCAACGTCGTTCATAGCGATCCGGTTGACGTTTGACAGAACGACATAACCTCAAAAAAATTCGAAGACGCATATAAATCACAAGAATCAAGCTCTAGAATTTTGAACGCTCGTACTATTGCCTAAAACAATTGAGCTCGAATTAAATTGCGATGAAACTTCTCCGCCCGATGGATTTGTAGACGCGTCGTTGTTGACTTTAATGCCGATAGCTCTTTATTTTTGGCTGTCCGAACAGTCAGCGACGAGGGCAGTCACGAAAAGCACTCCAAGAAGGAATTGCTGGGCGGCAAACGCAAGGATAAGAAGGATCGTAAGGACCGTGGGTACGCCACTCTAGAGGGCGAAAGTTCGCCGGACGAGGATCAAGAGACTAAGTAATACAGCTTTGTTTATTATCGATGACAAACTTGCACACGAAGCTCGTCTCTATTCATTCACTCGTTCTCTTACTCGTTTAACGCATAGTACCTGGATGGCGACGCTCGATAATGGGCGATCATGGACGTAAAAAATTTTGTTTTTCATTTTATTCTCAAAGATTGTATCACTGAGTCAAAATCATCAAAATTGACAATGTAAGATGAATTGATACATTGATTTCCATTAGTAGATTATTAGTGCTTTGTAATCCATATTGTTGTCCAAGCCCTTTAAGAAATTTTCCCAAAGTCAAGATCCAGCTGAATCGCTTTCTTGCACCGAAAAATTGTGGATCCGCCATTTTTCGTCGCAATCCCAAGGCCCGTTTTCAAGATGAAGTTAACATTTATACAGGGATTGTACTTTTGACCCTTCGTCAGACACATTCGGTCTTCCAAGACGGCAGTTCCCCATATTTTTTTTGTCACTGCGACAATAATGGTTTTTTTAAATCAGCTATCATTTTCCGTCAATCAATTGCAAGACATGAGGACCATTATACTTTTCAGTGTCCATCTCTCAATTTGAGTTCGAGATGAAAAATATTACTCTGGAAACGAGGTTTTAGCGATCAAATGGGTTTACTGATATTGCAGAAGCAGATGTGCCTGGCGAAGGGTTATAATTGTATTTGATTTCGGGCAAGGAGAGGGAGGATTAACTAATCTTGATAAAACAATCCAATTCAACGAGACTTATATGCAATTCTAAAGATAAATGTACGAATATACAAATAACGGAGATTAGGTTAAAAAATCAACTTCACTGGATGTGCGGAAGTCCAAAAATGTCTGCTCCACTAGTGAAATCATCTGATTATTCGCTCCCTATTTATTTCCATGATTATTAACCGACGTCCAGTCATCTGCTAGCGGATCGCCTCTGCACCTTGACTACGTTGACGCTTTAATTAAATTAGCGAGAGCTTATTAATTCGATTCACTTGCATCTCCGAGTTGCCACATCCGCGCGAAGTATTATCGCACACGCCAATCCCTTTCAACTGTAACACAACCATGACTGAGAATCGTCTGATCCATAACGTCGGTGACTTTTTCATCCTGCTACTATTGATCGCAGCTTGCGTAGTGAACTCGTACTTCATCGTCAAAGTTCTCGTAGTGATTACGAGCAATTCTTGTCTGTGACGCTTGTTCTCCCGCCGAGAGGGACATGTATCTCCCAACTGGGAGTTTCTCCGTGGCAGCGAATTTTGTCAAGAGGAAAACCTATTTTTTAGGAGTCCGTCGAAATCGAAAAAGACAAAAGCTTTCAAGTTCCCATCGAAAAAGGAGAAACGCGAGAAATCACGTGAAAAGGATGGCAAGGATAAAGAGACGGAGAAGGATAAGGATAAGAAGAAACGTGACAAAGATGAGAAGGACGTGGAAAAGGAAAAGCGCAAAGATAAGGACAAGGACAAATCTAAGCACAAGTTGAAAGATCGAAAGAAGAGCAAGCACGCTGAGGATGGACTGGATATTGGCGGTAATGTAACGCATCTTTTTTTTTTCTTATTACGGGGCTACATTTACGTAAAGGACCGAAAAAAAATGGTCACATTCCGAATTTTTTTTCTGGCGTTTCTTTTTCACGGTTCGTGAAAAAGAAACGCATTTTTTTAACACAAAGGACATATATTGAGAGCCTTTAAAAATAATCACCTGAAAATACAGAAAAACAACAAAAACATGGCCGCCGGCCGATGATGAAATTTTTTTTTGTGATTTTTGGCGGTAGACACGCTCCAGCTTAAACGCGCCATCTGAAATCTAAAAACTAAACAGGATTATTCAAGCTAACAATAAATACGAGTCGTTGACGATCGTCGATTTTTTTAAATAATTTTTTTTAACAACTCGGTGACGAATTGTAACTCGAACATATAAAATCTATGAAAAAAGTCGTCATTTTTTAGTAACTATTAAAAAATGAAGATCGATTTTTTTTAAATGAGATCGTCAACGACCTTTAAGGCCTTAGGCCACAGTAAAGAGTATAAAATCATGTGCGAATTTAACATTTTTTTTCGTATGAAAAAGTGATCCACTCATAACATTAATTACACATCTATTTAGTATGAATATCAAGCTGTTAGAATCAATATATTAGGAGTACAACTTTGCAGTGACCGTTTTACTTAGAGAGCCACTGCGGCCGAAGTAGTGGCCCTAGCTCAATAAAAAAGTGGCATTTTAAACTAGAGGCTCTGCCAATGTAAACAATTAAAAAAAGCTAACGGATACGTGTATGCATTATAAAGTTATTGGCCCTCAAACATGGCAACCTACGAGCCGAATTCTCAGCATTTGCGGGAACTGCTCCAAAGACAACAAAGGAAGGGATTTTTGCACCGGATTGAGACTGGAGATGAAAAGTGGGTTTACTACGATAATCCTAAACGCCGAAAATCATGGGGACTGCCTGGTCATATTCCGTCATCGACGCCCAAACCGAATATTCACGGATCCAAAGTGATGCTGTGTATCTGGTGGGACCAGCTGGGCGTTGTGTACTATGAGCTGCTCAAACCATCCGAAACCATCACAGGGGAACTCTACCGACGTCAGTTGATGCGCTTGAGTAAGGCACTCAAAGAGAAACGGCCACAATTCAACGAAAGACATGACAAGGTGATACTGCAGCATGACAATGCCCGACCCCATGTTGCAAATGTCGTGAAAAAGTACTTGGAAACGCTGAAATGGGAGGTTTTATCCCACCCGCCGTACTCTCCAGACATTGCCCCTTCCGACTATCACTTGTGCCGGTCAATGGCACACGATTTGGCTGACCAGCACTTCGGTACTTACGAAGAAGTCAAAAATTGGGTCGATTCCTGGATTGCCTCCAAGGACCAAGACTTTTATCGACGCGGGATTCGAATGCTATCTGAAAGATGGGCTGAGGTCGTAGCTAGCGACGGGCAGTACTTTGATTAAAAAATATGTAGCCACTTTTTTATAATAAAGCCTTAAACTTTTGAAAAAAACAGTCACTGCAAAGTTGTACTCCCAATATATATATATATATATTTTTTTTTTTGATGTACAAAATGACCGACAATTCGAAACTTCTCGAAACAGCTTTTTTCCAATTGGCGTGACAAATAACTTCAACAATTTTCACTCGATTTACTTCAAATTTAAAAGTTATGTTCCTAATTGCAGCTCGCAGAAAAGTACCTACGGAATTTCTGATTAATCGAAAACTTCATTTTATGATCAGTTATAATGACATTTTTCACTGAAAATTGAATTCTTGAGTTCAAATACCTACAACTTTTGAATAAAACAATATTTTTTAAATTCCATACGTACTTCCCTAGGTATTCTAATGTAGATTGACGAGAATTTTAGTTTTTTGTTCTAGGTAAAAAATTGTAGATGCTAAATGTCACGCCGTGGAGCGCCTAAATAAAAAAAAGATACAAAAGAAAATATTAGCAGTCGGCCATTTCGTTCATCGAAAAAAAAAATATAGATTTTCTAACAGCTTGATATTTATACTAAATAGATGTGTAATTAGTTTTATGAGTGAATCACTTTTTTATACGAAACAAAATTGTTGAATTCGCACATGATTTTATACCCGTTACTGTAGCCTACGGCCTTAAATGTTTCTCATCGTTCTCCTGTAAATTTGGGAATACTTCATCAAGTGGTTCTCGACATATCATGTCCGCTGGCCTGGAAAAAAGTGTTTTGAGAAAAACGCGTTTCAAGTTTGAAGTATGGCGCTGCTGCCGCTCGCCCGGCCGACTGATAGAAGCTCTAGCTCATTCAAATTTAAAAATACTTCGCCGACATTTTCAGGGAATATAGCTAAAAGGTGATATCGAATAAAATATTTCTGGTAAATGCATTTTTTTTACCCATCTAGGAAGCCCGTTAATTCCATTGCGACCTTAAAAACTTGTTTTTTTGTTACTACTATCTCAATTCAATTACGTCGGTGAAACGCTCCGTCGGGCAACAAGGTAATATTCCTCATCGAACGTTTTTTCTCAGAGGTTCAACCGATCTTCGGGGTGAGTTTGCGCCTCGCGGTAGAAAGAAGTCGATGTCACGACGGCGTGGAGCTTCCCCTCGTGGTCCGGGACTCGATCGATTGCGTGGAAGAATCGGGAATGAACACCGAGGGCCTGTACAAAATTCCGGCTGTCAAGTCGAAAGTGCAACATTTGAAGAAGTTGTACAACCAGCGAGAGCCTGTAAATATGTCCGAGGTTGAGCCTACAGTAGCGGCGAGCTTGTTGATACTTTTTCTCCGGTACGTATTTCCAATAAAATGCCCTAGTGCCATCGATACGATCGTTTTCAATGATAATTTCGCTTTATAAAACAAAACTCCGTAAAATTTCGAATAACTTTATTCAAGCAAAACTACAAAAGGTTTCGATACATCAGCGCGTTCCATTTCACTGAAGATGACTTTTATATTCAAGAGAACTGCCGGAACCCGTGCTCGAGAGTAGCGAAGTAATATCGCGGTTCGAGCAGGCCGCATCGACGAAGGATCTCGCCCAGCGAGAAACCCAACTCGCCCAGTTGACCAAGCACCTACCGGAATGCAATAGAATTCTTCTCGCCTGGGTCACGCTCCATCTCGATCACATAACGGCCAGAGTAGGTGACCCTTCCTCTGCAGTTTTTTTTTTTTTTTTCATTGCACCCATCGATCTTGCTGATCGACGAAGAACATCGTTGATCTCGCGGCAAATGACGAGTCTCGTGTCTCGCAGGAAAAAACGACGAAGATGAACGCCCAGACGATCGCGATGACGTTGAGTCCGGTTTTGCAAATGAGCCATCGACTGCTGCTGGCACTGTTGTTCCATTGCAAGGCCCTGTTTCCCGAAAACAAATTGACGAAGTACGTTCCGCCTCTGCCCTCGGGCAGTATAAGTTTGCTGGAAGGTGCCGATAGCATTGCCGCCGAATTGGCCAAGCAGGAGTCCCTACTGTCCCAAATTCACATGCAAATGAACGACGGATTCGTCACTAAATCGCGCGAGGAACAATTGTGGGAGGTTCAACGTATAATTACACAGCTAAAGGTACACGAATTTTCAGCCTCTCACCTACCGCGTTTCTCCTTTATATTCTCACACTCGTATCTTTGTTTCTTTCAGAGAAAATACAAGACTGTACAGAAACTGGAAGGAGCGGCTCAAAAGAGTCTGGACGAAGATGTGAAGAGTCACGACGGGGTACAACGGGAGACGAGAACCAAGACACTGTCCGAGAGCGACGCTAGCCACGTGAAACTCGAGTCGCGTCAGGCATCGATAACCTCGGTGAGAAAAGATTCCGAAGTATGGACCTCCGAGGAGTCCAGGGAGAAGCACCAGCCCCAGAAAAGACGAGCCTCGGGCACGAGCGTCGAGGGAAATGAGATCGAACGGAAGGACTCGATTCTTGATAAAGATACGGTCGACGGGACCACCGAGACTCCGACCCTCGTTTCCGAATCGTCCAAAGGCGCTGACGCGCTGGAATCGCCTCAGGATGATGAAAAAGGTCATTTCTCGGTCTCAATAATGCTGGGTTTCGACTTTTACTCCGCTTTTACTCGATTTTACGTGTTACTGAGGGGTTAAGGGGTTAGGCCACAGTGACGGGTATAAAATCATGTGCGAATTTAACAAGTTTTTTTCGTATGAAAAAGTGATTTACTCATAAAATTAATTAAATATCTATTTGGTATGAATATCAAGCTGTTAGACAATAAATTTTTTTTTTTTTCGGTGTACAAAATGGCCGACTACTAATATTTTCTTTTGGTATCTTTTTTTAGGCGCTCCGCGGCGTGACATTTAGCATCCACAATTTTTTACCTAGAACAAAAAACCAAAATGCTCGTCAATCTGCATTAGAATACCTGGAGAAGTGCGTACGGAATTAAGAAAATATTGTTTTATTCAAAAGTTGTAGGTATTTGAATTGAGTTGCAGGTATTTGAATGAATTTTCAGTGAAATATTTCGTATAAAACTGCTCATAAATCGAGAAGTTTTCGATTAATCAGAAATTCCGTACGTACTTCTCTGCGAAATGCAATCAGGAACATAACTTTTTAATTTGAAGTAAATCGAGTGAAAATTGTTGAAGTTATTTGTCACGCCAATTGGAAAAAAAGCTGTTTCGAGAAAAGGGCGTTTAAAGTTTTGGGTACTCTATGGCCGTGCCAGAGGTGGGCTTACGTTATACGCTCAAAGTCGGTGAAAAAAAAATCTTGCTATAAGTCGAATAGTAACTTATTCTTATGATAACGCACCGTTTTAGGGGAAAAAAATCGATTTTTGAAAATGGTCTTATCCCTTAAACGAATTGCCTTACCCCTTAAGCGAATTTCACTCGTGATAATTCCACACGTGTTCTTGTGGGTCGTTATTTTATCCGCTAATACGACGAGAAATGGCAAAGTATGACGTTGAAGTTACCATCGTTGGAATGCATAGATTTTTTGTTCATTTTTCATTTCTCTACATTTATCATTATCCGAAGCCTTTTTTTGCAAAATGAGGTCGCGATACTCTAATAAAAATGGTTTAAAATGTTTGGGTGATTGTAACAAGCTAAAGCGGCCAAAAAATGTGTACAGTTAAAAACAATTAATTTTAGTTGCATTCCAATGATGCAAATTTCAACATCATGAAAAAAGTTTAGATTTTTTGTCGGCGTAATTTACGTATGAAAGAAACTCTCTGGTGAATTTTACCATCTTTCGCAACATAATTGTAGTGTAGATAATTATAGCGCATTGCAATTCGGCTTATTTGCTCATTTGGTTTAGCAGTCGCGAGGCGCGGCACATTCGCTCCCAAGAATTTTTCCCTAAAATTAAACATTGATAAATGCAGGTGACACAATAACTGAACGGAAACAGTTGAAAGTGACAAATTTGATTGATTACATTTTACATCCAGGATGGATGCTTGGGAATTTGAAAATATTCCTTCTTGTACCTGGGATTTCCCATACATGCTTAAGGCGTTATACGCAGTTGCAAGGCCAAAAAAGTTGTTTTCTGGTACGACTTTTTTCTGGAAAAGGATTTCATTTGGGCAAAACGAAAAGTATTAGGCAGTGTAGTGGCATCTTTTAGCTTTAGATTGGCATTTTTTTTTTTCAAAAATATTCATTAACATTGCTCCTGTAGGAAGTCTCCTTGAGGTCCACGAAAAAAATTGTCCGGCGGTGAGCAAAGTATCTCCGCTTTGGATTATCTAAAATGAAAAAACCAAAAAGATTCTTTTAGGGGAAAAATGAATCCAGGTATTGATCGAAGGACTAGTCGAAACTTTAATTTCTGACAAAATAGTGGCTCCGGAAAGAAACAATTTCGATTTTCGACGAATTTTTGTTTGTTAAATAGTTGAAAAAAAATATAAATAATTATCGGAAATCTTATTCCTTCGATCAATACCTGAAGAAAATATCTGACAAGGTTGTGTTAAACTTGCAGACCGATCGGTTGAGCTGTTTTTGAGAAATCGTGCTCACCGACTTTGAAAACACCGTTTTGAGAAAAACGCGTTTGAAGTTTCGCGCACTTTGTAGCGCTCCGAGCATCCTTACAAATATGTGTGTATATTTCCGAGAACATTCGCTGGATCGATTTGAAATTTTCAGGGAATATACTCACATATTTGTACATTCCGAAAATGCAATTTAAAAAAATCGATTTTTTGAAATCTCCAACTGCGTATAACGCTTTAAGACACTCCCCGAAACTATTTACACGTACGAGTGTATCGATCGAGTTTTTTTCATTTGTGTGTTGTCTTCGCAGTGTCAGCCGACCCCAGTCCCGAAAACACGATCGAGAGGCTCCGAGAGAGTTTGATCCACGAGGAATTGTTGAACATGCAATCCCAGTTGAGAGTTCGAATAGCCCAAGAGAGAAGCGATATAAGGAGGTTGGCGGAGACGATCGCGGAGAAAGGCCCGGAGAAACCCAAACCCAAGGAGAGAGTACATTCGCCCAACGAGGCGGAAATCACCGCGATGATACAATTGGGCAAAGAGAATCAGCTACTCGAGGTATACGATCGAAATACGACGAGAGAAAAATATTTAGCTTTTTATCTTATGATTTTGTCAATAATTGGATGAGAATCGACAATGCAACGCTCTAATTCGCGTTGTATTTGTAGAAAAAAATGACGACCCTCATACGCAGCGTAATCGAGGAGAGGGACGCCTGTGTGGAGCTCCGCGTGCAATTGGCGATGCATCAGTTGATGTCCCAGAACGCGTTGAACGACGTAACGACGAGGATCTGATCGAATTCTGTCGGTGTTCCTTCGACTGGCCTCGTACAGTAATTTTAACAAGAGTGAAAAATCATACAGAAAATCACGCATTTCTCTGAATACCGTCAATTGTTTTCCCACCCATAAGCCACTCGGAGAAATGACCCCGGGTTTATTTGCCTCCGAATAGACGAAACTTGTGTAATATAATATATACAATTGTGTAAGCCCTCGTGCGTTAAGACCTGTATAACTTTTTGTAAAAAAATATATATGTATATCCTGTCGGATCTAGGCTTAAAAATATTTGTGACAAAATAAACCAATCGAACCCAAACGAACACGAGTTAAGGCGGGATATACATTTAGACAGGAAAAAATAAGCAATATTGAGGGATTTTTTAAAGTAAGAAATAATTATTCCACAATTATCAAACTTTAGGTATACTTTAATAGTATATTTAAGTATACAAAACAATTTTTTTAAATTAATTCATCATCAAAATGACGGAGCTGTGGCAGAGTGTTACAGCAAGATCGCCGCGGAGTTGCGAATCGGCGTGCAGTCCAGCTTCCCGTAGACTGATTTGCAAAAAAGTTCGAACATTTTTTCAGTGAGAACATGTATAGTTTCAATGTGACGGTAATTAAAATGATGAAAATGGCACGCATTTACAAAAAAAAGTCAACATTTCACGCAACATTTCTGTAAAATGTGGATTAAAAAAGTATTTTTTTTTCCATTTTCCATTTTTGAGTTTCAACTCAATCGGCTTAAGGCCTTAGGTCACTCTAGAGGCCGAAAAAATAGGCTGTTTTGGGACTTTTTTCAGAAAAACTACAAAATGAATCGAGAACACAACAGAGGGTATTCATCATACATATCAGTGACTGTATACAATAATTTTTTTGAAGCGATTAATTTCAAAATGACGGCTGTGCAGCGTTTTTGCGATGACGTCTCCGTTTTTCCAGGGTCCACGGCCAAACAAACAGCTCCTGTAATTTTTGAATTATAATGAGCCAATGAATTTTTTTTTCGATTATATATAATAACTGCTATAGAAGTACGTAGGATTTTTTCGATATATTGATTTTTTGTCCAATTAGCGCACTTCTAAAGTGAAAAGTGAAAGATTTGCCTAAAAAATCGTCAGATAATTGTTAATAACAAATGAACTATGCAATATAAAAAAAAATCCTACGTACTTCCATAGACAACGTATTTTTCAAGATATGTTCAACATTTCAAGTGAATCGGTTGAAACATGTCTGAGTTATGTTTCCAGCCAACTTAAAAAAATGCAGTTTTGAGATAAATGCGTTTGAAGTTTTTAGTAGAAAATCACGAATAATTTTGCAATACATTTAATCTGCGATACCTGCACCATACAATTGGCCTTCCAGATTATCGTCCTGCTCTTGCATTTCTTTTCTGCTTGATCTTGAAGCGATCCTTGCCTTTTTTACCCGTTCAGACGATTCCAGGCACATTTCGTAGCTATTCGAGGCGAGTTTCCAAGTCCATTGCCGCTGTTAGGTGCAAAATTGATGGAAACCCGTCATTGTACACACAAACCGCAATATCTGTAGCTACATCCATGACTGTTTTACCACTCGAAATGGATTTCGGGGCCAATCCCCACACAGTCGAGTTGAGGCTTTCTTTACTGTTTTGTGTGTAACCGCCGATGTATCGAGTTAGAAGATCTTCAATGGTCAGTTCTTCATAGACTGGTTTGATAGCTTCATAGACTTCAATTGGAAGAGCTGGCTTATGTTTGTACTCAGCCAAAGTATTTGTAGCTTTAGCCGGTTGCTATGAGCACCATGAATCCTCTCCAATAGGACATGCGTCGTGCTGCGGTTTGGCATCAGTAGATAATTTATGATCCAGTGTAGCCCATATACTGCTTCTCATGTTCTCAACTGAATCACTGTTTCTACGAATCGCTAATCCATAATAAATAGATAGCTCGTCTATAAGTTTGCCAGTCAATTCGCCCCTTCCACCGCTACCTTTTGTCTTCTTTTTCAAATTACGCAGTCCGGTACCCTTTCTTGAGTACAGTGAAATCCTCATATAGCTTAGCATCTGTAATGCCTTTAAGACGGAATGACACCTCATCGCGGTCGGTATGGTAGAACAATTATAGATACCCAAAAATCTCTGAAACGGCTCTTCAGATCCCGTCGAAACTTTGCCAAACGACGTCAAATAGATAGACCAACAGCCGTCAGCCCCTCAAACTTTCTGAATTTGAGAAAAACAACGTAGGTTGGCTTATGATAAGCCGATCTACGTTTTTTTTCTCAAATTCAGAAAATTTGAGGGGCTGGCGGCTGTTCGTCTATCTATTTGACGTCGTTTGGCAAAGTTTCGACGGGATCTGAAGAGCCGTTTCAGAGATTTTTGGGAATCTATAATTGTTGTACCATACCGACCGCGATAAGGTGTCATTCCGTCTTAAAAGTCTTAGAATCACCGTCACCAATATATTGAGTGTATTTGACCTGGTGCAAAGTTTCAGAGCGCTGAAACATCTCAACAACTGCATCGACATCCATTTTTCCTGCCGATCCATCGTGATTCACAGCGCATTCTTCTGCATGATTTTCTGCCCACTCCGCGTATTCTTCGGTATCTTTTTTTTAGCCCAATACTCACACGCCTTACAGTATTTTGATTTCACTACATAATTAAGGATTTTTCCACAGTTATTGCCAATAGGAGTCTCTAACTCATAGAAAGACGTAAGTCCACTTTTTCTCCACAAACCATCGCCTGATACTACGATTCCATTTTCTCGATTTTCAATAGAAATGGTTTTCTCTTCTTCCGCAGCTCTCATCATACTGTTCTTGCAAACTAAATTGGCTGCAGTGGACATTCTTTTGAAAACCTTATCGTAGAATGAGTAAAGGTAGGCCGAAGTAATTCCATGAATGCACAGAATTTTCTTATTCCGTGCCAAACAACTCCAAGCAATCGCATGGCAATTACGATTCGACGGTTCATTTCATAGCCTTTGAAGCCACTTCCGATTGCTTCAGTTTTTTTGCCGATGTACTGGCATTCAAGTCATCTGGTGCTTCTAACTCGTGGCGATTCAATGGTCTTCTTCGAGATGTTTTTGGTCTCTTGCAGTTGCCAGATGCCGTTTTTCCTCCTTTCTTCCCACTGTACAGCACTTTGTCACTCATTTTAAAAACAAATCAATAATTACACAGGGAACAAGAAATTAAAATTCACAGAAGTATCGAGAAAAACGAGTGTTTCTCGACTAGCGTCCTTCTCAAATGCTTGGCTGTGCCTAACTGACTGAAACAGACGTTCGACAAGTCTAACCTTGTCTAGACTAGTCAGGAAACAAACGATTTCAATAACATCTGCCGTATAGCTTCTCTAGTCCCCTAAAGTACCTTCCCTCTAGCGCTCACAAAAGGAGCTCGCTGCGGACCAAGCAGCCTTGTATCAAAATTCGAAAACCGAGTACTTAGAGATTTTTCCCGGCCATAATCGTTTGGGACGTCATTTTTTAGGTCCTAAGGGACCATTAAAAAAAACGATTTTTCGAAATTTTTAGTGGCCTAACCCCTTAAGGGGAGATATACACCGAGAAAGAAAAGTCATTTTTGTGAATTTTTTCAAGAAAAGCTATTTGAAATTTCGGATTGGGGTTTTAATTATCTAAAAGTATATACATTAGAAAATATGTTTAATTTTCTTTATTTAAAAATATGAAAAATATACAAGGATATTGTATGATCCTTAGAGCGTCGTAAAAAAATCTGCGTATACGGTACCCACTGGCGTTTCTTCAAAAATTATCTGAAAAAAAAACCAAAAAGATTATTAAATTAGATACTATAATCTAGTACTTGTCATAGCCGATTTTGAAAATATCGATTTATGACAAAATGGCGGGCGTTTGAACATAAATAGTGATTTTCGGGCCAAAAATGAGTTATTATTTTGCCTATAAAACAAAAACTAAGTGACGGAAAAAAATCCCATGACAAGTACTAGATAATGGTGTATAGAATAACCACAAAAAATCTCAAGGCAATCGGTTCATTGGTTTTCGATCAATTTTGGGTATCGATTTGAAAAACGAGGTTTTGAGAAAAACGCGTTTGAAAATTTGGGAATGAATAAATCATGAAATTTGTCAACTGACATGGAATCATCGATAGCAGGCCCATAGTGGAGGTCTTCTACGGTCAACGGAATGTTCATAGCTTCTAAATCCTCGACCTCGACCACGGTCTTACATACAGGTCTTGAAACTCTGGTGGTGGGAGTATGTCCTCGGATTGAAGCACCGGCCGTTACGCCTAGTGACCACGGGTCTCGCTGCGATAGAGTGATGCAGGCTGTGCGAGAGAGATGGAAATCGATTGTTGACTCATAGGAACCTAACCTAGCTGTACAATTGGCTGGTGTAGGCAAATTATGATATTCAATGTCAAAAATGCATGATGGACCTAAATACAATTAAAAGTAACTTTATCGTAAACCTGAACAAAACCAAAAGACTATAGTTATCCAAGTGGGTGCAATGAATATGAATGTTTTTTATATAGGTGTCAATGTGAGCTCGTGTTGGTAGAGGGGTTCGGTGCAAGCTTCGTAATGCTGCTTTCAGGGGTTCGATCCCTGTGCGCTCTGTTTTTTAAAAACATGTTTTAGCTTTTATACAAAAATAGGCTTTACGCGTTGTTTCAATTGACCGGAAAATAAGTAGCAACTATTCCAGACCGAAGTGGAATCCAGACCGAAACACTTGCAGGATGTATTGCTTGAAAATGAAACAAATACTTAAGAAACAGTTCTTTTTTTGCAATTCTTTATTTCCTCTTCGAAAAATTTTAATGCATGTCCCAAGAAACATTCTCAATAATCTCTACTTTGCAGTTTCCGAAACGGTTTGCGTTGTTAAATTTAAAAAAAACACCTCTTTTCCGACCTTTAAGCGAAGGACTCTCGAGTAGGATAAATGAAAATAATTCACTAACTTTGTTTTATGTTTTCCAGCCTGGAAAGTATTTATTGTAATGATCCCAATAATTTTTCATTTTTTTTCAGGTTCCTGATTCGAACGCCTGTTTCGTCCATTGTCGATGAATATATTTCGGTTCGAAATGATTTTCGCGCACAACGTGTCTCGGCTCTAATTTCCCAGCTCCCGGTATCGCGGCCTCCCATTTTTTTAATTGCACCAAGTCTCTCGGCACCCGAAACACTGAGCGTGTCGATTTTTCACTCCGAGAGCCTGTTTTACACGTTGGCACAATACACCACTTAGTCATTTTTCAATATCACCGTTTTTACAAGTTTACAAGTAGAGCACGTCGCGTGTGGTCGCATGAATCAGCGGTTATGTTTGGGTTTTGTTTACTTTTGAAATCTATTTCCGTCTCTCTCACACAGCCTGCATCACTCTATAGCAGCGATCCTCGTGGTCACGAGTTGAAACAGTCGGTGCTTCAATAAGAAGCCATCTCCCACCACTGAAATTTTGAGCGAGTTTCAAGACCTGTATGTAAGACCGTGACCTTGACCATCTAGGTGTATATCTCCCCTTAAGAGGGAGTGACACCTCATCGCGGTCGGTATGGTAGAACAATTATAGATTCCCAAAAATCTCTGAAACGGCTCTTCAGATCCAGTCGAAACTTTACCAAACGACGTTAAATAGATAGACGAACAGCTGTCTGCCCCTCAAATTTTTTGAATTTGAGAAAAGAAAACTAAATTGGCTTATGATAAGCCAATCTACATTTTTTTTCTCAAGTTCAGAAAAATCGAGGGGCTGACAGCTATTCGTCTATCTATTTGACGTCGTTTGGCAAAGTTTCGACGGGATCTGAAGAGCCGTTTCAGAGATTTTTGGGAATCTATAATTGTTCTACCATTCCGATCGCAATGAGGTGTCATTCCCTCTTAAGAAAGCGCAGAGAGGTTGAAATAACGTGGATGAATAAATTTACAACTGAGCACTTTAAAAGGGAATGATACCTCATCGCGGTCGGTATGGTAGAACAATTACAAATTCCCAAAAATCTCGAAAACGGCTCTTCAGATCCCGTCGAAACTTTGCCAAACGACGTCAAATAGATAGACGAACAGCTGTCTTCCCCTCAAATTTTCAGAATTTGAGGAAAAAAATGTAGATTGGCTTATCATAAACCAATCTAGTTTTTTTTTTCAAATTCAGAAAATTTGAGGGGAAGACAGCTGTTCGTCCATGGAGGCTAGAGTGGAGGAGTCCGATCTCTTATGGAGAGACTTGAAAAAAGTGGCTACAAAAAGTGGACTAACCGGGATGGCGCCACTATCGCTAAAACCTCGAAACACGAGCTGGGTGTGACAGAGACGGAACAAGTAAATAATGAGAAGTGAGCTGTGCATGAGGCAGAATGAAACTTGAGAAGTAGGCTGCGTGCAAGAGAGATGCAAAATGATATATAGCCAGACGCGCGCAAAAGTTACCCCCTCTCTAGCTCTTACGCGCCCATCACACAATCATAGTAATGCGTGTCCGTGAGCGAGCGACGCTCGGACATCTTCGGAAAGAGCCGAGCGCGCCGAAGTTTCCCGACCGCGCCTTCGGCACCTACACCACCATGGACGCCGAGCTCGTTCATGTGCGGCCAAGCCGAAACGAAGGTTTCGAGGGAAAAAGCAATCTGAGCAAGTCTCGCGCGTGACGTCACCCGACGGAACGCGCGAGGCTTTTAGATGATTTCAATGCTTATTTAGCTCTTGATTCTCTGCGTTATTGATGTATACAAAAAAAATGTATCGCGCACCCTGATCGCTCATTTTTTTAGTTCATACGTTAATTTAAATATAATAATAAATCCAAATTACAACTTATTTATCTTCTAAAAATTGTTTACGCTTTACTCACACCCGTCCTTATGCCAAATAAATTATAATTCATAAAAGTAAGCGGAAATATATTTATATTCGTATCATTATATTAATTCTCATACTTTCATCAAGCGACAAAGCATTATCCCCAAAAACAAGCCAATCATTCATCCGGCCGCGAATCGTCAGTACCAGAAAGTGCATATTCTACAAGCGATGAGATGGTCCCGTTGGTAACGTTCCTGGCTTCGGTCCGCAGGGGCGCGGGATCGTTCCCCGCGCTCAGTGCTTTTTTTTAAATTATTATTACCATTAATTCTTATTTGATTAGTTATTTTTATTAGTTATCATTATTATTTTAATTAGTTATATTTTAGTGTCGGAAAATTTATCACGCACTCCAACGGCTTATTTTATTACTTTGTACGTTAGTTTTAATGTAATAATAAATCTAAATTACAAGTTATATATCTTCTAAAAAATTCTTTGCGCTTTACTCACACCCGTCCCTATACCAAATAAATTGTAATTCATAAAAGTAAGCGGAAATCTATTTATATTCGCATTATTATATTCCATCTCATATACTATCATCAAGCGATAAAGCATTATCCCCAAAAACAAGCCAATCATCGATCCGGCCGCGGATCGTAACTTACGAGAATGAATATAATTATAGTCATATTTATAATACGACTATAAATATATTTCCGCTTACTTTTATGAATTACAATCTATTTGGCATAGGGGCGGGTGTGAGTAAAGGGCAAACAGTTTTTTAGAAGATAAAGAAGTTGTAATTTAGATTTATTATTACATCTAAATTAACGTACAAAGTAATCAAATAAGCGGCCGGAGTGCGCGATAAAATTTTCGACACTAAAAGATAACTAATAAAAATAACTAATCAAACAAGAATTAATAGTAATAATAATTTAAAACGCTACCAACGGGACCATCCCATCGCTTGTAGAATATGCACTTTCTGGTAAGTACTGACGATTCGCGGCCGGATGGTTGATTGGCTTGTTTTTGGGGATAATTCTTTATCGCTTGATGAAAGTATGAGAATTAATATAATAATACGAATATAAATATATTTCCGCTTACTTTTATTAATTATAATTTATTTGGCATAAGGACGGGTATGAGTAAAGCGTAAACAATTTTCTAGAAGATAAATAAGTTGTAATTTGGAGTTATAATTATATTTAAATTAACGTATAAACTAAAAAAATAAGCGATCAGGGTGCGCGATACATTGTTTTGTATACATTGATAACGCAGAGAATCAAGAGCTAAATAAGCATTGAAATCATCTAAAAGCCTCGCGCGTTCCGTCGGGTGACGTCACGCGCGAGTCGTGCTTAGATTGCTTTTCCCACGAAACCTTCGTTTCAGCTTGGCCGCACATGAACGAGGTCGGCGTCCATGTGTTGGTGTAGCTGCCGAAGGCGCGGTCGGCAAACTTCGGCGCGCTCGGCTCTTTCCGAAGATGTCCGAGCGTCGCTCGCTCACGGACACGCATTACTATGATTGTGTGATGGGCGCGTAAGAGACTAGAGAGGGGGTAACTTGTGCGCGCGATCTCGCTGCACTGCTTGCTGGGATGCGTATTCGATCCTCTTCCATCTCTCTTACACGACATCGATACTCAGCTTCCGCTCGAGGTTTTAGAGATAGTGGCGCCATCTCGGTTAGTCCACTTTTTGTAGCCACTTTGAAATGCACAGATCGGCCTCCTCCCACTCTAGCCTCCCTGTGTTCGTCTATCTATTGCCGACTATGCCTGCCGTCTAGTACCAAAGAACAGATATTACATGGAACAACACGGCTTATGGGACGATTTGGCAAGATTTCTTGGGGGAGTTTCGTAGTTACTCCCCCAACCACCTAAAGCGCTGCCTGTGTCGATGTGCACGCACACGTTCGCAGGCGCGCTTGGCTCCACCCAGCTCCACCTCTTCCTACGCTCGAGCCAACTACGGTTGAGGTGATTTCGCGTCTCGCTCGCTCTCTTGCAGATTCCAATGTCAACAGCAGCAACGGTCGAGTGGTCTAAGGCACGTGCTCGTTTTGCCGGGGAGCCCCGGCTTTAAATCGATCTGTTTGTTTGTTTGGGTTTGTTTGTTTGGGTTTGTTTGTTTGGGTTTTGATGGAGCCTAGATACCAGGAGGTTCAGCGAGGCCTTTCAACTCGTCCCCAAAACGAGAACGAGAAAGGATGGCGCTGGGGTGCTCCGCAACCTATATGTATATAGATATACGCTAAACATAGGTGTGATCTAAGACAGATCACAGATGATGTACCTAACCCTCATTAGTGTTAAGGGATAACACCACTCTAGGACTTTGGAAAGACGTTTTTTTTCCTAAAAATACTTTGGTGTCATAAAAACAATATGCAATTGGTCCTGTAGCAAATTTTTTTATTTAAAGGTTCAATTATCGATTTGGCCGCAGCGCCTTGGACCGCGCGCTGAGTTGCTCGTACAACTTTAAACGCGTTTTTCTCGAAACCACTTTTTTCGATCTCGGAAGACGGATCACTCGACCACCTTTGCATGCATCGATTTTGATAGCACTTTTTTCGATCTCGGAAGACGGATTACTCGACCACCTTTGCATGCATCGATTTCGAGGTTGAAATTTTGATGGCAGCTTCACAATTATATTCTTTATGGGAGTACGTACCCGTTTTTTTAAATTAAATGTAAACTTCTTTTTATAAAAAATTTACTGCTTTTTTGGCAAAAAATCGATTTATTTCCTTCAAAATGCGCTGTTTTTGCAAATCTGAAAGCAAATTTCTAGGTTGTCTCATAGCTAGAAATATATAAATTATCATTTTTGTTGGTTTTTATTACAGGTCTTATATTTTACGAGAAAACCGTTCTCCCGTGAAGCTATATGTAAAAAAACACGTTTTTCTAGATGGGCTGTATCGCCGCCATTTTGAGTTTGAGATCGTTTCTCGCTTTTGCGTTTTTTTTTCCGAACCGTCATGAGGAAATTATGAATCGGCGGATATTTCGACGTTTGATGTCACGATCGGTCTGTCGTGAGGTTAGAAACTCATCCGATCACTTTCACCTCGTTGACCAATATATTACTATATATGTCGGTCGCGCTGCACCCCAGCGCCATCACTTCGGGACATTTTCGGGGACGCTTTTTTCAGCGCCTTTGCATTGCCGCTGAACCTCCTGGTATCTAGGCTCCATGATCTGTGATCTGTCTTAGATCACACCTATGTTTAGCGTATATCTGTATACATATAGGTTGCGGAGCACCCCAGCGCCATCATTTCTCGTTCTCGTTTTGGGGACGAGTTGAAAGGCCTCGCTGAACCTCCTGGTATCTAGGCTCCATGCGCTGTCTCCTACCGAACCACCACACGCTTGCCATACGCGAGAGAGAGAGACAACCGCGAGAGGCGTGCCCTAAACCTCTATCATTGTGTATGGCACACCGATACATCGCCGCGCTGTCTACCGGCGGAAATACTAACTACATTTTTTCTGCCAAATATTAACACGGGCCGTGGAGTTCCATGTAATATCTGTTATTTGGTAAGACCGTGGTCGAATGCGGGACTGTGCGGGACCACGTGATCACACATGCGGCTTTTGACAAAATAACTCCGACGTGATAATATTTGTAATAAAATTGTTGTAACATATAATTTAAACAACCATGGCTGTAAGTATTCTTTCGTTTTTATTAACGACAAGCGATATTTGAAGCGTATCGTCTTTAGTACTCCGACGTGACATAACCTAGTTTTGTGTTTACGAAACAATTTAGATTCGAATAGCTTCGAACATTGTTGAGTCCAGTTTTTGAATCATAGAATTTACGACGTAAATAAATTATTATCGCTTATTTTTCACAAACCTTCTCTTAGCTGGGAATTTTGGATCTGATTAGTCAACTTTTTTCAGACGTTTCTGAAATTTTGCGATTGAGTTATACGAAAGTTACATTCAATAAGGATATATTATTATTGCGAAAGGCTATTTTTTAATTTCTTTCCGTTTTCCCATTAATTGTAACGCGTCGACGAATCGTAGCAGAAAAACAAAAAACTGAAGATCAGCAAAGTAAAGAGGAACAATCAGACGAAAACAAAGCTAGCGAAACAGGGTAAGCTGAAAACCAAGAGGCATGGGAAGCAAAAGAAGCAAGTGCAGAAGCCGAGCGCCCCCAAGCCCGAGGAGCACGTGGAGGAAGAAGAGAGCGACCACGGGGAAGACATGATGGGCATGGTTGAAAAAGACGACTTGGAATTCCTACGAAACGCTGTTTCCAACAAATCCTACCAGTTGCTTAAGCAAATTAGATTAAACGAGTAAGCCAATTGCATATTCTGCGTATACAGCATACGTATTTTATTAGCGACGAACTGAAAAAAATGGTTCAAACATTACATGATTTATTTGTAAAAACGAAAAATATGACGAAGTTGGACCTGTAGCCTGTATGAAAAGATCAAACAATTTTTCCAACGTAGACACCATCCTGCCAGTGGTAGAAAGGGGAAGAGGAAGAAGGAGGAACCGGCGATAGAAGATAAGTACGAAGAGGACGTTCTAAAGGAGACGGGTGAAACCAGTCCGAAGAAACTTCGCCTCCTGCTCCCGGTAAAAACGAAGGACGGCACGATCGAAAGTAGAGTTATGGAGGAAGACGTCAAAGAGGAAGAGGAGGAGGAGCGCGAAGAACTCGCGAAAGAAGAAGAGGACGAGGAGACGGAAAATAGCGACACGGAAGTCATCTCGGAGTTGACTTCAAAGGTGAGATTCCGCCCTCCCGATTCGATAAACGTAGAAGAAGCAATTTATAAATGACTCGCGTTATTTGCCAGGTGAAGAAAGAAGAATCCGAAGCGGCACCAGTATCGACAGCTGAATTGTTGGCCTGTAGGGAAGAAGTTTTGAAATCCAGACGTTTCAAAATCGGTCTCTTGTCCAGCAGTTTGCTCGAGAATCCAGAGATGAAGTCTGGTAACTTCAAGATACTTTTGGAACTGATGGACGAGTCTAATCCCGAGGTTTACATAACCGTGAGGAAGCTTGCGACGGTATCGCTACTGGAAGTCTTCAAGGATCTCTTGCCGTCTTACAGCATAACGCAGGTTCAACCGGAAGGCGTCAAATGTGTGTAAAAGCAATGAAAACCGTTCGGTTTCGTATTAGCCTCTTTTTTTTTTTGTATACGCGACGCATTTTTTACCGGCTTTTTTTTCAGTCAAAAAAGAAACGTTCAAATTACAAAACTACGAGGCCGTGCTGCTCAGAAGCTACAGGCAGTACCTCCAGAGATTGGAGAAAATGAGCGGCAAGCTGCGAAAGAAGAAAGGCGACACGCGCGTTATCGGGGAACGAGAGATTCAACTCGCAGAGCTCGCTGTTAATTGCATGTGCGATCTTCTCGTGACCCATACGTACTTCAATTTCTCCGTCAACATAGCGAACTTCTTGTTACCGCTGCTCGACAACAAGAGGCCCAGCGTCAGAGAAACTATCGCAAATTGCTTCACGCAAATTTTCAAAGAGGACAAACGGGGCCAATTGTCTTTGACAGTAAGTTAGCTGGCTTTGTTTGCGTTCGGTTCCCTCTTGTGCTTCTAATCCAGACACTTATTTCCCATTTCTACACGGAAAATATATAATCTCATTAATTTAAGGGGAGATATACACCTAGGAGCCGGAGAAAAGGTCATTTTTGTGAATTTTTTCAAGGAAAACTATTTGAAATTTCGTATTATGGTTTTGATTATCTAAAAGTATATACATTCAAAAATATGTTTAATTTTTTTTAATTAAAAATATCAAAAATATACAAGGATATTGTATGATCCTTGGAGCGTCGTAAAAAAATCTGCGTATACGGTACTCACTGGCGTTTCTTCAAGAATCATTAAAAAAAAACGAAAAAGATTATTAAATTAGATACTATAATCTAGTACTTGTCATAGCCGATTTTGAAAATATCGATTTATGACAAAATGGCGAACGTTTGAACATAATAGTGATTTTTTGGCCAAAAATTAGTTATTATTTTGCCTATAAAACAAAAACTAAGTAACGGAACAAAACAATCCTATGACAAGTACTAGATAATGGTGTATAAAATAACCACAAAAAACTTCAAGGCAATCGGTTCATTGGTTTTCGAGAAATTTTGGGTAACGATTGGAAAAACGTGGTTTTGAGAAAAACGCGTTTGAAAATTTGGGAATGAATAAATCGTGAAATTTGTCAACTTACATGGAATCATCGATACCAGGCCCATAGTGTAGGTCTTCTACGGTCGACGGAATGTTCATAGCTTCTAAATTTTCGACCTTGACCTCCAGGCGTATATCTCTCCTTAAGACTACATCTACCTAGAGACGCGAAAAAAATTGATAAATCCGGTTTTTTTTCTGGGAAATTGTTAGTCGAATAGAAACGATTGTTTTTAACACAAAGGTGCACATATTGAGAGCCTTAAAAAACACCAAAAAATAAAGAAAAACAACAAAAACATGGCCGCCGGCAGATGATGCAATTTTTTTCGCGACGTTTGCGCGGTGGACACTCTCCAGCTCAAACGGTCCGTCTGAAATCTAAAAATCAAACGGGTTATTCGAGCTAACAATAAATACGAGTCGTTGTCGATCGTCGATTTTCAAAGTCATTTTTTTTTAACAACGTGGCGACGAATTGAAACTCGAGCATACAAAATCTGTGAAAAAACTCGTCAGTTTTACGTAACTGTTAAACAATGAAGATCGATTTTCGAAAAGTGAGATCGTCAATGACCTTTAAATGTTTCTTATCGCATCTCCTGTAAATTTGGTAACAATTCATCAAGTGGTTCTCGGGATATCATGTCCACCGAGTTTGAAAACAGTGTTTCGAGCAAAACACGTCTAAAGTTTGAAGTATCGTGCTCCTACCTCATTCGATTTCAGGAACTTTTTAATCCACTTTTAGGGAACATAGCCAAAAGGGGATACTATCGAATAAAAGACTTGTTGGGAAATGCAATTTTTTTTACCCACCTAGGTAGATGTTGCCCGTTAAAGACTCCGAATTTGAAATTGAAAAAAGAATGTTCTCGTTCCTTTGATGAACATCGTATGCAGGTTTCGAAACTGTTCTAACAGTTTCCGAAATAAATCTTAAAATACTGTCCGTTACTACTCTAAAATGTTTAATTTCGAAAACTGCCAATTTGCAGATCGTCCGCCGAATAAATCAGTACATAAAGCTACGCGGTCACACCGTGCATTCAGAGGTACTGTCGATACTTCTGGCTCTTCGTATCAAGGACGTCGATCTCGACAAAGAGCGAGAGGAGGACACGAAGCAGAAGAAACTCATGAGTCACAAGCAGAGAATCCTTGCGCTGAGCAAGCGCGAACGCAAGAGGAGCAAAAAATTGGAGGAAGTTGAGAAGGAGATGTTGGAAACGAAGGCAGAAGAGAACAAGCAAGCCAAGCAAAAAGTTCTCACGGAAATAACGAGCATCGTTTTCACCATATACTTCAGAATATTGAAACAAGCCCCGAACAGCAAAATATTGTCGGTCTGCCTCGAGGGACTGGCCAAATTCGCGCATTGCATCAATCTTGAATTTTATCAGGATCTGGTCAATGTGATAAACGGATTGATGGAGGATGGAAACTTGGGCCAAAGGGAACAATTGCACTGCATACAAACGGTTTTTACGATATTATCGGGACAGGGATCGGCGTTGAATATCGACCCATACAGGTCAGATGAGCTTCAAATTTTACTTCATACTTTCAATCGCATTCGTAGGCACTCGTACATTTTCATTTGTTATTGACTGTTGTTAAGTTTTCTTCTTAGTCATTGCTCCAAAACCTGAACTTGTAAGTTTACTCTATGGAGTAATCATTCTAGACTGAAAACGGATATGGGAACGTTGATGTCGATTTTCGAAAGTTACTGAACTTTGTGGAAATTTTGGACTTGATCCCTCAAAATATACCGACACTACATTTTTTTCAATATAAAATGGCGCGTAAAATCGATGTCAATTTTCGAAAATTAATGAAATTTGTTGAAATTTTGGAATTGGTCCCTCAAAATATACCGACACTACATTCGTTTTCAATATAAAATGGCGCGTAAAACCGACATCAATTTTCGAAAATTAATGAACTTTGTTGAAATTTTGGAATTGGTCCCTCAAAATATACCGACACTACATTTTTCAATATAAAATGGCGGGGAATTATAAAAGCTCTTTCTGCGTTTCTTAATGCAGATATAAAACACTAGAAATGTAGCCCGGACTGTTCAGAAGTATCGTTTTGGGAAGAACCTACGCACTTTTGTATTTTGTCGATACATTTTATTAAATATGTTAATATGGAAAGATTTTTAAAAATTTCACAAAAATCTTTGGTAATTTTTTAGTTTTGGATTTGCGTTAAAGTATTTTGTTTTTTTTTTTAATTTTTTATTTTGGGGCCGGGTCGAAATTCCGAACTTTGAATGATCAGAACGCTCAAAACTCCGAAAATATACTACCCCGAAAGATCAAAACTACGAAAGAATTTTACACGAACTAACAAAAATCTGAATATCGTCAAAATAATTCAGCTATGGAAGTTTTAAGTTTCAAAATTTTCAATAGATTGACGAATTAATTCAAGAATTTTATTTTATTAAGGTGTGATCTTACGTCAATTTTGAAATTTGTCTAGACAATGTTATACGTTCTACATAATTTACAGTCAACTGTGTAGACTTTCGCTTGCATAATCTCGACGAACCTTGCAATTTCGGAACATTGAAATTAGGAATTTTAAACCGTCGGCGCATTCAAAGTTCGGAATTTCAACCCGGCCCTCATGTCAAGATCATGCCAGCGAAAGTCTACAAAGTTGACTGTAAATGATATAGAACGTATAACATTATCTAGACAAATTTCAAAATTGACGCAAAATCA
Source organism: Ophion obscuratus (assembly GCA_964007375.1). NCBI lineage: Eukaryota > Metazoa > Arthropoda > Insecta > Hymenoptera > Ichneumonidae > Ophion > Ophion obscuratus. Next base: position 37,469,484 of record OZ023317.1, read on the forward strand.
CTCCTTGATAAAAAAAAAACTTGAAATAATTCGTAGATTTATTGAAAATTTTGAAACTTCCAAAACTTCCATAGCCGATTTATTTTGACGGTGTTAAAATTTTCGGAGTTTTGGTCTTTCGTTTAAAAATCTTACGGACTTTTGATCTTCCGGGGTACTATTCTTTCGGAGTTTTGAGCGTTCTGACCATTCAAAGTTCGGAATTTCAACCGAGCGTCATCTTGAATTTCGGAACATTAAAATTCGGAATTTTAAACCATCGGAGCATTCAAAGTTCGGAATTTCAAACGGGCCCCTGAATTTTAGCTTTACTATTTTGATCGAACTTGAATGCTAAATTTCGTATTGAAAAAAATTTCAACGTGTTTTGAAATACTTTGAGAAAGAATTTTATTAACAATTACTGGCAATAATTTTGGCCAGTTATTAACGTGATGATATAAATTACGGTCGTGTCAACGCCCTAACCCATGTATGCAGGCCATATTGCCTTCTCGAGTTAATACAACTGAGCGAATTCCATTATGTTTTTTCTTCTTGCAGATTTTATTCCCACCTGTACAAGAACCTGCTAACGGTTCACGCGGGAAGGACTCACGGCGATACCGCGATAATAGTACAGACCCTCGTCGAGGTTCTCATTCAGAGGCGAAAGCGCGTTACGCAAAATCGTATGATCGCATTCGTAAAGAGAATCGCCACGATGGCATTGCAATTACAGCACAACGGGTCCCTTTCCATTCTCGGAATCATTAAAACGGTAATGCAGCTTGGCAAGAGTGCGGATATTCTGCTGGACACGGATACAAATACGGGCGATGGTTTTTATCAGCCGGAACTCGAGGAGCCCGAGTACTGTAACGCCCATTGCACAGCTCTGTGGGAAGTTGTTGCTTTGCAGGTAGGCGCGTTGAAATGAGCACTTTCTTTCTTTACACCACGAAACCTGCGCTACCGGCGGAACATTCCCGAACGCTTCTCGCGTTTTTCGCCCGACGCGCTCTTTGAAACAAAATATCCAACGTATTTACGAACTTGGATTTGTTTAATATTTTTAAAATTTTATTAATCGAACTTCTTTCTCTCTGGTCGTACTTTTTCCTCTTTTTTTCCCTCCTTTTTTAATTCCATGGTTCTCGAGTTACATTGCATTTTCGAAAACTGCACTACTTATCGAAAGGCTGAATAACTTTGTGAAAAAAAATCACAAATCGTTCTACAGAGAAGTTTCCAATGACATTGCCCAGAAAATAACACACGAGTTTATGAGCGTAGGAAAATTGCAAAAAACCGACCATGTTTAAACGCGACTAGGGAGTCAAAAAAGTAGTAGAGAATAATTTCAAAAATGCATAATGGAGCTTGTTTTTTACAAGCTTTTACTGAATTTGAGTTTCTGTGAGGTGCAAAACGGAAAATCGATATTTCACCCACTTCCCGACTACTTAAAGTTCCGAGTTTTTGCAAATATGCATTAAAAGGTGACAATGCATGATTTATTTTTTGCTAAATGTTCATAACATTTTCAACTTTTCATATGAAATTAGCGATATCTAATCCATGTAAAATCTCACTAATACATACAAATTCGTAGGCGACTGCGTTTGTATGCGAACATTTTATATGCAGAAATTAGTCGCAAGTTCAATCCCAATTGCAGTCTTTGGTATTCTTTTACAAGCATTCCATGTCCCCAACGTACAAACACGTAAACGAGTAAACTGCTCCTAACAACTAACTAGTCAAATCAATTAAAGACTAAAAAGTAGAAAATAATTTATATGTGAAAAAAATATTTAAAAAAAACAAGCACTTATTGAAGGGAAGGTCGACTTTTCACCAATTTTTAATGCGAATGTATTAAATATAGGATGTTGATATTTGGTTAATGGTTGGTTAATGGAACTGAATTGATCAAATTTATTGAACATTTAAAAAGTTGAGCGCTCCAAGCTTTTATTTATAGTCACATAAAGGTGACTTGGTAAAAACCATTATTTTCTCCTTTTTAGTACATTAAATGAAACCTTGTTTAAAAAAATGTATCATTGAAATACTATCGCGAAAATTCCGCTTATTTTGTTTCCTCCTCAATTGCAGAGGCATTATCACAGCGTGGTTCAGAAAGTCGCGAAGAACATAGCTTGGGGCGTACCCGTGAGCGGTGAAGGAAGTTTGCCAGCAGAAATTGCGAAAATGTGAGTATTTCCTTCACTGAGATTTCGATCGTGATTTCTTGAACAATATTTTGCGGATAAACCATGGCTCGACCTTGTCTTCTTTAGTTCGCCGCTGGATCTTTATCACGAGTACGATCCTACGGGGGTCGTGTTCAAGCCCGCCGTACCAGTTCCGAAGAAGCACGCGCCGAAGAAAATCTCCGGCACGCACGAGTTCGCTAGGGACTACTTGGAGAAGTTTATCGAGGAAGTAAAAAACGAGGGTGTCTTCCCCAACGGATATATCGACTTTTACGAAGCTATTCGAATCGTTTGACGTCATTAACCTTTCGAATAGGCAATTTTTCACGAGAGAAGACGAAGTCCGTTCATTATTTTCGTTGGACCTGTTCTTGGGGGAATTTCCAATGAATTTCGTGGTGTCTTGCGAGCAGCACGATCACCATTCGCTTTGGAAAACTACGCTGCTAAGCAATAAACATGTCGAGCGCCGTCAAGATGCTTCCTATTTTTATCCCCCACCCCCGTTCCTCGCCGCCCGCTACGCAACAGTTAAAACAGAAGACAAGTACCCAAACGAATTACGCATCAGTTCCCGCCTCTCGATACGTCATTGCGATTGGCTGGGGTCCGAGAGAGGCGGGCCAATCCGATGGCTCGTAGCGAAAAGGTTCCGCCAATCGGTCGATCGTCTCGCGAAATCATTGCTGTGCATACAAAATTCTGCTACACTTGCGCTGCTTTTCTTCACACACCAGGCACATCGGCTAAAAAAAAGCCCCGCATAGATAGCGCTGCGCTGTTCCCGTGAGGGGTGAAAAGTGGATTTTTGCAGCACACTGCTTTGTTTTTTTCCACGAAAATCGCAACAAACAAGAGCACTGCCCGCGAACACCAGGCGTCTCGGGAGCAAAACGAACAAAAAAATCCCGAGCATCGATACTTTTTCAAAGTTTCTCGCGCGCGTGAGAGAGTCAAAAAAAAACATTCGCCAACGATGTGAGAATGAAATAATTGTGTACCGTGACGAAGAAAAAAAAAAAAAACTTGCGTCGATTCAACGTCGCTTTATTCGCTTGGCGTGTGATAGCAAAGATAAAAGTTCGCGCGTGTGCGTATGATACGCGTGTGTGCGAAGCACCGTGACGAAAAGAAGAGAAAAAAGAAACGTTGACGGACCCCCCTCCGCACCGCAATCTCCCCAAAATGCCAATGATCAATTGCTCGTTTGTCGTTCGGCAAAATTGCATAAACTCTCGTTACCTTCGTTGAGTCACGGGTAAGTGAGTCTCGGTGACGCAAAAATTCGTCGCTCTTTTCGATCGTAACTCATCGTACTTCGGACGAAAGAAGAAAAAAAGGAAAACTAAGCGAGGTTATATTCTTGCGAGGAGAGAAAGAATCGCCGATATCTCGTGATCTGGCAGAAAACGAGAAATACGCGCTACAAGGCTCAATTTTGACGGTGTCTCGAGTTGCCCAGTGATTCGACGAGCAAAACGGAAAAACCCGTACGTCTTTCGTGTTTTTTTACGTTCCAAGCGACTTGGCGACGACGTATGGCCAGAAGAGACATGCTAGATGGTAGAGCCTAAGAGGACAGACCTTCACAGGGCTGGAAAAAGGGGCGAACCAAGGGAAGAGCCTTCAGCGGAGGAGATTTTCAAATCGCCGCAACCACGGCTTTCACGGAGATGGTTGGATTGGCGGGCGGGGGAGGTCATCTTTATCCCTCGCCCCCAATGCAGCCCAACACCGAGCGTAAATATTTCACTCTCGAAGCGATCTTCCATCCTGCGCCTTTGAGCCTCCTATCTCATTTTTGCCGTCCGTTCTTTTTTTCAGTGAGAGAGATGACGGGAATTACTCCGAGCGCTCCGACGAGCGCGGACGCTTGTCTCAGTATAGTTCATTCGCTCATGTGCCATCGTCAGGGAGGCGAGAACGAATGTTTTAGCAAACGTGCCATTGAATCTCTGGTCAAAAAGCTCAAAGTGAGTAGTGGACGGCGGTCGTTTTATTCGACTCGTAGATCGAACGTAACCGTTGTTCCGTATTCGCAGGAAAAGAGAGACGAGCTCGACAGTCTGATAACCGCTATAACGACGAACGGGGCGCATCCCAGTAAATGCGTGACGATACAGAGGACCCTGGACGGAAGATTACAAGTGGCCGGTAGAAAGGGTTTTCCGCATGTAATATACGCCAGAATATGGAGATGGCCGGATCTTCATAAGAACGAACTGAAGCACGTGAAGTACTGCCAATTCGCTTTCGATCTCAAATGCGACTCGGTTTGCGTCAATCCTTATCACTACGAAAGGGTCGTGTCGCCGGGAATAGGTATATAGAGTTAATACGAAAACGATGAGATAGAAAAAAAAAAACGCTTGAGCTACGGCGCTGATCAGACATGTAGAATTGTCTTTCTTCCATTTGAATTTTTTTTCTCCAGTCTACGAAGTGTTTTCACCTCAAGGGGCTACTTCTACCGATAGGCTCGAAAAAAATGGCCAAATTCCGAGTTTTTGTTCTGGTAAACAGTTGGTGATAAAGGAACGCATTTTTCTAACACAAAAGTACATATATAGAGAGCGTTAAAAAAAAATACAGTAAAACAAAAACATGGCCGTCGGCAGATGATGAAATTTTTTTCACGTCTGGCAGTGGGCGCCAGCTTAAACGTTCCATTCGAAATTAAAAAACCAAACGGGTTATTCAAGTTAACAATAAATACGAGACGTTGATGATAGCCCATTAAATTTTTTTTTTTTATTGATGTGGCAACGAATTAAAATGCAAGGATACAAAATCTATGAAAAAAGACGTCATTTTTACGTAACTGTTCAAAAATGAAGATCGATTTTTTTTTTTAAGTGAGATCGTCGACGACCTTTAAGGGGAGGTATCTGAGTAAACGGCGAGAAAAACAGGTAAAATTCGGGATTTTTTTTGTCAAAAACTAATGTTTCGATTGGATCCGGGTTTTTTTTTATCGGACAATATGTGCATTGAGGTATGTTTAGGAATGTTTTAAAATAAATTCGTTGACGGAAGCGATTCAAACGCGATTATCGCGAAAAATAGTTTTCAAAGTCGGGGCCAGATGTATCTCGAAAACGGCCCGTCCGATTTGGTCCAAATTTGGATACAATATTCTTCTATAGTTTTCCTCGTTCGTCACGTAGAGGTTTTTCATTTGATTGAACCATTGCTTTTTTATGCAATGTGTATGCAATCCAAAATCGTCGGAAATTGCGAACGAAAAACGAATGTTAAATTAAAACGGTCGCAATTCTGAAAAAAATGAAAATTTCAAAAAAATCCTACGTGGCGAACGAGAAAAACTATCGAAGAATATTGTATCCAAATTTGGACAAAATCGGACAAGCCGTTTTCGAGATACATCTGGCACCGACTTTGTAAACTATGTTTCGCGATAATCGCGTTTGAATCGCTTCCAGTCAACGAATTTATTTTGAAAAAATCCTAAACATACCTCAAGGTTAATATTTTCCAAGAAAAAAAAGCCGGATCGAAACATTAGATTTTGAGATAAAAATTCCCGAAGTTTACCTTTTTTTCTCGCCGTTTACTCAGGTATCTCCCCTTAAATGTTTTTTTATCGTATCTCATGCAAATTTGGAAACAATCCATCGCGTGGTTCTCGCGATATCATGACGGTGCTGAAGTTTGCATAGTTGAAGTGCAACGAATATACATTTTTTTCTTCTTTTATTTTCATTATTATCGAAGATGTTTTCTTGCCAATTTATTTTGTAGAATTTTAATCAGCACCCCAAAAAACATTTCCAAATAAAAATATTTTTGGAAAACGCCATTTTTTTTACTTAGGTAGATGCAGCCCGTTAACGTTTTTCCTTTTTCGTTTGAGATTATCGCACGTATTCGCTTTTCACGCGGCTTATCGCTGTTAAATTCGTATCGTGATAATTAATGTTCGTCTACTTTATATCGTAACGTTTAAGCGCTTGTTGACTTGATTTCGTATATTTTCCACCTTACCAAACATCCTCCAGATTTCGTTTCCCTCGTTTTATCATTGTTGCATCGGTGTATGACGAAATGGGGTTGGTTTCCCCCGCACAGACCCGTTTTTTACAGACCTCTCGGGCCTGACGCTGCAGTCGGGAGTCGGTGTAGGTCCCGGTGGGAGATTAGTCAAGGACGAGTATTCGGTCGGCGGCGGTGGAGGAAGCGGAAGTTCGGGAGCCGGGGTCGGCGTCGCTTCCGGTATGGACGTAGACGGTGAGATGAATCAGACGATACAGCATCATCCTCCCTCTCAACAACCACCCTCGAACAATCAACAGCAAGCTCAACAATCATTCTTACCTGGCCTCCCGCCCACAAACTCGAGTGAGTGCCACAGATTAAAAAAAAAAAAAAACTTCTGCGTGTCCGACGTAACGGAATCTCGTTATCTTTGACGTTGCATTGTCGTCGTCTTTGTTCTTCAATTTCATACGCTAGTATTGCAGCATGTATGTATAGGACGAAGAGATTCATTTAAAGTGCAACTTTTCTGAGATTCCGGAGCAATAAATAAAAAGATAGTGCGATCCTTTCGGAATTTACGGCAGCCGAATAACGCCGGGCAAGATGATGGTTTTTATGCCTTTTTTGTCTCTAATGTACACTGAGAAAAAATCATTGATCCAATATCATTGGTGTTATTGAATCAAATTTCGTTGATTCAATTGTAAAATTGTCGGTGTAAATAATCGAATTTATTAGTTCAAACAAAACGCTATTGAATTCAATAACATGATAAAATTGAAAGTTTTTTTTTTCATTCAAAAGATATAATGTTAGCCGAGAACAATATATTATTGGAACTAGCTAAAAAATTATCGCGAACCAATTATATAGTTTTGAATGCAATTTCTGCAACGAACGAAAAAGCGTTTCCATTAATAACATGAATATTGTTGATTCGAGTACACAAGAAAAATTGAATTTCGCTCGTTTGAATTCAAATAAAATTTCTATTGAGTAAATATGTTATTTTATTATTTTCACCATATCCGATATTGATTTTAAGTATCTCTCCCCTATTATTATTATATTATCTCCCCTATTATCGTGGATGATCATTCTAATGCTCACTTTTTATTTAAGATTTAAAACAAATTGAAAAACTTACGCCCCATGGCATATTCGTTTCGATGTAGCAAGAAATCATTAATTCTATTCATTATATTATTGTACGAAATAAAAAATGTTTGCAGCAACCACTCAATTATTCTATCCAACACATCCACGGATTGTATATAGAATTATTTCAATAGAATATAATTTTATTTGAAGAATGTAGATCTTCAGAGAACAGAAGAGCTTTTTCAAATAAAATAATTTGTTATTTAAATCAATCACATTTTCCAATATTTTATAGTATTGAAACAATCTCATATGTCGGTGGCACTCCGCAGCAGCACATTTATTTGGATCGACCAATCAATTTTTTGATTCAATTGGTTTTTTTCTCAGTGCAGCGCGCGATATTTATTTCGCGTTACAATTGTAATGTACACTTGAGCGATGTTTGACGCGAATTACTTGATATTCATTCGGCATCATTTCCGCGAACAGGTTTAAAAAAAAAAGCGAATGGATCTTTCGATTTGCGTTTGCAAATGTGCTTCACTTATTTTTATTTATTTTCACGTCGCTGCGCTCATTGCGTTATTGTTTTACTTTATTTTTGCTGCCGTTTCGTTTGCCTCTATTATCGTTATATGTTGCACAGCTAGTGGTGAGAGTATGTTTGGCGGTGGCGGGGGCGGTAACGCTGTTAATCCGCACACCAAACTCGAGGACAATAATTGTCCGCGGCAGACATGGATACCGACGCCTCATCACTCGACGACGCGTAATATGCACCATCGTACGTATAAAAAGAGAAGAAGAAAAAAAAGAAACCTCGGCCTATTTACGCTGTTCCCATACAATTTTGCGCTCGTACCTTAATTATTTTTCTTCAAATTATCGTCTCGTTCGTTCGGCGTCTTTTTCTCTCGATCTCGTTTATGCGATTCCCGTGGAATCGGGGATCTCGAGAGTATCTTGACTCGCAGATCGAACAGTGATCTCCTTCGTTTGTAATTGGAAGATTCGGGATCCCGCAGTCGAACGACCCTTGATTCGTTTCCTACTGCAATCTGCGGTTCCCACTCGCCGCGTATTAATCGTGGACGTAAATTTCGCAGCTGTCGTGCATCCTATGGGCCACGGGGTTGGCAATCAACAGCAGACGTTAAATGCCGCGGGGAACACCCCCGGTGGCGGACAACTGCTGAGTCCTAGTCAGGGCCAAACGACTGAACCGTTTTACGGTACTACGACACCACCTCAGGATCTCAATCAGCCGGCGACGAGCGTCGAGGCGCTCGCCGCGTCGCTCGGTGGCACGCAAAGCTCACCCGTCTCGCCGGTACATCTTCATCATCAGAATGGCTTCGCCGTTGCCGCAGCGACCAATCCGTACAATACCGGCGCTCCTCAATGGACCGGTGCTAATACTCTCACCTATACCCAGAGCATGCAACCGCCCGATCATCGCCATCTTCGCGCGACCTCCTACTGTGAGTGTCAACACTTGGTAATCGTGAATACTCGAGGCCTATTGAGCCGTCTCAATACAATTTTAAGCCACACTTGTCATCGCATCCTCCATCGTATAACTGCCGCCTGCTCGGTAGTCGGCGCGTGAGCCAGTACACTGCTGAGCGGACATCCATCCTAGTATTGGCGAGTGTTGGGCGTTAATTAAATGTTCAATCACTTCGTTAAGGCGAGATATACATTTAGACAGCAAAAACAAGCTATATTGAGGGATTTTTTAAACTAAGAAATAATTATTCTACAATTATCAAACTTTAGGTATACTTTAATAGTATATTTAAATATGCAAAACATTTTTTTTTAATTAATTATCGGAGCTGTTGCAGAGTCTTACAGCAAGGTCGACGCGGGAGTTGCGATTCGGCGTGCAGTCTAGCTTCCCGTAGACTTTGATTTGCAAAAAAGTTCAAACATTTTTTCAGTTAGAACATGTACAGTTTCTATGTGACGGTAATTAAAATGAATAAAATGCAAATTTAAGAAAATGGCACGCATTTACAAGAAAAAATCAACATTTCTGTAAAATGTGGATGAAAAAAGTAGTTTTTTTTTATTCAATTTTTCCAAAACAATTTTCGTCAAGTAGAAGGTACCAATATTCGCAACATTTCTCCCAAGTTTCAACTCAATCGGCTTCATAGTTTTTGAGTAACCCTGCACGCCAATTTCGACAATGCAGTTTTGAGAAAAACGCGTTTGAAGTTCACGCCCGCTTGGCATCCGAGCGGTGAGGCACAGCGTTGACAGGCTGTAACGTTTGAAGTTTTTCGAATTTCGCTTTGAAACTTTGGGAAAATATTCTACATATATAGTTCTATCGTTGAATGAAGAAAAAAAAATCGATTTTTTGATCGTTGCAAATGTATATCCCGCCTTAATACAATTCAATACTACTCTTTGGGGTTTGTTTGAGTTTGTTTGGACCCAAACAAACCCAAAGAGTAGTATTGAATTGTATTCAATAATCAAACGAACCCAATATCCCTTACCATAAAATTAATTTAATTGCAATTAACACTAATTGCATGTTGCAATTCAGATATTTGGATCTACGTTAATTGCAAATCGCAATTAAGACAATTGCTATTAACTTTTTTAATTGTCCTAAGGAACAATTAATATTAACAATTAACCTATTGAATTTTACAGATATCAGATAAAAAATATTTAGAAATTGCCTCATTAATACAATTCAATAGTACTCTTTGGGTTTGTTTGGACCCAAACAAACCCAAAGGGTAGCATTGAATTGTATTAACGAAGCAATATCTAAATCAAACACTCATATACGTATTTTAATAACATATGTGTATATGACACACAACAATAACATATATGTTCTGACGCGACTCCGCGCCCTTTACAACAATCAATTTTAGGGGTTAGTTTTTAATCTAATGCATGAAAAACATTGAGAATGGTTTAGTTTTTAATTGTGGAAGGTCACGATTAACAATTCATTAATTGTTAGTCGTGAATTTTCACAATTACAATTAATGAATTGTTAATCTTCAGTTACCGTAGCAATTGAATTTTGCCTAAAACTGGCATTAGCCTATTTATTATATTACGTTGGTAAGATTGTCTTGCGACACTACAGTGCTCGGCTGAATATTTTTCCTAGCATATTATGAGCTTCTTCCGCCTAACGCTACAATAAACGCGAGAGATCTACAGAATTACAGAAGCTGTCTGAAATTATTAAACAAAAATGTCGTAAACGTCGCCGAGTTAGGGTGTTGAAGCTTGCATCGTTGAAGCGCAACGAAAGTTCCATTTTACATTTGATTTTCCATATTTTTGTCATTATAGGCGATCCTTTTTCATAGATTTATAATGTAGATTGCTAATTAAATATCTTAAAAACTTTTGAACGACTTTTGAAGGCAAAATTGGCCAAAAGAAATTAAATTCCTTGCAGTTCAACGATGCAAACTTCAACATGGTGACAAGTTCGTCTTCTTTGCGACAACGCTCGGCCCCACGTAGCTAAAACGACACTAAAACTATTTCAGAGTTTGAATGGGCAGTACTACTACGATCACCATATTCACCGGAATTAGGTCCGGCAGCTTATCATTGGTTTCGAGCTTTGAAAAACTATTTACGTGATAAACAATTTGATCATCGAACGGATCTTCAAAATACGCTTGAAGAATTTTCCAATTCAAGACGTAAGGATTTTTGGACGGCATTCAAAATTTACCAGAGCGTTGGACACGAATTGTAGATGAAGAGGGAGACTATATTATGAATTAATCTGATCTTCATAAAATCTTATGTTTATTTAGACGAGTCGTCGTTTGTATCGCAAAACTTTGTTACCCACATAATATATCATTACAGTAGTACAGTTTAAGGGAATGGTAGGGGTTTCAGCGTGAAAAAAAAAACACTTTTTTGCGATTTTTTTTCATCTATGTGGATAGAGTAAATTTATCGAAACCTTTTGTACATTGTTAAGTGTCATTTCAAGACCATTTCGTGAAATTTGTACGCAAAAATATCCACAAACAAGCCGGTGACAAAGCTTTTCCAAGAACGCCTTTGGAAAAACACGATTTGCGGTGTTCACTGTATCTCAGTTAGAAATTATCTGAAATCAAGTACCATTAAAATTTAATCAAAGTATCATCAAATCCTCCCCCCAACGGTCTTTGATAATTTTTTTTTCATTTCTAAATTTTTGGTGGTTATGTAAAGTGAAAAGTGCTCTTTTTCACGAAAGATTTCGCCATTTTGCGGGTGGAAAACCCCCTCAATGTAAAAAAAATCTCAAACTAACCGTTGGGGGGAGGTATTTTATATGTAGAAAGTGTGTACCAAGTTTGAAATAAATCGGTCATGTAGTTCTCAAATGCCAGTGAACAGGGAATTTAAAAAAGTGGTTTCGAGAAAAACGCGGCACTGGCTTGTTTGTGGGTATTTTCGCGTAAAAATTTCACGGAATGTTCATGAAATGACACTTAACAATGTACAAAAGGTTTCAATAAATTTACTCTATCCATAGAGATGAAAAAAATTCGCAAAAAAGTGTTTTTTTTTTCACGCTGAAACCCCTACCCTCCCCTTAAAGATAAAGCAGCCTTACGGATCTCCGATCTCGTTGCTGTACTCATAAGTGTATGATTATTTTTTAAAAACAGGGGGTGGCCACGGGGGCGAAGTTGGCGGAAGTATAGGCGGTTTACTCTCGACTCAGCCGCCACCGGAGTATTGGTGTTCGGTGGGCTACTTCGAACTCGACACCCAAGTCGGCGAGACTTTCAAGGTTAGCAGCGGTTGCCCGACTGTTACGGTAGACGGCTATGTCGATCCGAGCGGCGGAAATCGCTTTTGCCTGGGCGCACTGAGCAACGTTCATCGCACCGAGCAAAGCGAAAAGGCGCGTCTTCATATAGGTAAATATGCATTTGCTTAAATGATACCTTCAAAACATCACATTTGTAGATCGAACCTCTACGGTACAGGATTTTTCAAATAAAATGTCTACGGAGAAGCGTTCGCTCTCGCATTTTTAAAAACGAGCGATCCAAACATTGGGGACAATGAGTCTACTCTTTTCCAGCACATAAGTATAGTATTATTGAGTGTGAACATCAAACTGTCTGGACTAATATCGATAGTGATGATGATACTGGGACTTTGTTTATTTGAAAATATTTCATGAACTTTAGCGGAGATATACAATTGGTTACTTAAGGTATTCCTTTTACGAATCCGAATATTTAACAATTAACTGATTTTCTTCTAGAATGAATTACAAATACATGCGAGTATACCGGTAAAATTGCAAGCCAAGTTACCGAACTTTCAACAAACAATGACGACTTTAAAAAACGTCTAATTTTTACGGCACTTTATGATGGTGAAGTTTACATCGTTGGAATGCGACGAAAACGAATTATTTTTAATTGTTCAATTTCTTGCGGCTGATGTAGGTTGTGAAAATCACTCAAACGTTTTGATGTACTTTTATTAGAGATTTGCGACCCTAATTTGCAAAAAAAGGCTTAGGATAATGATAAATATAAAAAAATTAAAAATAAAGAAAAAAAATGGCTGCATTCCAAGGATGCAAACTTGAACGTCATAGCACTTTATATAGATAGTCACATTTCTGTCCACATTTCTGTCTCATAATCTATAACCAAAAAATTCTAGGTGTCCGATATGAACTGCTCTACGAATGTAAAAATTCTGACGATTCCGTCAATAAAAACAGGGGGTCGCCGAATGTTTGAAGAAAATATCAACGATAAAACTTGGAGAAATATAACTATCGGACGGTTTTTCGTAACCGCGACTTTTCAGTCAAAATGAAAATTAAATTTATGGGAGTTTTTTTTATTCCTGTTTATACTGTTTGATATAACAATTTATTGTAACTTATTTTTATCAAGCTCCACTAATTTATTAATGATTGAGAAGGGCCCTGTTTGTGCTCCCTCAAAAAACGGCCCTCGGTGAAAGGAATTTCCCAAAGTATATACAAAAAGGAGTACAAGAATATTTATTAAGACTTTTTTAAGTACAAAATAGCGACATACTTAGCAGTCTGTCCGAAGTTATATTCTCGCTGGAGCTCTGCACAGTAGAATTCCTCCTATTTTTTATATCCTGTAGATATAAGACATTTAAAAGGTACCAAGAATTTTCAAAAAATGTTCATTTTTGGAGTAATGACAACTCTCGCATTTTTTCGAAACAAAATTCTCACAAGAATGTTAAGGTAGTCCTATCGCCAGGCTTTAACCCATAGGATTTTCATAATTTTTTTTTTGAGTTTCACAAAATATATTAATGATCGTCTCTGTAAAATTTCAGGGTCGTTTATCGATCTAATTACAGAGAAAAGAAATATTAAAATTGCGTATTTTTGTGAAGGAATTATGAGTCGACATACAAAAACCAAATTTCCGGTCGCTACAAAAGTGTATATAATAGTGAGAATCCGTCAGATTCTTAAAAATAATCAGATTTACATACTTAACACTGGTAGTACTCCAGTGCTCTCCGTAAAATTTACGCTTATTGACATAATTTTTATGTAATATCAAGTTTAATTTGAACTTCCGGTATTGGATTTATTACCACTTGCTACGATAAAGAGACGTGGCAGTGAGGCTACAGCTGACCGAGTCCTAACCTCATCTCACTCATTCGAATTTCCACACATATTTCATTTTTAACCGACATATTCGGCCGACACAAATTTTCCACGCTTTTTACCAGTCGTTGCCCGAATACAATGCTTTATATTTCCCGCACCCGGCATTGTTTTGACAGATCGACGTTGAAAAGCATGGAGGTTAAACTCGCCTGATCGAGTAAAAAGAGACGGAGATAGAACCAATGTCGCCAAACATCAAACCTAGAAATACTGCGCGAATCGTTGGAATAACAATTTTTTCATTTTTCTAATTAAATGTGAACATTCATCAAACAGGTTACACATGGAAAATTTAGTTATTACATTTTTTTGCATATGTTAAAAATATAAATTGTTCAAGTCTTAAGTATGATCAGTGGTATGACTAGTGTGAAGCGATACCTTAGGGGGCCAGTCCACTTTGGAGCCACGAAAAAAAGGTTATTTTCGCGATTCTTTTAAAGGATTTTATAAAGATATGAATATAAAAGTTGTTGGGCTTGATAAATAAAGTCTTGAAATACATTTTTTTTAATTCCTCAAAAATAGGTGGGCTCGGTAGCTCCATCACAACTCGGCAACGGCTTGCTTGAAACAAAAAAGTCGAAGTCCGTTAGATTCAGTATGACACCAGCTACCAAATGACTCGCGGATATAAAGTTTTATCAAAAAAATTAAAAAATGGCAGATGAAAAAAGAAAAGAGTTATACATAAAACGCGTTTTTCGCAGTTTTTCGCAAAAAAAGAGTAAAAATCAAAATTTTAAAACCATCGAGGGTCATCTTGTTGCGAATCATGTTTACAATATGCGGTTTAAATTTCAAGAGAATCGGTGTATTAGTTTTAGAGATACGATGGAGCTAGATTTTGAAAACGTTTCGAGAAAAACGCGTTTGAAGTTGATACTATGAAAAACTCTTACCCAAACTCAATCGGCAATTCCTGCACCGTACAAAATCGCTTCTGATTGCTCATCATCGTCGATTTCGTCAAGTCTTGCTTGCTTTCGATTTTTTGAAATTTTCAAAGTGGACTGGCCCCTTAACCGCAAAAACATTTTTAAGTATGGCCCGAAAATCTCGTAATTGCCCTATGATGACCAAAATCGACTCGTGGTTATGCGATGCCATTTTTCTTTCGCCTCGATCATTACGAAGAGTTTTCGCCATTTTTCAAACGAAAATGCTAACAAACAAATTTCAACAATCGCTAAATTCGAATTTCGCAGGTAAAGGAGTCGTTCTGGATTTGCGAGGCGAGGGTGACGTTTGGCTCCGGTGCCAGAGCGATCACAGCGTTTTCGTCCAATCGTATTATCTGGACAGAGAGGCCGGTCGCGCACCAGGCGATGCCGTTCACAAAATTTATCCAGCGGCCTACATAAAGGTTTACGATCTCAGACAGTGTCACAAGCAGATGAGAGGACAGGCGGCGACGGCGCAAGCAGCCGCGGCAGCTCAGGCAGCGGCGGTCGCCGGCCATTTGACCCACGGTGCTCCAATCACAAAGAGTATGTTCATTCCGAAGATATCTGATATTTTCTCGACTTCTCACTTCTGTCTCGCAATATTTAATGCAATTTTTCTCGATTACGAAAAAAAAAGGTCTTAGCGCGGCGGCCGGTATCGGCGTGGATGATCTTCGTCGTTTGTGCATACTTCGCTTGAGTTTCGTGAAAGGCTGGGGTCCGGACTATCCGCGACAGAGCATAAAAGAAACGCCGTGTTGGATCGAGGTAAGTTTTGTTTTTCTTCTCTTCGTGTAAAAATGCGTGAAGTGTATTTCTCGTAATTTAAGGTATAAAACCACTCTAGCGGCAGAAAAGAAGGCCTAACTTTGACAATTTATTTTGGGTGCATGCAAAAAGGAATAGGATTTCGTTTGAGAGGGTTTATTTAACACGTATTAAAGTATGAAAATTATAACAAATTTTATATAATTATATATATATATAATTTTATAATAAATTTTTGGGCTCTGGCCCATCTTGAAAAACGTGTTTTTTACAAATAGCTTCACGGGAACACGGTCTTCTCGTAAAGTATAAGACCTGGAACAAAAACCAAAAAAAATATAATCTATATATTATTGGTTATGGGACTACTTAGGGATTTTTTAAACAAATTTTGAAAAAAACGGCGCACTTTGAAAGAAATAAATTGATTTTTTGCCCAAAAAATAAGCAGTAAATTGTTTATCAAAGAAAAAGTTAACATTCAATTTAAAAAAAACGACTACGTGCTCCCATCGAAAATGTAATTTTGAAGCTACGTACAAAATCTCAAATCGATCCATGCAAAGGTGTTCGAGTAATCCGTCTTCCCAGTTAAAAAAAACCGATTTCGAGCAAAACGCGTTTAGAGATGTACAAGGCGCCTGAAAGAAGTCCAAGGCGCTGCTGTAAAAACGATAATTGAACCTAAAAAAAATCGATGCAGGACCAATTGCATATTGTTTTTATGACCCCAAAGTATTTTTTAAGCAAAAAAAAAACGATTTTTCCAAAGTCCTAGAGTGGCGTTTTCCTTAAGGGATCATCAACAGTGTAACGGGTCGAAAAATAGCTGATTTTCGCGATATTTTTTTTGATGGTTAAAATACGTTGCGATTCATTACATTGTGTTAAAATTAAGTTTAATTAATTAATTAATTGAATCGAATGTTACATTAATTAATTATTGGATTAATTTAATTTGATTAATTTAACTTAATTAATTAATTAAGTTGTGTTAAAATACGTTTTGATTCATTAAGTTGTGATTTTTTATGTCAAATCAAAGCACTCGTGAAGAAGAGAAAATAATTTTTCAAACGTTTATTTTTATTTTTTTACATTTTTTTAACGGATGAAAATGTCTTTGACGAAAAGGGGTCGGTGTACACGGTTGTGGCCGTAAATATTACCTGAAACAAAATTTGTAAAAAGATTATTCATCAGTATGAAAGCGGCTATCTAGGTATGGAGGTTTTTTAAAATAAAAATTGACAAAATGGCGGCGTTTTGCAAAAAACATGGTATTTACTCTACTGGGTCAACAGTTTTTCAAAATATAAAAATGAAGATTAAAAAAAAAGCTTCAATAGCAAGATAGAGAATGGCATGAAGAATGTTGTGTCAACATTTGAGACGGTAAGGTTAAAAACTCGTCCTTTAAGAGTGTACACCGTTTTGAAAAACGCGTTTAAAGTTTCGAGTGCTGAATCGTCATGTAAATTGTCCGCTTACGATCATTCGGTGATGCCAGGTTCATGTTTATAACCGTAGATACTGTCGGAAAATGCAACAACAAGAAAATTTGAAAATTTCACACTGTGTTGACCCTTTAATCGTAAAAGCGGCCTCTCGTTCAGGTACACTTGCACCGGGCTCTCCAGCTCCTCGACGAGGTACTGCACACAATGCCTATCGACGGACCGCGAGGAATCGAATAAGTCGAAGCGCAGCTCGATTGGTTGTGGAGAAGAAAGGAAGACACACACAAAACACTTAACAATCCAACGGATCAGGTATGAAGACGGATGAAAAATTTCGATTGGCGTACCCGGGCCGTAGCGAAACGATGTTATCGCAGTAGTCCCACCATAGATTTTTCGCATAGGCACCTTGGGCGGACCCGAAACATTATTTTGGGTAGGCCGATCGAACGAAAATTTATATAATTCAACACGTGATACAAAACGACGTAGCGAACGTACGTGTGGCGTCATGGCCTTGCTCTTACAAGATGAACGTACAAAAAGAAGAAGAAGAGAGAAAAAAACACACAAATCGCGTGGTCTCGTATAATGGAAGGAAAAGGAAAAGAATAAGTCTTATTTTTTATTCTCGTGCAAAATTATTTTTAAGAATCGAATTTTGAATGGGGTATGAAAGAATGGGAGTTTGGATCAGGTGAGAAAAAGTTATATTTTATTAGACGGCAAAAATGCAATCTCCGGTAATCGACGGGTGAAAGAATAAAACGTTAAAATGATAAATGTTTGGCGGCAGAGGTCTGGCGCGCAGGGGCCGGCGAAAATGTTGAATCAAGTTGCGCCAAGCTTTCTCGAATCGCCGATGTCGAGCAAAACGTTTTTTCTCAAATTAATCCTGCAAAATAACCTCAGCGAAAAGTAACTGCATGTATGTAGTTATTTTTTAATAACAAGCTGCACGGGAGGAGGAAAAAGCAATTTTGCCGATATCGGGCGAAAGGCGAATGAAAAAAAAAGAGTTTAAAAAATGATTCGTGAGACGTGTAAATATACGCAACAGAAGTGTCTCAAAGGGAGCTTCGAGAGAGCGAGAAAAATCGGTACTAACGACTGCGACAATCGCATCGATACTGCAAGTAGAAAATCCCTATATGTATGATACGTTATATAATAGTTTGCAACCAAAAAGTAACTATACTTTCAGCTCTTGGTTGACATTCTTATTCTTGTTGGTTTTTTTGCCTCTTGTTTTTTTTTCTCCAGTTTATTCGAGAACCTTTTTAGAGAACACCGTATTAATAATCTTAACATTATATTGTCCGTTGTCGTTGTTGGAGGCAAGCCAAAGTGCAGCAGCAGAAGAGGTTATTACATAAAATGCAAATTTCCCTTCTTGGTTTTTGTTTGTTTAATTCTGATCTCGCTTGCCTTTCCTCCAACGGCCAATTTTATTACGCGTACCTATTGATATTTACCGTTCATCTGCCGTCTCATCATTTTTATTATTGTCATCATCTTTATGATTATTAATATTATTACGACTATTGCGTATTCGTACAAAATATTCTTATACGATATTCGATATAATTATCAGGTAGAGCGAAAGAGTTGACCAAATTTTACACCCACAATACATTAACACATATATTTACATACGGATATTAATTATTGTTGATGAGAAGAAGAAAAAAAAGTAAGAAAGAGATTACACGGCTCGGCATTATTTATGGCAGGGGTGAATCGTTTTTATTATCGCTTGTTTTTTGTTTTTGCCCGTTTTTTAATCATTTTAATGCGAATTTATTATCGTAGTAATATTGCGAAATTTTTGCTGTGTTGTAAGGGAGTAGAGATTGTACCGTAGCTGTTTTTTTTTGTTTTCTCTCTCTCTCTCTCTCCCCCCCCCCTGTTTTTTAACACTATATATATTCCAAGAGTTTTTATGAATCCTGAGAGATGAGTGACACCGCCGTTAGACGCTTACACGCGATATACGATTTTGATACGTACTTTGACTATAAAATTTATATTGTAATATTAATTAATGATTTTAAATTAATTTTCAACACTTTGATACGCGTATCTGTGAATATATTTTGTTTTCCTTATTTTATTTTTATTTTTATTTTTTTTTCAAGCATAAAGGAACAAAAATAACGTTGCCATTATAAACTTTCGAGCGCATTGTTCAAGGAGCCAGGATTATCGTTATTCGAGATAACAATTCTCAATGCTCTACGGCAAAATTGTTTGCGAATGATGTTAATTACAAGAGTTGCACGTGAGATATACTTACCAGCCAACACATATATGTATATCATATACACATGTATATATGTGTGTGTGTGTAAATTACACTGAAAAAAAAAGACGAAGAATACAACGGATGTGCCATCTCTTTCATATTTTAATGTACACCGAAATATCAGGAAACTAGAATGTTTAGAATTTTTCTACGAAACTTGTATTTTTTATCACGCTCGTGAATCGTCGACAGCCGAAATTACGGATTCAAAACAATGCGGGCAAAACACTGGATTTTGCAAAAGACAGAGAGAAAAAAAAATAGAATAGAAATATTACCACAATACATAGATACGAAGGAAAAGAAGAAAAAAACCGAACACATAGATTTTAAATCACTGTTCGAGTGCACTAAGCATTTGAACGCCTATCTCATAAGTAGCTACGTTAGGCGTTGTTATTATTATGTAAGTGCAAAGAAAAAGTTGTAGCACTCGGCCATAAGAGTAAGATCCAGAGGGAGAGAGAGAGAGAGAGAGAGAGAGAGAGAGAGACGCACATTTATGAAGAAAATTGTTGAAACCACTCTGCGTTATTGCAAAATGAGACGAAGAAAAAAAAACGAGGCCTGTTAACAATATCGCGATGGAACTAAAAGACTCGGTACCCAACACATGTGATCGAACAACAGAAACCCTCCATCTAAAAACCATTATCGTATTATAGCCCGGAAGACAAAAATATCGAACTGATATAAAATAGTGCAATAGTTTACCAATCTCATATACCGTTAAAAAGAAGCCAAGACAACAAACAATACAATAGCCACAAACTTTGCGCTTATCACAGCGTGAATTGTTTTTCATTCATCGAAGGACAGAGAATCGTAAAGTCTAAATAGTTGCGACCGCCCTGTCCCGATCGTTTCTTCTTCGTGGTCATTACGTACTGACAAGACCGACTTCTAAATACACCAGAGATTCTCTTACTCGGATTGATCATTTGACGATCAAGTTGCGGAGTGGCGCCAATTTTTTTTTTTGAATACGATATCATTAGTAGCAAGTTTATTGCAAATTTCACTGATCACCATCAAT
Source organism: Ophion obscuratus (assembly GCA_964007375.1). Taxonomy (NCBI): domain Eukaryota; kingdom Metazoa; phylum Arthropoda; class Insecta; order Hymenoptera; family Ichneumonidae; genus Ophion; species Ophion obscuratus. The sequence continues at coordinate 37,489,998 of OZ023317.1, forward strand.
TTTCAAGGCGTAGAGAATTTATTTCTCTTTGCCTATCGATGCATTCATAGAAAAGTTGGCCTACACATTGACCGATACGCGTGTTTCACGGTGAAGGTGATTTTAAAAGTAGTCTTCTGTTGCGTCAAATATTGTTCAACTACCAAACATCCTTTTCCGAAACAATTCATCTGTGATGAATGGCGCTTTATGGTAAAAAGAATTGTACAGATTTCATCAAATATCAAGTGCACACTCGAGCATTACACAGCCCTGTGGCCGCGGAGGTGAGCAGCATCGAATTCATCATTGCGCTCGAATTCTCATCGAACTAGACATTTTCTAAATACATTCGTTCCCAGACGAACATTCACGTGTAAAATACAATCATACTTGAACAAATACTTCGAACACACGATCGATACAAATTACAATTTCATTGTAATATTTAATTTAAGAACTACAAGCTCGACGGCTGTCTGTTTCGACCCACTTTAAGGATTAATATATCGCCTTTGCCAACGGATGCATCTGCCAATCAATACCTCGTTTGATGCTTGACTGTGCGGCGGAACCGTTCTTTTTTTTTCTCGTTTATCTCAATCCTTACGTCATCCGTACTCTCTGTTATCCGAACGTTGAATGTATCTAAGAAAATGCTCGACGACACGTTAGTCAAAAAAAAAAAAAAAAAAAAGAAAGTGATCTCAAAGTAAGACACACGACGTTGGTCCTTTTGGTCCATTAATCTCGCGAGCCACGAATATTCGAGAAGCGAAGAGTGTGCTGTGCATTTTTGTTCTCTTCCGTTTTGTACTCAGTCAGATCTAACGATCGTATATTGTACTCCACGGTCTCGACGATGACGAATAACGACGTTTTACTTTTGTTAGCTTCAACGACAGGATCTCGCCTTGTAGAGATTGTGTTGTATTTTTTCTTTCTCCGTTCTCGTTCGACGATACCGCCCCGTTGATTCGTCGAACCTGAGACTCGAAGACTTGTTTCCGAACGCGCTAGGATAATGAAATGCTACACCTAATTATATACATTGAAGAAGAAAAACAGAAAGAAAACGATGGTGAGGGGACACGTTACAGCGGATATAATCGTGAATATAGGGTTGTGCGAACAATTAGAATTATTAATAAAGGAGTGATGAATTAAATTGTAAATTAATATATACTATGAAAGAAGCATTCGGCATCGGTTATCACGATATTTGTATATCTCCTTTGACAAAAGAAAGGATGAGAAGAGACGGGACACAAGTATACTCTCGAACGCGACCACTTTCTAGATTCTGCTCTCCCTGTAATAAGCGTTGATATTACGTTTACCGTAAACTTGACGAACCGTATGTCACCGCCGTCTATGCCAAAGATGTCCCGACGATGTAATTTTAACTGATCAAAGATACGAGAATTATAAACGATAAACACAAGGAAACAAAAAAACACTCATATACACACACTCTTCAGTTCACCGTAATGTAAATTACTTTAAGTCGAAATGTAAAGGTATACAAATGTCCATTATCATCAATAATAAATTGTGTCGTGATGCGCGATGAAAAAAAAATCCATATACACAATGATTTTCCTTCGATATAGCTCGTATATTTCTTCTTTATGTTCAATGATTTGCGTACGGGTAAATTATAAAAGAAAAACGAATTGTAATAGATTTTGACGATTTTGTTATATGCGTTTATTGGTCAGCGCGCAACCTTACTTTCGTTTCTTTCTCTACAGGCACGTATTTGCCCTCGTATCTGTTACCCTCGGTGTCGATCGCAACGTTGTAATTGACAACCCTGCCGAGAGCTTCCTCGATCGCCTGATCGATATTTTTCTCGGTAATAAACGTGTGAGCTTCGGCTTTTACTTTTCGTACTTTCTTCTCGATGTTTTCCATGATTATTTTGTCTCGTTTTTCCTTCGCTATTAGATTAGCCAGTACGGTCTGTTTGCGAGCTTCCAGCGCAGCGGTTTCGCGGTTCTTGCGACTCTTAGCCAACTCCTCGTTCCATTTGTCGTTTAAACGCGAGCATTCTGCGAAGTCCTCCTCCTCGACTTGCTTCACGACTTCCTCGTCGAATTGGACCATGCTCTGAGCTGTTACTTCCATAAAGTATCGCCTGGGTTGACAGATGATCATAGGATTTTGGGCTAATATTTTGTTCGAACACGGTATGGGAATTTTCAATATAACGCTCGTTGTAAATTCGCATTTGAGGGGTCTTCTCTCTTTAGACGCTAAAAAAGGCTATTTTCATGAATTTTTTTGGGAGGTTTGGATTATAGATATTGATATGAAAGTTGTTACACTTAATAAATACACTTTCGAAATACATTTAAAATTTTGAAAAAATGTATTTATGTAACCCAAACACACTTTAAACGCGTTGTTCTCGAAACAACGTTTTTCCACGGCTTGTTAAAAAAATTTTAGAAACCACTGAATCGATCCTTATGAAAGTTTAACCACATTTTGTTTACAATTTTTGTTGCCAAAAACGGTAAAAAACACGTTTAAAATTTTTTTTTCGAAACGTGTCCGCCATTTTGTTATTTTTGCATATATCAAAAATCTTATGATATGCCATTAACATACTGAATCTAAAACCGTTTGATTTTTTCGTTTCGGATGATCCATCTCCGAGATTTCATCAACAACGCAGACCTACCATTTTTTTAGGACATTTTTTTAACTATCAATTTCGTCTATAATAAGTGATTTAAATAAATAAATAAATACTTTTTTATGTATTTTGAAAGTGTATTTATTAAGTGTAACAACTTTTATATAAAAATCTATAATATAAACCTATCAAAAAATTTCATGAAAAAAGCCTTTTTTAGCATCTAAAGAGAGAAGACCCCTTAAGGGAGGACACCACTGTGAAATTTTCGAAAAATCGATTTTTTGGATACACTTGTAAAAAATCCTTTGAACATTCAAAAATACGATGCATATTCGTTTATAGCTGAAAAAAAAGTTTTAAAGTGGTTTTCGAGCTATATTTGCGGGGAGACTCCGAGCTCTGAAAAGCACCTTCGGCGATGCCACGCCGGTAGACGCGGTTCTCTACTCTTGTAAGCATATCTTTGGGGAAAAAGTTACCGACTAAAAATAGTTTTATTTCCTACCAATAGGTGGCATTGGATAACGGAAAAGAATCATCAGTTGTATCGTATACAGTACATGTATCGTAAAAATCATTAGATGTAGCGTATATCGTTTAGTTCAAACTTCAAACACTTTTTTTTCAAAACCATTTTTTTTTTAATCGGCACGCACCAGAACTCGAACATTTTTCGTCCAATCGACTTGACATTTTAACCGTGGCTTCTGCGATTGCTTCAATAGTCAAGTACGAGCGCTTCTTTCGTTTAATTGAAAATTGTAAAAAATATATCACTATATGGAAGATTATGGTTGAAAAAACCAACTTTTTTTAAAAACACGACTATTTTTTTTCTTCATTTTTTAATTTCTCCGATAACTTTGACTGCTCAAACTAATATAATTAACGAAAATATTTCACTCTTAGTTCCAGGACTAAATTTACGACAGTTCTACTGCGTGCCGCGAAGAGGGTTGGCTGAAAACCAGTAGCAACTATATACTATTTCAATATATACCTAATAAAGCCCAAAAGTTCTTTCGAACATATGCTTTATTATGTTCTTTAAACAAAAATCCGAAAAAAAAACGGTCGAAAAAGTGCAGTTACAGTGGTGTCCTCTCTTAATATCAAGAACCCTTCTTTGGAATTGAGGGTATGTGGGAAAAAGAATTTTAGGAAAGTCAAATATATATTTCGAATGTGAGGTCGAATCAGCCGTAAGTGGAAAAGTATGCAGACTAGCCTTCAGTTTTTCAGTTTAAGGGTCCTTTCCACAGGCCAAGCAATAACATTGCTTGACCTGTGTTTGTTAATAGTATTTAACTTTATGAGGGCAACAGACTTGCTGCAATTAGCAAACCGCTCGACAGTTTACAGTATTGCCTGTAGTTTTGAAAGGATGTATGGGAAAGTCAATCGAGAAAATAAGCAGACTTTCAACACATCCCCCATGGAAATTTATATACGCAAAAATATACTGCAAATTTATTTTATTAATAATTATAATATATGTGAAATGTATGCCATATATTGAAAATATATGTTGCATATATGTGCCAAATTCTAATTTTCGTAACGTTTTTATACATGAGATGTATATGCATGGTATTACTGTATATCAATGATATATGTAGCATTTACCCTGCATATATACCACATATATTTAGCATATATGTTGCATACACACTGCATACATACCACATATATATTGCATAAATGGTATATATATCTGTATATATGCCACATATATACAGATATGCGTAGCATATCTGTATATAGTGTTTATATGTAATAGTGTACTTTAACTGTAAGTTAAGTTTTTTTGAGTTTAAGTTTTAAGTTTTATTAAGTTTAACTGTAATAGTGTTTATACACAGCATATATTTCTTGTCAGGGATATGTATCAAAAATGTATGCGTCATATATGACGCATACATTTTTAATATATTTTTCTGACAAAAAAATAGATTGAAAATATATCGAAAATATATGCGTCGTATATGCCTCATATATGCATCATATATAGTGTTTATACGTAGCATATATTTTTTTGGTCAGAAAAATATATCGAAAATATATGGGTCATATATGCGTCATATATATGGTGCATATATACTGAATATATACGTATTATTTTATTTTTCGTCACTATATATACGACCGATATATATATATATATATGTAGCATATATTTTCTGCATATATTTTACATACATACATTTCCATGGGGGGTTACCGTTAGTTACACTACAATTATGGAGCATATGAGTCCGAAAATTTAGAAAAAAGTTTCTGTCACTCGAATTATCTGTAGTATTTTACATGTAGACACAAAACAAAACGAACTAATATAGTAACCAATTTTCATCGCCACTGTAGCGTTTTCGTAAGACTATCATACATCCTTGAAAAATGTTGAAGGTATTTAAGGGCTTACACCTGGTTGAAATTTTCGAAAAAATCGACTGGGTATTCGACGGATTCTTAAAAGGTAACATTTTAAAAATAGTCCGATAATTCCAAGTCGATACTATCAAAATTGAAAGAGGTATGGGGCTTTAGATTCCACAAGCCGGCTAACTTCGAACGTGTTTTTCTTATATTACTTCTTTTAAAACGCCAACTACGATGTCTCAAAAATCACTGCACCGATCAACTTACATTTTTCAAGTTTCTTTTACATATCACATTGCAGTGCTTGAACAAACGAACATTCCCTTTCGATGTATAGTTTTTGTTTATCAATGAAAGAAGGATATTTTGTTTGCCGAAAATCGATACTTTTACTTTGGACTGGAGCCATTTTGTCAAAAATCAATATTTTATTGAATCCTTCATGCAAGCACTGGATAATTTCACCCAGCAACTAAATCCCTTTAACTTTATTATTTCAGATTTGTTTTCGAGCAGCAGTGGTCTCTGTGAAGGATGTATTTCAAACAGTGTTCCGCGTCAACTATTGTAGCTGCCAAATTTATAAATATTTTTCAATTACATCAATTGTAAAAGATACTTCAAACCATACCTTTCGATGTAAGAGAAAAAAATGTGTACGTTCATACATTTTCCCAGAAAAATTTAACCCTTCACACATTTTCCCTCAAAAATGCATAACATTTTTTGCCATATACAGTCCACAGTATATGGCAAAATCACACCGTTCTCCCAGCCACTGACGGATTGGGCTTTCCTCACAATTAAAAAAGAACCACCTTGGGATCTGGATATCTCACCTAAGGGACTCGCGGTATGTTCGGTAATTGTTGTGTAGACGCATGAGTTCCCGGTAGTCTTCTTTCGGAATAACTGGCTTGACCGGTATCCTGAATATTTTTGATTTTGCAGTTCCCAACCACAGAGGCTTTCTCCATCTTACAGATTGCGAGTGTACAACATTGAGGCCCAGAAACTCGCAAGTGATTAGTGGTCTGGTGATGAGCGCCCCGTTTGCCAAAGATATCATTATTGCGCGCTCCGCAGTTCAGTTTGGCAACGTATGAGAGACTGGGAAATGAAAATATCATTCAATCATCAGTGACAGTGTCTAAAAATGATTTTATTCGTATACTTACAAGAATTATTGAGCGAGTCTCAGAATGAATGGAAATTATTTTATTTACGCGAACAATACACGTATCGGAACCAACCTATTATTCTTGGCAACTGGCGTTCCAGAAAAACGAGAAAATTATCGTTTATGCAATAATGCACTCACATAGTAGATGTTTAGCATTCGGCTTCGTTAGGGGTTTTAATACAATAGTTTGGAGAACAATGTTGGAAAAAATGAGGTTAGGAAAGGATAAAGGGATGCTGAGACTTCAGCAGCTAGCGTCATCTTTGAATTAGCGAGAGGTGAGAGGAAGCTGTCTTGCCTACGGTCGGTAAGAAAGGAAACGTTTTATTGTACTTTGATTATATGTTCATTTGAAAGTTTAAGGGTTTAGGCTACTGCGAAAATGATAAACATTCGTTTGTCGTTTGAGGAAATTCAAATTGAGGAGGAAGGTCCAACATATGGTGCAAGAATTGCAGATTGAAGGTAAACTCATGATTACAACGATAAAACTGCTACTAAAACTTTTAACGCGTTTTTCTAGAAACTAAATTTTTCTAAACGGTGTACACGATTTCGCGACATTTAATGCACAGATTGATTTAAAGTTCGGTACACTTATTCAAAGTAATAGTAGTTTAGCCTTGACTGACGTTTTTCACCTTAATATTTTTTTTCATTCATTACATAATGTTATTAAGGGGAGGGTAGGGGATTGCACTTTTGAAAAATCGATTTTTTTTGTCTTTTCTTATAGTTAAACATTTCAAGAATATAATCCTAAAATTTCAAGTCAATCAGAGCAAAACTCTCGAAGTTATTGACTATTTAGTCCCGCTCCTCTAACACTGTAGCTGCGACTTCGCTAAACTTCAAACGCGTTTTTCTCGAAACCACTTTTTCAAAGTCCGGGTTCACTGCCATTTGAAAACTACATGACCGATTTATTTCAAACTTGGTACACACTTTCTACATATAAAATACCTCCCCCCAACGGTTAGTTTGAGATTTTTTTTACATTGAAGGGGTTTTCCACCCCCAAAATGGCGGAATTTTTCGTGAAAAATAGCACTTTTCACTTTACATGACCGCCAAAAATTTAGAAATAAAAAAAAAATTATCAAAGACCGTTGGGGGGAGGATTTAATGATACTTTGACTAAATTTTAATGGTACTTGATTTCAGATAATTTCTAGCTGAGATACAGTGAACACCACAAATCGTGTTTTTCCAAAGGCGTTCTTGGAAAAGCTTTGTCACCGGCTTGTTTGTGGATATTTTCGCGTACAAATTTCACGGAATGTTCTTGAAATGAAACTTAACAATAAACAAAAGGTTTCAATAAATTTACTCTATCCATATAGATGAAATAAATTCGCAAAAAAGTGTTTTTTTTTTCACGCTGAAACCCTACGCTAACCCTTAACTACCCTTAAAATGTCATTCTTCCTAAAAAAAATCGAGAAAAAGAATTCAATTTTTTTTAATTGAACCACAAGAACAAGCTCGGCACGTCACCCCATATTATGTATTCTACGGGAAAAAAACTCATTTTTTGTTTCAGATCAACCGGGTGGCCATAATCGAGTACACGGTTGAGCCCCTCACATTCAAAGGTCCTTCACAAGATTGTTTATAACTTCGTTAATTATTATTTTTTAATGAACTTCGAAACACACCTTTGTTAATGTACATACAAATGTCCAAACGATTTGCCGATCATGTTACTTATTCGTGTAAAATTAGTTTTTTTTTAATAACCCTGATTTTTGTGTCGCAACAGTAGCCTAACCACTCAATTTGTAAAAAAAATGAAGTCTGCCTTTAGCATACAACAATATGGGAAGGCCTATATTTATTGCAACCTAGATCTTTCTTTGCGTCTACAAAAGATATTTTTATTGAAATGTATAAAACCGCCTCGTTACATGTGATGAAATAACAGCAATGATTGGGGAACTGTGCAGGAAAAAGATTTTCGCAGCGATGTTTAAGACCAAAACAAATGATGAATCTGGATCGGTACAGTATAGATCATATCGTATATTTTGAAAATACTACAAACTGCAATATTAACAAATAATGATATATCTGTCGGATGTATAAAGTAAAATGTATAAATAAAATTAAGTCGTAAACGATATATACCGCATTTTCGATAGCTTCGTGTCGAAATCCAGGTATCGCTCTCGTTTTTTTTTTCTCATATAAAGGTAATGTGTAATGTGCGAATACCAGTAATTGAAGGAAACATTATTCGATACATTTTGTTCTCGGTAACAAGTATAAAAATACATATCGTGATAATGACCAACACTTAAAGAATCTAAAAAATTCAATAATTCGACGCCAACTAAACGGCTAAATTATTAGTCGATAATGGATACAGCTGGAATATTCTGCCGCTAGTAATTTCGAGCGAATATTTTCGAGTCGTATAAAGCATGTACGGATCGGAGATATGGGCATAATTTGAACGAAAAACCATTTTAAATACTGTCATTAACGAAATGAATACAAATAATCAGAACGAAAATAAAAACAGAAGTTTTATGAAGGTATAATGACTCTAGGTATTAGCGATTGTATAATAAAATGTGGGACTCGGATTCTTTCGATAAAAAAAATTCTCGTAGACAGTTGGTTTGATTTGCGGTTTCTTCGTGATGAGACAAACATCATTTTTCATTCGAATAGTGCCCACAACTCGCGAGAAAAGTTTTCTCATCAACGTATACGTACATCTGCTTCGAGAAAGTGAAATAAATTATTATTAATCTAGTAGAAAATTGCTATAACGAGTTGTGGAAATTCAAAGTGTCTTCTATACGTGAAAACTATTAATGATTCTAATGTTCTTCGTTTGTCACTACGTACTCATATCGCGAATTACCGAATACGCATATATATATATCTTTAATATCAGTTATGTGATTTGTGTGTCCCTCTCGAGATATACGATTAATTGCCGATTGGAACGAAACGTCAGTGGTTTTGATTCTTTGAGCCATTGGAAGAATTGACGATAAGAGTTAATAACGCTCTTTTTTGTTCTGTTTTTCCCTCTATTCCTTATATATACACTATCGCTGATTCGCAGCAATATATGCAAACTTTTCATCGGATTGCCGAAGTTTTGCGAAAAGTACAAGGCGACCGGTCGCATTACTCGCGTTTTCGTATAATACATGTGCAGCGTATCGAGTCTCTCCGCGTTTAAAAATCAACAATGCTCTCCCCTCCCAGAGGATTTTCAAATTTGACGTCACGTAACAAAAAGACATGTGTCAAAGAAACGGTTCTGTTTCTTTCTCGGTTGTGGCTCAATTGGGACTTGTGTGATGGGCGATCGTAGGTAAATGTCAACTAATCGTTAATTATGCGGCGATATTTCCGGTTCGGTGGGAATACCTCTTCCTCCTCGTCGACTTCGGCCGACAGAAATGGATCCTCGTATGCGTAGTTCGGGCCCCACTTGAGTAACAATTTTTCGAAGAATTCTTCGAGATTTCGAGCTTCCTGATACACTTGGGATTCGACCTGCGTAACGGTGCGACGTGTGAGATTATGCGATAATTGTGGAAATTGGTATCGTCGTTGTAACGTTTTATTGATACTTACGGGATTATACGTAAATGCGTTCTTGAACATGAGCCTTATGTCTGCCAAGACGTGTCGCAAATCGGTATAGTGATTTGGGTGGTCCGGCTTCAGTTTGTCCCTGATAATGTCGAGGGCGATGGGTCTCTTGATGATTCGATGATACTCCGCTATCTGCTGACGGAAAATACGGTTTAGGACCGAAACGTTGATGACACCCCGTGAAACACGAACGACGAAAAATCGAAAATCCGAATAGGGTATTTGAATGTATTAAAAATATGGTTCGTTCTCGTGTCGTCCTAAAAGAATAGTGTTTAAAAAGTACTTTCTATTATTTTATCGAGAAAATATGCATTATTTTCGTTTAATACAATTTTTAAATGAAATAATTCTAAACGTTTGGTCACATAAACGAAAACGCCGCAGGATTGGTGGAATATTTAGTGACGTCACGTGCCATTAAACAGATTGTCATTACGAGTCCCGTGACGAGTAACGAGCGATTTTCTAGTTTATTTCAGTGTATTTCCGTGCTTTTTCTGTTCATTCGTAGTTATTCGTAGTGATAGTTACCATACTATCAACTTTCAAATAAGAATGGGGATGAAGGTTTGCTGTGCGCAAACTCAGCGGCGATAAAGGTCCTTTACATTGTTTACTGGCGTTATATGATGTACCAGGCGTCAAGTTTTGGCGCGTCTGGTTAAGGGGCTATACCAGTGTGACACTTTAAAAAAATTGATTTTTTGGTGCCTTTTTCGACAGTATATACTTTCAAGAATATCCTGTAAAAAATTCAAGGCCGTATCTCTAATCATTTTATCTTGCAAAAATCGATAGTTCAATCTTGAAACGCGTTTTTCTCAAAACGAGATTTTTCAAATTTGCTGACATTGTAACTCAAAGAGCAATTATCCGATTGACTTGAAATTTGAACTGAGTACTCTTCAATATATTTACTCTGCAATGACGTAGGATATTTTTGATTGGGTGAAAATTGACGATTTGGCATTGAAAAAACGACTATTTTATAGGAAAGAAAACAGACGTTTTTTCATAACTACGCCATTTTGTTAGATTTTGATATTTTTCCAAAATCCTACGTCATTGTACAGGAAATAACTTCCAGTATAACGAGATTTTTTCCTTTTTCGGTTTCAGCTACTCAATCGGCCGGAATCATGTCAGCAGTGAAGGAACTTTTTTTGGCGCCTCCGAAGGCAGCGCACAAGTCGCTTGGATCTCATTAGTTTTCTATGTAAAAATTATGTAATATAGATCAAATATGGCCAAATATATTCTTAATTTTCCGAAACATTTAATTAAGTACTTTTCTTCAAAAAAATTCTCGAAAATCACGAAAATGTTCAGCGTTCACACTGGTACAGCCCCTTAAATACTTAAAGTTTATTGCCAATTAATATAGCAAATACTGACGTTCACGATGATAAACAAATATTGTGAGGATAATATAAAAGAATTTCATCATTTAACGGGAGATATACACCTAGATGGTCGAGGTCGAGGATTTAGAAGCTATGAACATTCCTTCGACCGTAGAAGAGCTACACTATGGGCCTGGTATCGATGATTCCATGTAAGTTGACACATTTCATGATTTATTCATTCCCAAATTTTCAAACGCGTTTTTCTCAAAACCACGTTTTTCAAATCGCTACCCAAAATTTCTCGAAAACCAATGTACCGATTGCCTTGAGGTTTTTTGTAGTTATTCTATACACCATTATCTAGTACTTGTCATTGGATTTTTTTTCCGTTACTCAGTTTTTGTTTTATAGGCAAAATAATAACTAATTTTTGGCCCAAAAATCACTATTTATGTTCAAACGTCCGCCATTTTGTCAAATCGATATTTTCAAAATCGGCTATGACAAGTACTAGATTATAGTATCTAATTTAATAATCTTTTTGGTTTTTTTTCCAGATGATTTTTGAAGAAACGCCAGTGGGTAGCGTATACGCAGATTTTTTTACGACGCTCCAAGGATCCCACAATATCCTTGTATATTTTTGATATTTTTAAATAAAGAAAATTAAACATATTGTTGAATGTATATCCTTTTAGATAATTAAAACCCCAGTCCGAAATTTCGAATAGTTTTCCTTGAAAAAATGCACAAAAATGACCGTTTTTCCGGCTCCTAGGTGCATATCTCCCCTTAAGATAGTTTCCGTACAACAGTCGGATACCCTATTACGATCGGGACAAACCTCTGGCGATACGACTTCGCGAAACGGTAGGCTTTGCTCGTACTGACAATACAGCTCGAGCACGATTCTCTGAGCTATTCGCAATTCCCTCGGGCTCATAGCGTTCAGTCCCTTTTCGACGGGTGGATCTTCCGAGCAATCCAAGACGTTTGTACAAAGCATGCACTGCCAAGTTTCGCTCTCGCTGTAGAGACAACAAAAACGCCCCCCATTGAAGACAGTGCCTACAAATTCGTTTTCCATTTCTGGTCACTCTTTACATCCTTGGGAATTACTTACTCCGGAAAAGTTTTCAAACTCGGTATGTGGCAGTACAGGTGAAAGACTTTGGGGCATTTGTCGCAGCAGAGAACGGCGTCACCCCCGTCCATGCAGACAGCGCACCAATCCTCGTTTGGATCATCTTTCGCCATCGCTCCTGAGTTGTCTTTTGCAATTGAGAAAGATGGATTAGGAAGTCAGGTGTGGATGATGAGAAAGGCCACTGCGAGGAGCAAGCGATTACAGTGCTCGACGGATATTACGAAGAACAATGAGCTCACCGGAGGCACCATCGCCGATCGAATGCAACGCTTCGTCGGTGGAGCTGTCGACCTGCGTCGAGTCCAATTGATTCTTCTGCGCTTCGGGTATAACGACGATGCCGTTCGAGTCCAATTTCGCGATAGTCAGCATAAGATCGTTGAGAGATTTTTGACAAAATTTGTCCAAATTCTTCTCGGTCTCGTCGCCGGTCTTCCCGGGTGGTACGGGGCTTGGTGTTTTGGGCACGGACGAGCTAACGGCGGGCCCAACGGAAACAAGAGGCTGCGGCTGCGGCGAGGGTTCCCCGCTTGAACCTGTATTATTCGTGGGATTGTACTTATGTACGTTGTTGTTGTTACTGCTATTGTTGTTGGTCTGTTGCATGAGTAAGTGTTGTTGATTGAGTTGTGGCTGCTGTTGCGGCTGTTGCTGTTGATGCTGGTGTATCTGATGCGCCTGCTGCTGTTGCTGCGCCGGTTGTTGCAGCTGTTGTTGCTGTTGCTGCGCTTGTTGGGGATGCTGCTGATTCTTTAACGTTATCTTATAGGTATCATTAGCTAGAGATATAGGAACTGATGCTGGGACAGCTGGATTACGCGGGCCGGCGTATGGAAGGCAATGATTAGCTGTTTGGGGTATGTGCCATCGTGGTATCGAGCCTAATTTCATGTGATAATTCATCTCGGCCAGGCTGGGCGGTACGGCGCCCGTGGTGCACTGTTGCACCCGTCCGCCCGATACCATAGTGGGATTCGTCGGTTGATAAGTCTGCATCTGGGGGCCGCGCTGTGGTAAGCCGCTCGCTGGATATCTATAGCTCGGTGGTAATTTGTAAGGCACGTGGTTCGGGGCTGGACGAAAGGGCGGCGGATTGTGAGCCAAGAGTCCCCGCAAACTAGCGTTCTGCTGGTTCAACTGGTCGAGATGAACCTGCTGATGAGGATGCGTAGACGAGGTTACCTGCTGTTGATGGCAAGCGCCGAGTGGCCGCTGCTGCATCATCAGCTGTTGCTGCGATTGCTGCTGCATACGCCCGTTGAAGCTCACATTTTGTTGCATACGCGGGGGCAGCTGAGCTTGGGGCGACGTTCTCGGTACGTTCAACACGGGATAGTGCGGCTGCTGTTGCTGTTGCTGCTGCTGTTGTTGTTGTTGCATCGCAAAATTTTGGCTTTGATGAGACTGAAGTTGGGCCATTTGAACTTGTTGAGCTTGCTGCATCTGCGATGCTTGATGCATTTGCTGCTGATTCTGTTGTTGTTGTTGTTGTTGTTGTTGTTGTTGCTGTTGTTGTTGTTGCTGCTGCAGCTGTTGCTGGTGCTGCTGCAGTTGTTGCTGATGATGTTGCTGTTGTTGATGTTGTTGATGCTGAATTTGTTGGGCTGTCGAGGTTTGCTGCAAAACACCACCCGCTTGGAGTGCCGGAAGTTGAATGTGCTGATACGAATTTTGCGGTACAATATTATTCGGCTGCGGTGTCACCGAAGCTATTTGCAATACTGGTGTGCAGCGATCGGACGCAGACGCCGAACCTCGCGATGCCGATTGTTGCCTCGATTCCGACATTTGTTCCGTCAACGGTATAGTCGGTGTACCAGAGCCCGATGCCGGTGATATCGAACGGTATACTCTACCGTCCACGACGATTGCCCCAATCGATGAGACGACTGAAAATAATTTGGTAAGCCGTGCGTGCTGCGTTATTCAAGAGATGGACGACGTGTAAAGGCGACTGATATCGTTGATAATCAGTTGTGTTGAGTAAATGATTACGTCAGAAATATTAAATGGGCAATTAATATTGAACGCATTAGTGCATTTAGCGCAAAGTATGCATTTTCCAAAAATATTTTCATTTGAGAGTATCACCTTTGAGCTATATTCCCTGAAAATTTCATTGGAATTTTCCTGAAATTGAATGAGCTACAGCTTTTAAAAGTCGGCCGGGCCAGCAGTAGTAGCACCATACTTTAAGGGTTAAGGCCACAGTAGGATTTTCAAAAAATCATTTTTGTTTCTTGCTTAATCGGTGCTTCATCATCATAAGAATAAGTTACTATTCGATTTATAACAAGAACATTTTTTTCACCGGCTTTAGGCGTATAACGTAAGCCCACCTCTGGCACGGCCAGAGGCATATGTAAAACTTCAAACGCTTTTTTCCAATTGGCGTGACAAATAACCTCAACAATTTTCACTCGATTTAAAAGTAAATCAAATTTTTTATCGATTTACTTACTTTTATCGATTTACTAAATTTTTCACTCTGCATTTCGCAGAGAAGTACGTACAGAATTTCTGATTAATCGAAAACTTTTCATTTTATGAGCAGTTTTGTACGAAATTTTTCACCGATAACCCAAGTTCAATTCAAATTCAAGTTCGAATACCTACAACTTTTGAATAAGACAATATTTTTTTAATTCCGTACATCCTTCTCTAGGTATTCTAATGTAGATTGATGAGAATTTTTGTTTTTTGTTCTAGGTCAAAAATTGTGGATGCTAAATGTAACGACGCGGAGCGGTTAAAAAAAGATAACAAAAGTAAATATTAGTAGTCTGACATTGTACATCGAAAAAAAATTCTAACAGCTTGATATTCATACTAAATAGACGTGTAATTAATTTCATGAGCGAATCACTTTTTCATACGAAAAAAATTGTTAAATTCGCACATGATTTTATACCCGTTACTGTGGCCTAACCCCTTAAACTTTTGACTCATTTTTCTCGAAACACTGTTTTCAAAGGCGGTGGATATGATATGATGGTTTGTTTCCAAATTTACGGATCATACGATGAGAAACATTTGAAAGTGGTTGGCGATCTCACTTTTTGGAAATCGATCTTCATTTTTTTACATTTACGTAAAAGTGACTTTTTCGTAGATTTTGTATGCTCGAGGTTCAATTCGTCGCCACGTTGTTGAGAAAAAATATTTTAATAATCGACACCCGCGAATAACTCGTATTTATTATTAACTCGAATAAACTGTTTGGGTTTTAGATTTAGAGATTTGCGAAACGTCGCAAAAAAAATTTCATCATCTGCCGGTCGCCATGTTTTTGTTGTTTTTTTGTACTTTTTGGTGATTTTTTTCAAAGGGTTTCAATATATATATCTTTGTGTTAAAATTAATGCGTTTCTTTTTCACCAAACGTTTTCCAGAAAAAAAATCGGAATTTGGCCACTTTTTCGGGCCTCTAAGTAGATATAGCCCCTTGAGTCAGAGGATTAAAAAACAAAAGCAATTTCAACCATCCAATACTAAACGACTAATTCGACCAGCAGTCGCCGAATGTAATTTTCGTAAATCTCTCAGATCATTTGGATCCAACGTTGATTCAATGAATTTTTTCTCACCTTTGATCAAATCCGGCACTTTTTCCAGGGACAGGTGAATTCTCACGGGTATCTCGGGATTTGGAATATCCGCTCGTCTGCTTTTGATCCTTTGTAAATGGCCGGTTACGGATCTACACATTTTTCACAATCGTTCGATCAATTTTCGTTCATTCTGCTTATTTATCATGCAGCAAAACTTGATCAAGAATTTTAAGAGCGATGTTTATTATCTAAAAATTTTCTATCTCACAAGCTTGAAATGGTCGTAGAGATTTCATCAAACAAGTCTCGTCATACCGTAATTACCTTTTACTATAGAGGAGTTCCATGTCGGAGCCCTTCTCGAGTGCGTGTGTAACAAACTGAATACAATGATCCGTGAGCTTGGACAGCTGATCCAATGCAATTTTCTTCTCGTTTAAAGTGTTTTGTTTTTGATCGCAGACCTCGTTTAATCTCATCACCAATTGCTTTCCTCGTGTGTTTATCGCGTTTGTCAATCTACCCGGAAAAATGGTCAAATTAAAACGAGGGTGATCTCACGGCGAGAGAAATGTTTGTTTTCGCTACCCTTTTAAACTTACTGAACGACCATTTGTGTGATGTCCTGTACCAATGACTTTTTCTTCTCCAATATCAGAACCTGTCTGTCCTCGATAACCTTCATTGCACTCTTCAGTAAAACTCTCTTGTAACTGAAAGTAATCATTAAAAGACTCGGTATCGCGACTGACATAATTTGATAGACGGTCGAATTATCGGTTCGTGTATACTCACAAAAATGAGAGTATTTTACCATGCGGAATGCCTTACCTAACTTCCTTAAGCAGCGTTGCCACCGAGCTTCGCGTTTCAGCTGCAATCTCGTGAATAAATTTGTACTTGTGATCTCGGTGATCGCTAAGTTGACAGTCTCTGCATGTGAGCCTGTCGCAGGTTTGGCAAAAGAGCGATAATTGCTCGTGCGGATGAACGGCGCAAAATAAATAAGTGGGTATCTTTTTGTCCCCTTTCTTCGCGCTCTCCGAATAATTGGCAACTTCGTCTTTTGGCTTGATCGTGTGATCCTTGGTTATCTTCAGCCTTTGATGAGCCTGCGAAGTTATCGATGTTTCGGTACTCAATTGGATCGCTTCAGCAGTTACGTATAACAAACACCCTCGACAACAGCAAAGGTGAACGCTGAACACACAACAATTAACGGGAAAAATCTACCTAGGTCGGCAAAACAAATTGCATTTTCCAAAAATATTGTTACCCGATATTATCACCTTTTAGATATTTTCCCTGAAAATTTCATTGAAATATTCCTAAAATTATTGAGCTCCATTTTTCTCGAAACACTGTTTTGAAAGTTGGTGAAAATGACGACTTTTTTAATGGATTTTGTATGCTCGAGTTTCAAATCGTCGCCACGCTGTTGAAAAAAATGATTTTAACTCTTTCTTGACACACTGGGTCATTTTGACCCGGACAAATTTGAAATAAAATGCTCACTTTCCTAACACTCAAAGTTATCAATAATTTTTTACGATGGAATTTTATAGTTTCCAAAATTTGATTATGCAAACGTTTTCAGAAATGATTAAAGTGTATCCCGATTATTTTTCAATAAAAACCGACCGAAGGGTTGTTCAGGACAGGTGGATGAAGTACTATCGGGGTCAAATTAACCCAGTATGTCAAAGCCGTGACCAACTATAAGTGTGTCAAGGAAGGGTTAACAATCGACGATCGTCATGACTCGTATTTATTGTTAACTTGAATAACCCGTTTAGTTTTTGGATTTCGGGCGGACCGTTTAAGAGATATGCATAAGCTTAGAATTTAAAAAAATGAATTTTTGGTTTATTTTATTGTCTTATTGGGTAGACTCTTGACGTTGATTTGGTTCGAAGATTTTGTAAAAATTCTAAAAATTGACCGAGATATGACGATTTTAGGGCAACAGGTCAGAACGTCCCGTCGCGTTACGGCTCTAGCACAGCACGGTGCATTGTATTGTTTCTAAGGGCATTGATATGACTTTGTCCAATCAGGCTGTTTGATTGTTATACGGTGTAGGAATTACGGATTGAAGGTACGAAAAATAATTGTAATTTTGTCTCAAGTAAGTAGTCCATACACCAAGGCACTTCCTTACGATTAAATTTTTCAAATAACAATTGGGATGAAAAAATGCATTTCGTAGATAGAAATTTTTAATAAAAGGTGTTTAATTTTTTGACTAGCTCTATTAGTAATAAAGATATGAGCGACGAAAATTAATCGCATCGCCTCTCACTCATTGTTTCATCCCTTTCACTCATCATTCCATCTTTTTTTTAAACACGTTCCTTGCTCATATGTCATTTTTCATTGTCAATTCAAAAAGAAACATCTTTTATTTCAAACTTTTTTCTACAAAATGCACTTTTTTCGTCACAATCGTCATTATTACAATTAAATTGTTTATAACGGAAATAAACGATTCCAGAACAAAATAAATGTCCTATTCGTATTGCTCGTACCTGAAAGCATAAAGAACCACCGAAGATATTGAGCAGACCTAAACATTTATACGAAAATGGTATACGGAAAAAGTGGATTTAGTACGTTTTCTTCTCTTGCGTTTATCTCGAAAGTATACTTTGCAATTTGGTGTACGTCATATCTAAAAATCTAATCGTCCGATTTACTTCAAATTTGTATTGCACATATCATCCCAATATCTGAGATGAAAAAAAATATTGAAAATCGATCTGTTTTTTTAACTTCAAGGTTATGCATATCCCTTAAGCTGGAATGTCCGTTGCCAAACATCGCGAAAAAAATTTCCTCATCTGCCGGCAGTCATGTTTTTGTTGTTTTTCTGTTTTTTTTTTTGGTAATTCTCTCTCAAAAGCTCTCACTATATGTACCTTTGGATTGGATAAAAATGCATTTCTTTTTCACCAACTGTTTCCCAGAAAAAAAATTCGGACTTTTGCCATAGTGGCCCCTTAAATGGAACTACCAAGACTTTTGAACCACTCTCTTAACCCCTTGACTGTGAGCGACACGCATAGGGGCAAAAAAAAGTCGTGCCATTTTTGTGTCATGACACGTATAGGGGCATTTGAAAACACCCTTTTTCTACCGCATCGATTCGATGCAGTAGAATCATGCCCCTATACGTATCATGACACGATATCGTGCCCCTATACGTGTCATGACACAAAAATGGCACGACTTTTTTTTGACCCTACGCGTGTCACTCACAGTCAAGGGATTAAACAATGCATCATTGTGAATTCATTTTCTTTCCCAATTGAATACTCCACTTGCTTTCAGCATACTCCAAATTACTCTGTTTACTCACCAGTACGCAATTCTCACAGATAAATTCTTCGCACTCGACGCACCAGCTTGTAGCTGTCGCGTTATCGTGACAACTGGTGCACTTCTTGTCCTCTTCCATATCCTTGCCGTCGTCTTCCAAGCCCTGATTGCAATCGTCCTCGACGAATTTTGAATGAAACCTATTGTCTATGAGATTTTGTGTCTGACTCGTGACGTTACATATTTGACAGACAACGACGTTGCTTTCTACTGTAACAAAGGGAAAAGGCAACCCGTCCGGCAGTTATTACTTGCGTCACAAGCGTTCTACGGACTCTGCCCAAATACGTTGGAACAGCCGAAAGGACCGACGTCTTTCCGGGAACTACTTACTATCCTAATAGAACACTTAGTCGCACAAATATAACGAATGACCAGTCACAGCAGCGATTACGATTTCACGCTTAACATTTGTGAATAATACTCAGGACATAAACGATCCAGCGACATTCCTACTTTTATCTTAAACTAAAGATAACACAGTCGGGGAATATTTTAGCATTTATTCATAGACAATCGAATGTGGCTGGACAGTTTCATTATGCGGCATGAAACGGAGATTATTCTCATACCTCAGTAATCGCAACAGGATTGAAATAAATTATGCCGGTATTCGCATAGCGATTAGAAGTTATTCTGATTCTGCAACAATCTTAGTCACAATGGAAATAATTATACCGGTAGATGCGTCGCCATGTACAAGCAAGTCAGAAAATGTGGAAAACACTATACCTAGGCATACTTCAATTTCCATAACATATTCCACAATTTTAACAAGCCTGTGCAGTTTGTTACCGACGCTAAACGTCAAATTGTTAAATAGAATGGATCTACAACTGCGGACCATCGATATGCAAAATTAGTAAAAAATAAACATTCACATTAAAATGGAGCGGTAAGCGATAACCAATTGAACATTTTTCCGTCAGTCTGGTGAATGCTGTGCGCAGCGTTGAGTCATTTTTTTCATCACGAGTTCGATGTTTTTTCATCCGATAAATCGGTAGCTCGCAATATTCATGTGAAAAAGGAAGAAAAAAAAACGTAGGAGTACTCACGCAGAACGTCGACGTCCACGGATGTATTGGCATCGGCGAGTTTGTTGTTGACGCAGGGCGCGCAAGCAGCGTGAAGACACTCCAAAAGTTTCGAGTCCTCGTCGCACGTGAATTGTTTGTCGCAAAAAACGCACTTGTTGAGGAACGCACGATTCTCGTGTTCCTGACTCTCGGGTGTGCACTCGTTTCTTTGCTCGCTATCGTCATCGTTGCAAATACTTTGCAATTGTGCCTGTTGAGAATCCTGAATGCCAGACGAAGATTGTTCCATAGGCTCCTCTTTCACCATAGCACCCGAAACGAGTGTCGAAATTTCACCGATCCGCGACTCCATCTTCACTTCTATCTTCTTAAAAACACGTACGGTAGTTTCAAAAAACAACAACGAAAGTCAACAACGAAGAGGTCAACCGGGCATCGGACGTATCTCGTTTTTCACGACTTTAAATGATAAATATTAATTTGTTCAGGCTGCGCCATCGTGAAAAAGCCATCTAACGCGATACACGATCGCTTAATTAGGTTTGGCGCGACTGAAACGTTCTCGACGGGCCCCTCAAACCGAATTCTCATCGAAACTACCGACGCATTGGTTTTTTTTCTCCCAGCTTTTCACTTTCCTTTTTCCCCCCCGGACGGAATGTTTTATCGTTTATTTATTCAAAGCGCTGCAGCCATCCCGTGCAATTGCATATGCGTTGCATTCAACTCGAAATTGTATCGCGCGAGATTAGAGATGAGAAATGTAAGGGGAGATATTCGGTGTCGAGCGATTGTAATTCCGCCCTAGTGGCGTTCTTTCGTAGCGGCCAACGCGAGAAGCTGATCGTACAGATTTTCGATTTTTTTTCCTCTTGTCGCTGCACGTGAACGCACCTTGATGCGTGCATTCGTGATTCGTGACCACTGCAGGAAGCCTCTCTGACTCTCGATTTGTCCATGGTTCACAGTTCTATAAGAGTTGGCGGCGCGAGGAATCGGGCTGCATGGTTTTTTAAATATGGTGGTCGATTGACAGATTGTTCACGCGAGCTCCGTGTTTGTTATGAAGTTTCGTTCATTTCGCGGACTCTTTCGTTAATAATCCTAGAATAACCTATTTCGTTAACTTTAACGCTTCATCGGACGGCTTTTGTACTTCCGGTTCGATCATGTCCGGAGAAATAACGTTGAGGCTGTTGTCCTTGAATTGTTGGTAAGCTGGCACAAGGTTATCCGGTGAGGCCTTCGTCCTTATACCGGACAACTATTCCTTTTTTAATCTAACGGTATTCCTCATCCACGGAACGAATATAAGTGACGGTACGGCCGTGGATTGATGGACTCTATCGTAAATCGCGTCATTGCACGCACTCGTACGCACGCTTTGTATGAATGAAACCTGTCAACGTTTCAACACCATGACAAAGCTCGTGGACCTGTGATTCATTTTGACACCTGTGCGTTATCTTGTCGAAAATGGAAACCGATGATTCTCAAAATAGCGTTCAGCCGAATATCAAACTACTGCATAGTAAAAAAAAGTCCCTTGAGAGCCTCTGTCTTTCTGAGAGTGTTAATCTCGATAACTAACAAAGGGATTTTACGGGCCTTTCGTCATTACTTCTCGAGAAAAGTTTGGGTAGATAAAACATTTATTTATCACATGTACGTAATTAGATATAGCCAATTGTATCAACGTAGTCTTTCTTTAGGTAGCGGTAGATATATAAAACAAAGAAACATTGGCTGCCCCTCATTTCCCTTAAATCAATTCCCCTAAATAAAAGAAAGGACAAGAAAATAGGGGATTTCAGAGAGATTTTTATTGAGTGAATAACTGTATGACGTTATGCAGTTAAGTTACAAACAAACCCAAACAAACTCAATCAATCACTTGTTTTGTCCTTTTTTTTTTATTTAGGGGAAATGAGTTTAGGGCAACTGTATCTAGGGGATCTGATTTAGATGAAGTAAATTTACGGGAACTGGCTATGGGCGGAAACATCTGATGAACGTGATGTTCATCTTTGTATCGGAGTAGAACTATTTCTTGTAGAGACAGAGGATCCATAGCTGAACGCGACTTCCGTCTTTCTTCAGATCGTAATAGACGTATGTCGCAAAAAGAAAGAGAATCATCTGCTGAGTACAACCATAGAATTCTCACCGGCAAGACTAGATCTTTTATAAGATACTTATTTGATTTAATTATTATTAGTAGATACTGGAATGCATATTCAATATAGGTATTTTTATTTCATTTGCTTATGTGAATATATTTTTTTTAATCTAACTAAAAATTCTCTTTGAAACCCCCCAAAAATGCCTTAACGTGAACCAAATATAGGTCGTAGTGCGTCACACGGTAAAAGGTTACTCTTATCGCGCGCTAATGAAATAGCCTCAGAGATGGAATCTCGATTGTCGAATGATAGGGAAAGACATGCTTCAGAGAGAGCCAGAGTCCGTTAGCGAATGAGATATCCATCTTTCTTCAGATAGCAGTAGGCATATTACACAAAAAGTCAGACAATCGTCTAACGAACTAAATGTTTGTTTTCTGAGTAGAATACGTGCGGAGCTGCTATTTCTGTAATAAAACGAATGTACGATGGAGCTTGCGACATTGGAGTGCAGAAAAAGTTAATTCTTTTCAATTTTTTGGGTGATTTAGACTGTTAAAGTCACTCAAACGTTTTTAGGAATTCTTAGTAGAAATTTGAATCTGCAAAGAAGTGCACATCGGGCTTTGCTCTATTAGGGTTTCGTACATATGGCCAATCAACTGTTTTTAAAACTAGAATGGGGCTGATGTTTGCATCGTTGGAACGCAACGAAAGTTTTTTTCAATATCTCATTTTCATTATTATCCAAAATCAAATGACGCAAATTTGTTCCAGACCGCTAAATAAAAATCCTTAAAAACATTTGCGCCGATTACGAGTTCAAGTCTGCCGAAGGAAATTTGGGAAAGTAAAAAAAAATCATTTTCGTTGCATTCCAATGATGCAAACTTCAGCGCCAAAAAACTAGATATTTAATCAGGTAATGCTTTTTCTGTTTTAGTTGTTAGGTAGTACTAAACTGAAAACATATGGGATGATTATAGCTAAAGAAAACTTTGTATACTTCTGCTAATAACGAAAATATAAAATTATTGTTATTTAAATATTAACAATACCAAATGATATTTTTAGAATCGGTACCAGCCAATTACCAATATTGTCACATTTTTGAAGAATAACAGGAGGCAAAGAAAAATTAATGAAATATACGATGTACAGTCTTTTTTAAACATGCAATCTCTTTTTTTTAGTGACGTCGATCTCTTGTTCTTGGCTAGTAGCGACTCCAAAAGTAAGATATTTGATATTGTAAATATTTAAATAACAATAATTTTATATATTTTCATTAAAAATTGATTGTATTATGTATACAAGCAATTATTATATATACTGCATTATGAAACGGCGTTTTCGGTATTTGTTGTTTAAATACAGTATATGGTACATAATATACAGAAAATTCTGAATTCCTAACTAGTTCAGTTCTTGCAATAGACTCTGTAACAAAAATGGTCTGAAACTGACAACTCTGATGGCACCCCATTTCTTTATTTTTGAAGATAATAACGAAAAAAAATATATTTGTACTCTACTCAATGAGCTTTAAACAATGACACCCCACATGCTGGGGTAAACATTTTCTTCTGCTCCTTTTTCATGTATGGGACCACTATGAAAAATAATTTAATTGAATTTCTAATTCAATATTCGGTTTTGGGTCAACGTTCTACACGAAATATCCAAATTTCAGGTCTGTAACTCACTTCGTTTACAAGCTAGAGACCCGTGACGTACGGACGGACAGATAGCAGAGTTACTGCAATAGGGTTCCATTTTGCCCTTTAGGTACGGAACCCTAAAAAAAGGTTTTAGATAATGATAAAAATAAAGGAATTAAAAATTAACATAAAAATTCGTTGAACTCGAACGATGCAAAATTCAACGTCATAAGGAACGTCGTGATCCAAATTGTGCCACAGGGAAACATATTTTTAGATGAACCTCTTGATTTTCAGGGGAATTCCGTACATATCTTCGAATCGTGTCCATCGCATGGGAGCAATCTCCGAGCACATATGCAGCGGCGAGTACGATATTGTTTGTCTTCAAGAAGTATGGCTCGTCAGCGATTACAAAATGATCAAGGCCAAAGTTCAGGAACATCTTTCTCATTCGCATTATTTTTACAGGTAAAACAATTATTTTGAAAGGTAAATCCAACGATTACACAATTCACTATGAAAATAGTACTTGTGGGTGTAAGAACCAATAACTTATTTTTTTTCACATTCCATGCGAATCTCTCGAATTTACAATTTTTTACATAAGTAGTATTACTATAATTAGGTTATTCAATGAATTTTTTGAATTCAACATTTTCATCGATCATGTGTGGTTTTAATAAATTTTGGTTTTTTTAACAGTTAACGAAGATGGTACCTTGAAACTTCAATTTCATTCGGCTAGGCCAAAACGCGCCGAACGTATCCGAAGTTACTCGAGCGCACTGTGACGTCATAATGTTATAGTCTGTACACGAACTACTCGTGTAGTTCGAGTATCGGGTTGATACAAATCAGAAGGGTTCGATTTATTTTTCTGGAATTTTGCTTCCATAATTAGAAAAAACAATGGCAAAGTGGTTTTCTTTTTTAATAGTTCTAAAGATAATTATTCATGGTTTTTGGTACCACGAAAATTCAAATCGTCGCCGATGTCGCGAAACCCCACGCGATTGGCGCTTGCGCTTGAGACGTTACGATGTTATAAGCTACAGAATTGTAGGTTATATGGTTTACGCATGAGGGTAAATAAATTTTACACTTGGTGAGATTACGAGATACACTATACGAAAACATCTAAAGAACTTTTAAAAAGTCGAATCACACAGAGGAACGAAACAAGTCCTATAGGGCTTTATCGTTGTCATTTTTGACAGAGTACCCGTCTACACGCGTAGTTCGTATACCGGCCATAACATCGTGACGTCACAAGCGCTAGCGCCAACGCGTGGCATTTCGCGTCAGGGCCAATCGCGGGGCGTTTCGCGTCAGCGCCCACAACTTGAATTTTCCCAGTACCAAAAACAATGAGTAATTATCTTTAAAACTATTTAAAAAGAAAACTCCTTTGCCATTCTGTTTTTTCAATTATAAAATCACAATTCCAGAAAACTAAATCGACCCCCTTTGGTTTTTAACAACACAATATTCGTACTAGAGAGTGTTCGTATGCAGACTATCGTGATGTCACAGCGCTCGGGTAACTTTGGATACGTTCCGCGCGTTTTCGCTTAACCGAATTAAATCAAAGTTTCTAGATGCTATATCTTTGATTATTGTTTAAAAAAAATACCCTTTATAAAAACCACATATAATCTTCACAACGAAAAAAGTCATTTAACACCCTAATTTGTGGTTTTTATTCTATTACTGAATTGTATTCGCCACCGGTACAAGCGAATAAAACTTTTGCCTGTGTAAATGTTGAATCTTGAAAAAAAAAAAAAAACAATTTGTTCCAGCGGAGTCCTAGGATCGGGAATATGTATTTTCTCAAGATATCCGATCGAGGATGTGATGTTCCACAGATGGTCGCTCAATGGCTACGTTCACAAAATTCATCACGGCGATTGGTTCGGTGGCAAAGGAGTCGGCCTCTGTAGACTCAGAGTCAACGATGCCAATATAAATGTTTACGTAGCTCACGTGAGTCGATTCATTTTGCCTCGTACGCTTTTTGCCTATGTGCCTATTCAACGGTGCGCATCACCGTCGAACGAATAAGCTCAGTTTCCTTTGTCTTTCGTCGCGCTTATCTCGCAAATATTATTTCAACGTTGATACAGCTGCATGCGGAATACAACGTAAATAACGACGAGTATTACGCTCATCGGATACTGCAAGCGTTCGACATGGCCCAATTTATAAGGATGACCGAGCGCGGTGCGGACGCGGCGATTTTGGGCGGCGATTTGAACACAGGTCCGGGAGATCTGGCGTACAAGATAATACACGGTGTCCCGGGACTGGTGGATGCTTGCTCAAACGAATCTTGCGATGTTGGGACGAGCGAGTGTGCGTACAACAGTTACACGCCGTCCAGCGTCGCGAGAAAATGCCCCGCGGGCAAACGAATAGATCACATTTTGTATATGGGCTCCAAGAACTTTAAGGTATATACTCCGAGTCGGAAAATACCATCGATTTGCTTATATCGTCAGCGTGTACTTGAGAAACGGTGATTCGTGAATTTTCCGTGAATAGATCGAAGTCGCGAATTTTAAACTGCCATTGCCACAGCGAGTTCCGGACAAGAACTTTAGCTACTCCGATCACGAGGCTGTTTCCGCTGACTTGAAATTGACAAAAGGTACGTCAATTGTGACGCTAGTCACAATTTTGGGTTTTACTCTTCAATTATTATTCGCCGTTGTTTTCCAGGCGAATACGAAGTGTGCGACGTTGACGTTCGCGACTCGTTGAAGGAGGCACTGCGCGCTTGCGAAGAATCGTTGCATACCGTTCGACGACAGCGTATCTGGTACACGGTCGCGTGCTGCTTGCTGGTTGTCCCACTCTTTTGGTCGATGGGCGTAGACGCAATGTTCCATTCGATCGGCGTGAGTATAGGCCTCAATATCGTTCGTCTGCTCGGCACAGGCATACTCTGCTACGCTCTTTTTATGAGCACGATATGGAACTGCGTCGAGCAAAATGCTCTGAGAGCCGGTTGTCTCGGTATGGAAATCCATCTTTTACAGCTCAATAATAGCATAGAGCGGAAAAATTGTAAGTAACTTTCTATTCGGTATACGTATTTACTACTTTTTTCAACGCCATCTTCGCGAAGGAGGCTCGGTCAATGAAAATCGCCACATCCTTAATTTGAGACGTCGATATAGTTACTTTATGCAGTAAATAGCTATTCTATTTTTGAGCGATTTATCGGTGACAGTTTTTCTATATACGTAAAAAAAAAGTGCAGCACTACCGAATTGGTTCATAACGTTTTTTTTGTAAAGGGAAGGCGGTCAGCTGCCCAGCTTTGCGCCGACTTTTCTTTCAATGGGAGTAACTCTTACTCTCGTGCTGTTTGAAGAACTATATGGTGAAACTATAGCCGGTTTCGACACGCTCATCGTATCTTTTCTACGGTGTTTGCTTCTTATATGCGGTTCAATTTTTCGAATCACTTTCCAAGCAGTTCAGCCTTTTTTCTTTCGATCGTGCACGCTGGTGAACAGTTGGAGACTAAGTTACCTCCACGAGTTACAAACAATTATGCGTTAAGGGATCAGTCTGATTTTTTTACGCCAAATCAGAGCATTCGTGAAGAACAGAAAATAAATTTGTAAACGTTTATTTTTATCCGAGAAAAAAGGAGTCTTCACGTTTGTGGCCGTAAATATTATCTGAAACAAAATGTGTAAAAAGATGATTATTCAGTATGGGAGCCGCTATCTTGCTATGGGGGTTTAAAAAAAATCTAAATTGACAAAATGGCGGCGGTTTGAAAAAAAGTATCGTATTAAGCCTATTTTTTCGACAGTTTTTCATTTTGAAAAAGTTTCCATAGCAAGATAAAAAATGGCGTGAAGAACGTCGTGTCAAATTTTGTGACGTATAGCTTGAAAACTCTTCCTTTGAGAGTATACACCGTTTTGGAAAACGACATTTCGAAAAAAACGCGATTAAAGTTTCGAGTACGGAATTTTCATATAAATTGTCTGCTTATGATCAATCAGAGTTGCCAGCTGCATGTTCATAACCGTCTATACTATCGGATAAAGCCCAAAAAAACGATCTTTTGAAATATTTACACTGCGATGATCCCTTAAGATAGAACGAACGCGTAATCTTGATTTCTATAGACTTTGTTCAAATTTTAATCAGATATTGTTCATATGTTTGAGTGAAATTTCAAAACAGTCGACTATTGAGATTGGGAGATAATGGGTTTCAAAATTGCACTTTTTAACACTGCAGGGTCTGCATTGACGGAAAGTCAGGTCGCGTAATTCGTCGTTCCATTCTATGGTGTTTATAAATTTTGAATAAAAGATATGTTTAGATAGCAAACTAGTTAGGGAAAGAGTGAAAAAAGTTTGGATTGCCTTTACTATTCAGTTTTGCTAAAAACGTTCAGTAAAGACAATAATTATTCGTAAAAAATATTTGTCCCCTATAATAAGAAGACATATGGCAACACCGCAGAACAGTATTGTTCAATATTTCGAGAAAAAAATAATTATCGTGTTCCTAAAGTAAAACATTTTGTCACCAAAAAATATTTGCATTATAAATATTGATATTTTATATTGTTTATGTTATCTCGATTAACAAATAAAAGTGTTGGTTCATTTATAACTAATTTAAAACTTTGTGCGATTAAAAATTACTTCCAAATAAAAATGTGTGTTGCAGTATTATTTTAAATATGCCGCGCAAACTCACGTCATTGGATACGGGGAACGATGCGTTGTTGCCATATGTCTTCTTATTATAGGGGACAAATATTTTTTACGGAATATTATTCTGTCTAAATTTCATTGCAGACCTTGGAGTGTGAAAAGTTGCAATTTTAAAACCCATCATCTCCCAATCTAAATACTCGACTGTACTGAAATTTCACTCAAACATGCATAATGATATGAACAATGTCTGGTTAAAATTTGAACAAAATCTGTAGAAATCAACATTGCGCGCTTGTACTACCTTAAATAAAATTCGAAATTAAAAATTCTTTATCCATTCTTTGGGAGATAAAAAGTCAGGATGTTAACTCTCCCGCCCAGTTGACCGAGCCTTTTACGCAAGAAAAACCTGAAAGGCTGTTCCAGAATGGAGCCTTGCGATTCGCAGCTTTCACTCGTTTCGAATATACAATATGGAAATAAAATAAAAGTCGTAGATTATTTTTATAAACACATGGACCAAAAAAGGATATTTTGTAACCAGAGACATTGAATAATACTTAACTATCACATATTTCGATCGATAGTCAACTATATTTCGACCCTGTTTCGACAATTTTCAAGTATCATTGTACGGAGACAAAAAAAAGTATTGCATATTGTATACAAATGTAAGAAATGGTAATCCTAATTGTGTTTAGCATCGAGAAAGTGACGAGCCGACTCGTTACAACGCAAGACGTCACTGAATAGAGGAAGAGCATAATTATAATGAAATTTCAAATTTAAAATACTTCGTTGATCGAGGAATTATGAATTATCATAAAAAATCTTTATACTCACTATTAGGAAAAGAATTCCGACAAATATTCAAGCGAAGATTTTGTCATACTTCTTACAATGATTCATAATCATTCGATTAAAAAGTATTTACAATGTTTCTTCAATGAAAAAAAAAATCGTTCGATAACGTGAAAAAAGTATTTCGCTCCATAAATTGGGCTAACGTGTACAATCGCAGCCGGGCACTATTGATGCTATTACTGTTTCCTGTCGTTTCATCTACGAAAATACTTTTATAAGCTGTGGGTGTGTGTATGGTAACCGGAAAATCTTCGGACGGTATTTACGAAGAAAAAGAAACGAAGTATTAACATTTTGCTGCTCAATTAGGACAATAATAAACGCGTAAAAACTATTTATCCATGAGACGACTAAACGCCCCGCTGAAAGCTCTTTCAAAAACTGTACTCTGTCGTGCTAAAAAGTATCATGGACTATTTTACAAGTGGCGAGCACTCGAAGAGCAAAAAAACTCGCTGTGATATGTATTCCAAATAGAGCAACGATTCTTTTCGTTTTTTTACTCTGCTCGAACAAGTAATAATGTCTTTTTTTACTTCGACACCGTTTCACAGTTTTCGTCCGCTCTGGTCGTGGCTGCGGTTTGAAAGTCGATCATGAATCATTGTGTCAAAATAATTGAGGATTGACCAAGTTTTCTTTTCGGTCGAACAGAAGTTGAAAAGATTCGCAGATTTGTTATAGTAATTTTCGTACTATGATTAAGAAAGTTTCATCAGATTCCACACGCTTTAATGTAACGGAAGAAGAATGAAGAAAACGACTGCATTGCTCGCAAAATGACGATGCAGCAAACCGTGATTTGTAATATTTAATTGTAATGTTTATATATAATATTGTCGATTGCGCGACAGGCGAAGGTTAAATGTACACATAATATGCCGAAACAGAAAAAAAAACATGACCAATCAAATTCTACAGATAATTGTTTATTTGTACCCACGCGTACAGTGTGATGGATATGTTTAAATATTTATACACGTATGGCGAAATTCAATTTTTGTTCTTCACAGCGTTCAATCTAGTGCACGGATTCGCTCAACGTAAAAGTGCGTACCACAGTTTCGATAGATAAATAGTTTTACTTTCGGATGTTGAGCTTTGCGAAAAAAAAGGTACAGCGACATTCCAAAGAACGATAAAAAAAAGATCAAGTTCCTAAAATTCACCTTCTCCTTAAAATGGCGTGAATGATGTCACATCGTCACTCGACTTTTATTCGCAAAGTCAGTTGAGCAAGTAAGGCCATTTTTCCTCGCGAAATTAGCGTTAAGACTATTAAAAAAATCTTAAATTTACAAAACTGCCCCGATGATAACAATTCATTTTTCACGGGTAAAAATCTGAAAGCGATGCATTTTGAATTGCGCCAGATTGGAACAAACTTTTTTATTTCAAAGTACTTTTCGCAGTTGGTTGAATAGAAACTGGTCCTCAGCGAACTTGTGGCGCTTTCGTGATACATTTCGTGGATGATTTTTTTAATAATACAAAATAAAATCTGAACGAGGCGTTCAAAGAATGTTTGAAGTTCCACACTGACTTGGCTGGGAAATGAATGGACGTACCTTCTTCCGATCTTACGCCATGATTGATATATCGCATTATTACCGTTATTTTACACGCAATCCGTATAATATATACACATAATATTGCCTCGATTATCACCGCGATATCTTGTCAACATATATATAGTATAGTATAAATGTACTTTAGTAAAAGATATATTATTATTTCGTCGTGCCACCATCTAATTATGCGCGAACATATATCCATACATACACACAAACATATGTATGTATGCGTACATAATTCTCTACTTGAATAATTATATACAATGTAAAGATTTATTTTGAGCAAATTGGGCTCCTAATAAATAAATATATTTTATATAGTATATTATATTCGATAATTGACTATGCAAATTGTTTGCCCATGCAATGGGCGGTGCATCGCGATTAGATTGCAAAGTATATAGCTCGCAGTAAAATCATTTGTCTTGTGTGTTATTTTTGTTTTCTTTTTCGCATCACGTTCTCTTGTCTCCGTTGTGGTTATTAGAATAATAAATAGTATCAATGATATTGCGAGAACCAGCGGTTTGCGCGTGGATGCTAGCGGAATGTGAGTTCGTATTAATATTTCTGCGTCGGTGTGCTTTCGGAATGTGAACGATATGCCTTGAAATTCTCGTTCGATCGTTCGTAACGCGATCGAGTTTGGGCCCGATTAGGCACTCTTTGGTTCGATTGCTCGATTAGGGCAATTGTTCGACGTAGTTCTTCGGAACTAGGCCAGTTTTGCCGTTCAGCGTGCCCTCCAGCCAACCAGGCTCGAGGGACGGTTTCACTGTGGGAGGAAACGAAGAAAACGCAGTGCGTCAATATATTGCGAGTGATTTTGAATTCGTGCTTCGTCGTTTCTCGAATTTTTCTTACCATTGGTTATTATTTGGTTCGGCTCGAAACTCAATTCCCCGTCGTTCTCGGCCAAACAGGTATACAAAGTTCGAACTCTCCTGGAAGCGGTGAGCGAGACGGACAAACGGAAGGATAAGAGTGAAAAAATAAATAAATCTTGTCTTATCTACGATGAATGGCGACCGATAAGGGAAATGGTTTCCTTACCAAATGCCAGGCATGTGGCCGGGACTCGAACGACCGCTACTCGGTGACGTGTTCACTCTGCAAGATAAGAAATCCGAAGAATGTAGCTGAACGAGAAAAAAAAATTGTTTCTCGGAAGGAACACAAAAAGACGAAGAGTTTTGAACTTACACTGATATCGCGGGATTACTACGCTGAGCGTATCCCGACGGATAATGCATTCCCATCACCGACCCTCGCTTGTGCTTTACCGGTAAATCCGCCGAGTATAAGTGAGAATCCGAAGCGACGGATTCGCTTGAGCTACTCGTGTTCCCACTGCCAAGGACTGAACAAAAAATCGTCTCGTTAATTCATTATAACAATGGAAAGCGACAGCCGAGTCATTTTTTCGTAATTTGATGATACAGATGACTGCATAAAATTTAATTTCATACAATGTTAAATAGAACGCTGCTGAGTGAACATTCTTTCAGTAGAAGCGGGATATACATTTGCAACTATGAAAAAATCGACTTCTTTTTTTTCTCGTTAAACGATAGAACTATATATGTAGAGTATTTTCCTAAAGTTTCAAAGCGAAAGTCGAAAAATTTCAAACGTTACGTCAACGCTGTGCCTCACCGCTCGGATTCGGAACGGGGGTGAACTTAAAACGCGTTTTTCTCAAAACTGCATTATCGAAATTGGCGTGCAGGATTGATAATGTTGGTACCGTCTACTTGACGAGAATTGTTTTTGAAAAATTAAATTAAAAAAACTACTTTTTTCATCCACATTTTACAGAAATGTTGCGTGAAATGTTGATTTTTTTTGTAAATGCGTGCCATTTTCTTAAATTTGCATTTTCTCCATTTTAATTACCGTCACATAGAAACTATACATGTTATAACTGAAAAAATGTTTGAACTTTTTTGCAAATCAAAGTCTACGGAAAGCTAGACCGCACGCCGATTCGCAACTCCCGCGGCGACCTTGCTGTAACACTCTGCCACAGCTCCGTCATTTTGACGATGAGTTAATTTAAAAAAATTGTTCTGTATACTTAAATATACTATTAACGTATACCTAAAGTTTGATAATTGTAGAATAATTATTTCTTAGTTTAAAAAATCCCTCAACATTGCTTATTTTCTTCCTGTCCAAATGTATATCCCGCCTTCAGGGATCATCGCAGTGTACACTTTTCAAAAAAATCATTTTTTTGCATTATCCGATGGTATAGATGGTTATAAACATGCTGCTCAATTTTTGGTGCGAAATTCGAATTATTAGAAGATTTTTTTTTAATCTTAGTATTTTTCCTAACGAAAAACTGTCCAAAAAATAGGCTCATTTTGATACTTTTTTCCATACCGGCGCCATTTTGTCGATTTCAATTTTTTTGAAACCTCCATAGTAAGATAGCGGCTTTCATACTGATTTATCAACCGTAAAAAAATGTAAAAAAAATAAAGATAAACGTTTAAACATTTATTTTCCGTTCTTCACGAGTGCTTTCAGCTGATATTGAAAAATTAGACTGATTAGCGTGTTTGAACCATAGAAAAAAAAATCACGAAGATCGGCTGTTTTTCAACCCGTTACACTGTGATGATCCTTTCAATACTTTGCAAAGCAACATTTCAGGTATTTCAAGCTAAAATTAACTTTCTTGGCTCTTCATATTTGCACCTGCTGCCTTAAACACTCGAATCGATTTACCTTTGTCAGCAGAGTGATACATAAAATTAGCGTTAGTCAATTTTGCCCGTCCGACACGACTGTCCGAGAACATCGGTAATCGATGACTGGCGTGCTCGAGATCCTCGAAGTCACCGTTCTTCCGATCCTCCACGGACGCTGCTTTGGAAAGTACAGACATAGGACCGTCGTAATAAGATCTCGTGACGAGCTGTGAAAAGAAAAAAAAACCAGTTACTTCAAGTAAACGGGTTGCCCATGCGAATCTCGATGTGTCAGCGTTTCTCTCGATGTTCTCGGAAACGAGAGCCTTCCCTTTTTTCGCGTCGAATCATTCGATTGTCAAGCATTTTATGAATGCTAATGTGGTTTTCGCGCTACTTCGGGCCGAAAATGATTGTTGCCATTTTTAAGGAGGTTGGAGCGGTTCAGTTGAGTCTACTGACGGTTTTTGATTTTTTTTCGATAAACCTTTAAAAAAATGCGTACGAGGTATACATTTAACCTGTAGATGGTATTTTTTCGTAAAATATATCATTGAAGAGCAAAATCATGCATTTCTATATTTTTATTACGTGAATAAGAAAAAGTTTTGGTAATTCTTTAGATAAGAGACTTTTCCGAAAAATGAGCCTAACATTTTTTTAGCTATTTTCTCATTTATTGGGTTATAAATGATGATACTCAGTCGGGGGAAGCTGACATTTTTCACTAACAAATTTTTTACGAGAAAAAGTCGTTATAAATAATTTCGAATTTTTCAAAAACTTCTGTATTAAAACCCTCACGCCGGAGGGGGTTGGGTTTGCTTCTATTCGGGAAGTCTTCTTTTAAAAAATTCCCTCGCCCTTAACCCCCAGTATAGGCGTCGAAATGTTCAAAAATGCCCTAATTTATCACGTGTTTTCGCGAACTTCAAAACCCCATAAGTTTTTCGGGGGAGGGGGTGAAATTCAGCCTCCCCCGACTAAATATAATCATTCATAACCCGATAAATGAGAAAATAGCAACACAAACATTTTACGCTCTTTTTTCGGAAAAGTCACTTATCTAAGGAATTACCAAAGTTTTGCGTTACCAGCAACTTGCAAAGGTATAACATTATCGATGATTATTATTTTAAAAAACTGCGTCAGTGGATGTTTTATACAACTCAGAATGAAATTCTGAGTCACTTATAATTATGGCCATTTATATTTATGTCGCGAGATTATTTATTATTATCATTAATTAATATTAATCGTTGCCGAAATACGGCAACTTCGCGGTTTGGGGTTTGCAGCAATGCTCTTCATTTGCCAGCCAAGATTCGTGATCTTTTATCAAACCTTCATGGTTTAATATTGAACATATATCGTTTACGAGGGACAAGATGTGTTTTTTCTTTTCCAAATGTTTGCAACGGTTGAGTTTGCGTTAATCCGTTGTTAGAAATGGTGGAATCTTGGTGCTAAATAGCAAAAAAAATTACATCACCCGTGAACGTCTTGCCCATCTACCCGCGCGTAAAATTACATACATTAAACTATTTCTTATCTCTGGTGTTTTGTGGTGACAGAATTGTAAAAAATTCGTAAAGGCTCAGTATAGTCTTATACTGAGTCTAACATAAATATATACATTTTTACATATATATATTTATGTTATATATATATATATATATATATATATATATATATATATATATATATATATATATATATTAGACTGATTAAAAAAAAAAAAAAAAATTCTGGATTCTCGTGCTATTGTTGGGCACTGATAAAACAAAATTTCTCTAAAAAGATGGGCGCGGTCACTCAATTTTTAGAGGTGGCTATCTTGACTTTTTTGTATTTGAATTTTTTTTAACGAACGTATTGCATTTAAACATAGTCATGGCTTCGGATTACGGATAAAAATCGGAAAAGTTTTGAGTTTGTTCTTTTACAAGCATAACAGAGAAAAACTGACCATACGTCGAAGTGCACACGAAACGATGAAAGAAATTTTCGAACAATGGAAATGTGCTGAAATTCCAACGCGTCGATTGAATAACGCAATCTTGAAATCAATAAAACTCCATCTAGTCTGGAAACAACTTTTAAAAAATCGAGTTAAAAAGAATTTGCCGTCACAAATATCGAAGGAGCGTAAATTTAAGAGAGATTTGGACAAACTGTTCAACGTTGCACATTTTCGTTCTGCCCAAAATGTTAACGAACTTGAGAATGGCTGGGAAGAAATGTAAATGAGTTTGAAGATAATATAAGCGTAGCATTTTGAAAATGTAAATATACGATTTATGAATAAAAGCTTATAATTTAATTTTTCGTAAAAAGTGCGAAATGTTAATGCGGATAAATAAATCTACATGAATAACGAGAGTAGTATAGACGCCATTATTGATCTACCTGGATTTGAATTGTGAATATTGCACCCTTTTCAAATTGTTAGAGTTTATTTTTGTTACGAAACAGCTGCTGGATGTGATTTTTATCCGTAATCCGAAGCCATGACTATGCTTAAATGCAATACGTTTGTTAAAAAAAATTCAAATACAAAAAAGTCGAGATAGCCACCTCTAAAAATTGAGTGACCGCGCCCATCTTTTTAGAGAAATTTTGTTTTATCAGTGCCCAACAATAGCACGAGAATCCAGAAGGAAATTTTTTTTTTGAATCAGTGTAATATATATATATATATATATATATATATATATATATATATATATATCTTGAATCGTGGTTACCGCTCCAACCTCCTTAATTCGATGAAAACACAATATTCAAATGAAATAGTTGTCAAATTTAAATAGATACAAAATTCCATTTTCTGATATGAACAATTTACTTTACAAGGATTTTTATAACTTTATGGGCAAATCATTGTATTTTTCTTGATCGTGTCGAGCCCCCTTAACGATGAATAAAGAATACAGATTCGTCATTCACCCTTTATCCGTAATGAAGTTTGTAATCGAAGTGACTCACGTGCGTATGAGTGACCGGTACACCAGAGTGCAACGAGTATTTCGTCAACGAGGAATTCCCGTTGCCCGTTGTGCTTTGATTCTCGTCGGCTTCTTGATTATGCGTTTTCGTTGACATAGGATTCTGCGGCATCGTGATGGGCCGCGAAAATTCTTGCGGCGGTCCGGCGGTGATTCTTTCGCAATTTTCGATGAGAATCTCAACGACGATGTTGTAAAATTTGATATCCATTATCGAAGCGACGGTTTCCTCCTCGGGTCGCAGTAGAGTCGGGCCGAAACACACCGCTAAATTTCCGACGGTCATCAGATTTTTGTCGCTCTTGTTTGCCACGCTGTGAACGAATAATATCGTTATTTCGCGAACGTGTGTGAAGTTTTGCGTATTATCACGGAGCAAGCAATATTTGAGGGAGCTAATTGGTAAGGCTTAAATTACTTTCGAAGGTGCTTGATCAGCAGCATTAAAATGTCGAATCGAGGCTTTGGCAGGCGATAGACGAGCGTGTGGATATCGTTGATCCTCGCTTCGCGTGATTCCTGCTCTGCGATTACACGAATTTATTACAAAACGCCTCGGAATGGAGTGCCGATCTCGAGAGAGCGAGAATATATTATTCTTTACATACTGGCAGCATTTATAAAACTGTTGTAGTACTGAAATGTCATAATAGGCTCGGATAACGTTCTCAGGTATGTTTTCAACGCGCTCGTTATCGTTTTACTCTCCCACTGAAATATATCGTCGAGATTGATCTTGTCGAGTTTCCTTCTGTCGAGTCCCATCGCCCGAAGCTTGTCGACCTTCGATGCGACGCCGACCACTCTGTAAAGACCCTGTTCTTCGAGACCTGAAACGATACACCATAATTACATTGCTTTTACGGCTCATCGAACAGAATTCAACTGTTGAAAAATTGAAAAACGAATTGAAAGTGTAATAATCGATAATAAATTTCATAATTACTAACTCATGAAATACGGGAGTTGCAACTTATTGTATAATAATTCAAAAAAACTCGCGCTTTCGGAAGAAAGTTAGCATGGTTGAGAATTTTATTTTCAACGGAGAAACGAACCCCTGTCTTCGAGAGCGGTGATGCATCTCGAAACAAATGAAAAGCCGGTTTCATCGAGAATAGTCTCTTCAGGCTTTATCGAAGTGCCTTGTAGTGCGTATGTCTGAAAAGGAACGGCACATTACTTTATATGGCGAAACAAGCTTCCTAAAATTACAATATTCACATAAATGCGTGTCAAAATGGCAACAATTTATGTAAATAAATAAATAAAAATAAAAGTGAAGCGCAAAATTACTGGCTCTTTTCCGTCCATGGCGTCCATCCAAAGCTTACGGTCCTCTTCCGACAGCGCTTGAAACGTGAAAGTTACACCGGGCCTGCAAGAGAAAAAAAAATCGCGTCGATATTTAGCCTCGCTGGATGCATTTTCTCCGAAAAATCGTAACTCACTTGTCGACCGCTGTGATATCGAAGCAAAATCTCTTCTCAATGGTGTCAGACATTCGACGTACGCACGATGACAACGTGAGGATTTCTTTGTTACTCTGTCAATTGATTGAGCCAACGTTACGAACTCATAAACGATTTTGCGCCATTGATCGCGATTATTTTTGTCTTATACAACTCACGAATTTTCCTGTTAGTTGATTGTACGGGATCATCGTAAATTCCTTTTTGTCCTTCTGATATGTACAATATTGCTTCGTCCATGTTGTACCAAAGGCCTCTGAAAATTAAAATCATTTTAATCGTTACATCAACGAATTTAATATGCAAATATCGATTGCTTACTTTTTTCCATGAGAAACAAGTAGCCCTCGCGCGAATTCAATTTGCTTATTCCAGTCTCGACGGCAGACTACAACGAGAGAAATAGATGTCAGAAATTTATTGCACATCATTGTCTCGATAATGAGAAGGAAATTGAGGATGTTCTCCGGCCGCCAAATATCACTTTCATAGTAACACGTTCCGTAAAGAAGGGTTGAAACGTAACGTACATTACCTTCTTCATGTCCTTCATTTTATTCATAAGCGATTCAGTTTTATCCCTGGTGGCATGGAAATTCTCCCTAGTCTTGTAAAAAAAAAAAGAAAGAAAGAACACACACACACACACACAATATATTATGCATTAGTACATGCTGTTATTGTGTAACATTATTAAATGTGAAAAGTATCAATGTTATAAACAATAGTCTATTTTTATTGTGTTATATTCCTCGTCTATCGTTTTTTTCAAATTGTATTAAAGAAGCCATTTTTTTGGATTACATTAGGAAAAAAGTACGTTGAGTTTTATAAAGTTTCGAGATATGAGTGAAACACTTTTGAGTCAATTAATTGGCATCTAAAGGTTGTTCGGAAGATTATTAAGACGATGATTAACGTGTTTTTCATTATATTTACCTTTTGTATTTTCAATTGTAATTCCGTCATATACGGCTTGAAGTCTTTGGCAACTTCGTGACCCTGATGATAAAATGTTAACCAGCCGAACATAAATCCCAAAAGCTGAAATTTCACAGCTATTAAATCAAATGACTTTTTTCAATTTTCATTTTCATTGCTATTTTCAAAACCCATAATGACGATGTACTTTTAAAAAATCACTATACAAAAAAAACTTTCGTATAAATGAGAAGAAATATTCAAACGCGCACTTGAAAAAAAAAAATCTCAAAAATATTGGATAACAATCGACTCACCGTCTCGACAAACTCAAACTTCTTTCGTTCTTGTACCTCTTGCAAAAGGAACACATATTCTAAGCTAGCCTGACAAAAGTGTCGCTCGGCCATATCGAGAGTTGCATCAGCCTGGAAAAAAAAAGCAGTAAATAATAAAAATCGAAGTTTGTTCGTCAACGGTTCATTCTTAGGATGAAGATAACGATGCCTTACTTCTTGAAGAACATTGTCCTGCTTTTTGGTCGATAAGTTCAGAATACGTTCTTGACTTTGACAGAACTTGACCGTCTGTTTCTCAAACTTCTTCTTACCCTCCTGAATAAAAAAACAAACGTTAGCGCATCGCTAAACTTTGGCAAGATACATCGGATTGATTTCTCAAACGTACTTTAACGCCTCCGATTTTCTCCTTTCTAAAGTTCTCTAGCGGTAGAATAATCTGGTCGTAGGCGCGCTCAAGCTGCAAGAATTTCACGCCATTAAAGAATTTATTCTTTTTCCCTCGCAACAACGAATCTGACAAAAGTGCTGGAGCTAAACGCTTGTGTCTGAAATGTTACTTGTCTGGCGCATAACAAGACGTGTATTCAATCGAAATTGGCACTATCTTCCTCCCTCGATCGTTAATCGATCACTCGATTTTTTTCGTTCTTTCATAACAAACAATAGCGTCTAAGTGTCTAATATAGAATTTTCGCACTATTATCAAACAAAACATTGAACATGCAACAAAAAGTAATACTTGCGCTTCCTAGTTTGCCAACTACGAAAAAAAAAAAAAAAATAGAAGTAGGAATTAAATCGCTTTTCACGTTCTCAAGAAATAAACAAGCATCGAGTGAAAAAAAGTTCAGAAGCTTTCGATACACAAGTTTTCTTTGTTCTCGTTATTCTAAGAAACGGAAGAGCAAGAAAAGTTTACGGTAACGTGCGACAGTGAGCTTGTAGAAAGTTACGGTGCGATTGTGCGACGGTGCTCGTTTAGGGAACATTATCCATCCGAAAGATCGTCAAAAATGCCTCTTGCAATTCCAATATCATCGATACGACTCTCACAGAATATTCAGCGTCATTTACTTTATCTCCGATTGTTTTTTATTTTGCTAAACTAAACTCGTGCTTACCATGCGGTCTCGCTCATCTTCAATGGACGCAATGAGTTTACCAAACTCTTTGAGACTCTGCGATATGTGCGACTCGTCCTCGGTCTGAGTCTCGCCGATACATTCGAAGCTAAAGTTTTGCAGCGTTTTGGAGAACGCTCTCTGGGCTCGAGACAGATCTTTAGAAACGCAAATACTCACAATTACATGTCGATTATACGTGTCTATCGGCGTAGAGCTTCCGCCTATCCGCGTTAATAAGGAAAAACCGGGTTTGTGCGTTATTTTTCGTTTGAAATTAGTAAGACACGGTGCGACGTAGTCCAGAAGTTGAAAAAATCTACAAGGAATCGCTAAGCTTCGACGTAGACCGATCTAAGAACAATCTTCCGTAGTTTTTACAAAGAGACACAGGATAGAAGATTGGATTGTTGGAAATTAATTATAATCCATCGAGGCGAGACTACAGCAAAGATTGTTCCGTTGGCTGCGCCGCTCGATAGTTTTGTCTACGCTGGAATCGTTTTTCAGCTGAATTTGCCCAGAACGGACGAAACGTTGCTGTAATCTGCCCTCGAAACCCGTGCAATGAACAATATGTACAGCATGAGCAAAACAATCATCGCGGGATGTCCAAAGTGACTCGCAAGTTGAGATCTATGAAGAGGCACGCTCGACGAATCGTCGAATAGGAGTAGCCGAGAGAAAATATACACAAAATGTGAATTGGTCGGTTCGCGCCAACATTGTTACTATCTATGCGCACACTCACCCGACATAAATATGTGTATAAATATATATAAACATAAATTATCTATATATATATTTATGCATATGTGTGCACAGTACACAGATATTTTGTTTATTGGCATAAACGACCAAAACCTAGTGAAAGTGTTTCAATCTATCAAAAAAACACACACAGTGTTGGATGTAGAGGAAAAATACGAGGGAAGATCATACGTTTGTTAAAACTCAGACGTGTGTACAAGTGTCACAGGAGAAACGCAAGGGCTAAACAAAACTTACTTTTAGCGGCAATCAACAAATCCTTGACCTCTTTGATGAGTCGCTTGATCTGTTGACTCGTTTTCTCCAATTCGCGCTCATGATAATGAAGATTTTCACGAAAGTATGGACTGTCCGTCAAGCAATCGGTGAACTCCAGAGGTTTTAGACCAACACCCATTATTCTTGGGTTTTAACGAACGCAGAAAGTTCACGCAATTGTTGTATTCGTCAACGGAACAGAATTATTCACGCATATATACATATACATATATATATTTATATGTATATGTATATATAAATATAAATATAATCAGCAGCAGTAACACATCGGGGAACTCGTAATAAAACACGTGAACACTTTTGATTTATAAAAATTGACGCTTTGGAGTGGCAACACGAATTCACCACAGTGAATTTACAGCTTTGGATGATAGCCGTGTGCCTGTGTGCGTGTGTGCGCAGTATAGAGTGCACGGAGCAGCAAAAAAATCGAGTTCTCCCTTTCTGTCTCTTTCTCTCTCCCTCTCTCTCTCTCTCTCTCTCTCTCTCTCTCTCTCTCGCTGTCTCTTTCGCTCCTTTTGTTTCTGTGTGTTGGTGCGTGTTTCTCGGCTATTCACCGCATTTGGAACATATCTCTTGGCGATCGATTTTATGGACTTGCGCGGCTTTGCCAAGCTTATGGGCGCAAAATGAACTACTGCCCAAAGATGGTCGCTCGATTGAAACGGCAGAAATCATTCATTCCGAAAAAAAAAGGAAAACAATTTCTTCGTTTATTTTTCCGATAACGAACTGTAAGATCCGTAGATGTACAGTGCGGCGCTGTAGGCATAAGTTTCTTCGGCGCATATATTGATAGTTTCGTAGAACGTCGTTGCTTCCCTTAAGACGACAAGGTAAAACGCAATTTTTATCTTTCTCCCTCGCACCACTGGCAGCGGCGATAACGTTGACTCTCCCGCACTCGCGTATCTTTTTCGCATCACCTTAAGGCCGATTGTGCGCGGTGGCGCTTCAATCGCGGTAGGATAAGCACGAAAAAAGTATGTTTGGGTTGCAACTTTATTTTAGCGTTCGGGAAGAGAACGCCAGTGCTCTGGTTGTTTATGAACAATTGCAGTTCGTTGATATCAATTATCTAGTTTTTTTAACGTTGGAGGCCAAGTAGACCTCGTAGGAACTCTGCGGTTCCCCCCAGTCAACGCGCCCTACTTAGAATCGTAGATTGCGAGTCAATCAAAGGTCAACACGACCTTTACGGATTAACAAGAGAAACAATTCATCCGGGTTATCCTCGGTACCGAGAATTTTTTGAACTAAGCTTGTTTCGAGAGGTGACGATGTAGCAACGAGTTTCTTTGCATGTAGCTTCTGTAAATCAAAAGCATCGAAGTTTATTGATTTGCTTTTAATGATTCTACGTATGCACTTTTCAATCGTAAGGCCTGATAAATCATGGGGAAACCGGTTTTCGTCTTGAACTGAGAAAATAAAAAAATTAATTCACGTATTTCATTGCTATGTTTGGTGTACTTTTCGTAGAGACACCTTATCTCTCATGACAGTAAAGTGTAGATATACGAAGCAACACGTGTTATACGCTTTATGGGCGTAATCATCAATCATCGTCATGAAAAAAAGTAACTCCAAATCCAAGGTCACAAAAGAAGGGGTTCGAACGTGGCGCCATCTTCTGATTTCTTTATCAATCTAATTCGCTCACTCGATATGCAAAATTATGATGAATTGAGTCACGGGTTTTTTCCCCGTTACCGACAGCTGGTACATCGCGTACGCGTTCTGTTTAAAATTCTTGCTTCTCGTTCGATATTCATAGTTCGTGGTTGACAAAATCGCCGAATGTTTATGACAGTTCGCGACTTTTCTAGATATACGAGTATATAATTGTCTCATGGATCCGAATCTGAAGCTTCGCGTGTGTCGAGAAAACGAGTGAGTTTCGACAGTTCCAATTGAATCGGTAGTTCGAGAAAAATGGAGATAATCAAGAAATTAATATCCGGAAGTGACATCGAATTCACCGATAGTTTGTTGGAATTTTCCAAAAACGTAAGTTTCCGAAATCGCGCTCGATATATGATTTAAATAAAATGAGCTGAAGACGACGATTCACTTTCCAATAATTGTGTTTCAGTACGAAACGCACTTGACGTTCGACGAATTGAAACACGACAATTTGAGGACCGACGTTTGGGACTCGATCTTCAAGCGTCTGGAAAAAGCAAAATATTTTACCATTCACGAACGTTGTCTGCAAGTTCTTCGAATACTAAGGTACCGCATGACACAACTTATTTTCAAAAATTCGTCAAGTTGAGCCAAAAAATGGCAATATTATTCGTCTCTCATCATCGATGATTAAACCGCTTGAAGAATGTACATGATTGTACTTTCATCGATAAGTTTTTTTTCTCTTCCAGTCGAGACAAAAGCGGATTGGACGACTTGATAACTGACGAAAGATTAAACTTGATCATTAAAAATGCAGGCCTCGCGAATGCAGAGATCAAGCGAAATTCCAGCAGTTTCACCAATGGTACGTGCCTTCTGATTTAATGGTGTTGTATTTGTCGATTCCACCTGCGTATCTTAACATTTCGTTGTACTTTCAGTCACGGAAGAGTCTTTAAAATTGCTCTGCAATTTGTTGTTCAATTCGCCGAAGGTGCAGCAAAGTATAGGAAAAACTTCGTGTCTGCGTCGTATAGTCGAGAGAGCTGCAACTTACGACGAAAGTGTACCGCACGACGTTAAATTATTCGACATTCGAATTTTATTTCTGGCGACGGCTCTCAACGTTCCACTGAGGGATGTCGTTAAAAATGAGTTGAACGGCGATTTAT
This sequence comes from Ophion obscuratus, assembly GCA_964007375.1. Taxonomy (NCBI): domain Eukaryota; kingdom Metazoa; phylum Arthropoda; class Insecta; order Hymenoptera; family Ichneumonidae; genus Ophion; species Ophion obscuratus. The sequence continues at coordinate 37,534,568 of OZ023317.1, forward strand.
GTTTGATAGAACTGTTGAACGAGCTGGGAAATAAGTTGGAGTGCGATGAATCTTCCGTCAGGGTAATTATTCACTCAGCCTGTGAATATTATTCGCCGCTACTCGGCGCATAAATTCCAACTACATCGGCCGCGAGGTTTCGCAATTGTTTTTGACGGTACAAAATTCGACAGGAGAACGATATCGTCCTGGCCAGTGAGATTCTAAAAGTGCTGTTCAACTTGTACATCAGTATCGACGACTGCAGCGACGAGAAAGTAGATAGACACAAACGTTTGGTTGGAATCTGTTACAAGATGCTCGCCAATCGCGGATCCCATAAATTCGCGAATGAAATCGATTTGCAAAGGTGAAGAGTTGCATCGCCGAACGTGCAACGTTGAACGGCGAACTCATCGATTCATCATTTTTCAGCAATGTCATCAACATGCTTACGGTAATACCGTACAATTGCTACCGACCGTTGATTCCGCCGATAGGCGATAACGACGGCGCGATTGCCTACGAGGGTGCGGACATGAACGCCGTGGCGCGGATGCTGGATTTTTTAAGTCAGAGATTGGACGGACAAACGGATTTGGTTCAAAACGTATCACCGGTTACCACTGCTCTCGTGAGACTCGTAAAAGCCGAACGCTTGATTCGTAAATACGTGCGATCGCAGGTGAGTTTGCTTTCGAATGTTTCCGCGATAAAATGATCGGTGGAGGGAATAAAGTGCAAACGCTGGGTTTCGATCGCTGTTCCAGATACTACCGCCGTTGAAAGACGTGATGAAACGACCCGAGGAAGGCTCGACTCTGAGGGCCAAACTGTGCAAGCTTTTGACCAGCCCTCTCACCGAACTGTCCGATCTCGTTGCCGAACTCATCTTTATTCTTTGCAAAGAAAACGGTAATGCAATTTTACCAATTCGATTCACATCTATACTATCGTAAACGTACGAGTTCGAATTTTTCTCTCTTTAAGGGGTAACACCGTGTTCCTCAAAGCATTACCTGGAAATATCATAATCCTAACTAATGTTAAATAATATTATAAATCTAAAAGTCTGTATGTCTGTCTGGTTGTTACTCACTCACGCCAAAACGGCTTGACAGATTTAAATGAAATTTAACATGTAGATAGCGTATGACCTGGATCAACACAGAATACTTTTCAATTCAATATCTAATATTTTTCTAATTATAATATTGTACTCAAATCTAATATAATGATGAAATTCAAATGATTATCGATGCAAACGAAATGAATATAATTGAAATAGAATATAACGTATCACATATTATACTATCTAGTTCAACATCTAATATTTTCCTAATTATAATATTCGCGTCAAATCGAATGTGATGATGAAATTTGGTACACATGTAGAGTATTACTCGGAATACCACAGAATACTTTTCATTACAATATCTAATATTTTTATAACTATCATTATTAAATTTTAGAGTATATTAGAATTTAATGATTAAATTTGGCACACATTTTCGCACTTAAATGTTTAGTTTAAAAAACGTTCATTTTGGAACATTAAATAGTCGTTAGAATACATTCATAGCTGTTATTCTATGGCATACTCTACTCTCTCCACCGCATACGCTACCTCTCTGCGTGAGTTCTCTTGACAGATGACGAAACATAGAAAATTGAGACATACTTCTTGGTTCGATTTTTGAAGTTTCGTCTTCTGCCAAAAGACTTGACACGAAACACAGTTCCGAAGAAATAGATATACGAAAGAGCAATTTGACCAACGAACGAACCATAGTTGTCTGGTTCATTGAAAAACGAAGTGATATCATTTGGATTTGACGAACCATTTGAAAAAAGGATTTGACGGAGGATTCAACGAAGCAACCATTTATTGGAAAACGTCGTTTGATATGGTTTGATTTAAGTATTTGTTTGGAGTTTGAGATTACATTCGTAGTTGAAGATTACACACATCCTACGGTAAAGCATTCCCCCCCCCCCCTCTTTAAAATAAATATTGTCGGAAATTAAGAACGACGTGTTCAGCGTTTTTTTTTTTTCAGAAAATGGGAAACAGTACGCAATAAAAGGAACCATTTTTTCAACAAAATAACGTCATTTTAGCCATTAGTCCGATGCCATTCTTAAAAAAGATCACTTTTCCATTTTTCATAATTGACCCCCTAATTAGTAAAATAAGCTCTGTTACGCAACGGCCGATGCGCGATCTAACGAAATATCAATCTCATTTGATTTCGGCAGTGAGCCGCATGGTAAAGTACACGGGATACGGTAACGCGGCTGGAATGTTCGCGAACAAAGGACTACTGGGTCGCGAACAGCCGAAAAATTCGTCGGCGTACTCGTCCGACTCGGAGGACAGCGATACCGAGGAATACACGAAATACAAGGAGAACATAAATCCCGTGACGGGCTGTTACGAGCCTCCGAAGCCAAATCCTCTCGAGGGCATGAGCGAAGAACAAAAAGAATACGAGGCTATGAAGCTCGTGGGCCTCGTTGATCAATTGACGAAACAGGGCATTGTGCAGCCCTGTCGGGTCGGCGAGGACGGAAAGCCGAAACCGATCGAGCACATTCTCGAGCTCCAGGAGGAATTACCGAAACTCAACATGAACAATTGACGGACAAACGATTGAACTCGTGTGTTTCGGGTCTTACTGTACTACATATTCAATTATAGTATGTATTACATCGCAAGTATTATTTAATTAAAGGAAAAATGTACTGCCCGATAATGGCTTTATTTATTGTTTTTCAATCCTGTAAACACGAGTGATCCAATTAGCAAATTCATTCGAAAAACTAGAATTTGTCTAGCAACAAACTTATTTATTTCAACAACATTAGCAAGTTGTTTAAATAGGAATAACTTTTTAAAACGATTTACATGCATTCGACTGTGGGTGTTACCTGCTGCGAATGAAGGTAGAGAGAGGTTACAATAAAAAGGACATTGCGAAACTTTAGTTTGCTTACTTTATTGAAAAAAGAACAAAGAACAACGTTACAAATTAAACAATTGGCAGGAAATAAAAAATATAACACTTTCCAAAATCACATGAAATGTTTAAACATTATACAATTTTGGTAAATCGTGTTATGTGCTTTGTGAGCATCACAATACATATATATATATATATATATATATATATATATATATATATATATACATATATATATATATAATACATATATATATATTCATTATTATTGCAATTGCAGTCTATGCACACGCAAGTCTGCAAAATCGTGTTTTTCTTTCTTTTTCCCGTTTCATTTGTTTTATTTTTTCCCCACATATTTCAGAGAACTGCAATAGTGATATCGTTTTTGTTGTCGAGAATATCTTAGTATAGGATAGGGGGGGGGGGGGGGTCATACGAATTGACGAGGTGATGGCAAATTGAGTTGATATGGTGAAAAAATGTACGGCCAACAGAGAACATTCATTTTTTGTTAAGGCTAAATTTCTTCATCTTTCATTAGTGTTATTTTTTTTTCACACTCGTCCCTTCTTCATCTTCGATTTTACTTTTCATATCCACCCTATAATAAAATATTTTCAATTCGACGACGTTTGACAAATATATAAGTAGCAAATGTTGCATATCTTTAGTTATGTAATACAGTATCGTAGTTTAAAATATCTTTTTTTTGTTGTTGTTGTTGTTGTTGTTGTAAAAGTGTATATAGATGTGTATACGGTATAATACAATAAATTTAAATATTTCATATAAAAACGAAACTAAAATTTGGTAGGTACAAGGTAGAAAAGATAAGGATGATTTGCATCAAACAAAGAGAGAAAGAAAAAGATAAACGAGACCCCTGTTTTTTTTTTCAGATATTTTTACGGACTAGCCTTGACGAGCTTTGGAAGAATTAAAAAAAAACACATAACGAGAGAACGCAAAACATACTTGTACATACACAAATATAATAGACGTACTTATATATCATATATTATCCGAAGTATACTTGGTAAACGTCAGAACGTGGAAAAAAAAACGCATTAATGATAAATAAAAATAGCATAATATTCGAGGATGAAAATTAGTTGAAACGAGACTGTTGTGAACCGAGATATTGTATATATTAGTAACCGACGAGTACTCTCCCGAAATACAAATTTTTTCGTATCGCTTTGTTGTTTTTCTTTGTCGTATTCTTTTTGGTTGTCAATGAACCGAGTTCGTACAGCGACAGGTCTTTAGTGCAAAGGCTGAGTAGTCGTTTAGGGAGCCTATGTTCGTAGAAAGCCAATTCGAAATTGGACGCATGACGTTACGCGGCGTGTAAGTAGTCTAAACAATATGTCACATATTCGTGAAAACGTGCATGCGCCCGCTGGCGTCCCATTAGCATATAAAAAATATATTGGTATACGCGTTTTCCATGTTGCATTACAATTTACCACGTTTTCTTTTTGTTCTCTTTAAATTCTCATCTTCGTCGTGTTGTACTATCCTCATACGGTTTCACATATTTTCCTTTTTTTCCCTTCTTTTGTCAAATATAAGTGAGCCCCCGCCAGAACATTTGTCCAAAAACCTTTCGTTCTTGTTTATCGAATTTAGCTCGTATTCCTCGTTACTTCAATCTTCGAATTATTTCTCACCGTTCTATCTATTGCGACACCGATCGAGGATTTTCAATGTTTTTTTTTTCTTGCCCATGGATACACTCGCAATGTGCAATCGAAATTTCCTCGAGTCACTCGAGTCAATGACGGCGACTATACGCTAACAGTGGCAATGACATTGGTGTATGGGAATTGACAAAAATCTTTATTTTCGCTTTTCCTTTGTTCTTTCGTTTTGCCGATAGTGTGCCGCAAAAGTGTCATCGCAGCCGCTTTGCCCGTCTCTCGGAGTCCTCGATGAGATCGTTACTCTCAAATTCTCGTCTAAATTGCCCCTATCAACTATTCGATTTTATTTTTTTCAACAATGACTGTGAGCGTAAAATAGTCCACGATCTTAACGATTTTTTTTAGTTTTTTTTCTTTAATATTTTTTCGATGGCATAAAACGGCAGCTATAAATATTATTCTTTTTTTGTTTCCGTGGCCTACTAAAGAACGAAGTACGGCCCGATGTGACGGAGATTTCTTTTTTTTTTTTTGCAACGTTAACTCGACGCATATCTTTTCTTGATTCTCGAATTTTTCGATAATAATCGTAGTTAGCAGGATAGTTGCGTAACACATGTGTGTGTGTGTATGTATATATATATATATATATATATATATATATATATATATATATATATATATATATATATATATATATATATATATATATATATATTACAGGCGTATAGAGGGACTTGTCGTTTTTTTTATAAGTTTCTTTATTACTTCTTTCCTTGTGTATGCGCTTGAAATGTTTAACGCGACTAAAGATCAATATAGGATTACGGAGATCACGAAAATTCGTAAAAGGTATTCGTTAGCTGACCCTGACGTACAAGCACATCAATGGAATGCGACTGTATATATTATAATTAATATATTATCGTAATAAAGTATGTGTTTTGGTGGTCAATTTGATATGTAAACAAAGTACCTCCGAAAGGAACAATTATTTTTTTATTTTTATTTTTTTCTCTGTCACTTCTCTTTATTGCCATCCTCCTCACTTCTGTTCTTTTTTTTTTTTTATAAGAATAAATAATGAAACGCCGAATAATGGAGAACGACGAGTTCAATTACTCCTTCTTCGTTTACTCGTATCAGCCTCTTAAGTAGTAATGTGTGTTTGCGAGTGTGTGTGTATATGTCGATATATATGTGTATCAAGTAACTAATGCGAAATAAATAAAGCTAAGTGCTCTTGAGGAATGGAACAAAGTAACTCTTTCTCCCGTATTTTTTTTTTTTTTCATCATCTCTTCATCAGCCAGTTTTCGCTTTCCTTTTCCCGCTGTACGTGTCAGTTTGTGTTTTAGGTCTCTTAACTATACGCCTGATGCAACTCTCGTCATACTTAATCACCTAACGATAGAATACACGAAATATTTGTACTTTAACTGACTAATCAAGGATCAAATGGTAAACCTTTTTCCTTTTCTCTGTCTTATTCCTTTCATCGATCCCGCTCACGCCCCCCCCCCCTCCCCCCCCCCCTCGCCGTCATCTCGTTTCACCATCCACTTACGAACTAGAAAAACTTCGATACTTGTCGCATGGCACAAAACTAAAAATTCTCAATTGTTTTAAAAACAAACAAACAAACCAAAAATCCACGAGCCATACACGTTTATTCGTCACTACGTTTTTCTCTCTCTCTCTCTCCCATTTTCCGTTTATAAATATTTTTCGTTTGGCACTAAAGAATTTAATTCTTGTATATTGATGTAAAAATAAAGCGTTAGAAGTAGTCGGTGGTTGTTTTGGACAGCACTAACACATCTGACAAAAACAAAAGCAAAATAAAACATTTTCACCAAAGAAAATTGGACTTTTGTGAACGAGACGTTTTTTTTTCTTCTTCTTACAAACGCACGTACCAGTCGGATCCACGAAAAAAAAAAACAAATTTACGAGGAACAAAAATAAATGAAAGTAAAAATCGAAGAAAAATCAAACTTTCTCGTATCATCGACGCCCGCTGTCCTCGTGTAAAGTTTCTTAGTCGACGTAATATTGATAGTTCGCAGTTAACCTCAAAATATTCACGTGTGGAATGCACTCGCTACGAAAAAAATAATAATAATATATGTATACACCCACACATACGCATATATATATATATATCTATATAATGAATACAATATGTTGATGTTTAATTTTTCGCTTGCTACGCATAAGCTTACAAGTGAACTAAACACTCTTTTTAACGACGAAAAAAGAAAAGAAACAAAAAAAACAGGCGGGTTTGAAACTCGCCGTGTACGTTGTCGTTGGCGTTCGAGCCTCGGACTCTTGAGTATTTCGAAGGACTTAAATATTACGCTACAGTCGTGTAACTTTCAACGAGAAAAAAAAACGCAAGAATAAAAGGAAAAAAAAACGTAAAATCAACTACGAACGGTAAACAAGTCAGGTAACTTAAAATGAAAAACAAAATAAAAAGACTACCGTACCGTTAACAATAATAATCGTTGTCGCGAGTTCCTTGCCACTACGCAATGGTTTTTCTTTAAAAAAAAAAACTCGTACCATAGCTCTGATTGCGATACGTGATAAAATTAAACGAGAAACATTTGATGAAAGGAAAGAAAGTTTTTTTTTTCACGTGCATCGCGTCCATGACAAATAAGAAATATTTTTCCATCTCAACGGAGGGAGGAAAGAGCCCTCGGTGCTTATTCGAATAAGTATATTAAATACGATACGCCGAAGCAGCGTATTGAACAGCCGATAGAACACATAATGATTGCTGATAGTTTAAAAAGATGAGACAAACGAATAATAAACATTTTGTGGAAAACAATGTGTATGAATGTTTGGGCGATAAAAAGTATCGTTATAAAAATAATGGAGAACGCGTGTCTATCTGTGTCAGTGTATAAGTTGCGAAGAACTCAGCCACGATAGTGAATGTTCATTTCCTTCGGGGGTTGTTCGTTTGTTTAGTCGTTCGCGAATTATCGTATAAATATATGTTTATGCAATAGAAGAGGAAAAAATGTATCTCTCTTGTGATTCACGAGTTACGTTGGTTGTTTCTCTCTCTGTCTCCCCCTCAATTGTATAAGCCGATATCCGATAAAAAGGCTATTATCGAGTAGGGCGCGTTACATTATTGATAAACACAGTATAGGAATGGAGATACGTTCAATGTTTTTTTTTCTTTTCTTCAAATCTTCACTAGTCGTTTTCCACTCATTTGTGATTTAGCCGAATCCGGCGTTTAAATTGGCCATTCACCTAATTCTCATAGCGATGTCAATGTTTTATTACTTAAAGATTCTAGGAAGACTATGATTAACCGTAGGCTAGTAATCCTCATTTCTTCTTTTTTTTTTCGTGTCTCGCATCTCTACCCAATTAACATAGTTGTCTTTTCGCGTTGGTGTTTCATAGTGTTCTCTCTTTGTCTTTGTCGTGTATTGGTCGCTAGGTTTTTCAAATTATTATTCTTCTTCCCTCTTGTTGCACGTGCTATTCGTATTGGCAAACCTCAGTCAATTCTCCAGCGTTATTTGTTATCTCCGCGACGGATGGCGACGAATCTCTATTTTGTATAGTTCAACCGACTCTTTTTTTTTTGGTTGCTCTTTGCCATTTCGAGGAAACTTTTCCGTCGAAAATTTGAGATCTACCTCGTGGCGATATCCGTCACGCGATCTTTGAGTTTTTTTTTCTCCACTCGTCGATTATTCTTATCCCGCTTTCGCTTCAACGCCCGTTCGAAAAATCGAATCTATTCCGTCTTGAATGAAATATCTCGTCGCGACCGACAATTTCGGACAAATTGGAATCACTGGAATATCGTGTGGTAGGCTATACTCGTTTTTTTCTTCTTTAAAATCTCAGACCCTTTTATTTCCCTCGCTCAACAATCGAAGAATTTTTCGTCCGATGGGCCACAATAAAATCGCTTTTTTCCAACGCTAATTATTCGTGTCGTACTCGGCAATGTTCATCGTGTATACTCGATTCTTCTTCTTTTTTTTTAACTCCATATACGTGTACGTTGTCGAAGAGACAATGGAAGTCGTTAAAGAATGGCAAGTTTTTTTTTTCTCCTCTAAACTTCTATAGAAGAATAGCAATCGTTTGATCCTGTACTAAGCTCAGATTAATCATACTGAATTACACACATCGATGAATTTAGTTATTTCTCCGACTCGTTCGTTATTCTTTTTTTCTTCTTTCCTTCGGATCGCATTTTTCGCCTTTCGATATAGAAAATTTGGGACTCTTTCTTCGTCTTGTACGCTCGGAACTCTTGCTTTCCCAATAATATTAGTTCAACAGTGTAAGCGGAGTGTTCTTTTTTTCGCCTTTAACTATTACGTAAGAGTGTGACTATATAGTTTTTTTTCCGTCTATATATATTAGGATAATGAGACTTTTGAGATTGTAAAAATCATCAAAAAATCTATCACAATTACCATTTACGTAACAAGTAATCCATGTTTTTTTTCTTCCCTCTTCCCCCCTCTCGTGTTTTCTTCCGTTACGCCTTCAAATATTATTGTTGTAATTTAAACATCAAGGCAAATAAGGGGTGAATTTCAACAGTGGCCTAAATCAGCCAAGTAGTCTTCCACAGATAAAAATATGTAAATAGAGTAAATCTATACTAAAATATTCAAGTATATGTAAGGTGAGCGTAATATAATAATTTTGTGAGGTAAAAGACCCTCTCTCGTTTAATGGTCATCCATTCGTTCCTTTTTTTTTCTCTTCCTTTTCCTTTTTTCAATTATTTTACGCTACGAGTTTATCTCCGATACACGACTGGCAAACGACTCCTCAAATATTCGTCCCTTTTGCTTAACGTTTAAACAAAAAAAAAGCTTTTCATTTTTGGATGTCATCGTTTTTTCCCCGAATGTTCTCCACCTCTTGAATTTAGAGTACCGTTAGAGACTGTCGTTGGGGGGAGGGGGTTAGGGTGGCAGGGGATCCAGGGGGCTTGCTGCTGCGTGTTCCAGTGTCGTTGTGCAAATCTGACACGAACACGCCTCAGTTTTTCTTCTCACTCGTGCTCTTTTTGTCTTCGATTTTCAAAAAAGTTTTCTCTCCTTTCTTCTATTGCGAGGCAACACCAGCGTTCTCTCAGTACTCCCTAATTATATTTACCTAGCAACAACATCAGAGACTCTTTAAGGACACAACTTATCCTGACGATACTATTATCACAGGCATTATTCATAATAACTCTGCTAACCATGACTATTAAATATTTGTTTGGTTTTTTCTGCTTTTTTTTTCCTTCACCGGATTTACTTTGTCTTTTCATTCCATATTCCGCGTCAGCGTGTACAAAAAATTAGGACGTCCAAACGTACCGAACGAAATGTATGTACGAAAAAATTCTTCTTTCCGTTCCTGTTTTTTTTAAACCTTAGTTGGTAAAATAGGCTGTTTTTTTTCGCGATGTGATACTACGGACATCCCATTCATATTGGGGAGGGAGGGGATATTTGTCATTGTTTTTCGTTTTTTTTTTCTTTCTCGCCCTCTTTTTCGTGCGTCCGTGTGTGTTCAATTCTACCCTATTCCTCCTTGTGTCCTTTTTTGCCTACAGTGTGAGATATACATATGTATGCACACGATTGCACATTTCTTCCTTTTCTTTCGGTAACGCAAATGACGACTGTTTCAAGCAGCGTACGAATGATAAATAACACAAGAATGGGCGCGCGCTACTACGCTGGCAATTGTTGCAAAAAAAAATTAAAAACAAAACAAAACGATCGTTAAAGAGATAATTATTGTTATAGTCGTAGAATTTTCATCTCCTTTTCTTTTCTCCGTTGTCGTGGTCTTCGTCGTTATCAATATTCGTCGGTGGTAAAGAATTGAATAGCGAGTTGGCGAATTTACGAAGCAAGAATCGTTTCTTCGCGATTCTCCCTATCTTTTTTTTTCCCCCACACACCTTCACCCTAATCTTGTGTCCTTTCTTTATTCCCCTTTAATTTGAATCAAATCTTAAGGCTGATCATGTAAACAACCCTAAAAAATATGTGTGTTTCTATATATGTATGCGTTTTTTTTTTCGTCTCCACGTGAACGATATTCTCCTATTTGCGATTCTCCCTAATCTTTCGCTTGTTCTTTCTCGTTCTTCCGTGGATCTCGTGTTTAGTATATGTACATAAATAGAAAATGTTTAGCAAACTGTACGTTATTTTTTTGTTTTTTTTTTGTTTTTTTCTTCTCACTTAGATAATGTATCGTTCCTAGGATATATGTGTGTGTATATATCTACACACATATATATGTGTGTGTGTGTGTGTGTGTGTGTGTGTGTGTGTGTGTTTGTGTGTGTGTGTGTAGATATATACATACACTTGTGTATATATAATATTCGCAGTATGCATTAATATTATTTATTTCGATCGCTTCGCGCCATTGAAGCAACGACGGAATTTTTTCGACCCCTCTACACCGTGAACGTCTCTGTGCAGAATAGCCTTGTCCCCTGCCAAAAACCTGTTTTTGTATTCCCCGTCCGTCCACCATTTCTCATGTAACGAGTACACTTACAAAGAGTACCGGATATACTCGCTAGCACCACGAACCGACAATTCACACACCTAAATATATATGTTTTGTTTTAAATATATATTACATATATATATATATATATATATATATATATTCCATATGATGGACCATATTGAAGCATCCTGAGTAAATATTGTAAATATTATGTGTCTCGTCTAATTCACATTGTAACAATGCGCAAATTGGAGCCTAAATGTGTCTTATTATCATTTATGTTTTTTTTTCTTTCACCCCCGTTCCCCTACTCTGCTCCCCAACAAGTAATCCCTTGTCCTAACTTGTGTCAGTGCGAACTCGATGTTTCACTCGAAAATGTATCGTCAGCTCGCACGCTAAAGCAAGGGGCGAATAAAAGGGATTCGGGAACCGAAGCTATTTGTCCAAAGCTCGAAGTAAGCGATTTGTACGAAGAAGAATACAGAGTTATAGGCCACGAGGAATCGTCGCGAGCTTATTGACTTAGGAATAGACGTTAAAAAAGAAACAAAAGAAAAACCGCGATTAAATAAAAAGTGAAATGAAACAACAAACAAAAAAAAACGAACAAACTACAAGTAACAATTGCTCGTCACCGGTGTATTCCTTGGAAAACGTACGTCGTGTATGTTCTACGGGGCTAGAGTCCCAAAATATAAAAGCGTTTGACGTCGGTGAAGCTCGATGTCGGGGAGGGAAAATCCGCACAGCGGGTCAATATAACGCGAAGGAACTCACCGGTGTCCCCCGTCGGCGCGTGAGAAAACAAAATGGAACAGAACAAGAAAAAAACCCTGAACGAGAGTTTAAAAAATCGTGCGGTCGATGCTGTTTGAAAAAAAAGTACAGCTAACGAATGTCGGCACGATTTTTTCTCATCTCTTTGGCGATAAATCATCGTCAACGACACGCCTTCTTTTGCGCCCTCTGCTTCGCCGTTAAAAAAAAATCACATCTGAAACATCTCACTCGCGAGTCGGGTTCTTATCATCGATTGTGTACACAAAGGACTCGGGGCTTGGAGAAGGTTCAGATCCACGCGCTTTATAAGTTTTGAGCACTACCGATAAAAAAAAGAACAGTGGATTCCCAGCGGCTGGTGTGGAGGGGAAAAAAGGGAAAGAGGGAGGGGGGATATGGTGGTCGCTCGTACGAGACTAGAATTCATTTGATTTACGAACCGTACTTAAAATACTGACATGTCAAAAGTGATGTGCAACGACCAATTTTGACGGAAGGCCTTTTTTTCTTTTGTTTTTTCAATTTTTTTTTTTTTTTTCGTTTTTTTTCTATCTTTTTTGTAAAATTGCTTTCTCACTGTCTAAAAGCGCAAAGTCAATCTGCAAATCCTTCACGCGACGCCTACCGTTCAATAATCATTCGCTTTCGAGCCCTCCACTTCGCCGTCTCCCCCATTGCACACGTGTGTCCATTCTTAACCTCTCTCCCTGCTCTTCGTTTCTTTTGTAACCCTCTTGGCAGTTTACCAAATGCAAATCGCTAAATAACTATTATACTGTGTTTGGTCGGAGATGTACGCTTAACACCCTTTCTCACCCTCCCCCCAAACCCACCCTTAGCTTGTCACCAATCCCTAAAACGCTAAAAAAACCCCCCGTCGTATCATCCACTTTTTTTGTTGCTCTCTCTCTCTCTCTCTCTCTCTCTCTCTCTCTCTTCTCAACTTTGTTTACTTTCATAAAAGTGGGACGCGTAAAATTGTATAACTATTAAAGCCGCATGCCGCACACTTGCTCGCTCGCGAACGCCCCTGTTTTTTTATCTACTAATTTTTTTTTTCTTTTTTTTTTCTTTCGTTCTCGGTCTAGCTTCGTGTCGTTTTCTCTTCTCTATTGCTTGTATAGGCCCGAAAGTGAAATTTCGCGCGCAGATGCCTCGGACGTGAGAGCTTCCTTTTTGTTTTGCTTCTTGGCTTGTTCGCTGCTGTTGTCTGTTTCTTCGTTCTAAATGTATTTACCTTTCGTTGAAAAGCGGCACGGTTCCCGCAAGGATGACCGCGTGGGGAAGTTTGCGACGTTAACATTTTGGTCTTCTTTTATCTCATAATACGTAGAGAGTGTTCAGCACGAGGACGTAATGATTGTTTTTGGCCAGAGTCACTATGTAACCCTCGGAAGTTATTTTCAGGCCGCAGCATCGAGATACCTGCGGCGATAAATGTTTTATCCGATGAATTATCGTTCCTCGAGGCGCCGTAAAACAAACAGTTTCACAGTGAACATTAGATATTGGAGCGTTGATCGATCGATGCAAATGTGTGAAAAAAAACTTTTGTTTCAAATTGTATCGGACGTTGTGCAATGGGCATTTTTTTTACGATACACATTTTTGCTGCTCCGTGCCGGAGTATCTTAAGTACGAGCCACAAAGAAACCGAAATATTTTGAGTAAAAAATGGAAATGTAGTTCAGGGTTGTTACGCATTATTGACTCAGAAATTCCCCGACTTTTCCAGGTTTTGCAAATGACCCAGATTAGGGTCAAATAAAGAACATTTTGTTTTCATCGAATATACTAGGTGCGCAACTAAGTTCCCGGGTTTGGCACATGGATGGCGCTAGCGACACATGTAGTCGGCGTACAGGTCTGGAATTGGGTGTCTTTATAGCTTGGACATCTGTTAAGTATACCCAGTCGTAATATAAACAAATATCGCAACACAACGACCTTTTTTCTAACCTCGGAAATGTCAAAGCTTGTGCCAAATAAACAACATTTGCGGGAAGCATTGCTTTTCTGCTTCACCCTAAAAAAACAGCAGCTGAAGCACGTCGGTTACTTGAGGAGGCCTACGGCGAACATATACAATCAAAAATAACGTGTGAAGATTGGTTCAAGCGGTTCATAAGTGGCGATTTTGAGACTGGGGACAAGGAGCGCTCGGGAAGACCGCAAACATTTGCGGACGCCGATCTGCGAGCGTTATTGGATGAAGATGACACTCAAACAGAAGATCAACTTGCCTAGGCATTAAATGTGACTCGGCAATGTATTTCGAAACGTTTGCACGCCATGGGAAAGATTCATAAGAATGGAAAGTGGGTGCGGCATGAGTTGACTGAGAGACAAATGGAAAACCGAAGAGCCACTTCCGAAATTTTGCTTTTGCGGCAGAACAGAAAGAGTTTCCTGCATCGACTTGTTACTGGCGATGAAAATGGATATATTCCGAGAATCCCAAATGCAGAAAATCGTGGCTTTCACTTGGCGAAGCATCAACATTGATGGCAAGGCCAAATCGTTTCGGAAAAAAGACAATGCTCTGCGTTTGGTGGGACCAGAAGGAATCGTGTACTATGAGCTGCTGAAACCGGGCGAAACTGTCAATGGGCATCGCTACCGACAACAACTAATCAATTTGAACCACGCATTGCTCGAAAAACGGCCAGAATGGGACACGAGACACGAACGTGTGATATTGCAGGATCACAACGCTTCGTGCCATCGCAGTTCCATCGTCCAGGACACCACAAAAACACTGAAATGGGATCTGCTACCGCACCCGCCGTATTCGCCAGACCTGGCACCTTCAGACTATCACTTCTTCCGGTCGATGGCGCATGGCTTGGGTGGGCTACGCTTAGCCAATTACGATGCAGTACAAAATTGGTTGGACGAATGGTTTCAGTCCAAAGACGCGTGTTTTTATCATCGCGGCATTTATATATTCCCAGAGAGATGGCAAAAATGTGTAAATAGCGAGGGAGAATACTTCGAATGAACCATTTTTTGCATTTGTCTTGAAATTTTCGATTTTTTATTGGTCAAAAAAACCCTGAAACTTAGTTGCGCACCTAGTATAATGAAGAATAATATAAATATTAAAAATATTTATTTTTATACTGTTCAGTTTTTTTCGTCAAGTCGGTGTCATTTTTCGCATTTCTTGCAAAAAGTAAATTTTGATAAAATTCCAGAAAATTTCCAAAATTCCCTGACTTTTCCCTGATTAT
Organism: Ophion obscuratus; assembly: GCA_964007375.1. Classification (NCBI taxonomy): domain Eukaryota; kingdom Metazoa; phylum Arthropoda; class Insecta; order Hymenoptera; family Ichneumonidae; genus Ophion; species Ophion obscuratus. The sequence continues at coordinate 37,549,709 of OZ023317.1, forward strand.
TCCAGGAGAAAAGAAATTCCCTAAGTTTTCCCTGTTTTCCATTTGCGTAACAACCCTGTAGATGTTTTTTTTCTAACTTAATTTTCATACCTTGACGTAAGGGCACTCGAATTCGGATATGAGAGATCCGTCTCTCGAGAACACGGCTACGTGGAAGCGATTACCGTGAGAATCACCGATCAGTACGTCTCCCGCGTCGCTAATGTCAATCCCATTGGGAAAGTTAGTTATATTCTCACAGCCTATGCGACGCAGGAATTGACCTTCCTCGTTGAACACAACCACGCAATGCCCCTTGAAGTCACACACGAAAAACTCCTTGCCTGCGCACAGTGGAAGAGTCAGTAATAAAAACGGCAGCGGGAAAAAAAATGTCGGTAGGGAGGGAATTTCGTGTTTAGAATAAGAGTTAAGAATACGTTGAGCCGATTGACAAGGCAAGTTTCAAAATACACTTCCTTACGGGGAAAGGAAAGTGTTGTAAAAAGTGTGCGCAGTGAATGACGAAATTGCGTAACACTCACCGCTTATAGCGATATCACTGGGTTCTCTCATGTAATCGCTGCAGTCGAACCAGTTCAGGAGATTTCCGGTGTCGCTGATTACGAAGACCGTGGGCGAAACACTGTCGACGGCAACGATGTGACCTTGGCCGGTTATAGCCAGACCGGCGACTATGTCGATGTATCTTATGGCAATTTTCTTGATAAAGTGCCCGTTCTTCGTGAATATTTGCATTCTAGAGCGTTCGTTGCCACGATCGCAAACTACGAATTTACCGCAGTTACGCATAACCGCAACCTTGCGCGGATACCACAGTTGGCCCTCCTCCTTTCCGGGTATGCCAAATTGAAATTTGAACGTGCCCGTTTTCTCGAAGATCTGAAAAGTTTCAACGTTTTATCGCGATCCCCCGTATAAATCGGATTTCACTTTTACGCACGGTTATTTTTTTTTTCTTTCTTTCGAACGTTCGATCGAACGTACTTGAATTCTGTGATTGTGCGTGTCGGCGACGATGATGTCCTCGTCGGTACCGAGGCAGAAGCCATGTGGCGAACTGAACTGGCCCTTGCTCGGCCCGAGCTGTCCGAATTTCGAGCGAATCTGCATCGGCGTTAATTTCGGCTTCACCGAATGGGGATGATTGTAATTGGCTGTGCCAGTGCCGGAAACGTTTCCCGCGTTGTTGCCGACACCGCTTATATTGTGGATCGAGTCACCTTTGAGCTCGTCACCGCCGCGCGACAATATCGGCGATGTCGGCGTCGAGAGTGACTGATAACCACCGTTGAGCAGACTGTTCGCGGTGAGGGAACCAAGATTCGTATTGTCAACTATACCCGGTGACGGGCTGCGCCCCAAAACGAGACCACCGCCACCGTTCAACGTCGGATTGCTCAAATCTGCGAAAAAAGTAAGAAAAAAAAACTCACAATCAGCTACTTTCATATTCTATCCGTCAATTCGATTGATTCAGATTCCAAAATCGCCGGGATCCAACAACAAGCTTTGGGTTGAGGGGGAGGGGGGGCTGGCCCGGGCGGCAATGTAAAGGGGCGCCAAATTCATGTGTTTAAAAAAAACTTGTTTCACTAAAGTGCTTAGCATCGAGGGCCCTTTAGTGAAAGTGAGTTTCTTTGGCTTCACGATCCTAGCCATCGAAAATAAAACTTCCTAGACGAACTTTGATGAAGTAATAGATTATTCCGCGATAAGGAAAGCTTGACGTGTAAAGCTGTAGCAAGATTAGATAGTAAAATTTGCTGGGACCTAAATATTGAACGTGTGCGTGCAGGCTTGTGCGTTGTCTACACTGGTTGTATGTATTCTATATTAAGGCCTTAGGCCACTCTAGAGGCCGAAAAAATAGGCATCTTGGCCATTTTTCTTTCAGAAAAACTACAAAATAAATCGAGATTACAAAAAAGAGGTGTTTATCATACACATCAGTGGCTGTGTACAATAATTTTTTGCAGCGATTAATTTGAAAATGGCGGCTGTGCAGCGTTTATCTCAAAACGGCATTTTTTAAGTTGGCCGGAAACATAACTCGGACAATTTTCAACCGATTCACTTGAAATGTTGAATATATCTTGAAAAATACATTGTCTATGGAAGTACGTACGATTTTTTTTATCTTGCATAGTTCATTTGTTATCAACAATTATCTGACGATTTTTTTGGCAAATTTTTGGAAAGTGAGAAATAATTGTCGATAACAAATGAACTATGCAACATAAAAAAAAATCGTACGTACTTCCATAGACAATGTATTTTTCAAAATATATTCAACATTTCAAGTGAATCGGTTGAAAATTGTCCGAGTTATGTTTCCGGCCAGTTTAAAAAATGCAGTTTTAAGATAAACGCTGCACAGCCGCCCTTTTGCAAATTAATCGCTTCAAAAAAATTATTGTATACAGTCACTGGTATGTATGATAAACGCCCTTTTTTGTAATATCGATTTATTTTGTAGTTTTGCTGAAAACAAAAATCCCCAAAAAGCCTATTTTTTCGGCCTCTAGAGTGGCCTAACCCCTTAATGTCACACATAAGGAAAAGTTATTAGCAAATAGGTAATAAAGAGCGCACATTTATTTAAAGTAATCCTATCGCTGCATACTAGTCATACCACTGACCATACTTGAGACTTGTACAATTTATATTTTTAACATATACACAAAAAAAATTGTAACAACTAAAATGTTCCATGTGTAAACTGTTCAATGAATGTTCACATTTAATTAGAAAACTGGAAAAATAGTTATTCTAACGATGCGCGCGATATTTCTAGGTTTGATATTTAGCAATATTGGTTCTATCTACGTCTCTTTTTACTCAACCAGACGAGTTTAACTTCCATGCTTTTCACGTCGATCTGTCAAAACAATGTGAGGTGCGGGAAATATAAGGCATTGTATTCGGGCCACGACTAGTAAAAAGCGTGGAATATTTGTGTCGACGAAATATGTCGGTTAAAAATGAAATATATGTGGGAATTCGAATGAGTGAGATGAGGTTAGGACTACAGTCAACTGTTGTCTTGCTGTCACGTCTCGTTATCGTAGCAAGTGGTAATAAACCCAATACCGGAAGTTCAAATTAAACTTGATATTACATAAAAATTAGGTCAATAAGCGTTTTTTTTTCTGAGAGCATTGGATTACTACAAGTGTTAAGTATGTAAATCTACTTATTTTTAAGAATCTGACGGATTCCCACTATCATATACACTTTTGTAGCTACCGGAAATTGGGTTTTTGCATGTAGTCTTGGAATTCCTTCACAAAAATACGCAATTTTAATATTTTTTTTCTGTAAGCAGGTCGATAACTGACCCTGAAATGTTACAGAGACGTTTGTTAATTGATTAAGTGAAGCTCAAAAAAAAAAAATTATGAAAATACTATGGATTGAAACCTGGCGATAGGATTACCTTAACACAGCGTAACATTTGCAAAAAATCGATTTTTCGTTGTTACATTATCCGATAGTATGGAAAAGGCAACGCAAAGCTCTTGGCGGATGGCGCCACCATAGCACGTCCAAATCATTTTAAACTCACGTCACGTCCCGAAAAGTGAATGATTATAAATATTCTCTAAAAATATACTATTTTAAAATTAAACATTTTAAGTTTTCGTTAGTTCGAAATTTTCGAACTAAGAGCTAAATTTTCGAACGAAAGAGGCGCCAACGTAAATTTTTTGCCCCAGCTTGGAAAAATCGTAGATCCGGGGATGCCAACAACACAGTACAACGGACATCAAATAAATAACAAGATGAAGATATGAGGAGCCATGTTTTGTTTGTTCATTTGGCTCACCTTGATTGCCGAGAGAATTGCCGAGTTTGGCGAGTGCCTGCAGATTATTGATCGCGTGGCTGGTAGAGCTGAGATCTCCAGCGAGTAAATCGGCCAGTGTGAAGGACGGAGTGGGACTCGGATTGGCGCTCGGGCCCACGACACTGGCGTCACCCATTTCAACTTTTTCCGCTAGGCTCGCCAATTGCTGGAGATTGTACTCCTGTATACTCGTGAAACCGTGTATCGTACCTGGCGGAAGTGAGACGGAAGGAGGTGGAGGCGGAACGTTTTGCGGACTCGAGGCTGGCGGTATTATGTAGGAGGGTTCACCTTCGAACGAGGATTGCATCGATGCGGGAAGTGATATCGGGGAGTTGGTACTTATTGAGCTCGAACATCCACCGGGCATTGTACTTGTGTGTACGATCGGTTGGGAGCTCGTTACTGGCATCATCGTCGTTATCTCGGGTGTATGCTGTTTCGTCGCCATCGTACTCTCCGTTTGGAATTTACCGAACGAATCCTAACGAACATTCGTAACGAACAACGACGTGAGCGCGAATTGATTGTTCTATTTATTTACCGAGGTATGCTGCAATCGTTCTTAACTTTTTACCCACTTTTTGAATACATTTATTGTTCTGTTTTGCATAATTGTTCATTTGTTTTTGCATATTTGTATACTTGTATACTTGTTCATTTGTTTTGCATATTTGTTCACAAACTCTTTTGCTCGGTATTACATCCCACATGCATCTTTAAAGATGCATGGGGGATGTGATACCGAGCAAAAGTGGCGGTAGTTTGGAATTCTCAAATATGTTTTAGGTGTAAAGTAAAATTAGTCGCGAGTGGCTTATACAGACCAAGCTTCAAATTCTCGGTTGGTTTTTTTTACCGTTTCATTCTTATTTCCAATAGGTTGTAGGCAATTTTCGAGCCACTCAGTTGTTAACAATACTGGGTGGCAATGCGCGAAGGAGGCGCAACATTTCAGCCCATTACAATTGATTACACTACAATTATGTAGCGAATCATTGTGAAATGTTCCAAAAAGTTTCTTTCATGCACAATCTACCCATACAAAAATCTTTAAAACTCTGTACTGTTTTTTCATTGTGCTATTTCGCGTTACATCTGACAAGGAACATCACTCAAGTTCTCGCCTTTGTTTTCGTTGGAACTCACGTATATGATAAAGCATTGAAAACTAATAGACGCGTATTTTTTTATCGGCGGAAAAACGGCTTTAAAGGGGGGAGCCACCCCTCAAAGAAAGGCGTGTCACCACTTAATTTTTTTGCAATACTTCCACAGTGGATTTTTCGTCGCTTTACATTGGAAGAATTTTGGTTTTTGTTTCATTCAGATCGGTGGACTGCTTGTGGGTGGAATTGCAAAATCGCCCTGCGACACGCCTTTCTTTGGCGGGTGGTTTTTCAGAGAAAATAGTTTTTCCGCCGATAAAAAAACAAATCGTGTCTAATAGTTTTCAATGCTTTGTCACATATATGGATTCCACCAAATTCGGAGGTGGACACTTAAGGGGGTTCCTTGTGGGAGTAAACCAACATTTCACAATAATGCGCGCAAAAGCACTGTAAATTGAAAGTGTCGTAATGCTTCACAGGGTTGTTACGCATTATTGACTCGGAAATTCCCTGACTTTTCCAGGTTTTGCAAAAATTCCGGTTTTTGTAAATAACCCAGATTATGGTAAAATAAAGAACATTTAGTTTTCATAAAATATATATATTTTTAACCCTAGAACGGTGACCGGATGAAAAACCACCCTAGGCGAATTAAAATCTCGCGCCCTTCACGAATTTTTCATGTTTTTCACCCTTTTACCTCATGTTTTTACTAACTTTTCCTAATTCAAGCGGAATCGCCGTAGGCCTACGTGATTCTGCATTGAAACATGAAAAGAATGAGCCCAAGTTGAACCCTTTTCGTGAAATTTTACCGGAAATATGTATTTTTCAAAATTGGGGTGGTTTACCACCCCAGGTTACCATAATAGGTCAAAAACGATAAAGTTACCATTCTAGGGTTAAGTTAAAAACCGCAAGTTAAGTCTCTTTTCAACCATACTACTATTTGTAAATATTACAAACTATACGGGAAAAATTATATACGTAGAAATAGCAATAAATCATTTTTGTAAAAAAAAAACAACATTTTTAACCGACTTGACCAAACAAAGGAAATTCTCTATTCGATCCTTCTATTGAAAAATTATGTTGAACTGGATAAAATATTTTTTTTAAGATAAAATATATGGAAATGTTAAAAATTGAAATGAAATTTAAAAAAACTGAAATTTGAAAAATAATTTAAACATTGTAAAGTAAAAAAAATACATTGAAAGCAAATACAGAACGTGTTCTTTATTACAAACAGAATTTTTTTATGCCGGTGACAATAAATAAAAAATAAATATAAACACTTATCTACAATAATAATGATGGGGTTTTGTACCGACAGATCGAATGCAGTGTGGAGCTTTACAGTAAATTAGTTTTCAGTTTTTTAAATTTTCAATGTTTGGCCCTGACAACTTTTTTTTGTATTTGATGAAGAATAACATAAATATTAAAAATATACAAAAATACTCTTTTTTTATACTGTTTAGTTTTTTTTTGTGAATTCGGATTCATTTTTCGTAATTCTTGCAAAAAGTAAATTTTGAGAAAATTCCAGAGAAATTCCAAAATTCCCTGAGTTTTCCCTGCTTTTCCATATGCGTAACAACCCTGCTTCAACGCGTTAATGGAACGGTCCGAAACGTTGCGCAGATGCTTAGAGGGAACGAAGTAATGCATCGAATTTTTACCACGATGGTGACATTTTTCATTTTTTTCCTTTTATATTTCTCGAATTTCTCGATTACGGCTTCGAGCGAACGAGAATTGAAGGTGCCAAGATCGACGTGAATTTCTACCAAGTTTCCCGAGTCAAACATTCACAACAATGTGCAGGTGTAATAGCGCTTTTCCGAAAACGCAAAACGTACCTTCACCGTGTTCTCGAAATGTTTGTAGTCCGTCTCGAACTCGATCGAGTACCGGACAGTAGCTTTGGGCGTGTTGTTGATGAGATTCAAGAGTTGAGTACCGACGAGACGTCGGAGAGCCAAGATTTCCGTGGCGTCCCCGTGGGCAAGTAGTCTCGACGTGAAACGGCACGCGTCCTCGATCTTTTCCATCGTTTTTTCAACGCTATCAATCCAAAAGTCACAAATTCAGACTCGCAAAAAATAAAATAAAATAGGGTACACGATGATCCCGGAGATTGAAAGTTTCTTTTGCGAACGATACCTGTGAAAAGTGTCCATAACTTCGAGTTCACGCTCGGAATGTAATTTCTCTAAGTCGTCGAGTGCGTTGTCTCTGCACTTTTCCAATATAGCTTTGTAACTCTGAAAAGTCTCGACTATGAGGTCTTTGGCCTGATCGTGCTGAGCTTGTAAATCGCTCAGAGCGTTCTCAAGCTGCGACGCAGTCTGATCGCAATCCGCTATGCGTGCTTTGCTCTCGGACATTAAATTGACTAGCTCCTCTCTTTGACGTGGCTCCGCATCTGCGAGCCTCTCGTATTGATGCTCTGGCGCATTGTGCTCTACGAGTAAACACTCGTTGCATATTGGTTCCTGTTGAAATTTGAAAACGAAAAAAAAACTTAGCATTACAAACGTATTACAAACGAATACATATTATTCTTAGTCAATTATTGCCCAATATTCAATCTCATTCTAGAATTGAACGTGCAAATCTCATTTGGAAGTTCGGTATCCTTTATTAAGCCGATACTTCAATTTGTGCCCTTTGCAAAAGATACTCTTTGTGATTGAAGTATTATTTCCCTTTTTCATATATCTTCATTCTAAGAAACGCTTCTAGAAATTCACACACTGGAGATTTCGGCTCTCCGCTCAAGAGAGGAAATGAGGTTGAAGTCTGCATACTTGGAATGCAATAAAAATTACTATTTCTGAATTCCTTAATTTCCGTTGGCAGATTTTGTCGACAAAAATCGCTCAACCATTGCTTTAAATGCGAATTCAGGAATCTATAATATAAGATATAAAAAATATCTTCTATAGTAATAAAAATAAGAACTTTTGTTGCATTCCAACGATGCAACATTCAACATCGTAAGGAAATAAGAGCTTTTTATTTTTTTTTCCCATCGAGTTGTGCATTCCGATATAAATGATCCCAAAAATGCTGTTAGTACGTAAATCGCTTCTCAAAATAACGCTTTTTGGTTCAACGTGTCTCAAGCAAAGAGAAGCACACAAAAACGTTTAGCAGGCTACATGCCTGCTAAACGTTTTTCTACCTGGGTGGGTAAAAAAATTGCATTTTCCAAAAAATATTATTGTTCGATAGTATCACCTTTTAGCTACATTCTCTGAAAATTTCTTCAGTATTTATTTTCTTCAGTAGTACTTCAATGTATTTTTCATCTTGAAAAATACATTGTCTATAAAAGTACATGATTTTTTTTTATTGCACAGTTCATTTGTTATTAACAATTATCTGACGATTGTTAATAACAAATGAACTATGCAATAAAAAAATCCTACATACGTCCATAGACGATGTATTTTTCAGGATATATTCAACATTTCAAGTGAATCGGTTGAAAATTGTCTGAGTTATGTTTCCGGCCAACATAAAAAATGCAGTTTTGAGATGAACACTGCACAGCCGCCATTTGGAAATTAATCGCTTCAAAAACATTATTGTATACAGTAACTGATACGTATGATAAACACTCATTTTTGTAATCTCGATTTTGTGATTTTCCGAAAAAAATGCCCCCAAAAAGCCTATTTTTTCAGCCTCTAGAGTGGTCTAACCCCTTAATTGAAATATTCCTAAAATTAAATGAGCTACGGCTTCCAACAGTCAGCCAGGCGAGCGGTAGCAGCACCATACTTCAAACTTCAAAATGGGAATGAAGTTTGCATCGTTGGAGCAGAACGAAAATTCTTATTAATTTCTTATTTTCATCATTATCCAAAATTATATTTTGCAGATTTGTTGTAGATTGCTAAGTAACAATCCTAAAAAACATTTTCGTGATTTTCGTAGCTTTAATCTGCGAAAGGCAATTTTCGAAACAAAACAAAAATCAAGCAAATTTCAAACGCATTTTTCTTGAAGCACTGTATTCAAAGTCGGTGGACATATCTTGACAACCACATGATGGATTGAAATACGATGAAAAACATTCAAAAGGTCTTTGACGATCTCTTTTTTTTCTAATCGATCTTCATTTTTTAAGTTATGTAAAAATTACGACTTTTTTCAAATTGTGAATGCTCAAGTTTCAATTCGTCGCGAAGTTGTTAAAAAAATGATTTTACAAATCGACTATCGTCAACGACTCGTATTTATTGTTACCTTGAATAACCGATTTGGTTTTTAGATTTCGTATGGACCGTTTAAGCTGTGTCCACCGCCAAACATCCCGAAAAAAATTTCATCTGCCGGTGGCCTTTTTTTGTTATTTTTCTGTATTTTTTTTTAAGCCTCTCGATATATGTAGCTTTGCATTTTTTAAAAATGCGATCCTTCACTGGCAACGTTTTTCCAGAGAGAAATCGGAATTTGGCTATTTTTTAGACCCCTATGTAGATGTAGCCTTAACGGTACAGAGCATAAAATAACATATCAAATACCCTCTGAGCACAAAATGAGCATTTCTTATTCCTGTTCCCAAATTCCCAATAAGCCATCAAAAGCCGCAATGACAAAAAGTCAATAGTTCCGTCGGATTTCTCACCTGACAAGTATAGCAATAAAACTTCATATTCTCCGCAGGATGATAATCGCAGAAAATAGGTTTGTGTATGGGTATAGCTTGGTCCGATCGTTTGAGAACGTCGAACGGGACGACTTTGTGGCTTTCGAAGCATCTCATGAATTGATGAGCGGTATTGCAATTGGGGCACAAGAAGTTGGCGCAGTCGGAGCATCTGGCGACGGCGTTCTCCTTGGCCTTGCACGAGGTGCAGAGAACTGCGGTGTTCTCAATGGCGGACATATCGAGAATATTGGTGAGGACGTAGTCGCATGGTAGAACGGACGCGCCTTTGGCGCCCACGTGAGTATTCTGACGACAGACCGGACAGGTAAGTATGGTCGCTACTTTGGAGTCTCCGGCCTCGTCTATGAGAAGATTGTCGATGCAAATTTCGCAAAAAACATGAAGACACGAGAGTACTCGCGGCGAGGCGAGCTTGCCGAAGCAAATGGCGCACTCGTCGTCATTGTTTTCGCCATTGCCGGTGCTCATCTCTTCGAGAGCGTCGCCCGAACTGGCCGTACCGCCGGCTTGATTGCTCAGGCCGGTTGGGACGTTCCAGTCGCTCAGGTTGTCCGCTCCGTCCAGCTCGTCGTCGCAAGCTACGCCGCTCTGTTGCAGCCTCGGCGCCGCGGCTGCCGTACCGTTCGTCGTTCCCACCGTCATAGTCGACGATGCCATTTTCGCCAACTTCTTTTTTCCTTCGTTTCTTCTTCGCTATACCGTACACGCGAAAGAAAGAAGAAGCTTTCTTCTTTCCTCGTCTTTTCGCCTTCCTCGGTGGAATTCTTTTTTCTCTATAATCGAGTTAGCCGTTAGACGTCTACTTCAGCTCGAAATTTCAGTTCTATTGGCGCGCTAAGGCGCGGAAAAAACTCGAAAAGTTCCCCCCCCCCGTTTTCCGATCCCCGCCCCGCGGAGTTTTACACACGGGAATATATGGTTTTTTTAATATATATGTGTATATATATATAGGGATGTGTATGTGTGTATGTATATATATGTGTATATATATGTATATATTGCAGGAGTGATCCCCTCCGAGGGTCAGGAGTGCGCAGTGCGAAATGACGTTAGGGATGACCGCACGGGGGCTCGTCGTTGTACCCACTTTGGCACCGCCGTTTTGCTGCCGCCGCTGCAGCACGAAAATTCTCGTTATTTTTTTGTTTTATGTTTTCCCGTCTTTATTTCGTTTCTTCGTTCCGCCTTCTTTCTATTCTCACGATTTTGTTTATCTCGTCTTCTTTCGTTTTTTTTCCCCTCGTTCTTTCGTTCCTTCTCGCCTCTCGCGGTGTTATTAGCTCTCGGGCTGTGTTTTTTACGTACCCCGAGCGTCCGCAGGAGCCAGGATATTGTAACAACTACGGGGGGCAACTATCGACGACAAATCGCTCAAGCGATTCCAAACACGCCATGATCGATACACGAGGAGGGGAAAGAGACAAAACACACTCGCTCGCTTGCTCGCGCGCACGGACGAGGGTGTACGAGTAAGGGGGAGGTACGCAACCGCGCGCGACGAACAAGAGAACGGGGGCTGGGGAGATGGAAGGGATATTTTTGGGATTAAAAAAAAGCAATGTCCGCAATAAAAATTCTCACGCTTTTATAGCCGTTACGGCGATATCGAGGGTAAGAAAAAAAAACGCGGAACTTTCGGGAGAACTTGTCGCGAGACTCTCGAATGCTTTTGTGTTCTACGCGAAATCAATGCTCGCGGCAAGCATAACGCACATATATACCCGCGCACCAACTGAAATTTCGTCGCGATATTTTGCTACTGTCTCTGTCTCTGTCTCACGTTCGCTTTAACGGTCCGCGGCAGAGCCACCTGCACACGCGCGAGTTACGATTTTGTTTTTTCTCCTTCCTCTGTTTTTTCTCCCGTCGATTTGGACTCAACGGTGGACGGCGTTATCCGTTGCTGGCTTCCGAATTTCGCAGCGAATTGATGACAATTATGAGATATTCAGCGGGCAAAATAACGTCAAGCGATATAGGCGGTATCGCTGGAAAAGATTTTTTTTTCGTAACACGCACGTGCTGCTGCACAGCGGTGGCGCACTATCTAGCAATGGCGGCCGTGCTCACTGCGGCGCAACCCCGTGTTACCGGCAGTCGATTCGCGCGCGCGCTCTTGCGACGAGCTTTCCCGTTATTCCGATCATCGGTATTTCAGGCCTCTGTTTTCAGGTTCGCCGTACAGTTTCTCCGTCTCCCTCGCTCTGCGTGCGTGGAATTAAAAACGCCAGAAATAACGCAATTATATTTGCATGTTTATTCAATGAGTTAGTCGATCGATCATTTGCGGCGTATTTCCGAAGCATTCGCTGTTCATTCGCGAGCCTTTGGTCAGAGAAAAAAAATCTGTCACGAGAGTAAAGAAAAAAGCATCGTCGAGCAGCGGATAGGGAAACTCGCGTGTACGTAGTGGTGGAAAGGTGACTGCGACTCTGCGGGGGGGCGGCAGGAGAAGGGGCGGGCTGTCAGTGAGCGTCGGCGCGGCGCGTTATTGGTCCTCCTTGGCTTCGCACGCGTACATAGGTAGTCGCATACGCGTACGTTCATGGGCGGTAGTAGGCGCGTAATAGCAAAGTGATATTTCGGTGCTCGCGAGTCAATGTCCAACGGAGAACGGTACTTTTACTATTGCTCTTCTTCCCCCCCCCCCCCTCTGCCCATGTTGACTTTTTCATTCCAGGGCACGAATAAACGCCCACCGACACACGCGAATTATCTGGATCAATGACGGGAATTCCGGGAGCGTTTGTGACGTATAAAAATGTGCTTAGCTGTCATAATTCGGTGATGAAAAATTGTACCAGCTGATTTGTAATTCATGACTATTTGTTTTTGCATGTTATCTCGTCCGGTACGGCCGGACGCGTGTATCGGAATTTAACAGATACGGTAAAAAGTTTATGATCTCTTCCGAGTCGTTTGCGCGAAGATAAATTGATCCAAACGCCAGTCGCGGTTGTTTACTCTCGGCGGAAAGCACACGTCGCCAATCGCGGGGTCCTCGTGTGTTCGCGCGTATGTGTGTTCGTACGTGCGCGCGTGTTTCGCAAGCGGCGCGAATGTGAATTCGTATAGTACGGTGTAGACGTATATCTATATCAAGACACATAATACGTATGTAAACGAGAGGTGGGTCGAGATAAGGGCTCTCGTTTATTTTGCGGATATGTTATTTAAACGGTTAATTTGCGAAATAACACGATACATCGGGGTTTTTTTTTGTCTGGCCACAGCAGTATGCTGAATTTACCTCGTGTTCGCTCGTCGCTTCGTTCCCATCGTTATGTGCCTCGTAGGCGCTTTTTTTTCAGTTGCCAATTTCAGCAATTGATATCAATTAAGAGAAATTGCCGAGAGTTTGCAATTCTCCTTTAACCCGTCGAGGTAATCTTTTGCGGGGAAACCAGGAACGTGGGAACGTTTGATATTTCTCTTCGTATAGCTTCGCTATGGCATCTTTTTTTTCGCTCGGCCACGATGTAACGCGGGTAATTGATTCATGGGCGATTCTAGGACCGAGATGGAATCCGAATTCAACGCCCACATTTGTAATCAACGAACTCGCTGAACTTGTTTTTTTTTTTTTTTAACACGAAGGCTCGACGCATTGACATTCGATCGTAGCGTGTCCGATCAGAGAAATCGCAGATTCGATCCCGCGTCATGACAATTGTCGCGACTGTGCCCAAAGCTTCTTACTAGATCTCGTAAAAGATCGGTTACTTTGAAGGTATTTTCATATTGTAAAAAGTGTTTTTTTTTCCGCTATTCTGTTAATGTTAAATGAAACTCGGGCGTTTTAGAATTTTAATGCCTTTTTTGTCGAACTATCGATGTTTCTTCAACTTATTTCTTCAATTTTCATTCACACACGTCATATTTACGATCGATTTTTCAGAAGCTCCAAAATTATTTTTAATTTCCGCAGGCGTTGCACAATCGGGGCATAATTGGTGGAAGAATTTAAAAGAGTAATTAGCTAAAAAAAAGTCTACGGCGTAATGTATCTCTGAAGATCGTACGTTGATAATTGCAGCATGGGAATTCTATTGTCGGATGAGCGATGTTACGAGTCACGTTTTCTCATCCGAATCGAATATTCCACCTGCTGCACATTCTGCGTGTGTCGAACTTTCCTATATATATACGTCTCTATTTATACGAGCCGAGAGCTCTTTCTTTCCTGTAATACGATTCTTCCTCGGCCGAAAGCCACGGACGAGCGTGCACCTTTATTTACAGAAGTCACTCCCGTCGTTTAGCTTGTTTAGGGCACCGTCATCGATGAATTTTAACGACGCAACTGCTTCTTCGCAGGAAGTTAGGAAGATGCCATGGCCGCCTCGGCGTCTCGCAATGCTGACGAAGATCTGAACGGGGAAACAGAATCTGAGGCCAGCAGTATTTATCAGTCAGGATCCGTCATATCCACTGTTCCGGACAGGCATGGATTTCTGGGCGGTTCTCAGTACAGTCCGGAAAGGTAAAACGACCCAGAAGATGCAAAAATGTACAGAAGGCTTGAATATTAACGAATACAGATAAAACGATCACTTAACAAAACGTAAAACTGTTTTATTTTGAAATTTGTGGCCTGGTCTGTATATTTTGTTACTCTTGACTGATTTTCTTTTAAGGGGAGATATACACCTAGGAGCCGGAAAAAGATCATTTTTGTGAATTTTTTCAAGGACAACTATTTGAAATTTCGGATTGAGGTTTTAATTATGTAAAAGTATATACATTCGAAAATATGTTTACTTTTCTTTATTTAAAAATATAAAAAATATACAAGGATATTGTATGATCCTTGAAGCGTCGTAAAAAACTCTGTGTACATGGTACCCACTGGCGTTTCTTCAAAAATTATTTGAACAAAAAACCAAAAAGATCATTAAATTAGATACCATAATTTTGTACTTGTCATAGCCGATTTTGAAAATATCGATTTATGACAAAATGGCGGACGTTTGAATATAAATAATGATTTTTGGGCCGAAAATTAGTTATTATTTTGCCTATAGAATAAGAACTAAGAAACGGAAAAAAAATCCTATGACAAGTACGAGATAATGGTGTATAGAATAACCACAAAAAACCTCAAGGCAATCGGTTCATTGGTTTTCGAGAAATTTTGAATAACGAAAATTTGGGAATGAATAAATCACAAAATTTGTCAACTTACATGGAATCATCGATACCAGGCCTATTGTGTAGGTCTTCTACGGTCGACGGAATGTTCATAGCTTCTGAATCCTCGACCTTGACCTTCTAGGTGTATATCTCTCCTTAAGGCATTAGACCGCAGTAACGGGTATAAAATCATGTGCGAATTTAACAATTCTTTTTCGTATGAAAAAGTGATTCACTCATAAAATTAATTACACATCTATTTAGTATGAATATCAAGTTGCTAGAAAATATATATATATTTTTTCGATCTACAAAATGGCCGAGTACTCGAAACTTCTCGGAACAGCTTTTTTTCAATTGGCGTGACGAATACGACAATTCACTCGACTTGACTTCACATGACTTCAACAATTTTCACTCGATTTACTTCAAATTCAAAAGTTATGTTCCTAATTGCATTTCGCAGAGAAGTACGTACGGAATTTCTGATTAATCGAAATGTTTTCATTTTATGAGCAGTTTTAACGAAATTTTTCACTGAAAATTCATTTCTTAAGTTCAAATACCTACAACTTTTGAATAAAACAATATTTTTTTAATCCCGTACGTACTTCTCTAGGTATTCTAATATAGATTGACGAGAATTTTTGGTTTTGGTTCTAGGTAAAAAATTGTGGATGCTAAATGTCAGAGCGCCTAAAAAAAAGATAAAAGAAAATATTAGTAGTCGACCATTTTGTACATCGAAAAAATATATATATATATTTTCTAACAGCTTGATATTCGTACTAAATAGATGTGTAATTAATTTCATGACCGAATCACGTTTTCCTACGGAAAAACATTGTTAAATTCGCACATGATTTTATACCCGTTACTGTGTCCTAAGGCCTTAATTCGAGACACATATTTGAGAACATCGAAGGTTCCTTTTGCCAGGAAATCTCGCGTATGCCCTAAAATAATGTCTGGATCAATATAATCCACTCTTGCTTCATTCCGAGTAGCACATAGAGGCTTTACAATCCTATCGGTTCATGTCGCAGGAAACAAGGTGTACCGCCGGAGGTGATACTGAGAAGGGAACAAAAATGGATACAGATGTTGAACAACTGGTCGTCGTTCATGACGGGCAATTACAGAAAAGTGAGAGAGCGCTGCAGGAAGGGAATACCGCCGTCGGTGAGGCTCAGAGCGTGGCTTAATCTCTGCGGTGGTCAACTGTTGATGAAGGAGAACCCAAATCTTTACGAGGAATTGATAAAGAGGAGCGGAGATCCAAAATACATAGAAGACATCAAGAAGGATCTTCACAGACAATTTCCGCATCACGAGATGTTCGTCGATAACGCGCCGGGGCAACAAGAGCTGTTTCTAGTGTTGAAGGCGTATTCCATAATCAACAGCAAAGTTGGATATTGTCAGGCGCAAGCGCCGATCGCGGCGTTTCTTCTGATGCACATGCCGGCCGTGCAGGCGTTCTGGTGTCTCGTAGCAGTCTGCGACAAATACCTCGTTGGTTATTACAGCCAAGGAATGGAAACCTTGCAGAGAGACGGCGATATTCTATTCGCCCTTCTCAAGAGAGTCTCGCCCACGGCTTACAAGCATCTAGTTAGTGATACTTTTCGTTCCCTCGTTAAGGGGCTATACCAGTGTAAACGCAGAAAATTTTGATGATTTTCGGGAATTTTTTTTGGAAGAAAAGTACTCAATTAAATGTTTCGGAAAATAAGAATATATTTGGCTATATTTGACCTATATTACATAATTTTTTCATAGAAAAATATTGAGATCCAAGCGACTTAAGTGTTGCCTTCGGAGGCGCCAAAAAAAAAGTTCCTCCACTGCTGACATGATTCCGGCCGATTGAATAGCTGAAACCGAAAAAGAAAAAAATGTCGTTAAACTGGAAGGTATTTCCTGTACAATGACGTAGGATTTTCGAAAAATATCAAAATCTAACAAAATGGCGTAGTTATGAAAAAAGTCTGTTTTCTTGCCTATAAAAAGGTTGTTTTTTTCAATGCCAAATCATCAATTTTCATCCAATCAAAAATATCCTACGTCATTGCAGAGTAAATATATTCAAGAGTACTCAGTTCAAATTGCAAGTCAATCGGATAATTGCTCTTTTAGTTACAATGTCAGCAAATTGGAAAAATGTAATTTCGAGAAAAACGCGTTTAACGATTTAACTATCGATTTTTGCAAGATAAAATGATATTGATATAAATGATAATGATATTCTTGAAGTATAAACTGTCGAAAGAGGCAAAAAAATCGATTTTTTGAAAGTGTCACACTGGTATCGCCCCGTAATGAGAATCGGCTATCGGTTAGAGTTTTTTTTTGTACTGATGGAGGTATATGAAATGTTTGTTTCGCAGAAAAAACAAAAGATGGATCCAATTCTGTACATGACCGAGTGGTTCTTGTGTGTATATACGCGAACATTGCCATGGGAAAGTATACTTCGTGTTTGGGACATGTTTCTCTGCGAGGGAGTCAAGGTTATCTTCAAAGTTGGCCTCGTGTTGCTGAAAGGTTGTCTCGGACGATCGTCTCTAACGAAACGGTGTCCGACGATGTACGAAACTCTCCAAGTATTACGAAATCCGCCCCTTCATATCGTCGAGGAAGAAGCTTTAGTTTATCAGGTACGACAAATTACTCTTGAGATTGGTAACTATTGGCAATTTTATTGGTTTTTTAAATTATCTGTGTGGACGAACATTTTTGTTTAAACAATATTATTGTTGTGAAAAACATTGAAGGTTGAATTTGCTCTATTGGACTGATTTATATGGAAGGTTAGCCTGTTGAACTAAAATACATTGAAACTAAAATAACTAACAATAAATATTTGAACTAAAATACGTTGAAACTAAAATAACTAATAATAAGTATTTGTCAAAGCCAGTTGACAATTCCTAGTCATTGGAGCTTTGAGGGAGGAGACTACTGCGACGGTCTGAAAAAGGTCGTTTTTTCGGATTTTTTTTTTGGTTAATAGACTATTTATTTGGGATTTGGAAAAAAGGTATTTTATTAAGCATACATTGACCTCATTTCGCATAAGTTTTTATGCAAAAAAAAAAATTACCTACGTTATTGAGGTACAATAGACCCTACGTATGAAAAATGTGGTCGAACGGTCAGATAGAAAACTTGACAATGGTTGGTCTGACAATAAAAAAGTTTAGAATCTATGTATAGTCCTCGTTTTTTAAAGGAAAAAATCACAAAATAGCGGTTAAAAAAGCGTAATGTTGGCAATATTTTTACTTATATTCTGAGGCTAAAATTTTTTCTCAAACGGCTACGCACAACGATAGCTACTGCAATTACGAAAACCGGTTTTTTTTTTAAATTGAAAATCGGACAATTATAGTTAAAGTTATGATTCCGGCCAGGTGGGCAAGAGTAATTGCAAGAAAAAACGCGATTAAAAGTTTTAGTATACGTAAATCGTTGCGCTACCTGTTCTCACTAAATCGTCTACAAGTTGGTCGATCTTCAATAATTTAACTTGAATTTTTTTTCACACGTCCTGAACATGTATACTTTGAGAAAAAGCACAAAAATCGATTTTTTTACTCGTCACAATGGTGTCCCACCTTGAAAAGTTTTTTTCTTCATATATCGATATAATTAATGCGTCACAAAGTATATCTATTTAAAAAATTCCTCCTCTTTCGACACGAATGAACGCATTTTTAATAACAATATATATAATTCGTGTCCAGTGATGTCGAGATTGAAAAAAGTTTTTTCAAACTGTGACGGCAAGCCCTGAGAATCTTTAAACATATTTGGCAAACATTAATTAGTTATTGAGTTCGAAGTTGAACGGAAAAAGTGATTTTTCCGTGCAAATCAAACGAGGAGAAAAATTATCGAGCGCTATCACTTGGACTTGAGGAAAAGTTCAAATTTGATGTGAATGTTTTGAATGCCTAATAATATTGTTTGGTGGGACAAGAATCATGGGGTTCAACTGTGCATCGTTGCAATCAAAGTTCTTTTCAATTTATTATTTTCATTATTATCCAAAATTATTTTTCGCAAATTTGTTGTAGATCTCTAAAAAAGAATCCTTACAAATGTTTACGTGATTCCCGTAACTTAAGGGGAGGTACCTGAGTAAACGGCGAGAAAAACAGGTAAACATCGGGAATTTTTATCTCAAAAACTAATGTTTCGATTGGATCCGGATTTTTTTTTATTGGAAAATATGTACATTGAGGTATGTTGAGGAATTTTTTAAAATAAATTCGTTGACTGGAAGCGACTCAAACGCGATTATCTCGAAACATAGTTTTCAAAGTCGGTGCCAGATGTATCTCGAAAACGGCTTGTCCGATTTTGTCCAAATTTGGATACAATATTCTTCGATGGTTTTTCTCGTTCGCCACGTAGGGGTTTTTCATTTGATTGAACCATTGCTTTTGTATGCATTGTGTATGCAATCCAAAATCAGTGGAAATTGCGAACGAAAAACGAATGTTAAATTAAAACGGTCGCAATTCCGTCAAAAATGAAAATTTCAAAAAAATCCTACGTGGCGAATGAGAAAAACTATCGAAGAATATTGTATCCAAATTTGGACAAAATCGGACAGGCCGTTTTCGAGATACATCTGGCACCGATTTCGAAAACTATGTTTCGAGATAACCGCATTTGTATCGCTTCCAGTCAACGAATTTATTTTAAAAAATTCCTAAACATACCTCAATGTACATATTTTCCAATAAAAAAATCCGGATCCAATCGAAACATTAGTTTTTGAGATAAAAATTCCCGAAGTTTATCTGTTTTTCTCGCCGTTTACTCAGGTACCTCCCCTCAAGGAGTTTCGGCACAATTGACAAAATATTACCATTTGATTTAAATGTATACAGTAAATTCTTTGTTATTTACTGAATGTGCCCTCCAAATTTTAAAACGATCGTCTACACCGTTTCTATTAAATTTATAATTGGAAAAACACGTTTGAACACCAGGAGATGCCTACGCTTATCGCCAAATCGCAGTTTTACGCACGAAGTGTGAAAAAATGTTTAAAATGTTATGCAAAACCGTCAAATCACTCAGTACATTATGACAATTTTTTCATCAGTGTCACAATGAACTCCTCATGTTATCTGATCATAGGCATCTCCCTATGTCAAAAAGTGTTTTTTAATTGTAAATTTTATAGTCACGATGTAGACGATCGATTTTAAATGTGGAGAGTGCATTCAGCATATGACAAAGAATTTGCTATACAATTTTGAAGCAAATGGTAACAATTCGTCGTTTGTCCCGAAACTCCTCAATTCCGCCAAAGAAAATGTGGGAAATAAAAATACTTTTCGTTGCATTTCAACAATGCCAAAACTTCACCTTCATCTAGAATCGATATTTCACGCACCCTGAAAATTACGAACAAGTGCAGTATCGAATCGACCGCGTGTATTCATCCCAACACATTTAGCGCGAGATAACATAAAAAAATCCTTCGTTTAGATTCAGAGACTGAATTTGAGCGAGGATGACTTTGAATACGAGCACCAGAGGCAGATGCTCAAGAGAAAAGCCAAGGATCAGATGACCCATTCCACTGCCAACGGGGCTGACCGATAAAGAAACAAACAAAAAAACGAAATGATGCAGCTAGAGGGAAAGAGATACGAGCTTGGTCCTAAATGGGTGTGCCTTTCTCACAGCTATGCCATTATACCATATCCTTCGTTGCGTGACTGAAGCGAGACACGAGAATCGACAAAACTTACGAATGTAGCTGAAGAGAGAAAGAGATTAATACCACATTTAACGTGCAAATGTTTCAATAACCGTCGCGTAACTTCGAACGAAAGAAAGAAATCTTTGTTTTGTTTTCATGAAAAGAAGAGAGAGAAAAAAATGGTTTTACGCACGCACATTCCCCGCGAAAAAGGCGCAACGTCCCGAACGTGTGATAAACCAAACAATTTTTTTACGATACGTAGAGTAGAATCAATCGTTATCACGATCGATGCACAATGCTGTATTAGTAAAAAAAAAAGAAAAGAAAAGAAAAACAAAGGACAACAATCGTACAATATATTATTTAATATTAACTTAAGAACTACTAATCGGCATAACACACCTTTGTCAATATTTATGTACAAAATAGTTCTTGTATAACGGTTCTGTATTTTTAAATAAAGATTATTATGTAACAGTGTTATCGAATAAAAAAAAATTATCGTTTCGTTAAAGGATTTTTATATTATTTTTATCGTGTTCCTCTCGGCGATGGTGGGGGTGAAAGAAAGCGCGATCTCAACACAAATTGACAATGACGAATGTAGTACTTTATTGCAGCTAGAAAAATAAATACTGTACAACGAATGAATATTGAGAGTTAATGTTTCTTGTGAGACCTCGATGAGCGATGTTGCTTGTTAACGTTTTTCGATGTCTCCGGCACTATTATTTGTCCACTCGCGATCTCGTCTCTGTCCACCGAATCGTTGATTTGCTTTTGAGCCTCGAGGAAGAACATTAGATCGCGCACTTGCTCTCGCAAATCCGTTATCTCGCCGTCCCGCGAGCCTCGGTACTCCGTGAACTCGTCCTGAAGTTGTTTGTGCTTCGTTTGCCAGGACGCCTGGTTCAATTGCAGAGCCTTGCGAAGTTCCTTCTCCTCGTTCAGCTCGCTCTGCGCCTGCACGAGCTTCGCGCTCGAATTTTGCAGCCTCTTCTCGAGACTCTGTTTTTCACGGGTAAGGCTGACAAGTTTTTTCTGCAGAATTGCCAAAAAAAAAAAGACGAATTAACGGGCTACATCTAACTAGGTGGGCAAAAAAATTGCATTTTCCAAAAATATTTTTATTCGATGGTATCACCATCGAATGCTAATATCCTTAAACTAAATAATGCTTAAATAATGCTAAAACAGCTACGTTTCCTGAAAATTGTATTGAAATATTCCTGAAATCGAACGAGCTGGAGCTTCTAACTAACAAACTTTAAGGGGTTAGGCCACAGTAACGGGTATAAAATCATGTGCGAATTTGAACAATTTTTTATCGTATGAAAAAGTGATTCACTCATAAAATAAATTACGCATCTATTTAGTATGAATGTCAAGCTGTTAGAATTTTTTCTTCTTCGATGTACAAAATGGCCGACTACTAATATTTTCTTTTGTTATCTTTTTTTTAGTTGTAAAGTTGTAGGTGGAATTGAGTGGTAGGTATTTGAGTGAATTTTCGGTGAAAAATTTCGTATAAAACTGCTCATAAAATGAAAAGTTTTCGATTAATCAGAAATTCCGTACGTACTTCTCTGCGAAATGCAATTAGGAACATAACTGTTAAATTTGAAGCACATCGAGTGAAAATTGTTGAAGTTATTTGTCACGCCAATTGGAAAAAAGCTGTTTCGAGAAAAACGCATTTAAAATTTTAGATACTCTATGACCGTGCCAAAGGTCACGGTCACTTACATTATACGCTCAAAGTCGGTTAAAAAAAATGTCCTTGCCATAAATCGAATAGTAACTTATTCTTATAATGATAAAGCACGTTTTAGCGAAAAAAATGGATTTTTTGAAAATTCTACTGTGGCCTTGTCCCCTAAACGCGTTTTTCTCGAAACACTGTTTTTAAAGTCGGTGGACATGATATCTCAAGAACCACTTGGATTGTTTCCAAATTTACAGGAGATACGAAGAGAAACATTTAAAGGTCGATGGCGATCTCTCTTTCTAAAAATCGATCTTTATTTTTTATCAGTTACGTAGAAATTACTTTTTGTATAGATGTTGTGTGTTCGAGATTTAATGTGTCGCAACGTTGTTAAAAGAAATTATTTTAAAAATCGACGATCGCCAACGACTCGTATTTATTGTTAACTTGAATAACCCGTTTGGTTTTTAGATTTCAGATGGACCGTTTAAGGGGTAAGGCCACTGTAAATTTTTTGAAAAATCGATTTTTTTTTATTGGCTTAAAAAATAGTTTAAACTTCGCAAAACTTTAAACGCGTTTTAAACTAGTTTAAGATTCGCGTTTTAAACTAGTTTAAGATTCGCACTTAAACTAGTTTAAGATTCGCAAAACTTTAAACGCGTTTTTCTCGAAACATGGTTTTTCAAAATGGCACGCAGCATAACTCGAACAATTTTTTTTTTTTACTGTAAAAAAATGTTATAATAAAGTTTAATGTATGCCCGATAACACCATCAAAAGTTTTTTTTCAAATACCTTCAATTTCGGGAGCAAAAAATTAGTGAAAAAACCTTTTGTTTGGGCCGTTACAGTGGCCTTACCCCTTAAGGATTCATCACGAAGTAAAATTTTCAAAAAATCGTTTTTTTTTTGCATTATCTGATAGTATACACAGTTATAAACATGTTGTTCAATTTTTGGGGTGAAATTCAAATTATTCTGGTTGCTACAGCGATTCTCAGAAAAAGGGATTCGGCCAGCTGCGTGAGACCTGGCGCGGGCGGACGCGTTTTTCTCGAAATGTCGTTTTTCAAAACGGTGTACACTCTCAAAGGAAGAGTTTTCAAGCTATCCGTCTTAAATTTTGACACTACATTCTTCACCCCATTCTTTATCTTGCTATGGAAGCTTTGTTTTGTTTGAAATCTTCATATTTATCATAACGAAAAAACTGTCGAAAAAGTAGGCTAAATTGGATACTTTTTTTTCAATCCGCCGTCATTTTGTCAATTTTGATTTAAAAAAAACTATACCAAGATAGCGGCTTTCATGCTGATTAAGGGGCCTTCTCACTTTAGACGCGAAAAAAGGCTATTTTCATGCATTTTAAAAATAAGTTCCGATGATAGATATTTATATAAAAGTTGTTACACTTAATAAATATACTTTCGACATGCGTTAAATGAAAGAAAATATTTATTCAAGTCCCTATTTACAGACGAAAATGGTAGTTAAAAAAATGTCCCAAGAAAATTGTAGGTCTGCGCCGTTGATAAAATGTCGGAGATGGATCATGCGAAATAAAAAAATTGATCGGTTTTAGCTTCAGTATGTTAATGACTACAGCGCATATCATACGATTTTTTATATATGCAAAAATAATAAAATGGCGGACATTTTTCGTAAAAAAAAAACGTTTTTTCACCGTTTTTGACGAAAAAAGTAAACATCAAAATTTAAACAATCCTTGATATGCGCTATAGCTATAGTTGTAAAGAATATGTGGTTAAAATTTCATAAGGATCGGTTCAGTAGGTTTGAAGATTTTATCAACAAGCCGTCGAAAAACGTTGTTGCGAGAAAAACGCGTTAAAGTGTGTTTGGGTTCCATAAATACATGTATTTAAAAATATATATATATTTCGAAAGTGTATTTATTAAGGGTAACAACTTTTATATCAATATATATATATTCTAAACGTATCAAAAAAATTAATGAAAATAGCCTTTTTAGCGTCTAAAGTGAAAGACCCCTTAATAATCTTTTTACAAATTTAGTTTCAGATAATATTTATGGCCACCACCGTGTACACCGTGGGGACTGCTTTTTTCGCAGAAATTTTTAACCGTTAAAAAACGTGAAAAAATTAAAATAACCCATTAAAAATTTATTTTCTGCTCTTCACGAGTGCTTTGATTTGACAAAAAAAATCAGACTGATTTGCGTATTTTAACCATCGAAAAAAAAATCGCGACAATCAGCTGTTTTTCGACCCGTTACACTGTGATGATCCCTTAAGGTGGAGTGTCCACGGCCAAACGTCGCGAAAAAAATTTCATCATCTGCCGGCGGCCATGTTTTTGTTGTCTTTCTGAATTCTTTGGTGATTTTCCGTAAAGGTTCAATATACGAGTATGTACCTTTGTGTTTAAAGAAAATGCGTTTCTCTTTCACCAACTATTTCCCAGGAAAAAAATTCCGAATTTGGCAACTTTTTTCAGGCCTCCAGGTAGATGCAGCCCCTTAAGGAGGGATATACATTTTAGGCAGGAAAAAAATAAGCAATATTGATGAGGGATTTTTTAAACTAAGAAATAATTATTCTACAATTATCAAACTTCAGGTATACTTTGATGGTATATTTAAATATACGAAACAATTTTTCTAAATTAATTCATCATCAAAATGGCGGAGCTGTGGCAGCGTGTTACAGCAAGGTCGCCGCAGGAGTTGCAAATCGGCGTGCAGTCTAGTTTCCCGTAGACTTTGATTTGCAAAAAACTTCAAACATTTTTTCAGTTAGAACATGTATAGTTTCTATGTGACGGTAATTAAAATAAAGAAAATGCAAATTTAAGAAAATGGCACGCATTTACAAGAAAAAATCAATATTTCACGCAACATTTCGATAAAATGTGGATGAAAAAAGTACTTTTTTCCAATGTTTGAAAACAATTTTCGTCAAGTAGAAGGTACCAATATTATCAATATTTCTACCAAGATTCAACTCAATCGGCTTAATAGTTTTTGAGTAATCCTGCACGCCAATTTCGATAATGCAGTTTTGAGAAAAACGGGTTTGAAGTTCACGCTCGCTCCGAATCCGAGCGTTGAGACTTTGGGAAAATATTCTACACATACAGTTCTATCGTTTAAAGTAAAAAAATAAGAAATCGATTTTTTGATCGTTGTAAATGTACATCCCGCCTTAAAGATGTTCGAATAATCCACGTTAGTGAATGCGTCGTGGGTGGGCGATTTTGGAGATCTGCCGTGCTAAGCAGCATTTTGCAGAGTGTCGCTGTGCCCTCGTGGTGCATTGGGATAAAAGTGGACATGGGCAACTCCCCGAGAGCGTTTTCGAGGAAATCGAAATATCAAAGTGACAAGTGTGGAGTCGTAAAAGCCCGCAAGGGCAAAAGGAAAACATGACGAACAGATTTGAGAATACGGACAAAACGGATCACCTTCATAGCTGTGCTCTCAGTGGCGATCTCCTCGATTTTGTCCTGGAGCTCGGTAATTTCCGTCGCCGAGCACTGCTCGATCCTGTTCAGTCGATCCTCGAAGTATTGCCTCTGCGTTTCCAGCTGGGAAGTCAAGAGATATGTAAATTCGAGTTGCACAGCGTCGACTTTCTCGTCCACCCCGCCACCCTCGCCCTTCGTCGGTTCTTGTCCTCCCTCGACCATTTTCCCATCCTTATCCTGAAGCAGACGATGAACGAAGTTGTCCCCGACGTAGTCCCAGACGCGATTGTTGCCCAGCTGCATCGCGTAACAGTGATGCGTGTCGCGGTAGTGCTCGAACGCGTGACCCTGGTGGTAACGGGAACAACCGATGTGTCCACATATGAGGCATATCCAGAGTGCGTCGTTCGTCGCACCTGAAACTTCCGAATCTGAGGCACATTGGGGTTTCAAGGCCTGACTACTCGGTAGCTTTGTTTGACGCGGCTTAAGAGGCGAAATCCCTTTAGACGCCCGAAAATGCGTTATTTTTCATGCATTTTTTTAATGGTGATAAAATAATCGCATCATTTTTAAATTTTGACATTATTACAACTTTCGAGTGTTATATTTTTTTTCTCTCTTTTAAACAAAACAAAATGGCGGCGTTATGAGGTATTCCTTTAAGGCAGCTTTTGAAAAACTTTTTGTGAGAGGTTTCTCGCTATAACATTATTGGAAGATTGTACCTATAAAAATATTAAAAAGTATGAATCAGCAAATTAAGTAGGCTTTGTAATCAAATTTTCATATTTTTGACCATTTTCTCGACAATTTTCACCCCCAAAATAGTAATTTATTTACGCGATAACCTTGAAACTTTAGGTATATCTTTCGAATAATGTTATAGTGAGAAACCTCCCAAAATATCGGCCCGATATTTTGAGCACCTCCCAAAATATCAGCCCGATCGATCGATAACTTTTTGAGCAGAGTCGATAACATGAGCAGTTTTTTAAAAGACGCTTAAAAGAATACCCTATAACGTCGCCATTTTGTTTGTTTGAAGAAAAAACAAATTTAACACTTGAAAGTTGCAATAAGATAATATCAAACATTTTGAATGATGCGTTTATTTTATCATCTTTGAAAAAATGACTCATTTTCGGGCGTCTTAAGGGATTTCCCCCCCTTTAGGTATCATCACAGTATAACATTTTCAAAAAATCGATTTTTTTGCCTTATCCGATAGACGGTTATAAACATGGACTTGGCATCGCCGATTGATCGTAAGTAAACAATTTATCTGAAAATTCCCCACTCGGTACTTTAAACGCGTTTTTCTCGAAATGTCGTTATTCAAAACGGTGTACACTCTCAACGGAAGAGTTTTCAATCTATCCGTCTCAAATTTCGACACAACATTCTTCACGCCATTCTTTATCTTGCTATGGAAGCTTTTTTTTATCTTCATATTTTTGTTTTAACGAAAAACTGTCGAAAATTAGGATAAATTCGATACTTTTTTTTAAAAACTACGCCATTTTGTCTATTTTGGATGAAAAACCTCCATAGCAAGATGGCGGCTTTCGTACTGATTAATAACCTTTTTACAAATTTTGTTTCAGATAATATTTCGAAAACATTTTCAACAGTTAAAAAAATAAACGTTTAAAAAACTATTTTCCGTTCTGCATGAGTGCTTTAATTTGATTAAAAAATCAGGCTAATTAACGTATTTAAACCATCCGAAAAAAAATCGCGAAAATCGACCCGTTACACTGTGATGATCCCTTGAGATAATTTGTTTCGACTGTTAGTGGCCAATTATTAAAGTGTCGTAGCGCTATTGGTATTTCTACTCAGCATTGCTACAGCGATGATATTGAATGCTAAGACCATTGGCATGAGCCCATCGAATTACTAATACTCAGATAAAACAGACCGGAACTGATAAATCGCGTCAGCGCGATATGAAATTTCTAGGATTCTTTATAAGTAGAACAACACGTTGATAAAGGTTCCAAATTATGAAAAATTGATGATAAAGTGCTCAGTTGCTGGAAGAACGACGCAAATGTTGAATTATGACTCAGTCAACTGCGAGGCAGTTTCGGTTTTTCCTAAAAAGCCCGAGCGCATGAATAGCGCATCGATGGCTGAAAACAATTGACTTATTTTTAATGAGCTCACGGTATGTCGCACGAGAAAATGGCGGATACAGCCTACACCAATTAGTCTATTAGAATCTTAAGTAACACTATCATTTTAGGCCGAATACTGATGCAGACAATTTTCACTGATTAAAAAATAAGATTAATAAGCTTTGGATAATTTACAATTGGTTCCCCAAAATATGCACGAAGACGAATACAAAAAAAGGTTGAAGCTTTTTCATTGACACAAAATGGCGACCCTAGCAGTGTGACCCAAGCCATTGCTCAGCCGGTCATGGTGGACTTTCTCCACTTTTGCGCACTGAACCTGAACCAAAATACTAAAGCCCTTCAATCTATGTATAAAACACTAGAGAAAAACGAATTTCTGCGAAATATTGAAAAATCTTCTTGCAACATTGACATTCAAAACAAATTCATTCGAACGAATGCTCGTGTGTAATTTCTTCGACATTACTTCTTAGAAAGTTAATGGTGTTGAAGTTTGCATCGTTGGAATGCGTCTTTGAATCGTAAATTCGTCTTGATTTTTTTATTCCTTCATTTTTATTTTTATCTAAAATCTTTTTCGCGACTTTCTGTTATACATTTTTAATAAGGGTTCTCAAAAATATTTCACTAATTTCCGTAGCCTAAATGTGCAAAAGAAAAAAAGACAATACGAAAAAAAAAAAAATTCGTTTCATTCCGCGATGCAAAACTTCAATGAGAAAACTCCATGAAAGTGAACATTTAAAAATAATCTTTGGTCCTTCTCTGATGGTTTATATATAAATTAATCAACGCATTGGTATTTTGCTCCAGGTTTAAGCCAAATTCCGAAAATTCGACCAAAACGAATTTGCCGCGAGATCGTAATTAAATTTTTGTTTTTAAATTTGCATTCTCGTACATTTTGACGACGAAATTGTGAATTATCGATACTGTTGATAATGAATATGCCGATGGTTTCGTTGAATGTATGTACGAGAAAAACAACCGTACCGCATTCCATGCAATGACTGTCGGCGAGGGGTTCGGGTGTCTGGGCGTAACGGCAAACGGGACACGAGATATCGCCCCATTTGACGAGGCAACTGGAATGAAAAGTGTGATTGCACAGTATTGTGAGTATCCCATCGACGCTCTCGTCCATGCGTTCTAAGCAAACGGGACACGCGGGTAATTCCGTGTGTCCGGCGAGGGACATCCCGTTATCGGCGACTTCGACCCGCGAAACGAACACCATGTGACACACGACGTCCGGCTCGAGAGAATTGTAGGGCGCCCCGTTGAACGTTTCGTAAAATTGATTCGCCGCGGACTACGACAAAACAACGAACGCTTGTTGATCGCGTCGGTGAAAGAGAAGCCTCTGTTTTCTTGCATACTCAGTAGGACTAACCGAGGATCGCAGGGTGATGAGCGCCATGTACTGATTCGGGCTGTTGTCGCGGATTATACGGAAATGCTGAATGTCCTGGTGGCAGGCTGCGGTGAAGGTCAACAGATCGTGACAGGTCATCGTTGCCGGTACCGAGAGGATACAAATCGTATGACTGCGATCGGCCGCGCACTCCCTTTCGGTCAATTCACTGAAAAATTCGACAAATTCACCAATCAAATTACAGCTCAGCTGTGATGTTATTGAAGTATATTTTTTTTATCGTATTTCGTTGTTTATATAGTTTTTATAGTTTTTTTTTTTCAAAATGTGTTTAAACTATGTATAAACTTTTACGATGTTGTGTGCAGCCCGAGCGCCCAGTTCATATTAGATTACATTGTTATCATTGTGTCATGTTTCCGTTACGTACTCCTCCTTGAAGAGATGCAATATTCCCTTGGTAACTTCGACGAACGGATTGCCCGAGATGAAGACGATTTGATTCGCCGCCTGTCCGCTCTCGCCTGAATTATTCGATACAGCTTGTTGGACACCCGACGAAGATTCCTCCGAATTTGTACGAGAGGTGGAATGCGATTTGCTCGACGAGCCCTGGGACGAGGTCAAGAGAGGGGTCGGTCCTTCGGTCACGCTCGCGTAACTCTCCACTGTTACGTCTCGCGGCTCTCGGCACCCGCGCATTTTTCTTGCTGCCATTGTACCTGCGACAAGGGTGCATTATAATCAAGCTCAAATTTTAATAACTGCCGCAGCATGTTAACAATTAATTGTATTTTTAACGTTTTTATTCTACTTTGAATATTTAATAAATTGCCGGGATCAGTAGCGATAAATAATTCGAGTCTATTGTATGTGGGTTAAGTTGTATATGGGCAGCGAGACTCGTCAGGTCGCTTTATTACCTATGTGGATGATAATAATAATAAATTGAAATGACTGATGATTTCAATAATTCAATGATTCATAATTTTAACAATTTAGTGATTAATGACTTCAACAATTCAATGATTGATGATTTCAATAGTTCAATGATTGACGATTTCAACAATTTAACGATTGATGATTTCAACAATGCAATAGTTGATGATTTCAACGATTCAATGTTTGATGATTTAAGCAATTCAGTGGTTGATGATTTCAACAATTCAATGATTTATGATTTAACCAATTCAGTGATTGACGATTTCAACAATTTAATGATTGATGATTTTAACAATGCAATGTTTGATGATTTCAACGATCTAATTTTCGATTATTTAAACATTTCAGTGGTTGATGATTTTAACAATTCAATGATTTATAATTTCAACAATTAAATGATTGATGATTTCAACAATTCAATGATTGATGATTTTAACAATGCAATGATTGATGATTTCAACTATTCAATGTTTGAAGATTTCAACAATTCAATGATCAATGATTCAAACAATTCAGAGATTGATGATTTCAACAATTCAATGATCGATGATTTAAACAATTCAGTGATTGATTATTTTACCCATTCAGTGATTCATGATTTACACAATTGACTGATTAATGATGTCAACAATTCTATAATTGATGATTTCAATGATTGACGATTTTCAAAATTCAATGATTGATGCTTTCAACAATTCTATAATTGATGATTTCAATGATTGATGATTTCCAAAATTCAATGATTGATGGTTTCAACAATTCAAGGATTGATGATTTTAACAATTCAATGTTCGAAGATTTCCATAATTCATTCATTGATAGTTTCAACAAACCGATGATTGATGTTTTGAACGTATCAACATTGAAATATGTTGATTTTGTAGGAAAATGATTCAGTTGATCACAATTTTGAATGTTTCATTATCGATACAAAATGCACAAAATCATTTGCATGTAGTTTAATTTATTGATAAAAAAAGTGTAATTAACTAAAACAAAAATCAAATTAATCGGAATTTTTTCTTCAGTGAGCTAAAATCATTCAATCGAATTACATTGATCATTTGGGAAATATTTAGATCCTATTTGTACCACTTGAAATTCTTTGCTTATCGGCAGCCGTCCAGCTGGGAAAAACCATCTGTTTGTCCAATTCTCCACATCTTAGGGCAAAGAATAAAACTCAAAGGGCCTGGATGATACGAAAAGATGTCACTTAAGTTTGCATAGTTAAAATGCAACAAGTGATTTCTTTTTCAATTTTCCGAATTTGCTATGGCAGATTTGAGCTGTGAAAATCACGCAAACATTTTTGAGGATCCTTGTTTAGCGATATCCAACTTTCCAAAGTCCAAACGAAATCCAAATTCGCAAAGCACGACTTTCAATAATAATGAAAATAAGAAATTCGACAGGATTTTTCGCTACATTCCAACGATGCAAACTTCAACGCCATACAGACATTGGCTCAATTAAGCCGTTGAGAGCCTAAAAACTTTCCAATGCATTTGATTCCTACTCTCGTAATATAAATTCCCCATTAACTTTTGTTACGTCTTGCAATTCTCACGATTTTTTAAAAACATTATTTCGCTTATACTGCAATAAAGAATGATTCTATGTTACAAAATTTCCTTCGAATAAATTCCATTTTACTTTAAGTTTAATTTAGATAATCCATTTTAAAACGTAAACAATTATGCGAATTGCACCAAGGACCCGTTGCGATATGCCAAAAACATTTAGCTGTGATGAATTTTCCAAAAACCGAGAACATCAACTTGACTTTTCCTTCGAACGTTAAAGAAAAAACGTACGCATCGACAATTGAGACAAAAAAGTCTCAAATTGCATCCGTAAACATCGTGCAAGTCATGCATAAACGTAGCCTTATACAGAGACGAAAAAAAAACTCACTAGCCGTCTCCTCGGATTCGAGATCGACGATTTCGATGCGAATAACGCAGAGCGAGACGAGAATCGGCGAAGTCATTACACACGATACAAAAGTTCACGCATTATTTCGCGTTTGCCGAAACGAAGAATTCGGGCGCGTTTTTCGCACCGCGTGATAGCAAAGCAAAACAGACCCAAGCGGAATTCGCAGAGGCAACAAAAGTGATCTCTTGTTGACGCGAGTCAGCTGACGTTTGTTTGCTGCTGCACAAATTCCCCAGATTCCCCCGGGGGACTCGTAAGACCAAAAGGCGGGAAATTTTGAAATTCCTCTCGAATCGTCTAACAAATCGGAGGTTTTAAGCAATGATTATCAAGTGGAACAAACATCGAATAGCCGCTGTTTCTTTTAGTTGCAGATTAAGGGGCTACATCGATTTAGAGATTCGAAAAAATGGTCAAATTCCGATTTTTTTTCTGGTAAACGGTTCGTGAAAATACATTTTTTTTAAACACAAAGGTACATATATTGAGAGGCTTTGAAAAAAAATCACCAAGAAATACAGTAAAACGACAAAAACATGGCCGCCGTCAGATGAATTTTTTTTTCGCGAAGTTCGGCGATGAACACTCCCGCTTAAACGGTCCATCCGAAATCTAAATACCAAACGGGTCATTCACGTTAACAAAAAATACGAGTCGTTGACGATCGTCGATTACTAAAATCACTATTTTTATCGACGTGGCGACGAATAGGGCATTTTAATCTATGTAAGAAAAATACCAAGAATGTATAAATAAAAATATGGCCCTTTTCGCAATACGCAATTGAATAATGTTGGTTTTAATTTATAAAAACACAGTATATACTTTATTTAAGTAAGCATTTCATTTTCTTTCATTTTTTTGTTTAAAAATACTTTTATATCTGTCCAACGAATATGCGAAACGGTAGCAGCGATAATAGATTCCGACGCAACGTTATCGACATAAGGTAAATATCCCAATTATTGAACAGCTAAGGATCTGGGGGATTGAATTCGGTGAGAAAAAATATAAAATCAAGAAAAAACCATCGTTTTCATGTTCAAATGATACTTTGATATTTTTACTTTCGAAAAATCACCCTTTAAATTATTTTTAAATGATTTCAAATGAAAAAAAAGAATAACAATGTAAAGCATGCAAATGTCCCAATTATTGAACACTGGAAGAGCCTATGTCCCTAATATTGAACAGGCATGTTCCAGTTATTAAACACTCTCGAGAATTCTTTTTCCGTTCTGAAAATATTATTTTGGGTACAATATTAAGAAATAAAAGCAAAATCAAACATTTAAATAATCTTTTATTAATCATGTAAAAATACAAAAATTTATATTTAGTCTCTTTTGAGAGATTTTTGGTTCATTCGCATATGGTTTATTTTTGCTTTTCAACTCGAACTTATTTTATTTTTATTTTCAGCTTCGTCGTTTTTATGTTCTGTTTTTGTTTGATTTTGTCGCAAGCTTGGCTCCCTGAAATATCGAAGAGCAAAAAATATTGAACATTACATTCGTATTTTTAAGTTACATTTAGGTTATATTCTCTTTTTAGTTTTCTTTTTATGTTTATTGCACGAAAATACAAATAAAAATATATTTGACGATCTTAGAGTTATTAACAAACGAAATTTTCATTCGGATTTATTCAACGGATTTATTCAAACAAAAACTGTAAGTTTTTGTTTGAATAAATCCGATTCACACGATCTGTCACAAATTAACTGTCTTGATGTTTTGATGGGTTTAATGACGCCATCTTAGAGAATTCGAGTGTTCGATAATTGGGATACACTGCATTTTCTATGTCCCAATGATCGAATACCGTATTTTTTAACAAAGAATTAATTAAAAATTAAAAAAAAATTGTTATTTGTACGAAATTTTCTGAGGACACCTGAAACGCCTTTACTTTTTGAGATGCGACAGTTTTTGAATTTTTTATGCCCTTACGCATGAAGCGGCGCGTCTTAGCAAAAACGATAAGCAGTTACCACGAGACGTCAAGTCGGGTCACTGTTGCTGATTGAATAATTTTTTTCTCTATTAATTAAAGCTTCTTTTGCACAAGTGAGGTAACATTTCGATAGCTAAAAGTTCCATATATGTAATGAAATTTTTATAAATAAGTAAATGCATGCAGGTGAA
Organism: Ophion obscuratus; assembly: GCA_964007375.1. Classification (NCBI taxonomy): domain Eukaryota; kingdom Metazoa; phylum Arthropoda; class Insecta; order Hymenoptera; family Ichneumonidae; genus Ophion; species Ophion obscuratus. The sequence goes on from OZ023317.1 coordinate 37,583,938, forward strand.
TGAGAAATATAAAAAATACAAGATAGTGTTCAATAATTGGGACCTGTTCAATAATAGGGACATTTACCTTAGTAAACGAAGAAAGCGGTAGACGTAGAACTCTTTAACGGCCTCTTCACACTGCGCGCAATTTGCGATGAGCAATGAGCGATATCCAATGGGAGCTCAGGTATTCCAGAAACCCCCTGGGAACGTAAAGCTCCCATTGGATATCGCCCATCGCTCGTCTCAAATCGCGCGCAGTGTGCAGAGGCCATAACTCGTGAAAGAAAGCGTCAACAACTATAAATTCCTCGTTTGTCATAGCTAATTACACATTTTCAAATAGTTATGTGTACTTCACAAAAGTAAAGATGAGTTTTTTGGGACAATGACTTTGGATCTCTTCGTGCAAGTTTAAACCAAGTCTTCCTGATATTGATCACTTGGCATTTTAATCCGCAACTTTTCCGGTGTTTTTACACTAGTATTCTTACACCAATGGTAGGGACTGTAACTCATTTTTGATTAAGGAATAACACCACTCTAGCGGCAGAAAATAAGACCTAACTTTGACAATTTATTTTGGAAGTATGAAAAAAGGAATAGGATTTCTTTTCAGAGGATTTATTTAACACATATTAAATAAAACAAAAAATTATTATAAGTTTCATACAAAATGGCGGCGACAGAGCCCAGCTTGAAAAACGTTTTTTTTTTACAAATAGCTTCATGGGAGGACGGTTTTCTCGTAAAATATAAGGCCTGGAACAAAAACCAAAAATAAATTATCATCTACGTATTATTATGTAGATGAAAAATGGCGCACTTTGAAAGAAATAAATCGATCTTTTGCTCAAAAAATAAGCAGTAGATTGTTTATTTTGACATTTTATTTAAAAAACGGCTACGTACTCCCTTAGAGAATGCAATTGTGAAGCTACTGTAAAAATTTCAAATTGATCCATGCAAAAGTGTTCGAGTAATCCGTCCTCCCAATTTGAAAAAAAATGGTTTCGAGAAGAACGCGAAAGTTGTACGAGGCACCTGAAAGAAGGCCGAGGTGCTGCGGCAAAATCGATAATTGTACCTTGAAACATTTTTTTTTCGCTACAGAACCAATTGCATATTGTTTTTATGACGCCAAAGTATTTTTGAAGCAAAAAACGATTTTTTTTTGTTATAGGGTTAAGGGACCATACCAGTGTGAACGCTGAAAATTTGGGTGATTTTCGGGAATTTTTTGGAAGAAAAGTACTTAATTGAATGTTTCGGAAAATTAAGAATATATTTGGCTATATTTGACGTGCATTGCATAATTTTTTCATAGAAAAATATTGAGATCCAAGCGACTTATGCGCTGCCTTCGGAGATGCAAAAAAAAGTTCCTCCACTGCTGACATGATTCTGGCCGATCGAGTAGCTGAAACCGAAAAAGGAAAAAAATGTCGGTAAACTGGGAGGTATTTCCTGTACAATGACGTAGGATTTTCGAAAAATATCAAAATCTAACAACATGGCGTACTTATGAAAAAAGTATTTTCTTGCCTCTAAATTGGTCGTTTTTTAAATGCCAAATCGTCCATTTTCATACAACCAAAAATATCCTACGTCATTGTAGAGTAAATATATTCAAGAGTACTCAGTTCAAATTTCAAGTCAATCGGATAATTGCTCTTTAAGTGACATCGTCAGTAAATTTGAAAAATCTTATTTCATATTCTTGAAAGTATAAACTGTCGAAAGAGACAAAGAAAATCGATTTTTTTAAAGTGTCACATATGACTATTTAATATGACGATTATTTGAAAGCTAACAGTTAGTAACAGTCAATAGGCTCCGTGCAGAAGCATAGGGCGCTCTCTTCGTACTTCACCGCCGACGGCTACACCACATACAACCTTAAACAAATTTGCGTATTCACAATTAGCGCCGCCTCGGTGTTAACTATGCAAGTAACGTCACGAACCGTAGCAGCATGGCGGCCAGCGTTTTCGCCAGTTTCCGCGCGGAAATTTGAATGCAATTTTATGGCACTTATCGATTGAATAAAATCGAAATAAAAATTCTAGTAGTTTATTATCGCCAAAGGCTCAAATTGAGAAACCTTTAAAAAAAGGGTATAATACCGTATTGAAACTCGAGCGTACAAAAACTATGAAAAAAGTCGTCATTTTCACGTAACTATTAACAAATGAAGATCGATTAAAAAAAAAGTGAGATCGTCAACGACCTTTAAATGTTTCTCATCGTATCTCCTGTAAATTTGAAAACAATCCATCAAGTGGCTCTCTAGATATCATGTCCACCGACTTTGGAAACAGTGTTTCGAGATGAACGCGTTTAAAGTTTGAAGGACGGTGCTGCCATCGCTCGCCCGACCGAGTGTTAGAAACTGCAGCTCATTCGCTTTTAGGAATATTTTGACCAAATTTTCAGGGAATATATAGTTGAAAGATGATACTAACGAATAAAAATATTTTTGGAAAATGCAATTTTTTGTCCCACCTAGGTAGATGTAGCCCGTTAAGGGAGTTATGTATAAAACCGCGGAGAGGAATATCGCGAGAGAAGGTCGCGGGTATTGGTTTACCGCAAAGATATAGCATTTCCATCCTTACGTATACATCCCCTCGACTCAACGTTTCTCTTTTAACTACTTTTTATTTCATATTCGCCACATTAGATATAGATTTCTTTTTTCATATTTTTCATTCTCCGGTATGGATTTCAATACGTATAAGTGCGATCCGATTACTTGGCGGTGGCTCGACGAGCATCGCAGTCGCTGGTCGGTCGAGTTGACGAACGGTAATGGAACGTTGGACAGGAAAAGTCGCCGTTGTTACGGGAGCGAGCGCTGGTATCGGAGCGTCCATAGTCAAGGAATTGGTCAAAAATGGTACAATCGTAATAACAGCAACTCGATATATATATTTGTTTTCGAATACTTGCGATACTAGAATTTTACGGCACCTTCGTAGGTCTCGTGGTTGCCGGCCTGGCGAGAAGGCTCGACAAGCTCGAAGAGATCGCAGCGGGCTTGGTGGAATCGAGCGGAAAACTTCATCCCGTAGAGTGCGATGTTTCCCAGGAAGATTCGGTTCTCGCGGCATTCGCGTGGATTCGGGAAAATCTCGGAGCGGTTGACGTACTCGTCAATAACGCGGGAATTACGAAAGAGGGCAGCCTCACCGGTGAGTATACGATTATTATTTATTATATACGGGCAAAGCCGCAAAAAAGCACGGAATAAAAAATAAGGACATTTTATTGTAATGATCGAAGTTGGGCGTAATTCTATTTACAAATACGAATACGAATTTATTCACATCGTAATTTTCACGTGAATGTAAATACAAATTCATTAATACTTCACTTATTTGTGTTCACATGCGTGCATACAAATACAATTGTATTCACAAATATTTTGCACATACAAATAAATTCACAGAAAAAATTGTGAATACTCACAAAAATGTGAATATTTACAAGAAATCCGATGAATCAAGAAAAATTCACATAGAAATCTGTGAATGTATTCACAAAAAATCGTAAATACAAAAAAATTCACAAAATAAGTTGTGAATTTTTTCGTATTTAAGACAAATTAAAATCAACTTCACAATTATTAGATTAAAATTTACACCAAACGTGAGTTCCTACGTATTTTGAAAGAAAACATTGCGGCAAGGCAAAGAAAATTTTGCAAAAAAGTTGTGAGTTTCAAATATTACATTATAAATATGAAAAAATTCACAAAATCAGTTGTGGATGTCCTCAAGCTAAAGAAAATTGAAATCACACCACAAGTGAGTTCTTACGTATTTTGAGAGAAAACATTGTGTCGAGTCAAAATACGTACGAACTCACTAATGGTGTAAATTTTAATATAATAATTGTGAATTTGATTTTAATTTGTCTTAAATACGAAAAAATTCACAACTTATTTTGTGATTTTTTTTGTATTTGCAATTTTTTGTAAATAAATTTACATTCACAGATTTTGCTGTCAATTTTTTTAATTCACAGGATTTTTTTTGTAAATATTTACATTTTTTGTAAATATTCACAATTTTTTTGTGAATTTATTTGTATGTATGCATGCATGTGAATACAAATAAGTGAAGTATGAACAAATTTGTATTTATATTCACATGAAAGCCACGATGTGAATAAATTCGTTTTAATTACGAATTACGTCCAACAGACATGGTTTATATCATTATGCATGTTTGAGTGAAATCTCAGAACAGTCGACTATTTAGATTGGGAGATAATGGGTTTTAAAATTGCAACTTTTGACACTGCAGTTTTTTTCTACCCAGTCAGTAGAAAAAAATGGGGCCAAAATGACCCAGTGTGCAATTGAGGGGCTAATATATCGAATATCTATGTAGAATGCCAAAAACGGAAGGAATCCAAAAAATATAGCGTTTTGCAGCGGTAAAATATTGTAATAAATTATTATTTATATAATATTAATTATTACGATACTAAATTATTATTGACCTAATATTTTCATACCATTGTATGGGGAATATAATAAATGATAATAATAAGCGATTTCAAGTTCGGATGCTCCATCAATTTGCTAAGAAATCACTAACTTTTATCAAGGTTAGAGTCATTCGGAATTATGTCCGAATAGCGAATGTCCTTGATTTCCAAGTATACCCTTGGAAATTTTTGCACGTTCCCCTCTCTGTAAATCGACACCCTTTTACGTATTTCCTTCTTTTTTCCGTTAACATTTGTCTTTCATACTCATACTTCATACTTCATACTTCATACTAACATACTCGCACAATTATCCGAAAGGTTGCCCTTTCTTTTTTAAGGGGTCTTCTCACTTTAGATGCTAAAAAAGGGTATCTTCATGAATTTTTTTCATACGATTATATTATAGATATCGACAAAAAAGTTGTTACACTTAATAAATACACTTTCGGAATACATTTTTAGAACATTTTTATTTTTTTAAGTCACTATTTATAGACAAAAATGGTAGTTAAAAAAATGTCCTAAAAAAATGGTAGGTCTTTCGATGAAATCTCGGAGATGGATCGTCCGAAACAAAAAAATCAAACAGTTTTAGATTCAGTATGTTAATGGCTATAGCGCATATCATACGATTTTGATATATGCAAAAATAACAAAATGGCGGACATTTTTCGAAGACAAAAAAACGTGTTTTTTTTACCGTTTTTGGCAAAAAATCGTAAATATCAAATTTTTAAAAATCCTTGATTTGCGATATAGCTACAGTTCGATATAACCACAGAATGTGGTTAAAATTTCATAAGGATCGGTTCAGTGGTTTTGAAGATTTTATGAACAAGCCGTCGAAAAACCTTGTTTAGAAAAAAACGCGTTTAAAGTTTGTTTGGGTTACATAAATAAATAAACAATTTTTTTAAATGTATTTCAAAAGTGTATTAAGTGTAACAACTTTTATATCAATATCTACAATACAAAGCCATCAAAAAAATTCATGAAAAAAGCCTTTTTTTAACGTCTACAGTGAGAAGATCCCTTAATTTTTTCCTCAGCTTGTAGCTTCTTCGCCACTTGTCCAAATCATCTACCACTTCGTTATTCATTTCTTCTTTTATTTTCCCGCATTCGCGTATGTGTTCCAAACTTTCTTCCTTCCTACAACACCGGTACGGAGTATCTGCCTATCCCCTTTACCTCATTTTCCTATACTTCCGCATCTCAACCTAGCCCACGTTTATTTACTTCTTCCCTCTATGCCCTCCGCTCCCCAGTACTCTTTCTTTTCTATACGCTCTTTTCGATTTTTGTATTCCGTACAATACGTCGAATTGTCAATTATGTTCCAGTTATTATTGTATTTCCTAGTCGGTTTTCATTCGTATAGCTCTTTCGATAATTTTTCTTAGTTTCTCCATATCTTGGCGTCGTAATCTTTGCCATATTGCTCCCACTCCTACGTCCTCCATGGCTCCCGTCTTTTCTAGTCCCCATTTGGATGGGTTTGCATTTAATATCGCGCTGGTTTCTTCTTTCAAACACTTTTTCGGCCACCTATCTTCCGGCATTTTCATTATCTCACATAGGTAGTTTGCTACTCTTTTTCATGCTACTACTCCTGTGCCCCTTGTGCCCGCCTCCATTCTCCATATGTAGCTAGGCGTAGTGTCATTAATACTCATTGCCATTTTAGCAGAATTATGTTGAAATATTGTCTGAATAAACAAGTTTGCTTAAATGAAAGTAGTAGTTTTATTTCCCAGCTATAACCTTTCGGGTTTTTACACAGTTCCCCCTACACATATTTTTCGCCTACAATATCACAATACAACGCAATACAATTTCTATTTCTTGCTAACGTTTTTTTCTTCACTCGCTCAGCCATTCTCACATAGTGGCACAGTTCTTGCACCCGCCCTTCCTTCAAAGCGCACTCTATTTTCGCTTTTAAGTTTTCCTCTGCACTGCGATTCACCCATATCGTCAGATCATCTACCACTTCTTTTTTTATTGGTTCCTATATTTTATCGCATTCACATGCAGTTGCATGCAAAAGTGTCCGGCCGAAGATAATTTTATGATGAAGTAACGTTTAAAGGATGCAAAATGGAATCACAAACATATCATCGTAAAGTTCTTCTATTATGCAATCGAAACGTGTTATTGAACAATTATATGTAAATATTCATCATTATAACCAAAATAACAATTTTCGATTTTTCATACCTATCCGGTCAAGTACGAATTACGCACTACATACAAAGAAAAAACATAGTAAGTCAAGAAAAATAATAAAAAACGGTAATAAATGTAAGATTTTCATCAATACTTTGGTAGCCATGCCCTTCGAAGCTATCACGGCAGCACATCGGTGAGGCATCGATTCAATAAGTTTGATGATTCTATCTTGAGAGGTATTTTTCCACTCTTCTTGAACTTTTCCCCACAAAGCAGCTTTATGGGCACAATGTTCAGTTCCTACTCTTAGTTTTAACTCTTGCCATAAAAGTTCTATGGGATTCAAGTCCGGGGATTGACTCGGCCACTCTAAAACTCTAAGAACCTGCTGAAGAAGCTGTGATCGATGTTTTGGATCATTATCTCGCTGAAAAATCCATCCTCGTGGCATATTCTGACGAGCATAAGGCAGCATTTCTTTTAATATAATATCTCTATACATAGCGGAGTTCATAGTGCCTTCAATTTTAAAGATTGAACCGACACCTTTCCAAGAGAATGCACCCCATAGCATAATGCCACCTCCACCGTGTTTCACAGTTGGTGTTCGATGTCGCGAATCATTTCTAGTTCCTTTTGGTCGTCGAATGTACCTTCTCCCATCATTTCCAAACAAATTAATTATAGTTTCGTCTGAGAACAGCACTTTTTCCCAATCTTCAACATTCCAGCTCTGGTATTTTCTCCCGAATTCTAATCCGGCCTTCTTATTTTTTTTTACCGATGAGCGGTTTTTTAACTCCAACATGTCCAAAAAGTCCCACTTCTGTCAGTCTACGTGAAACAGTACTTTGGCTAATGTTAGCCAAATTTTCTTCGCGTAATTCACGTGCGATGATTGCAACATTCTTTTTTACGACTGCGACAGCCTTTCTTTTGATCACTTCATCGACACGATTAATTGTTTTCCTAGGTCTCCCAGCACAGTATTTATCTTCCAGAGTACCTGTATTCTTCAATTTATTTATTATATCGTTGACAGTCGATTTTCCAATCGCCAAAATTTTAGCTATTCCACGTGAAGCTTTTCCTTCGTCGTGCAACTTGATAACCAATTTACGTATATCTATAGATGTGCGTTTCGACATCTTGACTGAGTGTTACTGATCGTACAATGCAAAAGCAGCATTGTACGATCAGTAACACATGAGACATTTATGAAGCAGCACAACGTTTTATTTTCCTTACAAATAATTGTTAATCGTTATGACCAATTTTGAATTACATATTTTCATTGCATTATAAAAGTATTTTACGATCATATAATTGTGTTTCCATTTTGCGTGCTTTAAACGTTACTCAATCATAAAATATTCTTCGGCCAGACACTTTTGCATGCAACTGTTTGTGGTCTCTACTTGTGTCCGACATGGCCGGCAGTTTGTATCTGTATATCCCTTGTTTCCTTCCCTTCTAACGTTCCCACATCTCATTTCTGCCCTCACTTCCTTTGTTTCTCCTTTGATTTCCCCGTCCTTCCAATAATCTTATATTCCTAAGCTCTCCTTCCTGTCTTTGTACCCGTTGCAGCACATTGACTTCTCTACCTTGTCCAGTCTTCCCATATTTCCTAGTCAATTTTTATTCTGCTGGCCCGCTCTATTGCCCGCACTAGGCCTCTCGTGGCCCATATTTTCTGCCATACTTGCCCATCCCCCGTATCTGCCACGGCTAATTTCATTTCCTTTCCCCATTTTATTGGATTTCCGCTCAACCTTCCTCCCTCCGGCCATCTGTAGTTTTCCATCTTCATGCGTAAAAGAAAGTATTAAAACATTGAACCCAATCAAATATTCGGATTGAAAAAAACAACTTGAAGAAGACAATATATATTTGCAAAATCCTGACATTGTTCATCCGGATGAGTCGGTTGGCTGCAAAATTTACGGGACAATTGAATAAAGCCCAATATTCTCGAAAAGAAAAACTCCCATTATTTTGTAGAAGGAGCTCTGGAGGATTGGCGTGCGGTATTCGACGTGAACGTTCTTGGCTTGTGTCTGTGCACTCGAGAGGCAGTTCGCATGATGAAAGAAGCCGAAACAGATGCAATCGTCATACACGTTAATAGTTTGGCCGGTGAGAGAATCCCGGCGGTCCCAGGCTTCAACGTTTATCCAGCAACGAAGAGAGCCGTCACAGGCCTCGCACAAACGCTTCGTCACGAGCTCGCGGGAACGCAAATACGCGTTACGGTAAGTGGCAATAGTCGTTTCTCTCTCTCTCTCTCTCTCTCTCTATCTATCTATCTCTCTCTCTCCACCTCTTTGGACCTGACGGTCCTTCCGCCAAGGCGCGTCTAATCGGCTTTGGACACGACGATGCAAATGAGCCGTACAGTCACGTTCGAAAATTTCGCTCACCAGGCACGGCGAATCATTAAATTCCAGCTCATCCGAAAAATGTACTTCCTTTGCGCACGACTGTACGTCGTTACATTCTCAATTGGATCTGTTTAGCTGCAATCAATAGAATTATCGTCGTCCATTGTTGGCAGCTTAAATTTGTGTTTGCAGAGCATAAGCCCGGGCCTCGTTGCGACCGAACTCATGGCCACGTACTCGATGTTCTCCAAAGAGGTTCTCGCCACGATGCCAGTTTTGCAGCCCGAAGACGTTGCCGCTGCTGTTCTCTACACTCTCTCGACACCGGCACACGTTCAAGTAACGACGATATTTTATTCCTCAATTGCGCTTAGTACTTCGCACAATTGTCCGGTTATGCCTGTAATCGAACGAAAAGAGATTATTGAACATACTCGAGATCGTTGGAACTTGCAATATGGGAATATAATGGAGGAACTGAAGTTTTTTTTTTAAAACACAAGCAGGCGCTTTTGGAAACATTAATGGGCCGATTATCCCATGAGGAAGATGTTGCTCCGTTAGGCACCGGTACGTGCGTGGGGTCTTCAGGGACCCCAATTTTTAAATTTGATACTTTCATCTCTAAAACGAAACAAGGTGTTCGCATTGAAAATTTTAATCGTCCCTAGAGTCTGCAACGAGATTTAAGGGGTCTTTTTACTTTAGACGCTAAAAAATACTATTTTCATGAATTTTTTTAATAGTTTTATATGATAGATATTGATATAAAAGTTGTTACACTTAATAAATACATTTAACATTTTTTATTTATTTATTTAAGTCACTATTTATAGACGAAAAAGGTAGTTAAAAAATGTCCTAAAAAAATTGTAGCACTGCTCTCTGTTGAGGAAATCTCGGAGATGGATCATCCGAAACAAAAAAAACCAAACGGTTTTAGATCCAGTATGTTAATGGCTATAGCGCATATCATGCGATTTTTTATATATGCAAAAATAACAAAATGGCGGACATTTAAAAAAAAACGTGTGTTTTCACCGTTTTTTGCAAAAAAAAAGTAAATTTCAATATTAAAAAAATACTTGATATGCGCTATAGTTGTAAAGAATATGTGGTTAGAATTTCATAAGGATCGGTACAGTAGTTTCGAAGATTTTATCATCAAGCCGTCGAAAGACGTTGTTTCGAGAAAAACGCGTTTAAAGTTTGTTTCGGTTACATAAATACATAAAAAAATTTTTTATGTATTTTAAAAGTGTATTTATTAAGTGTATCAATCATCCTTCATATCTTTGTGTATCAATCAACCTTTATATCGATATCTATAATATAAACCTATCAAAAAATTCATGAAAATAGCCTTTTTATTAGCGTCTAAAGTAAGAAGACCCCTTAAGGTATTCCTTTCACGAACCCGTATTCTCAACAATTAACTGATTTTCGTCTATAATCAAGTAAAAAATACATCCCAGTATACTGGCAAAATTTCAAGCCAAGTTACCGAACTTTTAACGAAAAATTACGTCTCTAAAAATCGTCTCATTTATACGGCGCTATATGAAAAAGAGACGCTGGCCACATTTTTATCCAATCATTTATACACTAAATAACTCTAGACGCCTGATAAAAACTACTCACGCGTGTAAAAAAATCTAAAGATTCCGCAACGACAATGAAAACAGGGGGTCACCGAATGTTTAAAGAAAATATTAATGATATAACTTACAAGGAACATCCCTCAGGTGACGCCCTTCGGTTTGTTGAAATTTGGATATGTTATAAAGCACCGAAAAGTAAGCGATACGTATTTTTTTACTGGCGGAAAAACGGTTTTAAGGGGTAAAACCACCCCACGAAAAAAGGCATCTCTAGGGGTAATATAGCAGTTTCATACACAAGGGGTCGTCCATATATTACGTCATTCTAAATTTGGGGGGGGGGGGGAGGTTCGCCTGCGGATGACGGTAAATGATGGATGAGGGGGGGGGGGGGCGTTTCGAAATTGACGTCATTCTTGTGATACCAGTTAATTCAAAATGTACAATAGTATATTGTACAACTAGAGTGGTTTCCCCGCATGAGTGATGAAAAATATTTTGCAAGTACCTAATGGTATTAATTATTGAACTCATTATTTATTTATTTATTACATAAGGTTTGTCTACATTATATTCGAGAACTTCAAATAACAGCGCACCTATGAAAATAGTTCGATCGAGCCAAAATGAATATGGGGAGGATACGGAGATATTACCCGTGATCCAGGATTTGCAAGAATGGGTGAAAACTCCGTGGGAGCTATCCAAAGAAAACTAAAGAATAGGGAAGAATAATATTATTATATTAATGAAAATTGCCAAAGTACAAAATAATAAAAGATGATTTTATAACAAAATGTGGGAGCTATCCAAAGAAAACTAAAGAATAGGGAAGAATAATATTATTATATTAATAAACATTGCCAAAGTACAAAATAATAAAAGATGATTCTATAACAAAATGTTTTAATGTTACCCAATTTTTCTCAAATCCGCAAATGTTTTAATTTTGCCAAACTGGTAATGACGTCAGTTTTGCGAGAGGGGGGGGGTTATTAGGAAATGACGATAGGATGATTGTAGGGGAGGGGGGGGGGTCGAAAATCAGCAAAAATCGATGACGTAATATATGGACGGCCCCCAAAGAGTCCGACGATTTTAATGAAACAAAAACGCAAATTCTTCTAATCCGAAGCAATGAAATATCCACTATAGTGACGTTGCAAAAAAAAATTAAGAGGGGAACCATCCCTATATTAAGGGATGGTTTCACCCCTTAAAACCGTATTTCCGCCGATAAAAAAATACGTATCGCTTACTTTTCGGTGTTTCATGACATCCAAATTTCAACAAAATCGAAGGGTGTCACCTGAGGGATGTTCCTTGTTAGAAAAATGTGATTAGCCGAAGAATTTTTCGTAGCCGCGACTTTTCAGAGAAAATGTAAAAATGTCTAAATCTACTAAATTTGCACGAATTTTTTTATTCCAGTTTATCGTTGGGTATGATAATTGATTGTGACTTATTTTTAAGCGCTACTTCGTTTAACCAATTATTCGGAAGGGCCCTCGTTATGCCCCCATAAAATACGGCCCTCCGCTAAAGGAATACCTTAAGGGACCGTCTGTAACGGATCGAAAAATGACTGTTTATCGCGATTTTTTCCGATGGTTAAAATACACTAATCAGTCTAATTTTTTATGTCAAATCAAAGCACTCGGGAAGAACAGACTTTTTTAAACGTTCATTTTTATTTTTTTACATTTTCTTTACCGGTTGAAAAAGTTTTCGTGAAAAGGAGTCCTCACGGTGTACACAGTTGTATCCGTAAATATTATGGGAAACATAATATGTAAAAAGATTATGAATCAGTATGAGAGCCGCTATCTTGCTATAGAGGTTTAAAAAATAATCAAAATCGACAAAATGGCGGCGGTTTGAAAAAAAGTATCGAATTTAACCTATTTTTTCGACAGTTTTTCGTTAAAAAATATGAAGATTAAGGGGAGATATACACCTAGGAGCCGGAAAAAAGTTCATTTTTGTGAATTTTTTCAAGGAAAACTATTTGAAATTTCGAATTGGGGTTTTAATTATCTAAAAGTATATACATTCAAAAATATGTTTAATTTTCTTTATGTAAAAATATCAAAAATATACAAGGATATTGTATGATCCTTTGAGCGTTGTAAAAAAATCTGCGTATACGGCACCCACTGGCGTTTCTTCAAAAATCATCTGAAAAAAAAAACCAAAAAGATTATTAAATTAGATACTATAATCGAGTACTTGGCATAGCCGATTTTGAAAATATCGATCTATGACAAAATGGCGGACGTTTGAACATAAATAGTGATTTTGAGCCAAAAATTAGTTATTATTTTGCCTATAAAACAAAAACTAAGTAACGGGAAAAAAAATCCTATGACAAGTACTAGATAATGGAATAACCACAAAAAACCTCAAGGCAACCGGTTCATTGGTTTTCGAGAAATTTTGGGTACCGATTTGAAAAACGTGGTTTTGAGAAAAACGCGTTTGAAAATTTGGGAATGAATAAATCATGAAATTTGTCAACTTACACGAAATCATCGATACCAGGCCCATAGTGTAGGTCTTCTACGGTCGACGGAATGTTCGTAGCTTCTAAATCGATTTTTTCGACCATCTAGGCGTATATCTTCCCTCAAAAGAAAAGCTTCCATAGCAAGATAAAGAATGGCGTGAAAAATGTTATGCCAAAATTTCAGCCGGATAGCTTGAAAACTCTTACTTTGCTGAGTGTACACCGTTTTGAAAAACGAAATTTCGAGAGAAACAAAAAAATCGACTTTTCGAAAATTGTACCATGTGACGCTTAAGGAGGTACGGTGATGATCACGCTAGTAAACTAAGAGTCTTTTTTTCGCCATAATACCGCTACGTTTTAGACATATGTGTGTGGCCTATATTTCGAGAAATATTTTTTAAGTATTGAATTTCAAGCTACTTATTATTTTTATAATATGAAAACAAACGTAATAATCTACTACTCGACTTCAGTAGTACGCCATATCTTTGACGTTTAGCATCGCTGCATTTTCGATAGCTGTCATCGGTCCCACGCGCTCGGCTTATTATTTTTGGTAGCCGGTAAACATGGAGAATGAAAATAAGTACTGTAGAAGTTTATCAAGAGAGTAACAGGATTGTACCTGAAGTCCAGTTTAGAGACAAAGGTAGATTCTGTCGGACAAGAATTAGAGAGTGAAAAGATGATATTGCGAATGCAAATGAAAAACGTCGCGTTGACGTTAACCTCAATATCCAATGTCCAATCTGTCCGAAGTCAAAACATATTTCATCGATTGTTATGTTATTTTTCCCTTTCCTAATTTTCACAATATTTGCAGATATAAAAACGAACGTTCATTTTATATGACGGTTTTTCCATGCTGACTTTACATATAAATGCGTTGTATGCATGTCGCCAGAAAGATTGAGATGCCTTAGCTATACATAAAAGAACTTTGAGTAAATATCGACGAAAGGCCTTTTATAATCGATTAAAAAAACGTACGGCTTCACACAACCATATTTTTAATTCGCGTTGAAAATATCGGATAGAAGAATCAAATTTGCGCGGGTATCCGGCGTTGCCACACTTCGAGCAAGATGGCTGCGGTTACGTCACGAGACGTCTCTCTCGCCGAATACTTCGGTTTTTCGCGACTTTATTTCTAAATTTATTGCTTATTTCTGCGGTGAGCTTTCCAATTCAAGTTGCCGTATTGATCACAACGAACCAACGAACGCAACCGTCAGTTTTTTTTACGGGTGTCTTGGCTCCAAGTAGCACAAAAAAATCGATATATGAGAGGACAGGCACATTTTGTCGTCTACGTGTGACTAATTGACAAACTTTAATAATTAATAACTCGGAAACTGTACGGTAAATCTCGCGGAAACTCCGCATATGCATGGACGTATCTCTCGACAATGTTATTTAAAAAAAATCGGGCTTTTATCTTGGACTCGCTCTAATCACCGTACCTCCTTAACGGCTTATCCATTTTTAATAGATTGCTGGAAAGTGGTAGCTGACTGAAAAAAAAAGTATACCGGAGCCGTGAAAATGTGAGCTTGGGATCCCTAAAGACGTATAAGGGGTTGATCCATTGTGCGATCACTAACAAAATAACTCGAAATCATTTATCCGGAAAATCATTTGAATTGTTCTTTCGAAATGGTAGCTAGAATTGACAGGCCGTATGATTTTTGCTCTTTTATCGACAAATGTGTATATTTCCAGGTGCAAGACATCGTGATACGGCCGCTCGGCGAAGCTTGGTGAGCCACCTACCGGCGATCCGATTCACTCGAACCAATGGCAAAAAAGCAGCATATTTCAATGATTTATGCTTGTGCTTCCTAGTATTCTTTTTTAGCGTCGACGTTATTCTCTACATTTGCATCGCCATTAATGCTACGATACTCACAATGAATATTCAGACGAGACAATAAAGCAAATAATTTTCGATCTTGATGTTGGTCGAACTGCTCCAACGATAAATTGCGCCTTCATCGCGTCACGAGTACTGCATCAGTAACTTTAGAGATTTCGGAAGCTTTCTTCTCGTTCCGAAGCTATCGATGATCCTTTCCAGCTTCGCGTCGTCGAATATTTGTCGATAGAGTCCGTGACCGTCGGTCCCACGTGCGAATTTCAGTCCTTCGGCTAGCGACGAAACGACGCTCGTTCTTGGCTGATCGTCCCTTTGGTAGAGAGCTCTTGCTCCGCAGACAAGAGCTTCGCCGAGACTCTGTCCAAGTATCGGTGCGCCACTCGCCTCGTCCAAAATTCGCGCAACGTCGTTCGCTAATTTAATCGCATCCTTGGATCGTCCCTCGTCGACGCACTCATTGCACTTCTCGTTCAGTACGTCGGTCACTCTCTTTAACAGATGAACGTACTTTCTTGATCCAGGATCCATTGATTTCAGATGCGAAACCATCGCCAGCCCGTTCATGTACGTTCTAAGGGCATCCTCCTTGTCTCCCGACCTCAACATGCAGTCGCCCAGCAGAATATTCGTCTCGGCATACTGCTCGAGCAGTTTGCTCGATTGCAAAATTCTCATAGCGTCCGCGTATCTGTTCTCCGTCATGAATTGCACGGCGATGTCGTATCTGTTGTATTTCAATACATTGTTATTCAGGGTTATCAAGGAGGTTGGAGCGATTCAGTTGTGTCAAATGACGGTTTATTCATTTTTTTTTGTTTCAATGAACCTCAAAAAAATGCATACGAGGTACAGATTTATTCTATTGGGTTGGTAAGAAAGTCTTGCGACACATTTCTTTCGATTAAAATATGTTTTCTTCTAACGAAGTTCTACAACATTCGAGAGTAGTATATTCAAGACTAGTCTAGAACCTTCCATGCCGTAGGGTATATAAGCGAGTCAGTTGTTCCGCGCAGACAGTACGAGCGAAGATGGATCATAGTGCACTTCGATCGATTGCATATTACGAATTTTTACAAGGGCGTTCTGCAAGAACCGCAGCCGCTAATATGTGTAGTGTGTTCAAGGCCAACGTAGTTCATCATTCAACGATATCCCGTTGGTACCAGCGTTTCCGTTCTGGCGATACATATCTTTTGAAGACAAACCTAGGTCCGGCAGGAAATCAACTGTTGACGATGAAGAACTACGAGCACTTACAAAGGCAAAGCCTAATACGTCGTCACGGGAATTAGCTTACAAACTCGGCTGTAGCCATCCCACGATTCTCCAACATTTACAAAATCTCGGATACAGAAAAGTTGTTTCTTCCTGGATATCACCCGATCTCAGCGAATCAAACAAAGCGACACGCATGTCCATCTGTCTTTCACTCCTGCAACGTCCACACAGAAAGGATTTTCTTCAAGAAATAGTCACTGGAGATGAAAGCTGGGTGCTTTATGTTAACTACACACGTAAGCGACAATGGCTACCGAAAGGAGAAAAACCAGATCCGACCCCTAAGCTGCCCCGTGAAGCGAAGAGAGTTTTACTCTGTTGTTGGTGGGATTCTGAGGGCATGCTATATTACGAACTGCTCCCATCCAACACCACGATAAATGCAAATACTTACTCTGCACAACTGCAAAAGCTGGCTGAAATTATCAAACAAAAAAGGCGTAAACGTCTCCAAGTTCGGCTTCTCCACGACAATGCTCGACCCCACGTAACTAAGATGACACAACAATCTATTTCGCAGCTGGGATGGGAAGTTCTACCGCATCCACCGTATTCACCAGACCTACCGACACCTACCGGCACCTACCGACTACCATCTGTTTCGAGCTTTAAAAAATTATTTACAGGATAAAAAATTTGATGATGTCGCGGATCTCAAAAATACACTGGTCGACTTTTTCAATTCACGACCCAAAGAATTCTGGAGTGCAGGCGTGCAAAGTCTACCAGAGGGTTGGGCACGAGTTGTAGATACAGAGGGAGCATACATTACTGAATAATTGTTTACTGTTAAAATAAAATGTTTTTATATTTTACTCATGTTGTGTGTCGCAAGACTTTCTTACCAACCCAATATATATGCTATTTTTTTTAAATATATAATTAAAGGGCCAAATTATGCATTTTAACATATTTATTACGTAAAGTAGAAAAACTTTTGTGTTACTACCAACTTGAAAAAGCATAACACCATCGATGATTACTATGAAAAAACTACGACAACGAATGTTTTATACAATTCACAATGAAATTTTGAGTAATTCATAATTATGCCTATTCATATTTGAGTCACGAGATTATTGGCCCATGGTTTACGATGGGCAAGATGAGGATTTTTTTTTCTTCTAAATGTTCACAAAGGTTCAGTTTGCGTTAATCCGTTGTTAGAAATGGTTTATCTTGGTGCTAAATAACAATGAAAATTACATAACCTTTAGTGTGAAAGTCTTGCCCATCTAACCGCACGTTAAATTACATACATTAAACTATTTTTTGTCTCTGGTGTTTGGTGGTGAAAAAAGTTCAAAAAATTCGTAAAGACTCAGTATAGTGTAAACAATTGCATGTATTTTTTTATTAAATTTAACCTTGGATTGTGGCTAACGCTCCAACCTCCTTAAGGATGTTCGGTACGGGCGATACAATGTTGCCATGCTAAACCATGTAAAAAACATTTAAAATTTCACAAAGTTCAGAATTTTATAAAATTTGGTGAATATATTCTTTAGTGCCAAATTTGACAATACATTTTTTTTAAAGATTTTTCTTCTGCACAGTTATCGAGTAAGTTAACACTAAAGTTCACGTGTATAAGCATAGCGTTGCCATATATATAGGTATCCGTTGCGGGCATAAGAAATCTGCTTTAATGCTTAATTACACGATAACTAAGTAGAAGAAAATGTTGAAAAAATGTGTGTTTTCGCACTTAATGTTGAAGAATATTATCACTAAATTTGATCAGTTTCTTAAGGTTTTGACTTCTGTACCGAATCTCCTTAAGCCTTATTGACTGAGAAATTCCATGATTTTTGCAGGTTTTCCATACAGGTTGTGCAAATGATCCGGATTAGGGTACAAAAAAGAACACTTCGTTTTCATCAAATATAATTTTTTAAAGTTAAAAACCACAAGTTAAGGAGTTAGGCAACAGCAACGAGTATAAAATCATGTGTGAATGCAACCATTTTTTTTCGTTTGAAAAAGTGATTCACCCATAAAATTAATTACACATCTATTTAGTATGAATACCACGCTGTTAGAAAGTATATATATATATATATTTTCGATGTACAAAATGGCATTCACAATTTTTTACCTAGAACAAAAAACAAAAATTCTCGTCAATCTACATTAGAATACCTAGAGAAGTACGTACGGAATTGAAAAAATATTGTTTTATTCAAAAGTTGTAGGTATCTGAATGCATTTTCAGTGAAAAATTTCGTATAAAACTGCTCATAAAATGAAAAGTTTTCGTTTAAACAGAAATTCCGTACGTACTTCTCTGCGAAATGCAATTAGGAACATAACGTTTAAATTTGAAGTAAATCGAGTGAAAATTGTTGAAGTTATTTGTCACGCCAATTGGAAAAAAGCTGTTTCGAGACAAACGTGTTTGAAGTTTTAGGTACTCTATGGCCGTGCCAGAGGTGGGCTTACATTATACGCTCAAAGTCGGTGAAAAAAAAATTCTTGCTATAAATCGAGGAGTAACTTATTTTTATAATGATAAAGCACCTTTCAAACGAAAAAAAAATCAATTTTTTGAAAATTCTACTGTGGCCTTAAGTCTCGTTTCAACCAAACTAGTATTTGTAAACGTTACAAACGATACGGGAAAAATTATATACATAGAAATAGCAATGAATCATTTTTGTGAAAAAAAAACTACATTTTTAGCCAACATGAAGAAACAAAGGAAGTTCTCAATTCGATCCTTCTATTGCAAAATTATGTTGAACTGGATAACATAATTTTTTTTAAATCATATATATGGAAATGTTAAAAATTGAAATGAATTTTCTCTTAAACTGAAATTCGAAAAATGATTTAAACATTGCAAAGTTTAAAAAAATACATCAAAAACAAATACAGAACCTGTTCTTTATTATAAACACAAATTTTTATGTCAGTCACAGCAAATAAAAGATAAATATAAACACTTATCTATAAGAATAATGATGCGGTTGTGTACCGACAGATCGAATGCAAATGTATAGAGCGTTACAGTAAATTAGTTTTCAGTTTTTCAAATTTTCAATGTTTGGCACTGAACTAACTTTTTTTTGTATATAATGAAGAATATAATTAAAAATATACAAAAATATTAATTTTTATACGCTTAACGTTTGAAGACGCATTGAAAAGAGTCATATTACCACATTGTGATAAATGTGAAATATTAATTTATTAGTGCAAT
Organism: Ophion obscuratus; assembly: GCA_964007375.1. Classification (NCBI taxonomy): domain Eukaryota; kingdom Metazoa; phylum Arthropoda; class Insecta; order Hymenoptera; family Ichneumonidae; genus Ophion; species Ophion obscuratus. The sequence goes on from OZ023317.1 coordinate 37,603,445, forward strand.
ACATGCGCATAATGACTAACACAAAAACAGTAAAGATTTGAATGTAATTTTAATAATAGTGAAAAAAAACAATCAGATAAACATAACCATAATAATGCTGATAATAAAAATAGTAGTAGTAGAAATTGTATTAAGCCGAGAAACCAGTTTAGGAGTACGTTTTTAAGTGTTTTTGATTTTTTTTTACAAGGAACGAATGAATAGAATTTATTTAAACTTTGGGAATATTTTATACATATCTTCAAACGAATATGTCAATTTTTTCGAAGCATTTCCTCTGAAAATATGGAACATATAACCTGCCGCCCACCGAAGGTCGCCATCAGACTTTGCTGTCCGTGTACACTCCTGAGGCCACGGTTTTCATCGGAAATCAATACGATTTGAAGATTACATCAAGAACATGTTTTTCCTTCTATATGAAACTAGCTCTGAAGAAAAAATTGAAAATTTAATTTTTTAGAGGTGTTTAAACAAAAAGTTATAATTTTGTTCATTGTTTTATAACCTTTTTTTGCTATAAACAAGATAGACTTTAACTAATGATACTCCCCCAAATTTAGGTTAATATAGAGCGTAATTATATAAAGTAACTAACTATAACTTTTATAAAATTATAGCTTAGAAACTTTTCGAAACGAATGAGACAAAAAGAAAAAGCTCAAGGCAGTGGAGAATTATTTATACCTACTTTGGGAACATATTCTTGAATAGTTTTCCTAACAATTTATGGAATAAGGAAAAAATCGATTTTTTAAGTCATCTAAAGTGGGTCCCGCCTTAAGGCGTTACATGTATGCGGCTCACCGGAAAATGAGATTTCTTTGGGATTGTTTTTTGAGAATACTAAGACAGCAATCAAAATGAGGTTTGGAGGATTTATCCTGAATGTGTTGGCGTCTACAAAAAAAAATATGAACAAAAATACAAAACGGCAGCTTAGCCATAGCTATACTAAAACGTTTTTTAGGCACTCTGCGGCAGGACCCGGAATATTTATGGTATAATACCAAGAAAAAAAAAATCGTCATTTACATTAGCTTTGCTAGAAAAATGCACACGATCATTTAAAAATTATTTATTTTTTTCGTAAAAGGGCATCACTTCGAATAATTTTTTTTCGCTCACCAATTGGATTAAATTTGTTAATGAAAACGGAAACTGCTGATGAATCGTAAAAAAAAAATCGTATGTACTCCTTTAGAGAATCTATCTAAGAAGCTACAGTTACAATTTTAAGGCAATCGGATGAAAACTGCTCGAATTATGCGTTTTCCCAATTTCAAAGACGTGGTTTTGAGAAAAACGCGTTTAAAGTTTCAAAACTGATTTAGGAGCTATTATCCACATGATGGAAGTAAAGCCCTCATTTGAATTCTGCGTGTACCCACCGAGGCATTTTGATAGTAGGTCTTGAGTTGTTAGGTCGTTGTATATTTTCTGTACGATGACTGGACTGAACGACTCAAAATTGCTACTTTCACCGTCCAGTTTCGTGCGTGTCGAAGCGCTCGTTGGCGCTCCGGAAAATGAGCTCTAAGAATTAAAAAATAATAATTTCGCGTATAATTCCTTGTCTATATGATTCTTGTGATGTTAATAAATAATTGAAGCCAATTTAAAAAACGGTGGAATTTTTCTTTCCACTTAGATGTAACGCCTTAATAGTGATAATAGTAATATTAATAGCAACAATTACAAAAAAAAACAATCCTTTTGCCTACTATCATTATCACTACTACTATTTTTTATTATAATTTAAATCGCTTGAATAATAATAATAATATGCAAAATAATAACAATGCATTGTATAGTTAACTGATTGAATTAAACATATTGAGACCCTTCAATTAAAATACATGTAAAAAATATTTTTTTCAAACAAGCTTTTATTTAATGTACTAAAAAGTAGAAAATATTTTTTGTTATCAAGTCACTTATATGTGAATATAAATAAAAGCTTGAGGCGCTCAACTTTTAACATTTTTAATAAATTTGATCATTTCAGTTTCATTAACCGTGTTTAATTTGGCACAATAGTAATTAGAGAAATTATTATCACACGTTTATACTCAGTTTCAGGATTTTTATTTAAGAAATCTAAGGTTGTTTTACAGTAAATTAAATACAGTTGATATGTTAACCGTTTTATGTAAACTAAAGATTATATGTATAAATTTTGAGCGCCCCAAGCTTTTGTTTATCGTCACATATTGGTGATTTCGTAAACAAAAATATATTTTCTATTTTTTAGTACATTAAATAAAAGCCTGTTTTTAAAATATTTTTTTACATATAAATTATTTTCTATTTTTTAGTCTTTAATTGATTTTTACTAGTTAGTTATTACTAGTAGTTTACTAGTTTTACGAGTCGAGTTTACGGATGAACTTAAAATTGACTGTACTGGGATTGAACTTACGACTAATTGCTGTATATAAACTTTTCACACACAAACACCATCCGCTACGAATTTGTTTGCATGTGTTAGTGAGATTTTATATGGATGATTAGATATCGCTAACTTTACACGAAAAGTTGGAAAATGTTATGGAGATTTTTATAAGTTGAATCATCTCTTGTCACCTTTTGAATGCATGTTTGCACAATTTCAAAGCTCTAAGTAGTCGCGAAGTGGGTGAAATATCGATTTTTCGTTTTGCATTTCACAGAAATTCAAGTTAAATAAAAAGCTCGTAAAAAAACGTAGCAAGTCGATTAGTGTCATGTTGAAAGTGGTAAAGAGAATTAAGGTAATCCTATCGCCAGGCTTCAATCCATAGGATTTTCATAATCTTCTTTTGAGCTTCATTAAATATATTAGTAATCGTCTCTGTAAAATTTCAGGGTCGGTTATCGACCTAATTACAGAGAAAAAAAATTATTAATATTGCGTATTTTTGTGAAGAAATTCCGAGACGGAATCCAAAAACCCAATATCCGGTCGCTACAAACGTGTATATAATAGTGGGAATCCGTCAGATTCTTAAAAATAATCAGATTTACACACTTAACACTTGTAGTAATCGAATGCTCTCAGCAAAAATTACGCTTATTGACCTAATTTTTATGTAATATCGAGTTTAATTTGAACTTCCGGTATTGGATTTATTACCACTTGCTACGATAAAGAGACGCGACAGCAAGGCAACAGCTGACTGTAGTCCTAACCTCATCTCACTCATTCGAATTTCCACACATATTTCATTTTTAACCGACATATTCGGCCGACACAAATTTTCCACGCTTTTTACCAGTTGTGGCCCGAATACAATGCTTTATATTTCCCGCACCTGGCATTGTTTTGACAGATCGACGTTGAAAAGCATGGAGGTTAAACTCGCCTGGTTGAGTAAAAAGAGACGGAGATAGAACCAATGTCGACAAACATCAAACCTAGAAATACTGCGCGAATCGTTGGAATAACTATTTTTTCATTTTTCTAATTAAACGTGAACATTCATTAAACAGTCTACACATGGAAAATTTTAGTTATTACAAATGATTTTTTTCGCATATGTTAAAAATATAAGTAGTACAAGTCTCAAGTACGATCAGTGGTATGACTAGTGCGAAGCGATAGGATTACCTTGAGTATTTGGTAAAAAGATAATTAGAGTGTGAATTCGCCTTATCAAGTGCCACTGTTTGATTAGTTGAACTCGCGTCTGCTCGATCGTGAGATTTCCCATAATGGAGCCCTCCTTGTCCCTCGATGGCTCGAGAAGTTTGTGAAAGCCTTTGTCGACGCTCTCGAGCCACTCGGCCGCTTCCAACAAGCGTCCGGAGAGCCTGAGCAAAATTGCCTTCAGGAGGGTATATCCGGGATTGTAGGGGTCGCAGTCGCGGGCCTTTTCAGCAGCCATCAGGGCCTTGTCGTGACATCCGTAGATCGACCAGGTGATGGAAAATGCTATCAGGTGATGTCCCGTGTCGTAGATTACCTGATTACGGATTTAATCACGCATTCGGTGAATCGAGGGAGATATATTCAAGGTAGATCGCTGACTGGAATGTGCCCAACACTTTTAGACATTTAACCATTTTGCAGAGCCAATTATCGAATATATTTAGAAAATATTCATAAACTTGAGGAAAATATGTTTATGGACCTGCAACAATTCGCTAGCTCGGGTATTGTCAGAGTCAAGGTCAATCGCCTCGAAGAGAATGTGCCGGGCCGAACTTAATTCTCTGCGAAAAATTTTGTACTCCGCGTGTTGAGTCAACAAGGACGATTCTCTCGATCGATCTGAGTCTTTTATAAAACGCGTCCACTCGCAACGAAACGCCTCGTACTTGTCCATCGTTCTCAACGTTTTCAACAGCTCGTCCTTCAAAGTTTTGTTTGCTCTTTACAATATTGTTGTAAACTCGAAATCGCGAATGCGAATGAGGGAATTGTTTCTTACTTGAATTTCGTATAGGACTACTCCGTAGGGCTTGAAAACGAGAATTTGCTCAAAGTCACTCGCTGCTTCCATAAATCGTTCTTGCTCATAGTGCAGCAATCCTCTTTTCCGATAAACATCTATGAGACTCCTCGTGTACGAGGATCTTTCGTTTGCTGATTTTTTGTCGAATCTCAACATTTTCCTCGCACCTTCGTAATTTTGAATCGCCGGCTCCAATTTACCTTGAACATTTGTCGATGTTTTACCTCACTAAGATTGCTCCAACACTCTCGGTAAATTAAGGCATCTGGCCACCATGTAATTTTTTTTTTCATTTTTTTTTTCATGTACCCTGAACTGTTAAGAATAATTTAAGCCATAGTACGTATTGAAAAACGCAAAATTGACCAAGTTACAGTTATTTTGCGGCTAGAAGGTTCAGCCGCTGCGGGCGGTCGACCGTGCGGTTCGATCCGTGGTTATAATTCGCACGGTTTAGCTCACGCAGCTGTTCTGCGTTATCTCGAAACTACATTTTTTGAACTGGTACTATCGAAATATCGTAAACTATCGGTCCGATTGCTTTCAAATTTTTACACAATACTTTTAGATACATTATCTAAAATGTCACGTAGGATTTTTGCCATAACTCGATTACGTTTTGTTTTATTATTGTTTTTGCTCGAAAAATTTCGGTGAAAAATACACATTTTTTTCTTCGTCTCACCATAATTTTTTTAATGGTCGAAAAAAAGCACCACTACGCTACATTGTAGCGACACTACTCACGAATGAGTTAATTTTTATTTTCTGATGTGACATGACCGGGTAACAGCTGGGATAACAACCGCGCGTATCGTGTGGAGGGCCTCCGCGGCAATGTGCATAACGGCGCCATTTTTTAATATTTTGAACGGAAATTTATTAACTTCATTCTTAAAACCCTTTCTGACGTTGTGTAAAAAAATAAATATATTCCGGCCCATACTTTCGAGTTTATTTTTTTTTGAAACATACCCATTTTTCGATCGGCCAAGGTGGCCAGACGCCTTAAGGATGTTGGTTTTGTTTTTCGATTTTATTAGGTGGTTGCATTCAAGTCCGCTGTTCGGTTGTGGATGTCTCTTTGTTTTATACTTTAGTACGAACGGATTTTGCTTGAGTGACCTTGAAGGGTGACTACGCGCCACTAACTTGAAGCCGAAAGACGGTATATTTGGTTGAGACACGTGCTGCGAACGAGCAAGTTGATACGGAATGTGACGCTGCCACAGCTCCACCATTTTGATGATGAATTAGAAAAAAAATTGTTTTGTATACTTAAATATACTATTAAAGTATACCTAAAGTTTGATAATTGTAGGATAATTATTTCTTAGCTTAAAAAATTCCTTAATATTACTTATTTTTTTCCTATCGACATGGATATCTCGCCTTAAACAGGGGTGGCCAAACTTTTGAAGTGTGCGGTCGAAACTACGATTCAAAATATCCCTCGCGGTCTACCGCCGCCAACAGTTTCAAACCTAAACAAACCAAAACATATTTTTTCAATAAAAAATTTCTAAACTAGTTTTACAAAGCTCTCGCGAAAAATAGGCGGTCGACGCCTTGACCTTAGCATATACACACTTCCGTAATAACAAGTCCAAAAATGGGTAGATAAGTAGATAGCGTCCAAAGACGAGCACTTTTTTCACCGTGGGATTCAGCTTTTCTAGAAAGGTGGAAGAAAGTAGCAACATCCGAGAGAATATACTTTGATTAAGGGGTAATCACAGTAGAATTTTCAAAAAATTGATTTTTTTCCGCCAAAACGGCGCTTCATCATCGTAAGAATAAGTTACTATTCGATTTATAGCAAGAACATTTTTTTTTCACCGACTTTGAGCGTATAACGTGAGCCCACCTCTGGCACGGCCATAGAGTACCTAAAACTTCGAACGCGTTTTTCTCGAAACAGCTTTTTCCAATTGGCGTGACAAATAACTTCAACAATTTTCACCCGATTTGCATTTCGCAGAGAAGTACGTACGGAATTTCTGATTAATCGAAAACTTTTCATTTTATGAGCATTCTATGAGCAGTTATAACGAAATTTTTCACTGAAAATTCATTTCTTAAGTTCAAATACCGACAACTTTTGAATAAAACAATATTTTTTAAATTCCGTATGTACTTCTCTAGGTATTCTAATGTAGATTGACGAGAATTTTTGTTTTTTGTTCTCGGTAAAAAATTGTGGATGCTAAATGTCACGCCGCGAAGCGCATAAAAAAAAAGAAAAGAAAATATTAATAGTCGGCTATTTTGTACACAAAACAAATATATATTTTTTCTAACAGCTTGATATTCATACTAGATACATGTGTGATTAATTTTACGAGTGAATCACTTTTTCATACGAAAAAAATGGTTACATTCGCACATGATTTTATACTCGTTACTGTGGCCTAACCCCATAATGTAGTGCAACATTTTTTTACAAAATAAATGCTTAAAAACGAAAGAGAAACAACCGTCGTCAATGCAACCACCTAGTAGTAATTCTACAAACTATTTGTACCGTAAACCGGGGTAACTTTGGAACTGGGGGTGCAATTTTGAATCGACTTTAGAATTTTCCACCAACACCATGCCTTATGAATTGGCGCGCAATCACCGTTACTGCCATAAAACTGGTACCTACACGGCAAATGTTTGAAGCTGTAGTTGTACTGACGTGTCCCAAAGTTACCCAAAATTGGCCCAAAGTTACCCCGGTTTACGGTAATATTGTTTTTTTTTTTTTTCGAAACATTTTCCAACTTTACCTTGTTGCGCGAATATATCACCTCTCAAAGCATAAAGCGAATGCAACCGTGGATTAATCAACAAAGCTTTGCTCAGCAGGCGGTGGGCGCCCGGACAATCTTTGGTCTCCACGAGGTTTTTCGCTTCACCAAGAAGCTGCATCACTCTCTGGGCGTCTCTGCTTTTTTTCGGTGCTTGATCGAAGGTCCACAAAGTCCTCAACTAATTTTTTTTCAAACGTCTTCGATCTCACGAAAGTCTCTGCCTCGTTTTCTTTTTAAATCCAATCTTACTCGCATAGCTTCCTGATGAGGGTTGTCGTATCGATGCTCCGAAGGCATGAACGCTTTTCGTAGATCTGCCAGTTCCATTACCTCCATTTTTTAATTATATTCTTTAACGGTCTTTCGTAAAAATTATTTGTTGAAGTTTAGGTTGTAGACGAGACACTGAAAGTGACAGTATACTTTCATCTGTCTCAGAGTCGAATTTTCATTCTGAGCAGATAATTTGCGTAATTCACTACGATTGTGAAATTTGTTATTGAGATTAGAATTAATTTTTCAATTGATTTAAATCGCATGTAACGAAAAGTGACAGGTAGGGAGTTCGAATAAAAAGCAGACGTTTGATCAGCTCGAAAATGTTTTTATTCAGCGAAATTCAGTGGTATCGTTGGTATCACAGATCAGGGGGAAAGGATATCTGCAAGGATAAGTTTTTGACGTAACAGAAAAAAGGGTCTGAAAAAGGACTCCCTTCTCGTTTCCATCGACTCTCCGGCTATTGTGCAACTCTCTTTCCTCTTCATAATACATATGTGCTCGTTAGAACAGTCATGCGTGAAAAATAGCTCTACCCTATGGGAAATCGTTACGAGAACGCTCAGTAAAATACTACGAAGTCAAATGCACAAAAGATATCGGAAATTGAATTCGAGTGCAATTAATCATGGAACAAGGAAGACAAAAATTTTAGTTGTACCTTCGATAAGGAGGCGAAGCATTAAAGGTCAGTGCTAACAAAAGTCCCCGCCTTGGTGTAGAAAATAAAAAAGGTAGTCCTATCGCCAGGCTTCAATCCATAGGATTTTCATAATTTTTTTTTTGAGCTTCACTAAATAATTAAAATATGAGCTTCACTTTTGAAAAATCGATTTTTTTTTGTCTTTTCTTATAGTTAAACATTTCAAGAATATCATCCCAAAATTTCAAGTCAATCAGAGCAAAACTCTCAAAGTTATTGACTATTTAGTCCCGCTCCTCTAACACTGTAGCTCCAATTTCTCTAAACTTTAAACGCGTTTTTCTCGAAACCACTCCTTCAAAGTCCGTGTTCACTGCCATTTGAAAACTACATGACCGATTTATTTCAAACTTGGTACACACTTTCTACATATAAAATACCTCCTCCCAACGGTTAGTTTGAGATTTTTTTTTACATTGAGGGGGTTTTCCACCCCCAAAATGGCGGAACTTTTCGTAAAATAGCACTTTTCACTTTACGTGACCACCAAAAATTCAGAAATGAAAAAAAAAGTTATCAAAGACCGTTGGGGGGAGGATTTGATGATACTTTGACCGAATTTTAATGGTACTTGATTTCAGATAATTTCCTGCTGAGATGGAGTGAACACTGCAAATCGTGTTTTTTCCAAAGGCGTTCTTGGAAAAGCTTTGTCGCCGGCTTGTTTGCGGATATTTTCGCGTACAAATTTCACGGAATGTTTTTGAAATGACACTTAACAATGTACAAAAGGTTTCAATAAATTTACTCTATCCATTTAGATGAAAAAAATTCGCAAAAAAGTTGTTTGTTTCACGCTGAAACCCCTATCCTCCCCTTAATAATCGTCTCTGCAAAGTTTCAGGGACGTTTATCGACCTAATTACAGAGAAAAGAAACATTAAAATTGCGTATTTTTGTGAAGGAATTCCGAGACGACATACAAAAAACCAATTTCCGGTCGCTACAAAAATGTATACAGGGTGTCCCAGAACTCAACGTTAAGCCGACACGGGGTGACAGGATTGATTGTAACCATCATGAGAAAAATCAGAAAAAAATCTATCCCGTGCAGTTTGAAAATTATGGGCATTTAAGAAAAACCTAGAAATTTGGTCAAACTGTAACCATTTTTCGGTTATTGTGAAACAAACCCAAACAAACCCAAACAATCCCAAGTTTCCTAGAATTAAGACTATTTGTTAAACTATGAATTTAAAATTTTCAAAATTTGTCTACTTTGAAAGGCCCTGCTTTATTTTTTTTTGCTTTATTTTTTTCTGATTTATTTTTTTCTGATTTTTCTCATGATGGTTACAATCAATCCTGTCACCCCGTGTCGGCTTAACGTTGAGTTCTGGGACACCCTGTATAATAATGGGAATCCGTCAGATTATAAAAAATAATCAGATTTACATACTTAACACTTGTAGTAATCCAGTGCTCTCAGAAAAAAATACGCTTATTGACCTTATTTTTATGTAACATCAAGTTTAATTTGAACTTCCGGTATTGGATTTATTACCACTTGGTACGATAAAGAGACGTGACAGCAAGGCAACAGCTGACTGTAGTCCTAACCTCATCTCACTCATTCGAATTTCCACACATATTTCATTTTTAACCGACATATTTCGTCGACACAAATTTTCCACGCTTTTTACAAGTCGTGGCCCGAATACAATGCTTTATATTTCCCGCACCTGACATTGTTTTGACAGATCGACGTTGAAAAGCATGGAGGTTAAACTCGCCTGGTTGAGTAAAAAGAGACGGAGATAGAACCAATATTGCCAAATATCAAACCTAGAAATACTGCGCGAATCGTTGGAATAACTATTTTTTCATTTTCCTAATTAAATGTGAACATTCATTAAACAGTTTACACGTGGAAAATTTAGTCATTACAATTTTTTTTTGCATATGTTAAAAATATAAATTGTACAAGTCTCAAGTATGATCAGTGGTATGAATATTGTGAAGCGATAGGACTACCTTAATCCATCCCAAACGTAAATTTGTATTCGCTTTCTTTCTCATCGTACAGAGTGCTCTATTTGAACAGTGCTTCGAGTGAACACGCGAACAACACATCATTTGAGGCACAGCATGCGAACATTTTTTCAAATCTCCATTGAACTTTGGATGGGGTAAAGAAAGGGGGAAAAAAGAACAAGTAAATCTTGGATGATGAGTCGACGAATGGCAAATACCTGAAATTAAGCAATCCAATCCTTCTCGTCGTATCCTTGCGAATTATGCGAATCCAAACTTAGCATAGAGAACGCTACGATCCCGTAGTATATCCTAGTTCGGCGAGATTTTTTTTTGTTTCTCCGTACACGCGCACAAAGTTCACGATTTGAGAGAATCCAAATGCATTGTTTAAAATCCTGCGTCGTCCTGCGACGAGTCCCAAAGATCCCCGCAAAGTTTCCACTCAGTTATTTTTTTTTTATAACAAATATAATCCAGGCAACAGACGTCCGGCGAGAGTTTTTCCTTATCCAAACGATCCTTTTTTTATCAGCGTAAACAAATCCCGCGAAGCTCCTACATTCCGATAAATATCGTGCGATCCGTTTCTTTCTCTCACAGGACACGTCCATCGCCGTTCTTTAGTTATATATATCTTTGCGTCTATATATATGTACACGCTTGAATACATATATATTGTTTTTACCGAAAGCCAATTTTTGTTTGTCTAAAACTAGGTATTGAGTTCCCATCGAGACGCCCTTCTCCTCAACGATTTTATCCCGTTACATCCTCTTGTCCACGATTGCATACCAATCCTTCGTGTGTCCCTGCGTGTGTGTGAATATTTCGTTTTTTTTTTTTTTTTTTTTCGTGTCCCGTTGAATGACCAACGAAGCACCAGCGAAAACTTCCGCACCACTCACGATGCGTTACATTTTTTTCTTTCATTTTTAATTCAGTGCAAGAGTCATTGGAATTAAAACGAAAAAAATTTAATCGAGCGAGTTCCGAAACGCCGCCGAGTGCGGCAGTTTTTCCTTTTCAACGAGCAAAGTCTTTCCATTTTTGTTCCGTCTTTTTTTTTTAGCAATTATCCGTTTAGTCCTCGTGGTCACTCCTCCCGATTCGTGACTGTTACGACGATGACACGCACACGTTACGAGTTGTTCTTGCATCGATCGAACGTCAGAAAATGAATACGGAAAAATAAAGAGAATGAGGAAGAAAAATTGAGAAAAGACGTTTGAAGTTCGGAAATTCACCCTCGGTGATCACGCGGTGTTCATGAGGAACAATCGTTTCGTGATCTGTGACATACAGGATAAGCGTTACTGCTTGAAATCCTTGCACAATCGGGCTTGCTCGCGAGCGCTCGTCTCGATGAAAAATCCAGCTACAAAAATCCTCGCGAGTGGTTCCAACCAAAGTGTACCACCGGGATCCTTAATTTTTTTTTTTACTCCTCTCCTTATCCTCAATTTCCTCTTGTTACGTATATTCCTTATCCCGCGTATCTCCTCATCCGCGTCACTCTATTCTTTTAGAATCCTCCTTACAATATTATTGTTCTCCGAATATAAATCCGTCCGAAACCGCATATCCGTCTCTCAAATTCCATCGTCAATGCGTCAACGTGTACATAATCCATCCAAGAAGTAAGATCGTGTTGGGTTTCAGTTTTTCATTCATTATGTTACAATCCAATCCAATATACAAAAGAGAAAAAATACATTAGTTTCCTTAATACAGTATGTCATAATGTTAGTTTTCTTTTTTTTTTGTTTGTTTGTTATTATTTTATATCAAGACCGTCGACGTTATCGCGACACTGTGATTTCACGATGGACAATTTTCAGTGTTCCATTTCGATACTAGTGTTACGATTTTTTTCGTCGTTGAAAATATTGGCGATTAATCTTGCGGGAATTCCGAAATCACAGAATCGATATACGTCGATGAATGTTCTTTTCCAATCCTTTACTCTTCATCATTTCAGAACGATTTGTTTTTTGAAAATCAACCGACATTCGGCGAGCAATATCGTCGCGATCTCGCGCACGTTGTTGCGAATTAAAAAAAAAAAAACTACTCCGTTCAACACTCGACGTTTTTTTGGTCAAAGAAAACAAATTGCCGAGATTATTGAGTAGTGCGACAATTGGGAATCATTGTTTGATCACAGGAAAAAGGAGTGTGTTTCTTTTTTCGAGTTTCTCGAGCCGCTTTCTTTTTGCCCGCGTGAGAACTGATGCAAGCTTGCGATGCTAATTTGGTTGAATGCGATGTCATGAGTAGCGAGTGTGTAACGTTCGCGACCTTTTTGTCATCTGTCCTTGGCGCGTTTCGACACGGTCGATTTAATGAGCCCAACGTCGTCAAAGGCCAATCGTCGTTTAATCTGCCTTGTAATCTGCATATTTACAAATAAATCTCTCGCACCGTCGCGTTGTCTCCCTCCCTTTTCGTTTTTTTTTCTTTCATTCTCCGAGGATTCTGCAATGGTAATTAAATCTACCGACTTTTCGGTAAGGGCAAAGCAACTAGAAGCGATGCCAATTCATCAAACAAATGAACAAACCCTCAGCTTTTTCTTCTTTCAACGAGCAATTACGTCAATTGTTGCGCTCGCGTGAGGATCGTGCATTTCATCTATCTTCGGCTATCCAATCATTTGGAAAAAATATGCTAAAAAGTATTCGCAGTGGCCGAGGATGCTGAGGAAAAACGGATAAGGCTGTCGATGTGCTGCCTGTTTAAAAAATTACGCGATTACCGTGGACATTTTTTTGCTGCAACGAGCTATATGACGTTGAAGTTTGAAAGCAACGATTTTTTTGTTTCTATATTTTTATTATTGTCCAAAGTTTATATTTGTATTATTGTCCAAAGCAAATTGAGGTCTCCAAGTCCATGTAAGGATACGTAAGAACGTTCTAGTGTTTTTCATGGTCCAAAACGACCAAAGAAAAATTTGGGCAGTCGAAAGTAATGAATTTCCGTTGCATTCCAATGCAAACTTCGATTTCTCTCTCAAGTGGCAAAATATCGTATTATAAAAGACACCCAAGTTTCATGCAAGATCCTCACGACGCTGTGTACCGGAAAATCAACGTTTTTTTCTTATCAACAACAACAACAATGATAATAGTAATAATAACGCGTGTCAAGTTTGTATAACAATACCGAATGAAACAAAAAAAAAATACGTAAGGAATGTTCGTCTCCACTGTACAACCGTAATTGCTCGTTTATTCACCTACGAAATTCTAGTTTCTCACAAAAATACTCATCGACGAATACAAGCGCCGGTTTATTTTTCTCCTCGTTCTTTTTGTCTCCGCGATTGAGGCTGTACGTTTCGAATAAACGGGGAATCTTCGTGAGCGAAAGTTCGCTTATTTAGCATAATCGGGAAATCGCGTGTGTCGGTGACAAACGACGAGTCGCAAGGCTGTCGTAAAGTACGCGCGATTTGCAGCGAACCAGCCAAAATTGAGAAGGGGTCGAACGCGTGAGAATAAAAAAAAAACGAACAGAGTGTGTTCCGCGTACTCGTCTCGAAGGTTCATCGTGGAGAGACGACAATTGGAAGGCAAAAAAGATGGACGAGAGAACGTTTTTGGTTTCGTTTCCGAGAGACGAGTTAAAAAGAAGAAAGAAAAAAATAAATGTAAAAATGACTCGGCGACGGGTACAAGCTGCGTCGTATCATCGACATCGTCAAATCTAATATTTGGATTGGAAGGTTTTAACTTTGGGTGGGTAGTACTCGAGAATCGGCGTGTATGTGTCTGTGTATGAAATATTGGCAAAGCGAATTATGAGCCATTTTTTGCTTTTTTTGTCTCTTTTCTTGTTTGTTGCTGTTGTTTTTTTGCTTATGTATTATCATGTGGATCGGTATATACGTACACACACTAGTCGTAAGAGCGGGACCTGGAACGGGATCTTGAGCGCGAATAGTTGCGTCGAAGTGGCGAATACGTAGGTGTACCTCGACGTCTTGGACTGTAGCTACGCGAACGACTTCGTCCTCTTTCCCGATCCTCGCTACGACCTCTGTCCCCACCGCTGTGATCCTCTTTCACACGTATGTAAGTCACCTCACCCTGAAAACGCACGCGAAACTCGTTATTTCTCTGAAATTGCCTATTTTTCTTCCACCGCGACAGTCGTAGCTTTAAGGAAAGATATACACCTAGATGGTCGAGGTCGAGGATTTAGAAGCTACGAACGTTCCGTCGACCGTAGGAGACCTACACTATGGGCCTGGTATCGATGATTCCATGTAAGTTGACCAATTTCATGATTTATTCATTCCCAAATTTTCAAACGCGTTTTTCTCAAAACCACGTTTTTCAAATCGGTACCCAAAATGTTTCAAAAACCAATGAACCGATTGCCTTGAGGTTTTTTGTGGTTTCTCCATACACCATTATCTAGTACTTGTCATAGGATTTTTTTCCGTTACTTAGTTTTTGTTTTATAGGCAAAATAATAACTCATTTTTCGCCCAAAAATCACTATTTATGTTCAAACGTCCGCCATTTTGTCATAAATCGATATTTTCAAAATCGGCTATGACAAGTACTAGATTATAGTATCTAATTTAATAATCGTTTTGGTTTTTTTTTTCAGATGATTTTTGAAGAAACGCATGTGGGTACCGTATACGCAGATTTTTTTACGACGCTCCAAGGATCATACAATATCCTTGTATATTTTTGATATTCTAAAATAAAGAAAATTAAACACATTTTTGAATGGATATACTTTTAGATCATTCAAACCCCAATCCGAAATTTCAATTAGTTTTCCTTGAAAAAATTCACAAAAATGACCTTTTTTCTGGCTCCTCGGTGTATATCTCCCATTAAGGAAGCTGCTCAGGGTCTTTGCGGGGCTGGCGGCAAGAGGGGAACGCATATGCTTAAACACGGACGCCTGTAATGGCTGCCAGCCCCGAATAATCGAATTTTCGATTACGTAAAATAAATAAATTCCAGCTAATAAATATGTGGAATGCATATAATTGACTGTTTAGAAATGTTATTAATCTTTTTTGTTTATTTACATCGCGAATAAGTTATTGACCAAGTTGAAATGTGGCAAACGCACTATTTAGTTCTCAGTAACTGGTGTCACCGAGCTCAGATACGAACGCCACATCGTGAGCGCGTACCTGTCAAACATCCTTCGCGAATTCCATTTTTTTGTTCGGCGAAAATGAAAAGATGGAAGGGAAAAATGTAAACCGAAAAACAGTACAATCGACGGTTGGAGCAAGTGCAACATGGAAAGCAGCAGAAAAAAGTAGTTCAGCCGGAAAAAGAATGCGCAGACAAGGGACAACGGGTAATTCATTTGAAGGTTATGTCGAAACACACGCACTGCAGCTTCTGCAAATAATTATTCAAAATATTTAAATACTCTTTATGAAACCGCGGTAAGAAAATTTATAGCAAGGAAGCAATAGTTTGTGCGTTTCAAATTTTGGCGCCTATTCAAAATGGCCGAGTTGACAGCAGCGTTGCCACGTGCCGTAGGGCGCTTTATCATTTTACGCGAATCAGCTGAAATGTCCTGTTCTATTTCACGAATATCTCGATAACGACACAGACAAAACGGTGTACTCTTCGTTGAAATTATTCATAAAAATCCATTCAATTATTACTATTTTTATTATTTTGCGACAGTCGTATTGGAGTTGTCATGAAGCTTTTCCTATGTCGCCCGTGTATGAGAGCCTAACTTCAATAATTCATTGCTCAACAATTACGCAGACAAAGTACTTGAAATTTTACACGGAGTCGTAACACCTGCTCGCAAATATCCTCAATAAATTTCAGCAAATTCTTACTATTTTCAGATCGCTGAGCATCGTCCTTAATTGCAATTTTGTTCCGTTCTCCTTCGCCACTGCGCAACGTTGAGAATTCTAACGATATTGCATGATATCGCGTTTCTGTGTTCGAAATTTCCCTTTTTTTCTTTCCAAAACTATTTTTTTTCGACAGTTGTTTCCAGCGTATATTTTTGACACCGAATCTTTATTGTAGCATTCGAAGAATTTAAAATTTGTTTGATTACTCGAATATGATGACGTTGAAGTTTGCATCGTTGGAGTGCAACGATCTTTTCGTTCACTTTTCTTCTCTTTATTTTTGTCGTTATCTTTTTTTCAATAAGATCGTAAATCTCTAATAAAAATACGATATAACGTTCGAGAGATTTTCACAGGCTGAATTGGCCAAAAATATTTAAACAAATAGAAAGAATTAATTTTCGTGGCATTCCAATGATGCAAACTTCAAAATCATCGGAAATGGAGAAAATAATGATGACTTTTGCATCGTTGGATTGCAATAACCTCTATCTTAGTTTTATCATTATTGAAAAATGTTTGCGTCGATTTATGTTGTAGAGATCTCCAATGAACAAACTAAAAACGTGTGGGTTATTTCTGTCGCCTAAGACGACCACAAAAAATGATACGATTATTTTTCTAATTAAGAAATGAAACAAAACTCGATGAAATTTCGTCGTATTCCAATATAGAGTCGCCTGTTTCCCACAAGATTTCCACAGTTTTCCTGTGTCCTCATGCGAACGCGACACCGTCCACGGTATTAGGAAGCGATTGGCTGAGGGCAACAGGAGGGTCTCCAAAGGACTGCAGGGTTGTTCCGCATTACTGACTCAGAAATTCGCTGACTCTTCCAGGTTTTTCATACAGATTTTGCAAAAATTCCAGGTTTTGCAAATTACCCATATTAGGGTCAAATAAAGAACACGTTGTTTTCATCAAATATATATTTTTTAAAGTTAAAGTTAAGTTAATCCTCGTTTAACCATACTTGTATTTGTAAACGTTACAAACTATACGAGAAAAATTGTATACGTAGAAATAGCAATGGATCATTTTTGTGAAGAAAAAAAACATTTTCCACCGATTTGAAAAAACAAAGGAAATTCTCACTTTGATATTTCTATTGAAAAATGATGTTGAACTGGATAACATAATCTTTTTTAAGACCAAATATATGGAAATGTTAAAAATTGAACTAATTTTTTATATGAACTGAAATACGAAAAATAATTTAAACATTGTAAAGTAAAAAAAAATACATCAAAAGCAAATACAGAACCTGCTTTTCATTATAAACAGCATTTTTTATACCGGTGACAATAAATAAAAAATAAATTTAAACACTTATCTACAATAATAATGATGTGGTTGTGTATCGACAGATCTAATGCAAATGTATAGAGATTTACGGTAAATTAATTTTCAATTTTTTTAATTTTCAATGTGCTGCGCTGACATAACTTTTTTGTAAATAATGAAGAATAATAGAAACATTAAAAATGTACGAAAATATTTATTTTTCTACTGTTGGTGTATAGGAGTGGATATAGTGATGATAAAACGGGCGGGCGCCTACATCGGCAAAGTCATAGAGATGGAGAAAGAGAGATGGCAGATAAAATGCCTGATGGAGGGAGCGAGAGGGCTAATGAACAGCGACGGAAGCAAATGGGGCGAAGAAATGAAGGCAATGAAGCAAGCAGAAGAGGGGCAGATGGGGGAGACGATAAGAAGAGGAAACAAAGAGGAATGGAAGAGCGGTACAGAAGTTAGCAAGAAGTGCAGAGAATTTGGGAAAAGATACGCCGGTCAAATTTCTGCATAGAATATAAAAAAAGAAGAAAAGAAGAGGTGGGAATGGAAGACTATTGGGATAAAGGAAAAACAAGGGGAGAGATCGGCAAAATGTGGGCTAGAATGAGGTGCGGGAGTGTGAGGAGAGAAGCAGGAAAGGACTTCAAAGACAAAAGGTGTAGAGTATGCGGGAAAGCGGAGGAAACTCTGGCACGTATTTAGGAGTGCGAGATGCAAAAATTTAAAGATTGGGAAAAGCAGCAAATAAGGGTACCAACTAGAGGGTGGAAGAAGGCAGTAGAGGGAAAGCATTTAGTAGAGGAGTCGTGTGAGGTTGCGAGGCAATTTGAGAATATGGCGAGGAAAACGGGGTCAGGGGGGCAGATATAAGGAAAGCGAAGAAAGGCAAGAAAGTGGGAAAGGAATTTGTATAAACGCAAGAAGCGCAATGATAATAGTATTGATGTTTTTGATGTTTGATAATAAAAAGCTTTGTAAAGAAAGAAAGGAGGAAATGTAGAAATCCCGCAAGGGTGTACATGAAATAAAAGATTCTACTACTTCTTTTTATATTGTTCAGTTTTTTGTCAAGTAGGTTTCATTTTTCGTACTTCTTGCAAAAAGTAAATTCTGAGAGAATACCAAAGAATTTCCAAAATTTCCTGAGTTTTCCCGGTTTTCCATGTGCGTAACAACCCTGAACTGGAAATAGCAAAGGTCAAGGGGGCCGGGTTGAAATTCCGAACATTGAATGATCAGAACGCTCAAAACTCCGAAAATATACTACCCCGAAAGATCAAAACTCCGAAAGAATTTTACACGAAAGACCAAAACTCCGACAATCTGAACATCGCCAAAATAATTCAGCTATGAGAGTTTTAAAAGTTTCAAAGTTTTCAATAAATCGACGAATTATTTCAAGAATTTTTTTTATTAAGAAGTAATTTTACGTCAATTTTGAAATTTGTCTAGACAATGTTATACGTTCTACATCATTTACAGTCAACTGTGTAGACTTTCGCTGGCATAATCTTGACGAACCTTGAAATTTCGGAACATTAAAATTAGACATTTTAAACCGTCGGCGCATTCAAAGTTCGGAATTTCAACCCGGCCCTCGTGTCAAGATCATGCCAGCGAAAGTCTACACAGTTGACTGCAAATGATGTAGAACGTATAACATTGTCTAGACAAATTTCAAAATTGACGTAGAATCACGTCTTAATAAAAAAAAATTCTTGAAATAATTCGTCGATTTATTGAAAATTTTTTAACTTTTAAAACTTCCATAGCCGAATTATTTTGACGGTGTTAAGATTTTCGGAGTTGTGGTCTTTCGTGTAAAATTCTTTCGGACTTTTGAGCGTTCTGACCATTCAAAGTTCGGAATTTCAACGCGGCCCCAGGTCAAGGGATGAGATCGTGAACGCCCGTACAGGCATTCCCACAGACATAGAAATGAGAATAAAATTAGCATAGGAAACGTGACGTTGGGGAATAAAAATTCCCAAGCTGTAATCAAAGCGGAAAAAAAACGAAGGGATAATTAATCTGCAACGAACCTCGTGTGATCTAAATCTCGAGTCATCCAATTTTTTCACCGCATACTTCATATCATCGTAGCGTAGAAATTCAACGACGCCAGTGCCGTCTTTATAAGAGTCGGCGAAACAAACGTCACCGGCTTCGCGCATATGATCCTTGAGATCCTGCCAACTTCCAGACGGCGGCAAGCCCGTCACGAGAACTCTGTACTGGGTTCGTCTCGCGGGAGGTCCGCGACCCCGAGAATTGCTCATCTCACCGCGCCCACCGCGCCCACTGTCGCCGGCGCCTCGACCGCCCCGGAAGTTATTGCTCGGACCTCCACCTCTCGGGAATTCCACTCTGAGCCTGTAACCATCATAGTCGTAGCCATCTCTCGCGTGCACGGCATCTTCGGCATCTCTACGGAATAAACGCGAATGAGATGAAAATAAATACAAAAATTCGAAGTTTTGCGATTTTTTTGTTAAACGTGCATAATTTCACTTTGCTCTTTCCACAAAAGAGCTTTGCATCGAATTTCATAATAAAAAATAATGGCATAGCAGTATTTTCAAGTTGAATAATTATAACTTTTTTTCAGGATAATTCAGATTTTTTTTCAGAATAATTTAGATTTTTTTTCAAAATAATTTAGATTTTTTTCAGGATAATTTAGATTTTTTTTCAGGATAATTTAGATTTTTTTTTCACGATAATTTAGATTTTTTGTTAAAGATAATTCAGATTCCTTGCTTTTTAAGAAATTTATGTATATCTTCGAATCAGAAGGCACACGCGTTTTGGCTTGTTGGATCTTGTGGCTCTCGTGGCCAGGAAAAGAGGAATTTTTGTGCATTTTTTTGTGGAAAACGTGCACAGTTTTTAACATTTTTTATTTTTACATCAAAAGTATAATTCAGATTTTTTTCAGAATAATTTAGATTTCTTGCTTTTTAAGAAATTCATGTACATCTTCAAATCAGAAGGCACACGAGTTTTGGCTTGTTGGATCTCGTGGCTCACGTGGCCAGAAAAACAGGAACTTCTGTGCATTCTTTTGTGGAAAACGTGCACAGTTTTTAACATTTTTTATTTTTACATTAAAAAGTGACATTTTGAGTATCTTTTACTCAAATTTTTGCATCGAAATTTTTTTATATTTCAACAGATACAATGGTTTGCCCGGGCTGCTGTTTAAACACAGTCATCACACAGGAAACAAATCAACAAAAGTTGAAAAATCGAATGCATTTAGTTTTTGCATGTAATTATCTAGTGGTTGGACGAAGGATTTAATAAAATATTGATTTTCGGAAAAATGGCTGTAGAACAAAGTGAAAGTATCGATTTTCAGTGAAAAAAACGCTCTATCTTAGTTGATAAAAAAAACCTTTGCATGGAAAAAGAATTCCATCAATCAAGCACTCCTTAATATGTAAAAGAACCTTGTATACATTGAAGTTGATGAGTGCAGTGATTTTTGAGATATGGTCACTGTTTTTGAAAAAGTCATTTCGAGAAAACCACGTTTAAAGTACGCCGACTCGCTGAACCTACCTATAAACGCCCATAAGTCCTTCAATTTTAAAACCGACTGAAAATTTCCAAGGAATATTTTTCTGAAATGTTATATTTTGTGGATCCTTCAAAAACGAAAAAACCGATATTTTCAAAAATGTCCATCAGCAGTAAACCCCTAAACCCGTTCAGTCAGCAGTAACCCTAGTTTCAAGTTTTTCCCCTAAAAGACGGTTATTGGAGGAAAAAAATAAGAAGACAATTCTCTTCAGTTTTATGATGTTGAAGTTTGCATCATTGGAGTGTAAAGAAATATCTTGCCGATTTTTAAATTTCTTTATTTTTCTTATTATCCAAAATATTATAAAATCTTTTTTCGCATCTTCGTTTATAAATTTTCAATAAGCATTCTAAAAAATGCCTCAGTAATTTTCACATCCTAAACGTGTAAAAAAGAAATACATCAATAGAAAAAAATATATATCCTCGCCTTCGAACGATGCAAACTCCAATGTCATTCAGCCTTCAAGGAGTTTCGGGACGAATGACGAAATGTTACCATTTGGTTCAAATTTATACAGTACATTTTTTTCATATGCTGAATGTACTCTCCAAATTATAAATCGATTGTCTACACCGTTTCTATAAAATTTACAATCGAAAAACACTTTTTAACATTATGACATTAGACAAAATTATTATAAGATACTGAGCGATTTGACTGCTCCGCATAACATTGTAAACATTTTTTCGCACCTTTTCCTGCATAAAATAGCCATTTAGCGGTAAGCGTAGGCATCTCCTCATGTTGGTAAGTGTTTTTTCAATTACAGTCGAACCTCGATATACCGAAATCCTCGATAAAACGAAGATTCGTCTATTCCCTTCCGTTAGACATCCGAAACCGTGAAACGACGTAACAATAATCGTTACGCTCAAATTGCTAATTGCTTGTAAAAATTGCTCTAATTGAAACCATTATTTCTTTGAAAAATATCACTATATTTACAGTACTAATATATTTCTTTTAACTAACATTTTAAGGAACATAATGTCGATATAATAATACCTCAATATAACAGAAATTCGCTATAACAAACTTCCCTAGAGATTCATTATATCGAGATTCTATTGTATATGTTTTATAGAAACGGTGTAGACGATCGTTTTAAAATTCGGAGGATACATTCACTAAACGACGAAGAATTTACCGTCAACATTGAAATCAAATAGTAATATTGTGTCAATTGTCCCGAAACTCCTTAATGCAGTACAAGATTGTTATGCCCCTTTTTCCCGAAGCATCAGAATTTCCCTAAAAAGATTGGAAACTACTAGTAGAGAGATTCGTTTATTCCAAATGTACATCTTTAGCTTTTTACAATTCCCCTCCTCTCCCCACTTTTTCGTCACATGTTTTCTTAATTTAGCGTCACTCAAATGATTGGAAACTACTATTCTTTTCTCCTTCAAGCACTCATCGCCTTTTGGTCTGTACTCCACAATTCCTCGATCTCATGCAAGCCAAGTATGTAAAACAGTCTCTCATTCTTCTTGTTGGAAAGAGCTCAAGTTCAGATAAGATACGTTACAATCGCGAGAAAGTTATGCATACGCGTTACAATGTTCAAGCACAAGAGGCCAATTGCTGCGTCATTGGAAAAAGAAGGTAAAATACCAAGGTCACTTTACCAAAGGTGACGTTACGAGGAATTACGAGCAAAAAGTGAAAAAGTAATTGCGAGCATTCGTCGACTCGGCGGCGGCGAGATGCGGATAACGCTTTTCAATTTTGGAGCGCGAAGAGTACGGAGAACAAAAGATTTCTTTCCAGGACGTAAGTTTTGAGCGGCTCAACGGCTTTGCGAAAAGACGCTACGTTCGCCTTGGTCGAAGCGGGGTACCAAAACGCAAGATGCGAGGACACGAATATAATAACAATTGGGCCGAATTGTTAGGAAGGAAAGATCAGGAGCGCAAAAATGGTCGTCACAATTCGTACGATGTGGCAAGATTGCTCGACCCGATAAGGTCGCAAGATTTTCCAAGTACGCGTCCCCAACTATCCCAATGCCGTGTGGCACATATCGCGGGCGTACGCCGCGACTTCGCCAAAGAACGCGCGCGCGAATAACTGTTGCGACAAAAAAAAAAGTGTCGAAAAAAAACGACTCACCTGGGATCGTCGAATTCGACAAACGCGAACGGAGGTCCCCTGCGATTTTTCAAGTCAACAAAGGTGACCTTGCCAAACTTGTAAAATAGATCCTGAATATCCTTGGTCCTTATGTCCGGAGGCAAATTGCCCACGTAAATTCGACATTCGTTGCGACCACCGTGAGACATTTTTTCTATTTTTCAGCTTTTTACCCGCGTCCGTCAATGTAGTACCGTTGAGTTGTTTTTTTTTGTCAAGCAAAGCAAATGCGGGCTCATGTATAACGGACGTCGCGATCCGTCGACTCCAACTACGACTTTTATTTCTCCGTCGCTTTGCTCGGTCGCGTTACACCGCTACGGATACTCGCGATTGAAATAAACAAGATGGCGGTGTACCGGTTGCCCGAGATGGCTTGGTTCAGTGCTGCCATCCTCGGCAACCACATTCCACGCATCTAGAAATACTTCCTAGTTACTTTTCGTTTTGGTGTACTTTTTTATTGCAATTGTCTTTTTTTTTCATTGTTCGCGATGTTTAATAATAAATGTGACGATGGACGATTGGATGTTGAATTGATCGATTTGATAAGCTTATCGAATATCTGAATCTTCCCATCGAACCGATCGAAACAATAAACGCCAAATTATGATTTTTGTTATCGAATTGCATTAAAAAATTAGATTTATTTTGCGGTTCTGGCTTTTATTAGACAATTGGAAATAAAATATTAAATGGCTCGAAATTTCACTCTCTTGACATTCGCATCATGATGAAAATATTGTCTTCCTGGTCACTTCGTAAACGAAATTTGCAGTAACTTTTTGGGAAAAAAAAACATGTTTCGTAAAATACTCTTATATCGATTCTCCCCAAATGGAATACCAACGTTCTTGCACGTTGTATTTCCATTGCGGATGAAAGTTCAATGGCACCTGAGATGCCATTTAAAAATTCCCATTTCCGCCATGCGTAAGTGAGAATTTCACAATCCGAAAAAAAAAAACGGAAATATTTTTTTCAGCCACAATTCGTTTTCATTTACAATTACGGATGATGTTTCGAAAATAATTCGAGCCAATCGAACTTGGGAAACTTAACAACGAAAAAAGTCCCTGAAAAGTGAATTTTTCTGTAAAGTAGAAAAGTATCGTTAGAATCAGCGCGATATCGCCGAAAAATCCGTCGCAGTACGTTTTGAGATAAATTTTGGGAAGCGAGTGTGTGGAGAATGAGAGCGGGTGAGGTCGCGAGGAGAAAAAAAAACAAGCAATTGGCGATATTTGGGCTGAACGTTCATTTTATCGCGGGCAATTGTTCGCAATGCATGTCGGTCTGACAGAAGACCGTGCCAGAAGACCCTGATCATTGGCCAATAGGAACGCGAGGGTAAAACTGGGTACGGGCGCCTCTGCAATCCTTCGAACCCGTGCGAGACAAGTTTTCGGTGTTCGAGCCGGAGTGCGCAAAAATTACAGAGTTACGAGAAAGAGAGAGAGAGATAGAGACGAAAAAAGCGTTAAAACGCAGAAGACCCTTTATCACACACGAGAAAAGTAGCTGTGGAATAAATCGTGCCAGTTGGACAGTCCTCGAGAGACATTCGTGCTGGTGGAGAGTTACCAAAGAAAGGTATGTTGTGTCTCAATTGCTATTATTTGACTCTTTTTTCCGATCGGTACGCCGGGGAATACGAGGCTTTTTGTGAAAATTCGATCTCTCTCGCTCCCCTGCGAAACTTATCATGTAAGAAAAAATCCTGAAAAGAAAACGCGAAAAAATCACAAATCGGAGTTTTCCCACGTTTCTTGCCAGGACGCGGGTGCCTCGTCAGTGCGGCCCGGAATTTTGACAATTTAATCGACCCACTTTTACGGTCGCGTGCCATCGACTATCTGTTTTCATGGGTTTTTTTTTCGGGAGGAATATCGACAAAACAGCATCCTCTTTCGCGTTTCGCATCCCATCCCGCGATCATCATCGTCGGGAGGTTCTCTCCGTTCGAGCAGAGTTTCGTGCTCGCGGACGTGAAGAACTGATCGTTTTTTTTTCCGCGATCCTCTCGCCTGTTTGTAAAATGTTAACGATGCCGGCTTTCGATGTTCACGCGACCGTCAAAATATCTCGTGTGACAGGATCAAGGTTCATAGAAGAAAAGAAATTAGAAAAAAAAGATAGTTGGAAAAGTTCCGGTAGAGTAGGCGGATACGAACGCATGTACATCTCGATATCGCATCTCCCTCCAAAAATCGTTCACTCTAACCGCACACCGTACACTCGTCAGTATTTTTTTTTCCCACCTTTTTTTCTACCAGTCACGTAAATGTTGTGCACTTGGCACCCCCGAGAATAAAAAACAGCTCTATTCGAAAAGATCGAAATAAAATGGATGAAATCTTTTTTTTTAATGACCAAAAATATAAATCGAAAAAAAGATCAAGATTTCGCCGCGTTTTCGACGTTAAAAACGATCGCTTTTTTCGAGTACTCGTTCCATTAGGAGAAAACAGCTTTTCATCAGTGGATAGGTAGCGGAATATTTGCTACGAAGATCCTCGGAGCTTTTTTTATTGAACGTCCATCGGGGGTCAAAGTTCTCTTTCTTTATAAATGAAAAATGAGAGACGGTGCGAAGAAGTCGAAGAAAAATGGACAAATTTTGTTTTGTGCGCCAAAGTTGAAAAGAAATACTGCCGTAAATTATTTTTGTCGTACTTTTGTCATCGTGCAAAAAAATTCTTGCGCCATTTTGTAAATACTCATGTCCGGCTCGATCCTTTGTTTTCTCTAAAAATAATTATCTGGATAAAAAAACAAGTTTGTAAATATGCTAAAAGCGTAGATATTGAAAATTTGTTGATATTGAATTTTTAAAATCGCCAGTACATTTTCGTCGATAACGGCAATGGGAGATAAACATTATATGCTGTGAGAATCGGCGTACAATGTGCTTGAAATACTATCGTCGAACGAGGGAGTTAAATCAACAGTTTAAGGTCCCAAGAATATTCGATTGTCAGACTGGCAATAGGTAAAATAAATTAGGACCGCCGTTATGCAAAGGAACGTGTATATTTACATGGACACAATTCTGCAGGCCCCTAATATCGGGGTGCCTTGGAAAATTTCAATACCGAATAACCTTGTGCATTATTCCAAGGACTTTCACTTGTTGGATCAATTCAATATTACGACGTCCTATCCACGGTGACATTCGTCTATCGGTGTCACGTTCCGCGCGTATTATTTTATCGTTCCCGATCACGGGCGAGAGTTGTTTTATAGGTTCGCATGATATTAGTCGTAACCGTGTCGTCGCCGTGACAACGGTGCTACCCCCTGAGAGTGCGAGACAAGCGAGCGTCGTTCCAGACCCGGATACAGAAAACAAAATTTCTTGTTTACGCTAGCAACTCCACAAGCTAGTCTATTCCCCAGAAAATTTAAATTCCCTTCCTGCCCTTTTTCAACATTCTTCGTCAGTTCTCGCTCTTATTTTGCCCCGAACTTTTTTTTTTCTACTTCGCGGTGAATCGTTGTACAAATTGAGGGTTACGCTCGAGTCGGTGAGTTTTTTAAAAGGACATTCCTTCGTTTGTGCGGAAAATGGAACGAGACGTTAAAATTTCACTGCAAACGCAAATTAATTTCATTTATATACCGTCGTGCGTGAATCGGAAAACAAATTGTGCGTGAATCGGAGCTCTAATACCTGTTGAGGAATCATACCGACGAGTATTTTGCTTTTGGCACGGACGACGTACATTGCACGCAGGAGAAACAATTCACGAGAGCGGAACGACGAACTTGTCTTACTTTTGAGGAAAAAAGTATAACCGTGCCTCTCTTTGTCCCAGTCTAGACAAAATGGATCGCAAAGCAGTTATCAAGAATGCCGATATGTCGGAGGAGATGCAGCAAGAAGCGGTGGACTGCGCCACCCAAGCTCTGGAGAAATACAACATTGAAAAGGTAATATCGGCTAGCCAATTCGCGAGATGCTGCAAAACATCAGCAGAATCGATCGAACGAAAACATCGTGGCAGACCTTCGCGATATTTATTCAACGTTCGTGTTATCGTTTGCAGGATATCGCGGCGTACATCAAGAAGGAATTCGACAAAAAGTACAACCCCACGTGGCACTGCATCGTTGGACGTAATTTCGGGAGTTACGTTACGCACGAAACAAGACATTTCATTTACTTTTACCTGGGCCAGGTAGCCATCCTCCTCTTCAAGAGCGGATAAGCCGATTTCTAACTCTCTGTATATCCCACACTCCCTCTGTCCTTCTCCCGCCCACGATAACCACCACCCCAGCCACCCCCTCGTCAAGCCCACGCTCCCCCTTCCATCTCGCGACCGCCATGCCACCTACACAATATCAAATGCAACGTCAACGGGGCAAAAAAAAGCAAACACACACGAATCCACAAACTTGGTTTTTTAACGTGAACAAACAAACAAGTACGGATTAAGATTAAACGAGCAGGAGCGTGAAATGGGATGAAAGAAACGTACTACTGGCATTATTGGAAGGGGTAAACGGAGAGAAAGCAAAAAGAAAGGATAAAATTTTCTCGACGCGTACAGTCGTGAACACAGGCTCAGACACACCCACCTGCAAGAAGATAAAAAAAAAAAATATCAATACGCTGTGTTTCGATGTTGTTAATGAATCTACTCGTGGGGCCGAGTATAAATTGATGATATGTAGACAAAAGAACAACGACTCCCTCTCCGAGGGAGTGAACTCGCTCGACGAAAGGAAAGAAGAGAAAAAATCTTGAAAAAAATTACAAAAAATTCACAAAAAAAACGACATACTACCTTACATGTTGAAATGTATTGTGTATGCCCAAAAAAAAACTTTGTTGTGTTCTTGTTTTATATTAGGTATATAATATGTACGATTCAGCCGCTCGCGGGTTTTTTTTCTCGAATCGTTGCAACTTTTTTTTTTTCCTTTTTTTTCGACCCCCTAGCGGGGATTTATGTACAAAGTGAATGAGCATGCATCCTCCGTGGCACAGCCTGGTTTTTTTCTTTTTTTTTTTTTTTCGTTTTAAATCGATCAATGAAGAATTCGATGAAAGTAGGATTGAGTGAAAAGAGAAATTTATATTGACTGCTCCGTCGTCGATAATCTACACAAATCCAAGCTGATTAATATAAATAATCTTCAAAAAAAAAAAGAACAAAATGTATAACATTCGCTCGAAATCTCGCGTTTCGATTTTACTGCGTTTTATGGCATTGGGAAAAGGGACATATTATCATCGAGATTTATTCATAATTCACGAACATTCTATTTTATTCCGTTAGTGACCGTTTTCTCTGTTTTCTTTTGTTTATATTGAATCTAACAAGTATTGAAAAGTACATTAAACTGGAAAAAAGGAATGACGAGATTTTTTTATATATATATATATATATTATGCACTTGAATATTATCTGCATAAAGGTCGAATAGCAATAGTTCATAGTGTATTACCACACACTACGCAATATTATTATACCTGATAATAATACGGAAAGGAAGAAAACAGAAAAAGGACAGAAATTTGTTCACAGTGTACTACCGCACTACGCAATATTATTATATCTGATAATAATATGAAGGCTGAACAAAAAGAAACATCAACTATTCGCATTTTGTAAAATTGCACGTAATAAGAAATATCTCTCGGGCATGGCGTTGAATACTTAAAAAGCAACAACAACACAAAACTACAGGGTTCTCTTTCGTTCGAGTGTACACGTTATGTTTTTCGTTTGTAACGGAACAAAAAAAAAAGATACACTTTACCCTTTCTTTTACAATTGATTATTGTCCTGAATTTTACTAATCCATACTAATGATCGATGATAATATAAATTATACACACATGCACATGTGTGTGTATATAGCGTTTATACATAGTGCAATTTTCGGCCACTGTGCCATGCAGCGTTCCAATTATCCGCGAGATATCACTCCGACTCTTTGTCGCACACGCGTGTTTGAAACAACGCGTCGGACATTGGAAAGGCGACGTTTTAAAAATAAAAATATTTCGAAAAAGATTTCGCGTTGACGTTATGCATCGTCGGAATGCAACGAAAGTTCTTTTTTTTTTCTTCGTTTCTTCATTTTTATCATGATCTATCATTTGTTTTTTTAGAACAAGCTCGTGGATCCCCAACGAAGATGAGAAAAATCGTTTGCGTGATTTTCGTGCCCTAAATCGGCGAAAAAAGGGAAGGGTGTGCGATAGAAGAAAAATTAACTTTCGTTGCGTTCCGACGATGCATACTTCAACATCGTCGAAAGAATGAAAATATCTCTGCACGAGTGGCTCGTGTATTGTGCGAAGGAAAAAAAAACTCGTTTCGCGATAATAACTTGACGAGGAAAAAGTGCGTGTTTATCCAAAAAGAAAAAAAAAACAAAAAACCCACCGGTTTCGTAAATGTGAGCCTGACTAAATGAACGGGGACGTGAGCGAGGGGGCTTGGGGGATCGTATAAAACTCAAATAATGCAGAAAACATATTGAACAAACAACATTCTTGATAATTGATATCTCTGGGGATGGAGAGAGGGAGGGCGCACGATTGAGTCTGTATAGGGAGTTTTTTAATCTATCTATATTTTTCAATCTATCCTATAGTGAATAATACGCAAAAGATTGTAACGTCGTCGGAAAGGAAAAGAGAAGAAAAAAAGCAGATCTCGTACACGAAAGCTATTTCATCTGATAACATAGAGTAATATACGTTGGCGAGAGAGCTCGTACTCTCTTGTCCTAATAGGAATTAATGTATATTTACGAGTTCCAAGCACGTTTTTTAATCATTTTTTTTTCTCATTTTTCGTGTCAAGGAAACTAGAGCTGCTTGCGAAATCAAGTCGATCAATTCACGTGTACCGCTGCCGAATGAAAATTCGTTTGGAACTCGTCGAAGTAACGTACACGGGATATCAATCACGAGCGAACAGTTTTAGTGAATTGTATCGATTGAGGCTTTCGGAATTTGTCTATCAAAAAAGGCTGCTAGGAAGAAATGTTTGTTTTTTTTTTGGTAATAGGGAAAAAAAAGTGATTCGTTGCGCGTGATTTCGTTATTCGGTAAATATTTTTCAGCCTCAATCGTTAAGATCGATATGTGGTGGAAAATATGTTCAAATTGAAAAAAAAAATCCAAATCTTGATCGACCTTTATCGGCAAAACTTTTTCAACTTCTCATTGATCCATTATTGTCATGTAATTTTACTCGCGAATAACCGTTTTTGTTTTCTCTTCGAGTTCGAGTTACAATTATTTTTGGATCTCTAGGCAATTTGTTATCTCAAGAGTTTTTACAAAAACGAAAAAGATAAAGATATCTCTTCTGTCTTCGTACCAACGCTCTAGTATTAACTAGTTTTATGGAATCTTAAATATAAATATGAATTTATAATATGCCGGCGCGTTACGTATTCATCGTGTACGTAGCGTTAAAGAAAAACCGTGTTTTCTTTTTTTTTCTTTTATATTTTTTTTCCTTTTTTTTGGCACCCAAAAAGGCCTAGTAGGCGAATCTTCACGGTGTGTCCCAACGAGAAGCGTCGTAGGACTGAGAGTTTTCCATTGCAATGAAATCGAGTTTGCGCGACGTTCGAACGTGCTCCGTGATCACAATCCTATGCGTGTACATATCAAAAATTAATTATGTACGTTAGAGGCATAGAGTCGTTGACGGGACTACGTTTATCCTTCGTTCGGGGCTGGGTTGAAATTCCGAACTTTGAATGCTCCGACGGTTTAAAATTCCGAATTTTAATGTTCCGAAATTCAAGATGGCGCCGGGTTGAAATTCCGAACTTTGAATGGTCAGAATGCTCAAAACTCCGAAAGAATAGTACCCCAAAGGAATTTCACACGAAAGACCAAAACTCCGAAAATCTTACCGTGAAAATAATTCGGCTATGGAAGTATTAAAAGTTTCAAAATTTTCAATACATCGACGAATTATTTCAAGATTTTTTTTTATTAAGTGATTTTGCGACAATTTTGAAATTTGTCTAGACAATGTTATACGTTCTACATCATTTACAGTCAACTGTGTAGACTTTCGCTGACATAACCTTGACACGAGGGCCGGGCTGAAATTCCGAACTTTGAATGCGGCGACGGTTTAAAATCCCTAATTTTAATATTCCGAAATGACAAGGTTCGTCAAGATTATGCCAGCAAAAGTCTACACAGTTGACTGTAAATGATGTAGAACGTATAACATTGTCTAGACAAATTTCAAAATTGACGTAAAATTAATTTTCAATAATAAAAAATTCTTGAAATAATTCGACGATTTATTGAAAATTTTGAAACTTTAAAAAAACTTTCATAGCCGAATTATTTTGACGGTGTTCAGATTTTCGGAGTTTTGGTCTTTCGTGTAAAATTCTTTCGGAGTTTTGATCTTTCGGGGCAGTATATTTTCGGAAATCTGAGCGTTTTGATCATTCGACGTTCGGAATTTCAACCCGGCCCCTTCAGATTTGCGGAGTTTTGGTCTTTCGGGTAAAATTCTTTCGGAGTTTTGAGCATTCTGAAAGTTTGGAATTTCAACCCAGCCCCCTTCGTTCATTCCCAACGAAGGCCGAGGCGAAATGTGCAAAAAGCATCTCGCACGGGCATGGTAAATTACCGATCGTACAATGGGCGAAACATTCCTCTCAGATACTGATTGTAAAATCAAGGATAACGTCTTTTGGGAACGAAAAATTCCGTGTAATTGAAGAAACGCGAATTTTGCCGACATTCCTGATCCTGATGCATCAAGAATATATATTATTTCGTATGGAGGCAATTTTTTCACGTTTTACGGGCAGAGCAGTGCCGACAATCCGGTCCGAAAGGGCATATGGAGGATACCGTCGATTATCATGTTCCTTCGAACAAAAAAACTGAAAGTTTTAACAACGTAATTTCAATTGTTTACGAAAAAAAAGCCCCCGATGAATTCTCGTGAGAAAAAAAAATAAACTTATAGGCTGTAAGAGTAGTTTTACGCGAAAAGCTGCTCAATGGACATTGGAGCAGGACAGTCTCATGAAATCCGATCCAGAACAAAACGAAAGAGATAGAAAAAGAACAAATGCACTTCAAATATCGCGCACCTCAATTAAACGAACAATAAGTAAGTTTAATAAGCTTTGTACGAAATTTCGTTATCTTCGAATTAGACGGAATTTAGGAGAATACAAAAATAGACGTTATTTTCGAGCGTTTTTAAACCATTGTTAATTGTAAGATGTGACAATCGCGTTAAAAAGAACGAAAAACAGTTTAGCAGAAGCAGGCCAACGTAATAATAATATTCGTGCTGTATCAGAGAGTCAGTGGCATTTTTTTTGCTATTTTCGTCTAACAAACGAGCGCTCGATGACGAGGAAAAAAATCATAGGACAAAATAATGCAAATGGGAAACTCGTGCAATGAGGGAAACAAAAAGTAGCCGAAATTGTGAAGAATTTTATTAGTAGGAGCGATTTTTGGGACACACCGTGAAATTTAACTATTCAAATAGAGAAACCGTATTAATTTAATGTTGTGAACCTTTGGATGGACTGTATTGTATATGTATATCTACCTGCTCTGTCTGAAGCTGCATTCTCCAATACTAAATACTAATACAGTTGTCTCTAAAGATATATCAACCGTCGTAGTTTTACTCGGCGAAAGACGAAAGAAAAAAGAAACAAATTGCCGAACCATCACGTGTTTCCTCCTGGTGGCGCTTACCCTTCTGACCTCGGACAATATTGTTCCAGATATTCACAATTAGTTTTTGTTTGTTTTTTTTTGTTTCAACGTCGTATCGGATTTCCCTTGTCTCCGTTTTCCGCTGATTTTATTATGTACATAATTTACATAATAACGGGGCCGCGATCGTTTATTCAAATTATATCTTGAATCCCGAATGTATCGCCACGACGCCGAACGTTAAATTCTTGTAAGTGACTTGCCTAAACCCGGCGTTCTCAATCATGTCCTGGAAGAAAGGAAACATAAGATACGCCTGGCTGGAACGACGATACGGAAGAAAAGAATTTTTCTGTCACCTTGAAGTCTTCTTGTTTGGGAAATTTTCTTATGCTCTCGACCAAATACTGATAGGGCTCCCATTGTCCGGCTATGAGAGTGCCCAAAACTGGAATCATCTCGAACGAGTACTTGTCGTAGACCCTGAAACGAAATTTTTCGTTGAGTTTTTGCTGAGCGAGGGGTATTGAGTTTGAGAGGGGCGGGACAAGTTTACCACTGCAAGCTGTCGTTACTCAGATGACTGAACTCCAGACACATGAAACGACCGCCCGGTTGGAGAATCCTGTAGGCATCTTCGAGCACCTATGGAAATTAATCTTCAGGGCAGTATTGCGATATTCGTGGCCCCTAATTCTAACCACGCAGTCTTCATATTCGACCCAAAATAAGACTTTTCGAGAGTGGTCAAAATCGAAATTCGACCCTAAGGGGCCGAACCGGGGGTTCTAAAGTTTATATGAAACGACATGTTTTTTTTTGTCAGATTTGCTTGAAACTTGGTATATATACACTCCAATACAAATAATTAAACATGTATTTCAGCAATTTCCAAACTGTAGCCTTTAAGGGGGTCAAACGGGAATGTTAAGCTTGTATGGAAAAACCTTTTTTTTTTGCCAGATTTACCTGAAACTTACCAAATTCATTTTATATAAAACACTATACCGTGTTTTCCTCGCTGTTCGGTGCGTGGAGACAGTCAAGTAGTACTTTAACTCCTTAAGGCCTTGGGCCACAGTAACGGGTAATTAATCATGTGCGAATTTAACAATTTTTTTCGTATCAAAAAGTGATTCACTCATAAAATTAATTACACATCTATTTAGTATGAATATCAAGCTGTTAGAAAATATATATTGATATTTTTTTCGATCTACAAAATGGCCAGTCGACCATTTTGTAGATCTACTCGAAACTTTTCGAAACAGCTTTTTTCCAATTAGCGTGACAAATAACTTCAACAATTGTCACTCGAATTACTTCAAATTGAAAAGTTATGTTCCTAATTGCATTTCGCAGAGAAGTACGTATGGAATTTCTGATTAATCGAAAACTTTTCATTTTATGAGCAGTTATAACGAAAATTTTCACTGAAAATTCATTACTTAAGTTCAAATACCTACAACTTTTGAGTAAAACAATATTTTTTAAATTCCGTACGTACTTCTGTAGGTATTCTAATGTAGATTGACGAGAATTTTTTTTTGCTCTAGGTGAAAAATTGTGAATGCTAAACGTCACGCCACGGAGCGCCAAAAAAAAGATAAGAAAAGAACTATAATTAGTCGACCATTTTGTACATCGAAAAAATATATATATATATTTTCTAACAGCTTGATATTCATACTGATTAGATGTGTAATTAATTTTATGAGTGAATCACTTTTGCAAGCGAAAAAAAATTGTTAAATTTGCACATGATTTTATACCCGTTACTGTGGCCTAAGGCCTTAACTGTGTATGCCTCACATATGTGAGCATAAAACAAAAACATCCAAACAAGCCCAAACTCTAAAAACGCTGTTTCACTCCCTTAAGGGTCGAATTTTGATTTTCACCAGTCTTGAAAAAAAATCTTATTTTGGGTCAAATATGAAGGCTGCGTGGTCAGAATTAAGGGCCACAGATATCGTGATTTCCCCATCTTCAGTATCAATCGTCTCTTCAGATATTCCTTTCACGAACCCGAATATGTAACAATTAACTGATTTTCGTGCATAATGAAGTAAATATACATCACAGTATACTGGCAAAATTTCAAGCCAAATTACCGAACTGTTAACGAAAAATTAAGATTAAAAATCGTCTCATTTGTACGGCGCTTTATGGAGATGACAAAGCTGTTACACCGTTAAGGGATCATCACAATGTAACATTTTCAAAAAAATCGTTTTTTTTTTCTCGTCATCATCTGATAGTATAGACGGTTGTAAACATGGACATGGCATCGCCGACTGATCGTAAGCAGACAATTTATATGAAAATTCCGCACTCGAAACTTTAAACGCGTTTTTCTCGAAATGTCGTTTTTCAAAACGGTGTACACTCTCAAAGAAAGAGTTTTCAAGTTATCTGTCTCAAATTTTGACACAACATTCTTCACGCCATTCTTTATTATGCTATGGAAGCATTTTTTTTAATCTTCATTTCTTTTTAACGAATAGGCTAAATTCGATATTTTTCTTAAACCGCCGCCATTTTGTCAATTTTGATTTTTTTAAAACTCCATAGCAAGATAGCAGCTTTCATAGTGATTAATAAGCTTTTTACAAATTTTGTTTTAGATAATATTTACAGCCACAATCGTGTACACCGTGAGGGCTCCCTTTTTTTCGAAGACATTTTCAACCGTTAAAAAATGCAAAGAAAATTTAAAAAAACGTTTAAAAATGTATTTTTTGTTCTTCATGAGTGCTTTGATTTGACATAAAGAAAGCAAACTAATTAGCGTATATTAACCATCGAAAAAGCGCGAAAATTAGCTATCTTTCGACCCGTTACATTGTAATGATCGCTTAGACATTGCTGTCTTACAATCGAGCTTATATTTTTCCTCTTTTATTATTTTCAATTTTCGTCACACTCTGCATTCTCACTCTCCATTAACACTGCTTCTCTTTTCTTACACTTTCTATTTCCTTAAAAATGTACACATATTTTCATATATGTTCCCTCCCACCTCCCCTTAAGGCCTTAGGCCACAGTAACGGATATAAAATCGTGTGCAAATTTAACAATTTTTTTTCCGTATGAAAAAGTGATTCACGCGTAAAATTAATTACACATTCATTTAATATGAATATCAAGCTGTTAGAAAAAATATATTTTTTTTTTCGATGTACAAAATGGCCGACTACTAGTATTTTCTTTTGTTATCTTTTTTCAGGCGCTCCGCGACATGACATTTACCATCCACAATTTTTTACCTATAACAAAAAATAAAAATTCTCCTCAATCTACATTAGAATACCTAGAGAAGTACGTACGGAATTTAAAAAATATTGTTTTATTCAAAAGTTGAAGGTATTTGAACTTAAGAAAGAAATTTTCAGTGAACAATTTCGTTATAACTGCCCATAAACTGCTCATAAAATGCAAAGATTTCGATCAATCAGAAATTCCGTACGTACTTCTCTGCGAAATGCAATTAAGAACATAACTTTTAAATTTGATGTAAATCGAGTGAAAATGGTTGAAGTTATTTGTTACGCCAATGGAAAAAAGCTGTTTCCAGACGTTTCGAGTAGTCGGCCATTTTGTACATCGAAAAAAAAAAAAAATTCTAACAGCTTGATATTCATACTGAATAGATATGTAATAATTTTATGAGTGAATCATTTTTTCATAAGAAAAAAAATTGTTAAATTCGCCCATGATTTTATACCGGTTACTGTGGCCTAAGGCCTTAAGTGATATTCCTTGTCAGTAGCACAGTTGCTAGTTTTGCGTACCGGCTCAAAAAGAGCAAATTTATAATGCATCCAATTTTATCACCACGGTATCGTGACTGCGAGACTTCCTTACATCCTAAAAGCCGGAGCCTGAATTAGGAGGTCCAAAAAAGCGTTTTTCTCAAATTTTTTAGAAGGGAAAAAAACAAGTGAGCCCAGTAAACATTGAGGTATCTTTTCATGTATATTTGAAATGTATAAACAAAATTCAACATGAAACTATAAATGACTGCAGACTTATCAGCCTATTCCATGTGCGTCTTGCCACTGCAGTGCCCAATCGGCGGGAAAGACGCAGCTCGTAATTCTTGACTGAACCAAATAAAACAACATTTTCAATCGTCATATATTTTTCTTCTGGGTGAATTACGAAAAAGCTGAAAAAATCGTGAAAATATAACTTTTCTCACGTTTGAAATAAAAATGGGTTAAAAAAAATACTTTAACGTGCTATAAAAATGATTTAAAAAGACTTTTTCAACGACTTTTTTATCTCACTTAGAAGAGATACATCATACTGAAGAAAATGAACTTTGGTTTGATTCAATAGGTCCTTTAGTTTTTTTGCTATGACACCCGCCAATTTCGAAAAATCGTGAAAACGAAAACTGGAGAAAGCGCGCTTCAAAGTTTTCAATAGCAAGAAATAACATCAAATATCAATTGGTTCTCTGCTCTTTAGCTTTGTATGTTCGAAAATATTTACAATTGGCCTTTGCAACTTTCTAATTATATTCGTCGATAGTTTATCTATCGATTTAAGGGATTAGGCCACAGTAACGGGTATAAAATCATGTGCGAATTTAACAATTGTTGTTCGTATGAAAAAGTGTTTCACTCATAAAATTAATTACACATCATTTAGTATGAATATCAAGCTGTTAAAAAATATATATATATTTTTTAGATGTACAAAATGGCCGACTACTAATATTTTCTTTTATCTTTTTTTTAAGCGCTCCGCAGCATGACATTTAGCATCCACAATTTTTTACCTAGAAACAAAAACAAAAATTCTCGTCAATCTACGTTAGAATGCCTAGAAAAGTACGCACGGAATTAAAAAAATATTGTTTTATTCAAAAGTTGTAGGTATTTAAATGAATATTCAGTGAAAAATTTCGTATAAAACTGCTCATAAAATGAAAATTTTTCGATTAATCAGAAATTCCGTACGCACTTCTCTACGAAATGCAATTACGAACATAACTTTTAAATTTAAAGTAAATCGAGTGAAAATTGTTGAAGTTGTTTGTCACGCCAATTGGAAAAAAGCTGTTAAGGGAAAAACGCGTTTAAAGTTTTAGGTACTCTATGGCCATGCCAGAGATGGGCTTACGTTATAGGCTCAAGGTCGGTGAAAATAAAAATGTCTTGCTATAAATCGAATAGCAACTTATTCTTACGATGATAAAGCAGCATGTTAGTGAGAAAAAAATCGATTTTTTGAAAATTCTACCATGGCCTTACCCCTTAAGAAATTTAAAAAAAAAAACGATTTTTCGGACCTAATTTAGTCTCCAGCCTTAAGTCTTGCCGCAAAACCTCCGATACCTTGTCGATGTGCGTTACATTTCTGATGCCAAAAGCTATTGTGTAAGCACTGAAGGTTTCATCGGGACAGTCGAGTTTCTCTGCGTCCCCTTGAAGCCAAGCGATGTCGTAGCCGTTCTCTGTAGTGTATCCCTGCCGCTGAGCTCTGGCTCTGCCGACATCGAGCATATTTTGGTTGATGTCGGAAACGGTGACGTGACTTTTTACTCCTTTCGGATTGGGAAGATTATTGAGATAGTGCAAGTAGCGAAACGCTATGTCTCCTGTGCCGCCGGCGGCGTCCAGAAGACGACAACCGTGAGTGGGTCCGAGCTCCTGGACAAAAATGTCTTTCCATATACGATGTATACCCAGACTCATGGCGTCGTTCATCACATCGTAAGAGTCCGCGACCTTCTCGAATACCGTTCTAACTGAAAATACGATTACGATCGAGCGAAATTGACAGACGTGGAAGAAAAACTGTCCATTTTCGATGAGAAACCAATAACAAAAAAGGAACAGATTCACTTATTCAAACCTTCATTCTCCTTTTCGCTCTCCTTGATCGTTTTGAAGCCGAAATGCGTTGTCCTCTCCTGCTCTCCGGCATCGTTTAATTTCGCTGTATCCGCTTGGTTGTTTCGCGACGTCGATGCGAGGCTTCGCCTTTGTGAGAAACTACTCTGTCGAAGCACACCCTTGCAGATGCATCTGCACAGTTCCATTGTCACTGATCAAGGGTAGGGTTCCGATACGAAATTTCTCTTAAAAAACAGAACGGCGCCGACATAACCTCGAAATTCGATCAGCTGATCGACTTTCCAGGCGACCGGGCGGGTTTCGTCTTACGTTTCCATTCGAATTCGCGACAGTACTCAGGGACAGTGGAAACAAAAGTGCAGTTATGCAAACAATGAATCTGTTTTGCTAGTTTATTCACTGCGATACGATACATTTTTACGTTGAGCTGAAGGTTTTGATTATTGATGATTACGTGGCGGGCATTTCTTCGCGAAATAACAAAATTATAAAGCGGTACCTGGGCAGGTGCATTGTTATGACGATGTCGATGTAATTTGAGCGTTTTGCTGCATGAATGGATGATCGTTCGCTCTTGACTCGCGAACGCGAGAAATTGAAGTATGGCTGAGAGAGGGGCTCACTTGACGGGTACGAGTTATGGGAAACCGACGATCTTTGAAATCGTCGCCCAGGAATCACTCGCATCGACGCTCGAGCCTGGATTCAAGAAAATCTTCTCCGTACGTCCGATTTTCAAAAAGTAGTATAATTCGCAAAATCCGTTTTCGTAACCTTTCAAAATGAAAAAAACAACTTATAATGACATGGCAAAAGAATTGTTAGTTTACAAATCTGGATTTGATGTGTTAAAAATAGTTAATTAAAAAATGGAGTTAATTTTTTGTTTACAGTACTTACAATATTTATTCTTTACATTTGGTATAATCTGTATAATTATACTCATAATTATAATTATACAAATATAGTTTATATATAAAAAATATATTCAAAAAGTTTACTATTTTGTCGCCACTACGTTGAGAATGTTCTGTATCGTGATGAATCGAGCAATGATGAGGTATTTTAGTTTTTAGCTACGTGCAATCCGGAGCGGTACGGCTGGGTTCAAGCATGGGCGGATGAGGCTTATCTGGCTTTTCATACGATTCTCCAGAACTTTTATGTGAAAAAATATGGTATTTATGGAGAATATCATTATCATCGAGGGTTACCTCAAGACATTAAATTTTCACCCTTGTTTGTCATAATCTCTGTTTCCCAGTCTCATGAAGGACTTGCAATCCCGATATCCGAATTATCTGGATATACGCCAATTTTTCAAATCCGGATAACGAAGGCACTCAAACGTGGATAATTCGGATTATACGGATTGTAAAATTTATCAAAAACGTAAGATTTGAACATGGAACTAACTATAGTAAAACAATAATTTCGGCATTGTGTGCAGTCAGTACACGCAGCTAAGAAGTAATCTTAATTTATAACATGTTTTGCCTTTGTTTATAATATCTTATGTGAGGGATTCAATAGTAATGCATTTAGAAAATCCGGTGTGATTTGAAATGTATGAGTCTATGTGTGTTAAGCCTGAAATACTTATTTCAATTGTGCATTTAAGGGGTTATATACAGTCAGCAGGCCCAAAAATATCGATTTTTCAAGAATTTTTCTTGAGACCTTTGAATCTATTACGTCAAAATTTGTAGACATATTATGGTAACTTTTAACTGTATTTTAACATTTTTTAATTGTAAAAATTATTATTTTCAAAGTTGCTATAGCCGATCTCTGGGAACATCTAAAACAAGGTGTCTTGCGGTGAGCACGATATCTCTGGACAGGATCATCTAAAATGAAAAAACTAAAAATATTTCGTTAATAGAATGGATTATCTTGTAATTGATCGAA
Source organism: Ophion obscuratus (assembly GCA_964007375.1). Classification (NCBI taxonomy): domain Eukaryota; kingdom Metazoa; phylum Arthropoda; class Insecta; order Hymenoptera; family Ichneumonidae; genus Ophion; species Ophion obscuratus. The sequence goes on from OZ023317.1 coordinate 37,643,997, forward strand.
GGAATAAGCAAAATATTTTTTGACAAAATGGCGGCTGCTCAAAGAAAAAAAAACATTTCGACAAAAATTGAGGCCTTAAATTGTTTATATATTGGAAAATATTTATCGGTGAGAAAAAACCTTCGATTAATTACTAAAAAATATACTTGAAAAGATCGTGTTAAAATTTGAGACTGATCGGTTCAGCCGTTTGCGAGAAATCCTGCTCAACAACTTTAAAAACAGAGGTTTGAGAAAAACGCGTTTTAAGTTTCAAAAGCACTTTCGAACGCTCTGACACCTCATTACAAATGTGCGTGTAACTTCGAGAATATTCGCCACATTGACAAGAAATTTTCTGTGCGTGTACTTAAATATATGTACAATACGAAAAAAAAATATAAAAAAACGATTTTTCGAAAATTTTAAGTGTATATAACCCCTTAAACTGATTTGAGATCTCACTCACTATAAAGTTTAAGTATATGATTGTTTTTAGTTTTTGTCTCAAAGGAGAGAATGGTCAATTTTTCAAATCTTTGAAGAAAGAAGCTTTATTTTGTTAATAAACAACATAAAACTTCAACGAAAATAAAAAACAATCATCAGCAAATATGTTAATGATTGTTTATTATTTTGTTTGATGTTTTATGAACTCATTATCATTTTGATAATTAGTTTAAGTTTTAGAGGAAAAAGTTACCTAACTTTTTTCAATAATTCATTTTTTATTATAATATTTTATAGTAAATCGTAGCATACCAGGTGTGTAAGTATGAAACCAGAATTTTTGTACAGAAAAAACACGTTTATTGTAATGATATGATACAAAGTAACTTATTCAAAGTATTGTCCGTCGCTATCTATACATTTTTCCCATCTTTCTGGCAATTTGTGGATTCCGCGCCAAAAGAACTGTTGCTCTTTTGAGGCAAACCAGTCATCGAGCCATTTTCGTACATCTTCGTAAGAAGTAAAGCGCTGCTCAGCAAGTGCGTGTCCCATCGATGCAAACAAGTAGTAATCGGATGGGGCAAGGTCCGGTGAGTAAGGCGCGTGCTGAAGAATCTCCCAACGGAACGACTCTGTCGTTTCCTGGACCTGTTTTGCTTTGTATGCTGGTGCATTGTCATGCAGCAAAATCACCTTGTGTTGTCTTTGTTGGTATTCTGGTCGTTTCTCACGCAAAACTCGATCCAAATTGGTCATTTGTTGTCAGTAGCGTTGAGTATTGACAGTTTCCCCAGGTTTCAGCAGCTCGTAGTAGATTACGCCCTTCTGATCCCACCAAACACACAGCATTGTCTTTCGTCCATAGCGGTTTGGTCTTGGCGTCGATGTTGATGGTTCACCCGGAGTAACTCATGACTTTTTGCGCTTAGGATTCTCGAAATATATCCACTTTTCATTGCCAGTCACAATTCGATGGAGAAATTACTTTCTTTTGAACCTGGCGAGCAGCATTTCGCATGATGTTTTGCGGTTTTCCTGCTGTCTTTCGTTCAGTTCATGTGGAACCCATTTCCCCAACTTTTGTATCTTTCCCATGGCTTTCAACCGAAGGGAGATGGCTTCTCGGGTCACCTTTAACTGATTCGCCAGTTGTTGTTGTGTTTGAGCGTCGTCTTCGTCCAACAAGGCTTGCAGGTCAGCGTCTTCAAACTTTTTCGGTGGTCTTCCACGTTCTTCGTTCCTCACGTCAAAATCGCCACTTTTGAATCGTTTGAACCACTCGAAACACTGTGTTTTACCGAGAGCATGCTCACCAAACGCCTCCACAAGCATTCGATGCGATTCGGCTGCGGTTTTCTTCAGATGAAAACAGAAAAGTAGTGCTGTCCGCAAATCGTAATTTGTTGGCACAAAACTCGACATGTTTATCTCTAATAAACTAATGCTACTGAATGAAACTCGTGTTATTGTGAGTTGGAAATCTTTGTCGAATATCAATACAATAACAAGACACCGCTGACGTGATGTGTCGGTAACTGCATCGACATCTAGCGCCACCTATGGGAAATTCCGGTTTCATACTTACACACTTGGTACTATTGTGATCGATCATTTTGTAATATTAAAAATGTTAATGTCGTCCATAAGTTATTGTAAAGAGAGAAAAATGTTGGTTTAATTTTAATAAATATGAATAAAATTACTTTTTACGGGATTTACTTTGTGTTTTTTTTTCAAAATTATCCGAATTATCGGAAAAATCCAGATATCTGGATAATAAGGTCCACTACTGTCCATATTATCCGGATAAGAAAAATTAAGGGATAATGCAAGCCCTAGTCTCATCCCAGGCTCTTCTAACATCCGCATAAAAAAGTTTGGCAATAATGCCAAATTTACATTTGGCCAAGTTGACATTTTGGGATCAACCAAGAATTCAAATGTTTTCAAATGTCAAAAACATACGACAAGCCGCACATCGTGCCTATGAAAATAAGATCAGCAAGTTTAAAATAAAATGGTTTTTCTAGGCGGTTCCTTTTCCGAAACATTTTACGGACTCAAGAGGATAGCTATTCTGAGTTCCGGCGTCGGAGGCAATTTGTCATCGAAACAGCAAAAGTTGTCGGTTTTGTTTCTCGTACTGTATCCATATCTGAGAGCAAAGGCAGAGAAGTACAAGCTCAAGGAAATCGATGGACGCTTTCCAAAGGAGGCAAGTACTTAATCGAGCAAAGAAAATTATGTGACAACTTTCAGGCGTTTAATTCTATAGATAAACAAATAAACTTCCCACCCTTATATGTATATGCAGGTTCAAAGTACCGACTCAGTCCAGTGCCGGTTAAGGGCTTACACCTAGTTGACATTTTCGAAAATATCGATTTTTTGTTTTCGACGGATTCTCAAATCATAACAAGTAAAAAATATTCTCTGAACAATTCAAAATCCGTACAAAATTGAGCGATTACGTAACGCGAATCGACGAACTTCAAACCCGTTTTTTTTTTCAAAATTACTTTTTCAAAATCGTTAACCACGATGTCTCAAATATCATTGCACCGGTTAACTTTAAATTTAGTAAGCTTCTTCTACATATCAAAAAGCAGTGCTTAACCAAAGGAATTTTTTTTCGATGCATTGTTTTTTGTCAACGAAAATAGAGCGTTTTTTTCACCGAAAATCGATATTTTCACTTTGGACAGCCGCCATTTTTATCAAATGCAATATTTCATTAAATTGCAATTAAAACTTCTTGCAAGCAATAGATCATTTCATGCAAAAACTCGATGCGTTTGGTTTTTTTTAATTCCAAAGATTTGTTTTCGAGCATCAGTGCTCATCGCGAAGGAAGTTTTCCAAAAAGTGGTCTGCACAAACTATTGTATCTACCACATTTATAAATATTTTTACAAGCTTTTATTCAACTTGACTTTCTCTCAGATGCAAACTGGAAAATCGATATTTCACCCACTTCCCGACTACTTAGAGCTCTGAAATTTTGCAAACATGCTTCTAAAAGGTGACAATGCATGATACAACTAATATGATGTTTTTTTAACAAAAACCATACAAAAAAATCAGCTCGATTCTGACAGGCGTGACACTTCCGAATATTTACTTAAATATAAATATTCGGAAGTGTCACTCCCGCTAAAAAGTAGCTGTACATTTTTTATCAATTCTTTATGATTGTAAGACCTTATATTAAATTATATTTTAATGGTGCATAATTTTTGGGTTTGTTTGGGTCGTGAAAATCTTGAATCGTGAAAAAAAGTTCGAAAGATCGACGAGTAAAAATCTTAAAAAAATATTTTTTGACATTGTTTTTGTTGATGCGCTGCCATAATAATATTAAATATGATGTTTTTTAACTGTAAGAAAACACACAAAAAAGAAGCTCGATTCTGACAGGAGTGACACTACCGAATATTTACCAAAAACTTTTATGTAAAATTAGCTATATCTAATCATCGATATAAAGTCTCACTAACACATACCAACAAATTCGTAGCCGACTGTGGCTGTATGTGAAAGGTTTATATGCAGCAATTAGTCGTAAGTTCAATCTCAATTACAGTCTTTGTTATTTTTTACAAGCATTCCATGTCCCTAATGTACAAACTCGTAAACTAGTAAACTACTAGTAACAACTAACTAATGAGATCAATTAAAGACTAAAAAGTAGAAAATAATTCAGATGTAAAGAAAACATTGTACTAAAAAGTAAAACATTATTTGCTTTACCAAGTCACCCATATGTGACAATAGATAAAAGCTTGGGGTGGTCAAAATTTAGACATATCATCTTAAATTTACATAAATCCGTTAACATATTAACTGCATTTAATTTACTGTAACACAACCTTAGATTTCTTAAACAAAAATCCTGAAACTGAGTATGAAAGTGTGATAATAATTTCTCTAATTCCTATTGTGCCAAATCAAATACGGTTAATGAAACTGAATTGATCACATTTATTGATCGTTGAGCGCCTCAAGCTTTTATTCAAAATCACATATAGGTGACTTGGTAAAAAAAATTATTTTCTACTTTTTAGTATATTAAATAAAAGCTTTTTTAAAAATACTTCTTTTACATATATTTAATGCACAAATTGTAAAAGATACTTAAAACCAAACTTTAAGGAGTGAGGTCTAGTTGGAACGTTGAAAAAAGGCCTTTTTTCTGATTTTTTTCGGCCAAACGGTAAAATAATTTACAACAAAAGTTCTTCCGTTTAAAAGATATATATTTAATGTAAACTTTATAATTTTTTTAAAGAAATATGTTTCAAAATAAGCCGATACGTATCAATGGCCGAGGGCGCTGCAAAAAAAACAGGTTTTGCGGTGATCACTCTCACGCTGTGACGGATTATCTGAAACCAACAAAACAGGGGGGAATCTTTAGTTAATGATATAATGCTCCGGTGGAACGAAGGGTCTTGAAAAATTTCCATTTTTCACAAAATGGCGGACGTTGAAAGTCAAAAGTGTTGTTTTGACCAAAATTTCACTTACAAAAATTGACTATAAAAAAAGAATTGTCCACAAAAAAAATCCGTTCATCCGGAAGAAAACTATGTATAGAAGAAGTGATATAAATTTCAACCCGATCGGTAAAGCCGTTCTCGAGTTACATTGATCACCGACTTCGAAAACATGGTTTTGAGAAAAACGAGTTTAAAGTTTTGAGTACGATTTGCATGCAGCGTCCACGGCGTCCTTCAAAGTTATGTATTTCGGCGAATAATGGTCTGATTTACATTCAATTAGTCGGAAAATACTCGTAAGACATTATACCTTTAGAAAGTGAAAAAAAAATCGATTTTTCGAAAATTCTAACTAGACCTCCCTCCTTAATGTGAAAAAAAATGGTTAAACCTACACATATTTTTTCAGAAAAAATTCACGAAATTTTTCTTTCTTTCCAGCCACGAGCTAGGTGTAGCCAATGAAATAGGAAATTCCTTTTTACGGCTATTATTAATAGATAATTGTTGGTTGTTCCGTTGCAGCGATGGAGAAGAGCACTGAGATCGTATTTCGTCAAGGTCCTGACTTTCTGTCACTACGTTCGTGAATTTTCGTCCCTCTTCTGGTACGTTCTCTATCTGAGCTCGCGAACGCGTTATCCGACGCCCGTTTACCGTTTGCTGTCGATGACGCTCACGTACTCCGGCGCACAGGAAACTGTGACTGTATCGGAAATTTTGCAAAAGTGGAAAGACGGCAATTTTCACACGCGCGATGGCGTTCAATTGGTGCAGCGAACGTTTACACGGTCCCTAGAGCTCGGTGCGTTTTTCCTGCAATTTCTACAGTGGTGGAATCAGGAAAATTATTATACGAATTTGACAACGCTGCCTGTACCACCGGCACCAACGATTCCCGACGTTGCGCGACGCTACAAAGGGCTATGTCCGGTTTGCCGAAAAAATCGCCGGATCCATACCGCCCTCGCCGTGTCAGGGTAACTTTTCGCATATTTAATATCTTTTGATTTTTAAGGGGTCTTCTCACTTTAGACGCTAAAAAACGGCTATTTTCATGACTTTTTTTGATAAGTTTATATTATAGATATTGATATGAAAGTTGTTACACTTAATTAATACACTTTCGAAATACATAAAAATTTTGATTTTTTTACTCAAGTCGCTTTTTATAGACGAAAATGGTAGTTAAAATAATGTCCTAAAAAAATTATAGGTCCGCGCTGTTGATGAAATCTCGAAGATGGATAATCCGAAACCAAAGAATCAAACGGTTTTAGATTCAGCATGTTAATGGCTATAGCGCATATCATACTATTTTTTATATATACGAAAATAACAAAATGGCGGACATTTTCCGAAAAAAAGTGTTTTTTCACCGTTTTCGGCAAAAAAAATGTAAATATCAACATTGAAAAAGAATTCTTTAAAATGGGCTATAGCTATAGTTGTGAAGAACATGTGGTTAAAATGTCATAAGGATCGGTTCAGTAGTTTCGAAGATTTTATCAATAAGTCGTCGAAAAACGTTGGTTTGCGAAAAACGCGTTTAAAGTTTGTTTGGGTTACATAAATACTTTTTTTTCAAATGTTATGTATTTTGAAAGTGTATTTATTAAGTGTCTCAACTTTTAAATCAATATCTATAATATAAACCTATCAAAAAAAAATCATGAAAATAGCCTTGTGTAGCGTCCAAAGTGAGAAGACCCCTTAAGGGGCTACATCTGCCTTGAGGCCAGAGAAATTGCAAAATTCCGATTTTTTAAATGGAAAACGGTTGCTGAAAAATGAACGCATTTTTTCAAACACAAAGGTAAATATATTCAGTGCCTTAAAGAAATCACCAAAAAAACTACAAAAACATGGCCGCCGGCAAATTAAATTTTTTTCACTCCGCGGTGGACACTCTCCAGCTTGAACGGTCCATCCGAAATCTAAAAACCAAACGGGTAATTCAAGTTAACAATAAATACGAGTCGCTGACGATTATCGATTTTTTTTTAAACGTGGCGACGCATTGAAACTCGAGTATACAAAGTCCTTGAAAAAAGTCATCATTTTTGCGTAACTGTTAAAAAATGAAGAACGATATTCAAAAACTGAGATCGTCAACGACCTTTAATTGTTTCTCATCGTATCTCCTGTAAATTTGGAAAAATTCCATCAAGTGGTTCTCGAGATATCATGTCCACCGACTTCGAAGACAGTGTTTCGAGAAAAACAAATTTGAAATTAAAAGTATGGTGCTGCCACCGCCCGGCCGGCTGTTGGAAGCAGTAGCTCATTCAATTTTGGGAATATTCCAATTAATTTTTCAGGGAATATAGCTAAAAGGTGATTCGAATGAAAATATTTTTTGAAAAGAGCAATTTTTTTACTCACCTAGGTAGGTGTAGCCCGTTAAGAAGTATTGTAGGGGTCCATCCCTTACGGACTTTCCCGACTCCATCCCTTACACTCGTTTTCCAATGCCCTGCGGTATCGCGCCCGCGCGGGGTTACGCGAAAGCTGTGGAAAACCTCTGAAGAAACAGCTGGTTATATTTTTCTGACTTCCAGTTTTTCATTTTAACGAGGTCGTCTAGTGCGAAGGCCATTTTCTAATGCTTTTTTGGGGATTTTTTTTTGACAAACCATCAAAATAAAATAATTTATAAATTGTATATCATTTTTATTAACATTTAAACAAACTTTGTGAATTTGTTGAAGTCATTATATAGAATATGGTCGGAGATCCACCGCCCAACAGGAACACATATATAAGAAGAGGTGCTCCACTGCTGCCATGATTCCGGCCGTTCTGCTTATGATATAAAAAAACCAAACGCGATTTTAATCGTGAGACTTGAGGCTCTACATGGAACTAAAATAAAGTTAGAATTCCAAAAAATAATTTTTTTTACGCTTTAGAAAATAAATTCAATTTTTCGTTTTTGGGGTCTATATAGCTGATAAAAAGAAAACCAACGAAGCAATCTTAATTATTTTAGTTCAACTTGTAGTTGTATATGTATTAAAGATGCTGTATAAATTTGAGCAGAAACAATCAAATAGTTTTTGAGATATCATGGTAGCAGTTTGAAAAATTAGTGTTTTGAGAAAAACGCGTTTGAAAGTTGTATCAGGTTGATAAAAAAGTTTCTAATCAACAATATATTCGCCATCGGTTTCTATGATACTCGACCATCTAGTTGGCAACTCATTTATTCCCTTTGCCCAAAACTGCGGCGGCTGGAACTCAAATTTGAAATATCCCTTCTGAGATCGCCGACGTTTTTGAAAGTTTTGTTTCTCAAATATGCCTTCAAATGTCTGAACAAATGGTAGTCAGATGGCGCGATGTCGGGAGAGTATGGTGGATGAGGAACGGTATTCCAGTGAAGCTCGGTGATTGTTTTGTGGGTTTCCTTTGCGACATGGGGTCTCGCGGTGTCGTGGAGAAGGTGCACAGTCGCGCGTCTTGGCAGTTTTTTTTTTATAGCTTTTGCCAATTCCTGGAGATTCTCGATGTATCGTGTAGAGGAGATCGTCTTACCTACAGGTAGAAAATTGTGAAACAGCATTCCCTTTGCGTCCCAGAAACAGCACAACAAAACCTTTTGCGAGTGACGATCAGATTTCGGTTGGTGTGGCGGTTTTTCTCCGATAGGAAGCTAGTAGGCTAAACGCGTTCTGTTATCATACAAGACCCAGCTTTCATCTCCCGTCACAAGATCTTCCAAAAACTCCTTGCGATGGTGGCGAAGCAGGAGAGACTGGCAGATGGTCACGCGACAGTTCTTATTGTCGTCGGTGAGACGGTGTGGTATCCATTGAGCTAGAACCTTCCTGTATCCCAAGTTGTGTAAGTGATTGACTATTGACCGTTGGGTGCAGCCAAGTTCTCTTGCTAGCTCGTGCGTACTTGCTTCCGGTTTTTCTTTGATGCAGCGGAGTAGTGCTTCATCATCGATGGTCGACGGTCGTCCGGAATGTTCCTTATCTTCAAGGCTTGTGTCTCCAGATTGACAACGATTGAACCAACGCTGGACTGTTCGATGAGAAACTACGTTCTCGCTGAATGCATCCTGTATATTTTTAGCAGTTTTGCTTGCGTTCGTGCCGCGCCGCCACTCGTAAAAAATTATCGCTCGAAGTTGCTCCTGCGAGATCGAAGCCATTTCTGTCCACTGGAACGCGCGCTCGCCCTTTTATACCCTGAAACGCGGAAGAGTAGAAAACATTCTAGAATATTCTTGACCTAGCTCGATGTCATATTGCGTCAATACGTAAAAGGACATTTTAAACATTTTTGCGACAAAACTTTTTTATCAACCTGATATATAATTCACAATTAAAAAAATGGTCTCACCAGCAATCTGCTATGCCTGGACCATAGAGTACACCTTCCTCTTCTTCAAAGAAGTCAGGCAAGGCCGTTTTCTCGTCTTTTCATCTGACACACTAGACGACCCCCCTCAAAGCCCCCAATGTTTTTCCAGTTATCCTTTTTCCCGTAGACGGCGATATACATTTTATTTCCTTGAAAATCCATGGAGATTTTCAAAAATCGCGGTATCACGAAATTTCGCTTGCCTTGCAGATACGTATTTTGCTATCAGTGCATCCTGCCTATCGTACGACAGCACGGGATATGTCCGGTGACGAAACTTCCTGCGAAGGAGGACGATCTCATTCGTCTCTACTTGGAGGAATAATTCATCCCCCAACATTCCAACCGCAAACAAAAACCCTTCACACCCAGTGAAGCATATGTGCGTGGGTGTGTGCTGTTCGAAGACTTTCAATGTAAACGCGGGTAGACGAAAATGTGTAACGGGATATTTCCAACAATTTGATATTAAAATAATAAAATTTTATTTCGCTTTGTTTTTTTTTTCTTTCGCATATACAGTCCGGTATAATAATTTTGAATTATGTGCATCCTTAGCGAGTCGTGGAAAACGTTTATAATTGTTATTCCCGAAGATAACGCGAGTACAGTAAAATCTCGCCGAGTTTCTTTCGTCCTCTTCACCTCATCGCTCAAAATGCGCAACAAACGACAATTATTTTCGCGCGCGCGTCGTCAACACCTATATTAGCACTTACAAACAAGGCACTTCGTCGTTTATTCTCAGATGATCCATGAATCCTAGATACGACGGTGATAGAACTTTCACCGAGGCGTGTTTGTCGTCAACAATGATATATTTATCGATCGAAAAATAAATCTACGATCCGCGTCGCGGGAGGAAAGGGGTTGGGATTTAAATATCGCTCACTACACTCTCGATATGGCATTCTCAAACGAATCACGATTATTCGATCGTATTGGATCACAATCGGCTTCAAATTCATTCGAGCCAATTGATCGATCAATCGATGAGCTAACGAATTGTCGCCTCACGCCTAATTCATAAATCGATGCTTTACAAAGTATTCAAAAAATAATCATATTACGATCTCTCGTAAGTATTTGTCTCACAAAACGAGAAGCGGAAAAAAATGTCCACGTGACATTTTTTCACGCAGAAGACCTCTTTTGTGCGTTGCCCATTAGCGAGCAATGACGTTAAGGGGGAAAAGATGCCTTCAGGCGAGGAAAAAATTTGCTGATTTTCGGGGTTTTTTTTTAAAGAAACGATTTATTCACCATTTTTGAGACTTCGGGTATTTTTTTATTACTATTTGTAGCTGTCACATGGTTTATTTTTATTTTTATTAATCTTTAAATATGGCGGAGGTATGGCACGGTCTTCTAAGCTGCATTTTCGACACTGGTGTGACGCATAGCTGATGAACTAATCGACCGATTCTGATTAAATTCGGTGTAAATCTTTCTCACATTATCGTCTAAAACATGACCCTAAATGATCTTGAAAATTAAGAAAAAGTTTTTTTTATTGCAAAATGTAGTCATTTTTTTTCGGAAAATTCAATATTTTTGTTTCAAAGCGTACCATTTAATCGATTTTCAACATTTCTCACTTTTTCTCGGTTTATATTCTGCGTATGACTGTTAATGCAAGTTTAGAAGACCGTGCCATGCCTCCACCATTTTTAAAGATTAATCAAATAAAAAAATACAATGTAACAGCTAAAAGTAATAATAAAACACACCCCAAGTCTCAAAAACGTGGAAAAAATCTTTAAAAAAATTATGAAAATCAGCAATTTCTTCCCCGCCTAAATGTATCTCGCCCTTTAATGATGGTGATGATAAAATGTAGCCTAGCGCAACACAATCTACGCAGTTGTACCGAAAACGGCGATGCATTATAACTAAATTGCTCTCGGTGCTAATACTGTTCACCAACGTTCATTCTAAAAAAAAAAAAAACGAATTTAAAAAAATCGCGTATACAGGAAATAATTCACGAGGATAGTGAACGAGCGCGTATTCTTCAAGGTATCTGCAGGACCGCAGGCACTATGTCAAATCACAGGTACGATGTTCAAATGTTCGCAAATTTGCCGCATGAATCTTCGACCGTGCGTTTTCGCCATTTTGAACGTGGATGTTCGTTCGGCAGCAAATTTTAACTTCCTCGTACACAAATATTGTGTACCGGACGTAGCTCTCGACTTTTTTCAAAGCACATTCAGCAACATCGGTCCAATTGATGGTCTTTGGACGTCAAGACGTAACAATATCCGATTCCTCGTACTGTTCATTTATTACGTAAGACGATTTAGGGGCGGGGAGGGGGGATTCGATCAAGTCTTATATTTTCTTAAATGGGGGTGGGAGGGGGTCTAGATAGTTCTTACGTCAGATCATAAAAGTAAGTTAAAGTAATAATTTTAAAACGCACGCAGTCCCGAGCAGAGACGTTCCAGTCGCTGATGTACTTGCTGATTCACAAAATTGAAACGTTAAAAAATACATATTAAAACATTACTTTTCGATAAAACAAATCAACGCATTTTTATATTTTTCCTACTAGATTTCTTTGTAATTTTGGCAGATACTGATCTTACGTAAGATTGAGCGGGGGGGGGGTCAACAAATCTTATTTTTTCTTACATAGAGGGGGGGGGGGGGGGTAGAAAGTGGTTAAATCTGTCTTACGTAATAAATGAACAGCCCCTAAGATGTATCGAGTCAGGCCTTTATATCGAACAATTACATCAAATTACCTCGCTCTTCTTGACTTTTTGCCGTCGAACAAACTTTTCACCAGGAAGAAAATGGAGACAAGAATATTCCTATTAGACTTTGAGACACTCCGTCTCGTCATGTGATGAATGCACTTCCGATATTTCTCGTACATTTTGGTACGTATATTTTTTTTCTAGTGTCAGCCTACCGTACCCATGTCAGTTTTGGTCCTAACGGGCTGGGTGTTACCCCTTAAGACAAAGAAAAACTGAATTAAATTTATATTCGCTCTCTATCCTCGTGAAATTAACGGTGGTACAATATGACTTCGAAAAGATAAAGTCTTCAGAATGTAGCCCTGTTTCGAGCGATAAACAGTACGAGCCCCCTTGAAGATTCGAACGGTCGTAATTCCCCAGTAAAATTGTAGCGAAAAATGAGTATAATTTGTCACAATGTTACTCTATTTCTCTCTCTCTCTCTCTCTTTTGTTTCCCGACTCGTCACTCTTACGATTATGTACAATTTTCGGATTAAGGGCTTACACCACTGTAGAATTTTCAAAAATTGAATTCTTTAAATTGGCGTAAGAGACGCTTTGAACCATCTAGAATAAGGGGGGTGGGGGAGTAGTTTGGGTGTGCGGTGGCAGTGACTGGCCCGTGTGCGAGACGTCGACCGTTTTTCTCGGAACATAATTTTTCGAAACGGCACGCAGCATAACGCCAACAATTTTCATTCTTTCCACTCGAAATTTTGAACACATCTTTAAAATAACATTCCGAAGAGGGGTGAACTTCCGAAAAGCTGTTACACCCGATTTGGCTGAAATTTTGCACAGATCTTCCATTTAATATGCAGAACATCCTCTAAAGCGATTTTCGGCGCATTTCAATAGTTTACGAGATACCGAATTTGTTTGGGTTTTTTCTTCGGTTTGGTCGGGTTTTTTTGTTTTTTTTCGGTTTGTTTGGATTTTTTGTTTGTTTAGGTTACCCCCGCAGTATAGATATACTTGCAAGGGTAAGCGCGGCAGGCTAGCCACCAGTGAAGTCGACGGAGTGGGGATATCGATCAGGCTAAAAAATAAACTGTAAATTCGATTTCTCGGGAACTATTGGAATGCGCCAAAAATCTCTTTGGGGCATGTCTTTATATATTAAATGGAACATCTGTACAAAATTTCAGTCAAATCGGGTGTAACAGCTTGTCGGAAGTTTATCCCCGAAGAGAAATACGTACGGGATTTTCCATGAGTTGTCTGTAGCATTATTCATTAACAAATAATTGTCCTTTTGTTTTGTCGAAAATTGAGTTTTTACTTTTAATGCTTGCCGCTTACACAAAAATTCATATTTTCCAAATCGCCTACGTATTTGTCTAGTTATACTCACGTAAATTAATAGAATTTTCTCTATTTTCCAAATTCAAATTTGCGTCAGTTATACCGCGTGCCGCAGAGCGTCCCAAATTCAACATGCGAGAATGGCTCCGGCGTCACCATTTTGTATAATTTTTTTTCGTTCACTTGAAAAATTGACTAATAAAATCGTTGAATGTTATTATCCTCTTACTTGTCCTTCCACCCAGCAAAAATCGCGAAAAACCACTCAATTTTAGAAGTTTACAGTGGTGTAAGCCCTTAAGGGCGTCCGATGACGAATCCGGTAGTTCCGGTGAACCAAATATTGCGTACGTATTCTAATTACGGAAGGAAATCGGAGGGTTGCGGTGAAGCGTATAAATCGCTAGGGCAAGCAATCCTTCGCAAAATATCCCGTAGAAATATCTCGTCCGGATTGTTCCGCGTCATTTCGTCTAGAATTGTTTTCTTTCGCGTGTTTCGTCCTTTCGTGAATCGACGCACGATGTTGCTTGCAGAAATGTCTAGAGCTCCTCGAAGAAGGCAACTCGTGCTTTGGTAGAGCCGGATTTGACCTTCTTCAACGTGCTGTACTTGTTCTCACCGAGACGTACTTGTTCCTCGTGAAGTTGATCGAGTTCGCACTGTTTCTCGCCGACTTTCATAACCTCGATCTCCGAGCGCAATTCTCGCAATTGTTCCTGCAGGTGTTTGCTCTTCTCCCAATAATCCACGCGCTCCTTCTCGATCTCCAATGACAATTGATCGACGTCACCGTCCGCTATCAGGTCGTACGAGGTCAAGTCCGAGGCGAGCGGCTCCGCGTCCAACTGAAGATTCTGCAGATCCGCTTGCAGATCGGAAGGAAGTACCTGCGTCGATGGGAACAGGTTTGGTACGGGCTGAAATATTTGTTGCACGGTTCTTTTTTAACAAGGGTCGGAAAAAGTGTTGGATGGGGGCCGTACGCAAATTACGGAACGCAATGGGGGGGGGGGGGGGGGTTCGGCCAGGCGTTACGGTCTGAGTACGGGGGGGTCAAGGTTTGCGTTACGTCACGATTTTAAAACGGCCAGAAATCGCAACATTTCTGCATGATCAAATTTTGAATCTAAAACTCATGTGGAATTTTACCGTGGACAGTTCACAGCTTTTTATAAGCAATGTCAGTTAATAGGGAAAGTCACTGTGCAAGAACTTGCTCAGTAGCTTTCCCACATGCCCTAAGCAAAATTTGAAGGATATTTTTTTTAATCATTCTTGAAAGAACATGTATTGAAAAATATGTTGGCAACATTTTTATTCACAAGTCCGAAAAATGACGGAGTTATAGTCACTTTGGTGAGAACAGGTAGTGCAACCGGTTAGTGCCCTGAGTCCCTACAGGTGTGGCATCATTTACAATAGATAAAGTACAGGCTCTTATTATTTTGTGAACTATCATGAAGATGAAGAACCGTCATATCGCCCGCGACTAGATACTTCAATGTAAGTATCAATATTCTAGAAAAAAACATAACTTTGTATCAAGAAACACGGAACGAAAACTGTGAACGCGTTTTTGTCGAAACTAGTTTTTTCGTCCTTGCCCAAGCGAATACTTATAAACCACGGTCGTATATACAAGTCTGGGCACTCCGTCAAAAATGCCTGACTCTAAGTGACGCCTCTATTTGCGCATTCCACCGCGGCGCTAGTGAAGGGGAGGCACTTTTGTTTATACCGCGTTTACGGGGCATGCACGTTGTGTAGTGGTGGTCGTACGTGTGGCCTAACCTCGTTTTGGCGGGATGATTTCGAGTGTATCGTAGCCACGGTTTTTATTCAATACGGAATAACAAAAGATGAAGTGTTTGTATATTGCGATGCCGAAGCGGTGCATGATTCCGGGATGCAGAAGTGGATACATAAATAACCCGGAGCACGTCTCATTATTTAAAATTCCCAATGATGACTACTGATATTTTCTACTACTTTTCTACTACTACTACTAATGAAAGGAATGCGTGCTACATGTAAATTTCGAATGTTCTTCTTTTCCGTAAACGAAAAAAAATCTAATTGGATTGAGCGATAGTTAAATCGGCATATCCATGTCAAAGACGATGAGTATCATTAACTAATGGCTCATACTAATTACTCATACTAATGGCTCATACTAATTACATACTAACTAAAGTTCGACTAATTATTTAGGATGTATTAATTTTTCATCACAGCCACGTGAAGGGAAAGACAATTCGCATACGCGCATACATCGCGCTCTGTCGCACATGCCTCCGAGATAGCAGCGCTCCACGCTTTTGCGGCCAGTTCCGCAAAGAGAGGCGTCACATAGAGGCACGCTTTGCGGTATACGGATTATACGGGAGTGCCCAGACCTGTATATACGACCGTGTTATAAACTTATCAACCGATTTTCAATTTTTTTAAAAACATTTTTGTAGTTGCAGTGACTAAGGTTGTACGTATCCGCGTTTTTAACATTTGATAATTACTATTTTTTAATAGTACTGCTTGAATACAGAAAAAGGGCCTTGAAAATAGAAAAAAATGTCCAAACCGTCGGGATTTTGTAAAAAATCCTAAATAAAAAACGGCTACGCATAACTATAGCCACATTTGTATAGATATCGATAAATTATTGACTTTTAATTTACAGACAACCTTTCATAAAGATATCGATGGGACAATGAAGAAAATATTTTTTCTCGTCGTCAAATCGAGGCTTAATCGCGGTTAATTTTCAAGGTTAATTTTCAAGATTTTGTCATAAAAATTAGTATAAAACTAGATGAATATATACTTCATAAAATGTGTATAAGCCCGATCCTTTCATAATTAGTTATGTCTATGAAAAAAATCGCAATTATTGACGACAACGCACCCGTTACGTAACGGAATGGGGAGGGGGCGGGGGTTCCGCCCAACTGTTACGGTCCCGTTACGTGGGGGGGCGGGGGAGTAAAAAATTGGGAAATTTTGCGTTACGTAATTTGTGTACGCCCCTTAAGAGGCCTCTGGGGAACTGGAAAATAGAGAGGTGACAAATGTGGGGCGAAAATAAAAGGTAAGGCTTGCAAGGGTGTACGAAAGAACGTAAGAAACAAATGTATCGGGGAAAGTTGGGAGAAATTAAGCTTGCTATTGATAAATAAATATAAACAATATAAATATTGATAAATAAAAAGTTATTTAAATATAGTTTTTTTCTTAAACTACGTTTTTAAAACGGACTAAAGAGTATAAAATAATTTCTCCTAGCCCCATACAGATTGTCCTGAAAATGTGTGATTGTGAATTTTTAAGGCAGGATATACATTTACAACGACCTAAAAATCGATTTCTCTTTTTTTCTTCAAACGATAGAACTATATATGTAGAATATTTTCCCAAAGTTTCAAAGCAAAATTCGAAAAACTAGGCTAGGAGAAATTATTTTATACTCTTAGGTCCGTTTTAAAAACGTGGTTGAAAAAATGTTTATTTAAATAATTTTATTTTCTGCTGTTTGCAATCGATTTTCATCCTGTTGATGAGATTATGACAGAGACATGTGGCAAATTTTTAGGTTTATGAAAACCTGAAATTTGAAAAGCCCTAGTCACTAATGCACTATTCACTATTGATATTTTTTTATTTTTTTGCTTCCACAATTTTTTCAAGCGAGTTAATATTGCATTGTCATCCAGTTTTGAGCTATGTTCAAAGTTTCAAGTCTCTAGCTCATTCGGAAGTTAGTTTAAAATCGATTGCAAAATTTGTACCGAACAGACAAATAAACAGACAAGAAAGCGAGTTAGTGAAAATGTGGTAATAGAATAGCGTAGGTTCGAAATCAGACATTAGACGATTTCTTTTCGTTTCGCCCAGACTCACCGTTATGGCAGCCGTGTAGGCGTTTCTGCTAAGGAACTCGAGCAGTTTCTCCTTGGCTTCTTTCTCGGCTATGCGGGCTCGAAGCAACTCGTCCTTGAGCTTCTCCGCTTCGGCTGCTCGCCTCTCGGACTCCTGCACCAATCGTTCCGTCAGCAATTCGGCTTCGCGTGTTTTACGCTCGAGATGCACCTTTTCCTCCTCCGTTTTCATGTTGTTCAATCTTATTCGCGTTATCTCTTGTTCAGCCTCGGATGCCTTTTGACTCAGAAGCATCGCCTCTTCCTCGGCCACGCGACTCTTTTCCGCGAGAAGATCCGCCGTTTCCTCGGACCTCCTCTGAAAAGTTTCCAATCGATGTTACACGTGTATGGAAGGAAAAAGAGAAAGATCATAGCGCTGAAGAATAGCGGATGATCCCCTAGTCATTATCTTTCCAACTACTCATTCGTTAAAATTTCGGAATCAATCCAAGATTGGTCGACCAATATAGTAAATAAAAGCTGTATCGATTTGCTTGCCCTCGAAGAATAAATCGAAGATTTCCTTAGAAAATTACATGTCAACCTTCGACATTGTTATACAACATATCTTAATATTTCGAACGGTCTCGTATAATTAAATGTGCGAAATCACTGAAGCTTCTCGGATTTATTACCAAAGCTTCGTTTGCTAATCGAATTTCCTCCTGATATTGTAACAGACGCTGCTCCATCGCGGCTTTTTCTCGCTCAGCCGCTTCTCTCAATTGCTTCTCCCTGGCTAATTTGTTGCGCTCGATTTGCCTCCTAAAACAGAACGTCAATGTATCGAATAGAATCATGGTGTTCTTAAAAAAATCACGTTTAATGGACGAAGACGATTTCGAAATTGCGCTGGGGGTGAAGCAACTGTTTAAATTTAAAAAAATATATATTCAATAGAAATACACCATCTCTTTGGTTTCCGCCTTCCATTTTGTTAAAACTCACATATATGGTAGAGCATCAAGAAGTATTGCATGAGTTGTTTTTTAATCGGCGGAAAACTGTTTTAAGGGCCGAAACCACCCCTTTGAAGAAAGCATTTCAAGGGATGATTTTGCTGTCCCATTCGCAAGCAATCCATGGATTTCAATAAAACAAAAACAAAAATCCTCGTGCAAAACAATCAGAAATCCGCTATTAAGGCCTCAGGCCACTCTAGAGACCGAAAAATAGGCTTTTTGGGGGGTTTTTTCAGGAAAACTACAAAATAAATCGAGATAACAAAAAAGGGTGTTTATCATACATATCAGTGACTGTATACAATAATTTTGTTGAAGCGATTAATTTCAAAATGGCGGCTGTGCAGCGTTTATCTGAAAACTGCATTTTTTAAGTTGGCCGGAAACATAACTCAGACAATTTTCAACCGATTCACTTGAAATGTTGAATATATCTTGAAAAATACATTGTTTATGGAAGTACGTAGGATTTTTTTTTTATAGTGCCTAGTTTATTTGTTATTAACGATTTTTAGGCAATTTTTTGGGGAGTGAAAAATGTGCCTAAAAAATCGTCAGATAATTGTTATTAACAAATGAACTATGCAATGTAAAAAAATTTTACGTACTTCCATAGACAATGTATTTTTCAGGATATATTCAAAATTTCAAGTGAATCGTTTGAAAATTGTCTGAGTTATGTTTCCGGCCAACTTAAAAAAAGCAGTTTTGAGGTAAACGCTGCACAGCCGCCATTTTAAAGTTAATCGCTTCAAAAAAATTATTGTATACAGTCACTGATATGTATGATAAACCCCCCTTTTTGTAATCTCGATTTATTTTGTAGTTTTTCTGAAAAAAAAAAAAAATCTCCAAAAAGCCTATTTTTTCGGCCTCTGGAGTGGCCTAACCCCTTAAGAGGGGTCTCTTAAACTAAATAAAACGGCCAACACTTTGAAGGTGAGGAGGAAAGTCAAGTTTACGTATTTTTCCATATTTTCCGGATAGCAAGCTTAAGGGGGTAAACCACTCCTTATTTGAAATTCCTTATCGCAGTTGTTTTCTTCAGTATTAGAATGTGTATGCTGATTTCAAATATTTTTACAAATTCCAAATTGATATTCGGAGCATGGAAAAATGTGCGAAAATCAATTATCCCATTTGGAAATTCTCCCAAAAATCGAAAAATAATCGTAGCTCGACGAATCAAACGGCGTTTTCAAGAAAAAACGATTGCGAACAGAATGCGCGCAACGTCGAGTTCCAAATCCGCACCGAAAATAAATTATCGACGATTCAGTGAAGCCAGTTATTTTTGGCCGAGATGGAAAAGAATGTGGATGGTAAATAATTTTTTACACGTCTATATCAATATACTTGCACTTGCACCCCCTGAATACGAATTCACCATTCATTTCCCCAAAACCCTCAAGTTTCATTAAAAATCGTCGAAAATGTATGGAATGTGGTTTTCCCCCCTTAAGCTTGCTATCCGGCATAAATGCAAAAATACGTAACCTTTTACTTTTTGCCCCCTTCGAAGTGTTACCCGGTATTTTCAATTTACTGCACCCCTTTTAAATGTGGGAGAGAAAAAGAAATTACGGGGTGGTTCATCCCTTGATTAATTTTTTTTTAAATATAGCCATAGTGGATTTCGGATCGTTTTGCATTGGAAGAATCTTCCTTTCTGATTCATTGAAATCGGTGGACTGCTTGCGACTGGCATGCAAGATTTTTTCGCCGATAAAAAAATCGGTATCTAATAGGTTTTTATGCTCTACCGTATACATGACATTCAACAAAATCGAAGGCGAGCACCAAAGTGTCGTTTTTTTCTGAGTGAAATATAAAAAGCAGAATTCGCGTTGGAACTATTGCCATGTCGTTTTATATAAATGTAATTTTGTTGTCAATGATTTCGATCAAGAAATCACTTCACCTGGATTTTTCCTCTTTCGCTTGTGCTTTCATCTGTTGAACCTCCATTGAATCGGGCTTACGTCTCCTCATGAACAAATCGTGGTTTCCGATACACAGATCTAAAATCTGGGGAAAAAAAAAACAAAATATTTTCTATCAAATGAGTAATCGCAGAAAAAGATAAAACTTTGCCACTTTCCGCGTAGGAATCCTACAATTGTGACAAGAAATGTACGAAATTTCGGCACCATTACCAATTTGTTCATGCGAACTTTTTGGGAGAAAAATACGAAATTGGGCGACGACTTTTCCACGGGTTTGATGACGAATTTCTTGTCGTCGAAGCTAATGTGACGTATCTCGGACCACGTGAAAGTCGTTTTCGGAGCGAGTTTGTTCTCTTTCTCGTAGATATTCAAGCCCAGCGCAGTAACACCGAGCCACAGATCGGTCTCTTTCTTATTCTGCAAAAAAGTCGGCGATGAATAAACTCGCTAAACGATCTCGACAATCGATGAGTAGTAGGCGTTCGACTGTTCGATTATTACTCACACTTATAGGAAAATAATTGACTCCGTACATATCGAGGTCTTGGGCAATTTTGAGGTACTCCATTTCCGCCTCGTCGCGGGACATACCGCGATGATCGGCGTACCATATTTTTATCCTGTCCTCCCACATCTCGGGTGTCATTTGGTACTGATCGATAACCCTCTGAGGTAGCAAATCTTCGCTCGCCAGCATTCCCGGACGGTACGAAACTTCGTCGTAATCCCCGTACTTGGAGAGTGTCGCATGGAAAATAGTCTTCATCAAAATGGGAGAACGAGAAGCAACTTCGAAGTCTTCGTTAGGCGCGTGGGGTCCAGTGTTGGGCGTTAATCGATTAAATTTTCAATCAGTTCATTAGTTGACTAAAAAAGTAATTGCAATCAACTATTAATTGCATGTTGCAATTCATTTATTTAAATTAATCTATGTTAATTGCAACTCGCAATTAAAACAAGTGCAATGAACTTTTTTAATGGTTCTAAGAAACAATTGAAACTAACCATGAACCTTTTTAACTTGACAGATATCAGATAAAAAAGATTCAGATATTGCTTCATTAATACAAATCCAAAGAGTAGTATTGAATTGTATCAATGAAGCAATATCTAAATCAAAGAAACCCAACCCAAACCAAATCCAAAGAGTAGTATTCAATTGTATTAATAAAGCAATATCTAAATCAAACGTTTGGGTTTGTTTATGTTTGCTTGGGCTTGTTTGGATCCAGACAAACCCGAAGAAACCCAAAGCGTAGTATTGAATTATATTAAGGGGAGGTACCCGAGTAAACGGCGTGAAAAACAGGTAAACTTCGGGAATTTTTATCTCAAAAACTAATATTTCGATTGGATCCGAGTTTTTTTTTTTTTTGAAAATATGTACATTGAGGTGTGTTTAGGAATTTTGTAAAAATAAATTCGTCGACTGGAAGCGGTTCAAACGCGATTATCTCGAAACATAGTTTTCAAAGTCGGTGCCAGATGTATCTCGAAAACGGCTTGTCCGATTTTGTCCAAATTTGGATACAATATTCTTCGATAGTTTTTCTCGTTCGGCACGTAGGATTTTTTTGAAATTTTCATTTTTGACGGAATTGCGACCGTCTTAATTTAACATTCGTTTTTCATTCGCAATTTCCGACGATTTTGGATTGCATACACATTGCATAAAAAAGCAATGATTCAATCAAATGAAAAACCCCTACGTGGCGAACGAGAAAAACTGTCGAAGACTATTGTATCCAAATTTGGACAAAATCGGAGAAGCCGTTTTCGAGATACATCTGGCACCGACTTTGAAAACTATGTTTCGAAATAATCGCGTTTGAATCGCTTCCGGTTAACGAATTTATTTTAAAATATTGCTAAACATACCTCAATGTACATATTTGCTAATTTAAAAAACCCGGATCCAATCGAAACATTTGTTTTTGAGATAAAAAATCTTGAAGTTTACCTGTTTTTCTCGCCGTTGACTCAGGTACCTCCGCTTAATTGTTAATTGCAACCACAGCAATTAACAATTTCCTATGTTTTGAATTTGTTAATTGAATTGATTTGTTAGTCGTGAGTTTTCACAAATACAATTAATCGTTGATTGTTATAGTCGTGATTAACAATTAATTAATTGTTAATCTTCAGTTACCCTAGCAATTAAATTTTGCCCAACACTGGTCCGGTCTTAGGAGATAAACTGTGCTCCCGCGCCTGACGAAGGGTTGATTCGTCGTGCGGTCTCGGTACCTTCGCTTGAACGGCATAGGAGGCGAGCAGCACTGACGCTTCGGGTGGGCAATATATGTCCATGGACAGAATAGCCTGTTTGACTTGTAGAAAGAACAGATGCTGCGTCACCTCCTGCACCAATTCCTCGGCTACGTCCTCCGGATAAAACTTTGCCAAGAACATGAATGGCGTGGTAGGTTGCTGGGAGATTCCTTGATCCTGGACTGAAACGCAATGGTAAAGTTTTTTTAAGTGACGCTCGTTATATTCTCCTTTTCACGCCCGCCGATCGTTACGCAACGGCGGAAACCTTTTTTGTCCAATTTGAGCCAGGATATGAATCCTTTGGAGTCCTCGTACTGAAGACCGAAGTACCAGGTCTCCCTCAATCCGATCGTCCGACAAACCAGATCGAACAGGTCTCGTCCTGTGGCCCGCCACTGCGACATAGTAACGAAAAAAAAACGCAACTTTCAAGCAGCGCAAAAAAGGCGGTGAATTTTCCTCACGCAAAAACAAAACGTACCTCCAACTTGAATTCGAGCTCCGCGTCTAAGGTGCAAACCTTGACAGGAAATGACTTTCCCGATTTTTTCCTTCTGAACGGTGGCATTTTATTTTTCATCGTTTTCATCTGGCATCACGACGAATGACTATCGCAACATGTAACTGTCCACAAAATCACATCGATATTTATTCCCAACGATCGCCTCGAAATAGCCGAAAATTACGAGACCGAGCGAGTAGAATTTTTCAAAATGACAAAGAACGCGAATTTCGATAATATGGCCGTTGGTTAACCTTACCTACGTATTTTCGCAACGAATTCATCGTTCGAGGGCGACACGCAAAGCGATCCACACTGTAAAATCACATTTTTCGAACGTTTCTCGCAAATTTGTCAATTTTTATTCCGACCGCGGTATCTTCTTTCGAAATATCTACATTTCGTAATTGTATCGTGTGCGATACGATCGAGAACTCGATACTCAAGACTACGATTTTTGTGTATATGTCGCTGGGGGATCGTAAGCTTGCGTGATAACGTTTTTCGATTACGGCGACATTTTGAATAAACGAAAATACAGTATTGTTTTGGGATTTCGGCAGAAATCCGGCATTATTGCCTTTCCGACATATTTTTAATGGACGAGCGCGAATATAGCACGAGCCATATTCACTTGGCATGCGTCATTTTGCAAAAATTCTGACCGCTATATGGCGTTTGAGCGATACTCGATTGGTTGCAACAATAAGCCTTTGGAAGCGCCCGTGTTGTTCGCGGCAAAATCTATGCAATTAAACAACTAATGTTTTTCGATACGTAGATGTATATGTGTACACACGCACACGCATAAATATCTATACCTATATACGCTATCAAATTTGCTTGTGCCTCGAATGAGCATGAGACTATATCGTCAGAGAGAGCGCGCGCGCGGCTCGTACGATTGCATTCTACTCTGAGATTCTACATTCTACAATACTCTACATTCCTATGAGGCTGTCGCGCGGCAACGAAACATGCGAACCGCGCTCGCTGCAGCGCGAACTGAACGACCCGACCAGCTGATTGAATAGTATGCAATTCGCGCTTTTCCTGTATTTCATTCGGAACCTTCATTTGATATATCGTGTGTGTGTGTGTGTCGAGTATGTACGATGTAAGAAAGAACACACACACACACACACACACACACACACACACACACACACACACACACACACACACACACACACACACACACACACACACACACACACACATATATGGTTGTGCTTCCGGATATGTTACCTCCGATTCAGCTGAAATTTTGCACAGATCTCTTTTTGATAATATAAGTGACTGCCTAAGTGGATTTTTGGCACGTCGCAATAGTTCTCGAAGAACCGAATTTTGAAAATTGACAAATTAACGCGCCTGCATATCTATATCTATAATGACGTCCTACTGCTACCCTAATGAAATTTTTTTTCCGGAAAATTGTTCCGAATTTTTCTATGAATTGGAACAAAATATGAAGAATTCGGAGTTTTGCGGATAATTATTTTTACGCAAACATCCGAGTTTCTCCGAATATTTCATCATTTTAATTACGATCACGGGAAAATCTGGCAAATTATATGAAATAAAAAATATAGATGAAAAATGAATTCTTACTTTTTATTTGCTCAAATTATACTTCCTCCTGTTATCAACTAACGCAAACTAACAAAATGAAAATGCACGATCACCTGTTCATCAGTTATATTTATTAATGGAAAAAGTACAATATTTCAATTATTAAATGAAATTTTTTGCTATTCTTACTTATTGTTTTTCTCATAAAAAATACTTTGATTCTTTGTTCTTACATACAAAAATACTTTGTTTTTACCGAAAATGCGTTTTTTGCTTGTTGATTCTTAAAAAATAAATGATTCTACTTAATTCTTACTTAAAAAATACATTTTCTCCGAATATCTCCGCAGCCGTTCACTCAGGTCATAGGAAAAAGGGAAATTTCCGGAAAAATAATAACAATAATAAGTTTTTTTTTACGAAAATCTCATTTCTTTTCATCTTTAACTTTTCTCCGAATATCTCCGGAGCCGTTCACTCAGGTCATAGGAAAAAGAGAAATTTCCGGGAAAAAAATGAGAAATAATGAATTTTCAGTAAAAAAAAATGTGTTTTTGGGAAATAGACCAGTATTTGAATCTGTTTTAAATCATTTTTCCTCCAAAAATCTCAAATATGACTAAAATATGAGAAATTATGAAAAATTTGGAGAAAAATTTGCACTAAGGTAGGCTTGATTATTAGTTTTGGGTTTTGTAGCGTTTGTTTTGGCTTGATTGTGTTTGTTTGGCTTTTATAGAGTTTGATTATTATTATTGGATTTTGTAGCGTTTGTTTCGGCTTGCTAGTGTTTGTTTGGCTTTTGTAGTGCTTGGTTGTGTTTGTTTGTAAACACAACCAAGTGTTTATTTGTAAATACAACCAAGCACGGCCCTACCGTTTGTAGGTTGTTTTTGTATGGGGTTTGAGATTGTTTGACCTCGGTTGTGTTGGTTAGGATTGTTTGAATTTGCTTAGACTTGGTTGTGTTGGTTAGGGTTGTTTGAATTTGCTTAGACTTGGTTGTGTTTGCTTGGGCTTGGTTGTGTTTATAGTTTATAATTGAGAAAAAACCCACGATGCCTTTTCTTCTTCTTTCGTTCGTTTCTGTAATACCGACCGAGTTAACGGTAGCAAACTTTCTCGGAGGGACTGTACTCGATGGAAGAAACGCCAAACGATGCGCGTATTTTTTAGTTTCTTGCAATAAATAATACAATTTTCGTGGGTGTGTGGAACGCCCTTCAATATTAATAACTGGGTGAAATTCATTTAGCTTTTGCAGATACGTTTGAATACACACGTATGTATACTTTGTACGTATATGTATGGGTCATTCGAGCTTAAATCGACAGGGTGACGACCTCTGGAGTCCCAAAGCAAGATATTCAATTATTTTTTTGGACTTTGGTACGTTCGAGAATGATGTTGAAAATACTCCCACTAAACTCTTACATTTTGCCGCGAATTATCGATCAACTCTCATAGATATGTGTATGTATATCAACGGATTGAGCGTTGCGATAAAATTTGGTCGTCGCAACAAAATTTAAACGTTTTCACGAGCAAACAAAATTAATCCGGGATTTTCATTACGGTAAAATACCAAAAAAAAATAAGAGTGTCTTTCGGATGGTTGACCGACATTCGAACGATTATTTCACAAATGATTGACTTCGAAAATGCACGAAAATACCAAAATTGCCATCGAGGTAGTCCGCCAATTTGACCCAGAATGCCCAATATGTACACTGCGATACGATAAAGCCCTGACAAGATAAATCAGATTGAAAGTCACACGTACAACGAGCAAAGCGTGAACGTTTGCGGATGAGAAAAAAAAGTCATTCGTTCCGCGCGTCTCAAACTTTCCAAACACTCGTTTTCTCCTGCACACGTTCGGCGTAAGTCTTCCAGCATGCAGCGCTCGAGTATCGAAGAAATTTTAGAAAAATATTTGCCCGACGCGGAGTTGCGAGAAGTAAAGAGCGTCTTGTTTGGCCGAGAAGTCGAGTGAGCCCCTTTTTTTTTCGTAAATCTATTTTTTCGTACGTCTGTGATAATTCGATGATAAAGGCTAACGATAACTACACTGCGAGAATAATACCGTCAAATATTGCTTCGTTTTTGGTTGCGAAGTTTCTTCCTATCGGTCTTTGATCCGCGGCTACTAATCTCAATGACACTTTTCCGTAGTAGCGCCGAATGAAATTCTTTTCGACCGCTCAATCCGGGAAACCTCGCGGTCTTCCTTGTTTTTCATTCTAATAATAAACGTTCTCACGCCCGAATTGACATTGTGCAACGCGCGCCCGACGAGGAAAAGCCGCGTCTCCACTATTATTAAATTCGTCTTCGTCTCTCCGTCTGGCGATTCATTGCGGAAAGAAATAACGTTTGTGAAATATAAACAACACGTTATCAGAATAAATTCGTTAGTGAAAGGAAGTAACGTGAAAATAAACATTGTGTTATTTCCGAGGCTTGATTTTCGCATCTCTGGTTGTCCAGGAGTTTGAGCCTGCCGGAATGCTCGCCGCAGAATTTCGAGGTCAAAGGATGGAGAGTCCCGTCTCCGATCATGGAGCAAAATCGCGCTGCTCGGATCGTTCGAGTGGGAATTATTCAGCATTCCATTGTGCTGCCTACGGATAAACCCGTCGTCGATCAGCGCGCAGCTATACACGAGAAGATAAAAAAGTATATCAAGCATGCGGCTACGTGCGGAGTCAATATTATTTGTTTGCAGGAAGCTTGGTGTGAGTATCGTTGATTTTTCTTTCGAGAATGTACAAGGGCTTCGGGGAGATTAAACGACGGCGGCGAAAACTGGAGGCGTTGATTTTGTCGTGAATTTGGGGGGACAATTTGGGATCCATCCAGTGGGGCAGTGAAGAATTATGATACTTTTAATTCGTAGTGGCTTCGCAGGAGGTCCTGTGGGATTTTTTACTCTTAGATGCGCGGAGAAAAAGCTTTTGGAACCATATGGGCATGACTAATAGAATAAAGAGCACTTTTTGGACAATTTTACAATTGTTCGATACATAATTGCAGTGTAATTAAATGTAGCGTACTAAAATTATTCACATTTTCTCGGTCAGCTTGCCCATGCATTCTTGTAAAACTGTATGATAATATATGAGCGAGGCACGGTATACGAGGGTGGGGTGAAAAGTTTCCGGCCTGACCAAGAAAAACGATGTTTAAAAAATTTTTTTTGCTTTATTTTTCAACATAATCTCCATCAACACTGATACATTTCTCATAACGGTGTTCTAATTTAGTTATACCAGTTTTAAACGTAGATTCGTCAAGCTCCTCAAAATACTGATTTTCAGCTTCGATAACTTCTTCGTTGCTCTTAAATCGTTTTCCGCCAAGCCATTTTTTGAGGTTAGGAAACAGGTAATAGTCGCTGGGGGCTAAGCCTGGAGAGTAGGGAGGATGCGGCATCAATTCAAGCTTCAATTCGTGGATTTTGGACATGGCAACAATCGACGAAAGCGCTGGTGTGTTACTCGTATCGTGATGAAACAAAACTTTTTTCTTCGCCAAATGAGGTCGTTTAATTTGCACCTCGTGCTTCAAACGTTGCAATAACTCTGCATAGTATTGACCAGTGATAGTCTTACCCTTTTCAAGGTAATCAATGTATATAATTCCTCTCGCATCCCAAAAAACAGTAGCCATAACCTTGTTTGCCGATAAAATTGTTTTGCCTTCTTTGGGGTTGGTTCCCCTTTTCCAACCCACTGTTTTGACTGTTCTTTATTTTCAGGAGTGTAGTGGTGGACCCATGTCTCATCAACAGTTATGAAACGACGCAAAAATTCGTTTGGATTACGCCTATACAGCGCCAAATTGTCGGTAGAAATGGTTTTTCGAAGCAGTTTTTGGTCGAGCGTTAGCAAACGCGGCACCCACCTTGCACACAGCTTTTCCATGTTCAAATGGTTGTGCAAAATATTTCGCACACGTGCAGCTGACATCCTACAGGTCGCAGCTATCTCATGCACTTTCAACCTGCGGTCTTCCAACACTATTTTATGGATTTTTTCAATCATCTCTGAAGTTGTGACTTCAACGGGCCGTCCTGAGCGAGACTCGTCCACGGTCTTACATACGTGGGCTCGTCAGAGGTGCTCACACGACCCACTTTAAATTCAGAAACCCACTGCTTAATAGTTGAATATGATGGGAAGGAGTCTCCTACTGTTGAATCCATCTCTTCCTTTATTTGTTTTGGTGTAAAACCTTTCAAATGGAAGTATTTGATGACAGCACGTTTTTCCAATTTTTCCATTTTTACGAAAACAACGGAAGCGTTTCGCGCAATGTACTCTCGTACGCAAACTAACGTAGCGATTAGGCTGAAACTGTACATACAAGCTCGGTAGGAATGGTACTGTAGGACGCCGGTCCAAAACTAGACCTAGTGGCACCATCTCTTGGTCAGGCCGGAAACTTTTCACCCCACCCTCGTATTCAGTCTCAAGAGTTTTGTCCTGCTCAAGGAGATTAGAGAGAAGGAGTCGACACTCCCGCCTCAAACAGTTCTTTCAATCGGTCGCAGAGATGTAATGCTCAGTTTCGCCGCAGGCGTCGCTAGTGTTCCCCAGAGCCCATAATATATAGTAATAGAAAACTGCATAAAGTGAAACTGACCGTGTTATGGCGGCAAAATTGTTTGCGCCTTTCAAACACAAATATATCTGTCGTGTACACCAGCACAGCAGCATCGACCTATGTGTATGATAACGGAGATGACTCCTCGCGAGTCAATGAGATAAAGGGAAACAGTAAACACTCTAGGTAGGAATTATAAAACAAATTTCAACTATTGATGGCAGTAAATTAAAAAATATATTCTTCCATGGTATTTTTGTTCGAGTTCTTTTGAGATTGGACGAGTTCTTTGATTGGTTAAAACTGCTTCAATTCGCTCGTACAACCAGATACCTGTACGAATGCAAAAGAAAAAAATTAAAATTACCGAGGCTCGAACTCAGGACCTTCAATACAGTAATCTAGCGTAATCTACCAATAAATATAATCTTTTCATATTTAAGTGATTGCCGCGCTTAGGGTTCAATTAGGCTTGACGGCTTGTTCGGTTGGTCCATCGCTTAATTCAATTCATATTTAGCTTCATTTTTAAACGTAACTAGCAAATAACGAGTTTACATGGGTATACATATAATAAGCACGTGTTGAAAAGACAACCCCAGCATGTAGGGCCAACGTTCCCGCATTCGCCCGGTTTCTTGCATGTACATGATATTATTATTTATCATTATTATTATTGTACAGGAAAACAGAGTAACGCGCATCCGAATAATAAATACATTACGAGATACATTACGGTTGGTTTATCGCTTTATTCGCGTTTCATTGTAATTAGCCATATTTTACAACATAACAGGAAAATCATAAGTTTCCATAATAAAATAACTCGTGTTGCACTTATTATATAATTATTATATCTGATGTGCTTATTATATAATAAGCCCATGTGAATAAATCAACACGAGTTGTTTCATTAATATTATTTATATTTTATTTATTATATATATGTACACAATATTATTATATATTATAATAGAGGGAATCCCTACTTGGGTGTATTATCGTTCGGGTGTGCGAGAGAGAACGCCGCATGACTGTTCCAGGTGAGTACGAAAGAGAAACACGATCGCCCCAGTTTTGTCATTGGTCGTTGAGGAGGACCTCGGACCTTATGCAATTTTGTATTACTATATATTATGGGCTCTGGGGAACACTAGCGACGTCTGCGGCGGAACTGAGTACTACATCTCTGCGACCGATTGAAAGAACTTCGTACATACAGGCTAGGATACGGAGTTTGGACTCCTTTACTCTAGTCTCCAAGGTCCTGCTGAAGTTTTAGACTCACACCTGGTTGAACATTTTTTAAATATCGATCACAGTAGAGCGTCGATTATCCGGATTTTCGGTTATCCGAACGCTTCGGCGCTTTATCCGAACTCAATGATGATCGTTTCTTTCTCACTTGAGGGATGACACCATTCTAACGGTAGAAAATAAGGCCTGACTATGACAATTTATTTTGGGAGTATGAAATAGGAATAGACTTTCTTTTGAGAAGGTTTTTTTAACACATATTAAGGCCCAAGGCCACTCTAGAGGCCGATACATTAGGCTTTTTGGGGATTTTTTGTTCAGAAAAACTACAAAATAAATCGAGATTACAAAAAAGATTGTTTATCATACATATCGGTGACTGTATACATTCATTTTTTTGAAGCGATTAATTTCCAAATGACGGCTGTGCAGCGTTTATCTTAAAACTGCATTTTTTAAGTTAGCCGCAAACATAACTCAGACAATTTTCAACCGATTCACTTGAAATGTTGAATATATCTTGAAAAATACATTGTCTATGGAAGTACGTAGGATTTTTTTTTATATTGCATAGTTCATTTGTTATTAACGATTTTTTAGGCAAATTTTTGGAAAGTGAAAAATTTGCTTAAAAAATCGTCAGATAATTGTTAATAACAAATGAACTATGCAATATAAAATAAATCCTACGTACTTTCTTAGACAATGTATTTTTCAAGATATATTCAACATTTCAAGTGAATCGGTTGAAAATTGTCTGAGTTATGTTTCCGGCCAACTTAAAAAATGCAGTTTTGAGATAAACGCTGTACAGCCGCCATTTTGAAATTAATTGCTTAAAAAAATGATTGTATACAGTCACTGATATGTATGATAAACACCCTTTTTTGTAATCTCGATTTATTTTGTAGTTTTTGTGAATAAAAAAAATCCCCAAAAAGCCTATTTTTTCGGCCTATAGAGTGGCCTAACCCCTTGAAGTACAAAAAAAGAAAATTTATTATAATTTTCATACAAAATGGCGGCGAGAGATCCCATATCGAAAAACGTGTTTTTTAAAAATAGCTTCACGAGAGGACGGTTTTCTCGTTAACTATAAGACCTGGAACAAAAACCACAAAAAATTATAATCTATATATTATTAGCTACGGAAGTATGTAGGGATTTTTTTAAATCAATTTTTGAAAAAAGGCA
The DNA here is from genome assembly GCA_964007375.1 of Ophion obscuratus. NCBI lineage: Eukaryota > Metazoa > Arthropoda > Insecta > Hymenoptera > Ichneumonidae > Ophion > Ophion obscuratus. Next base: position 37,675,597 of record OZ023317.1, read on the forward strand.
CATCTTGAAAAAAGTAAATCGATTTTTTGCCCAAAAAATAAGCAGTAAATTGTTTATGAAAAATAAAAGTTTACATTTAATCAAAAAACGACTACGTAGTCCCTAGAAAATAAATGTAATTGTAAAACTACTATCAAAATTTCAAATCGATCCATGCAAAGGTGTTCGAGTAATCCGTCCTCCCAGTTTGAAAAAAAGTGGTTTCGAGAAAAACGCGTTTAAAGTTGTACGAGGCGCCTGAAAGAAGTCCGAGGCGCTGCGGCAATATCGATAATTGGACCCTTTTAAAAAAAGCTTCGCTACAGGACCAATTGCACATTGTTTTATGACCCCAAAGTATTTTTTAAGCAAAAAAAAAACGATTTTTCCAAAATCCTAGAGTGGTGTTATCCCTAGGTATCGCCCTAAGGTACCCCCTTTTTTCTCCAATCAAGCTGTATCCTGACACTTTGAGATATTTTCAAAATACATTATTGCCTATATGTAACTTCATATATCAAATCGTATATACACTGTATGTATATACGAGAAACCGTCCTGGAATGGTTCGAAACCCAACCAGAAAAAAGTCCCACACAGCTGCTGTTCTTGAAACGAATTCGAGACTTAGCGGCCAAGAAACGCGCAACTACTATGAGACATCCAAAAATTGATCATTATTTTAAGCCGCAATTGTCATTTAACTACATAAGTAGTGGTCGTATAAAAAATGAAACTTTATTCATTGTTAGTTGCTATCGTAAAAGAATTTGGGGTTGTTGGATTAATAAAGCGAATTTTCGATACTATTAATATTATATGAGTTGATTTTCCCGGAAATCGGAGATATATTTTCAAATATCCGAATTTTTTTTTTATCCGAACGATGTTCGGTTCCCATTAGTTCGAATAATCGAGGTTCTACTATATTGGTTTTGGCGAATTCCCAATATGTAACATTTAAAAAATATTCTCTGATAACTTCAAGTCGATCAGTTCAAAAGTGAGGGACTTACAAGCTTTTATAGGCAAGTTCTGCAGATTAGTAAAATTTGACACCTTTTTTCTTAAAATGAGTTTCAAAGTCAGTGACCCCGATATCTCATAAATCACTGCACTAATCACCTTCAAATTTTACAAGCTTCGCCTACATACAAATGGTGCTACGATGAAAGAATTTTTTTGACCGACCGATAGTTTTTTTTTTTTATCAACCAAGATACAGGGTCTTTTTTTCACAGAAAATTGATATTTCCATTTTGGACTGTGTCGATTTGTTAAAAAATAAATACTTCATTAAATCTCTTGTCCAAGCACTAGATCATTCCATGCAAAAACTAAATGCTTTTGATTTTTTATTTCGGATGATTTGTTTCTGAGCAACAATGGTCACTGTGAAGAACGTTTTTGAAACAGCGGTCTGTACAAACTATTATATCTACCAAATTTACGCATTTTTTTCAATATAACAATTGTTAATGATAGTTAAAACTATACTCTTAGCTATAAGAAAAAAATTGAAAACTTGTACACGTTGTCCCAGAAAAAAATCACAAAAATTTCTCTTTTTCCGCGACCATGAGCAAGGTGTCAGTATTGACAAATACGAGTAAAATAATTGAAAAGGAAAACATATTAAACTTGAGACTAAACTCAAGTTTATTAAGGTTAAAATTATTAAGGTTGGTAAGGTTAACAAGCTCATTAAGGTTGCAATTATAAACTTCAACAAGCCTTTAATAAACCTAAGTTCCAAGCCTAAAGGCTTATTCATCTCAATAAGCCTAAGTTTCAGGCCTTAAGGCTTATTAATCTTGATTAACCTTAAGGCTTATTAATCTTAATTAACCTTACGGCTTATTAACCTTAATTAGCCTCACGGCTTATTAACCTTAATTAGCCTCACGGCTTATTAACCTTAATTAGCCTCACGGCTTATTAACCTTAATTAGCCTCGAGGCTTATTAACCTTAATTATCATTAAGGCTTATTTAACCTTGATTAGCCTTTATTAAGCCTCAAGGCTTTGAAAAAAAAATGAAACTCTGCACACGTTTTCAGAGAAAAAATTCACAAAAGTTCCTCCACGCGAAAGTTGTCACCCCTTAAATATCGACAAATACGAGTAAAACCATTTAAAAAGAAAAACACATTGAACTTGAAACTTAGGCTTCCAGCATTGATTAACTTGATTAACAATTATGCCACTTAGGACTAAAAATGTCGGACGCGTATTTAAAATTTCCAAATTTTTGCTTCTTTTGCCTGTGATTGTATCTTCTATACATTCTGCATTCCATCGATTTTCTCAGAGCGATGACTATTATTCGCCGGAGATTTAAACAAATGTACAACAGAGACAGCGCGTTAAAAAAAGATCTTCGTGGGTCCCTTGTGCACTCCGTAAGACTTAAATTTTGTTTGACTCCCTTTACAGGCATGCCGTTCGTCTTCTGCACAAGGGAGAAGTATCCCTGGTGCGAATTCGCCGAAGAAGCGGAGACAGGACCGTCCACAGTGTTGTTGTCCAAATTGGCGAAAAAATACCACATGGTGATAATCTCTCCGATACTCGAGCGAGACACGAAGCACGGTGACACTCTGTGGAACACGTGCGTCGTTATAGGAGAAGACGGCAAAGTGTTGGGCAAACACAGGAAGAATCATATTCCGCGCGTCGGTGATTTCAACGAGTCTACGTACTACATGGAGGGTAACACGGGTCATCCGGTCTTCGAAACTTGCCACGGGCGTATAGCCATAAACATCTGCTACGGACGACATCATCCGCTCAACTGGGCAATGTTTGGATTGAACGGGGCGGAGGTAAAACAATTGCCGCTGTCGAAACGGAGAAAATAACTTTAGATTGAACGATTAAGGGCCTCTACATCTAGAGGCCCGGAAAAAATGGCCAAATTCCGATTTTTTTTCTGGGACACGGTTGGTGAAAAAGAAACGCATTGTTTTAAACACAAAGATACATATATTGAGAGACTTTGCAAAAATATCACTAAAGAATACGAAAAACAACAAATACATGGCCGCTAGCAGATGAAATTTTTTTCGCTACGTTTGGCGATGAACACTCCAGCTTATACGGTCCATCCGAAATCTAAAAACTGAACGGGTTATCGAAGTTAACAATAAAGACCAGGCGTTGACGATTATCGGGTTTTTAAGAATGTGGCGACGCATTGAAACTCGAGCATACAAAAGCTATGAAAAAAGTCAACATTTTTACGTAACTATTGGAAAATGTAAATTGATTTTAAAAAAGTGAGATCGCCCACGACCTTCAGATGTTTCTCATCGTATCTCCTGTAAATTTGGGAACAATCCATCAAGCGAATCTCGACATATCATGTTCACCGACTGTGAAAACAGTGTTTCGAGAAAAACGCGTTCAAGGCGAGATGTACATTTACGACGATAAAAAATCGATTTCTTTTTTTTTAACGATAGAACTATTAGGAGTACAACTTTGCAGTGACCGTTTTACTTAGAGAGCCACTGCGGCCGAAGTAGTGACCCTAGCTCAATAAAAAAAGTGGCATTTTAAACTAGAGGCTCTTTTCAAAACGTCTCCGGGATATGGGTATGATCCAAAAGCAAGGAAACTGGGTCCCGCATGAGTTGAAGCCGAGAGACATCGAGCGCCGATTTTTCACCTGCGAACAACTGCTCTAAAGACAACAAAGGAAGGGATTTTTGCACCGGATTGTGACTGGAGATGAAAAGTGGGTTTACTACGATAATCCTAAACGCCGAAAATCATGGGGACTGCCTGGTCATATTCCGTCATCGATGCCCAAACCGAATATTCACGGATCCAAAGTGATGCTGTGTATCTGGTGGGACCAGCTGGGCGCTGTGTACTATGAGCTGCTCAAACCATCCGAAACCATTACAGGGGAACTCTACCTACGTCAGTTGATGCGCTTGAGCAAGGCACTCAAAGAGAAACGGCCACAATTCAACGAAAGACATGACAAGGTGATACTGCAGCATGACAATGCCCGACCCCATGTTGCAAATGTCGTGAAAAAGTACTTGGAAACGCTGAAATGGGAGGTTTTATCCCACCCGCCGTACTCTCCAGATATTGCCCCTTCCGACTATCACTTGTTCCGGTCAATGGCACACGATTTGGCTAACCAGCACTTCGGTACTTACGAAGCAGTCAAAAATTGGGTCGATTCCTGGATTGCCTCCAAGGACCAAGACTTTTATCGACGCGGGATTGGAATGCTACCTGAAAGATGGGCCGAGGTCATAGCTAGCGACGGACAGTACTTTGATTAAAAAATATGTAGCCACTATTTTTATAATAAAGCCTTAAACTTTTGAAAAAAACGGTCACTGCAAAGTTGTACTCCTTATATATATGTAGAATATTTTCCCAAAGTTGCAAAGCGAAATTCGAAAAACTTCAAACGTTACAACCCGTCAACGCTGTGCTCGGATTCGGAGCGGGCGTGAAATTCAAACGCGTTTTTCTCAAAACTGCATTATCGAAATTGGCGTTCAGGATTACTCAAAAACTATTAAGCCAATTGAGTTGGAGCTTGGTGGAAATATTGAGAATATTGGGACCTTCTACTTGACGAAAATTGTTTCTGAAAAATTGAAAGAAAAAAAACTACTTTTTAATCCACATTTTACAGAAATGTTGCGTGAAATGTTGATTTTTTTGCAAATGCGTGCCATTTTCTCAAATTTGCTTTTTCTTCATTTTAATTACCGTCACAGAAACTATACGTGTTCTAACTGAAAAAATGTTTGAATTTTTCTGCAAATCAAAGTCTACGTGAAGCTAGACTGCACGCCGATGCGCAACTCCCGCGGCGACCTTCCTGTAACACTCTGCCACAGCTCCGCCATTTTGATGATGAATTAATATAAAAGAATTGTTTCGTATACTTAAATATACTATTAAAGTACACCTGAAGTTTGATAATTGTAGAATAATTATTTCTTAGTTACAAAATCCCTCAATATTGCTTATTTTCTTCCTGTCTAAATGTATATCCCGCCTTAAGGGGAGATATACACCTAGGGGCCGGAGAAAAAGGTCATTTTTGTGAATTTTTTTTTTCAAGGAAAACTATTTGAAATTTCGGATTGGGGTTTTAATTATCTAAAAGTATATACATTCAAAAATATGTTTAATTTTCTTTATTTAAAAATCTCAAAGATATACAAGAATATTGTATGATCCTTGGAGCGTCGTAAAAAAATCTGCGTATACGGACCCCACTGGCTTTTCTTAAAAAATCATCTGTAAAAAAAACCAAAAAGATTATTAAATTAGATACTATAATCTAGTACTTGTCATAGCCAATTTTGAAAATATCGATTTATGACAAAATGGCGGACGTTTGAACATAAATAGTGATGTTTGGGCGAAAAATGAGTTATTATTTTGCCTATAAAACAAAAACTAAGTAACGGAAAAAAAATCCCATGACAAGTACGAGATAATGGTGTATAGAATAACCACAAAAAACCTCAAGGCAATCGGTTCATTGGTTTTCGAGAAATATTGGGTACCGATTTGAAAAACGTGGTTTTGAGAAAAACGCATTTGAAAACTTGGGAATGAATAAATCATGAAATTTGTCAACTTACATGGAATCATCGGTACCTGGCCCATAGTGTAGGTCTTCTACGGTCGACGGAATGTTCATAGCTTCTAAATCCTCGACCTCGACCATCTAGGTGTATGTCTCCCCTTGAGGCGGGATATACATTTCGGAATCGGCGTGCAGTCTAGCTTCCCGTAGACTTTGATATGCAAAAAAATTCTAAAATCTTTTCACTTGGAACATGTATCTATTTGACAATTTTAGAATTAGAATGAAGAAAATCCAAATTTAAGAGAATGGCATGCATTGACAAAAAAATTAACATTTCACGCGAAATTTCCGTTAAATTTGGATTGAAAAAGTAGTTTTTTTTTCTAGTTTTTCAGAAACATTTCTTGTCCAGTAGAAGGTAGTGATTTTATCAATACTTCTACCAAGTTTCAACTCAATCGGCTTAATAGTTTTGGAGTAAACCTGCACGCCAATTTCGAAAATGCAATTTTGAGAATAACGCAATTGAAGTCTGTGCCCGCTCCGAATCCAAGCGGCGAGGCACAGCGTTGATGTTTTTCGAATTTCGCTTTGAACCTTTGGGAAAATATTCTACATATATGGCTCTATCTTTTAAAGGAGAAAAAAGAGATCGATTCTTTTATCGTTGTAAATGTATATTCCGCATTGAGGGTTGAAGTATGGTGCTGCTACCGCTAGCCCGGCCGACTATTACAAGCTGTAGCTCATTCAATTTTAAGAATATTTCAATGAAATTATTAGTGAATATAGCTAAAAGGTGACACTATTCAGGGTTGTTACGCACGTGGAAAATAGGAAACACCGGGAGAACTCTGGGAATTTCTTTCCTTCTGGAATAATCAGGGAATTCTGGAAATTCTGTGGAATTTTCTCAGAATTTACTTTTTGCAAGAATTACGAAAAATAAAACCGACATGACAACAAAACTAAACAGTATAAAAATAAATATGTTTGTATATTTTTAATATTTATATTATTCTTCATTATATACAATAAAAAGTTATGTCAGTGCCAATCATTGAACATTTAAAAAACGGCATAAAAATATCTGGTCATAATAAAGAACAGATTCTGTATTTCCATTTTAATGTATTTTTTTTTACTTTACAATGTTTTAAATATTTTTCGAATTTCAGTTTTTAAAAAAATTTATTTTAATTTTTAACATTTCCACATATTTGATCTTGAAAAAAATTATGTTATCCAGTTCAACATAATTTTTTAATAGAAGGATCGAATTGTGAATTCCCTTTGTTTTTTCAAGTCGGTTAGAAATGTTTTTTTTTTTTTTCACAAAAATGATTCATTGCTACTTCTAAGCATATAATTTTTCCCGTATAGTTTGTAACGTTTACAAATCCTAGTATGATTGAAACAACTCAACTTGTGACCTTTAACTTAAAAAAAAATATATTTGATGAAAACAAAGTGTTCTTTATTTGTCACTAATCTGGGTCATTCGTAAAACCTGGATTTTTTTCAAAACCTGTTTGGCAAACCTCGAAAATTCAGGGAATTTCAGAGTCAATAATGCGTAACAACCCGGTACTATCGAATAAAAATATTTTTGGGAAATGCAATTCCCCTTCCCCTCCCCCCCCCCCCCTCCCCAGGTAAATGTAGCTCGTTAAGGGGCCACTTTGGAGCCACGAAGAAAGGCTATCTTCGCGATTTTTTTGTTGACGATTTTATAAAAGATATGAATATAAAAGTTGTTGGACTCGATAAATAGTCTTGAAATACATTTAAAAAAATTGTTAATTAATTTTGATTCGTGTTTAGGTACAAAAACTATAGTTTAACGTAACGCCTCAAAAATAGGTGGGCTAGGTAGCTCCATCACACCTCGGCAACGGCTTGTCTGGAACAAAAAAATCAAAGTCCATTAGATTCAGTATGACACCAGCTACAAAATCACCCTCGGATATAAAGTTTTATCAAAAAACAAAAAAAAATAGCAGATGAAAAATGAAAAAAAGAAAAAAACGCGTTTTTTCGCAAAAAAAAAGAGTAAAAATCAAAATGTTAAAACCATAGAGGGTCATCTTGTTGGAATTCATGTTTACAATATGTGATTCAAAATTTCAAGAGAATCGGTTTATTAGTTTTAGAGATACGATGGAGCTAGATTTTGAAAACGTTGTTTCGAGAAAAACGCGTTTGAAGTTTATACTATGAAAAACTCTTACCTAAACTCAATCGGCAATTCCTGCACCGTACAAAATCCCTTCTGATTGCTCATCATTGTCGATTTCTTCGAGCCTTGCTTGCTTTCGATTTTTTGAAATTTTCAAAGCGGACTGGCCCCTTAACACAATTTTTCGCGGAACTATTTTTAGCTGTTGGTATTTTTTGAATTTGTTGCCTAAGTTCCTTCGTGGAATTTTACCAACATCCCGTTTATTTTAACCCTTCACTTCAACACTTTCATTGCACGAGGGAAAATGTGGAAAACTCCTGCCTGTGCAGGCAGGATTTTTATCACTATCCTCACTAAGTTGTAGTTCTGTTCACTTTTGGAAACTCAGTAGAACTGCCGCTCGCTCAGTGGTCAAGACGTGCGCCAGCTGAGTGGTCACTCATCCGAGTATCGGCTCCGGCCAACGCTGCCTAAAGCGGAAGATCGCCAAAGCCGCGCGACTACCGCGCGTCCACTACTGTATTTCTTCAAAAATGTATTTTTTTTTCTTCTTCTAGATTGTGTTCAATCCGTCCGCTACTGTCGGAGCTCTTTCCGAGCCATTGTGGCCGATTGAGGCGAGATGCGCCGCCATTGCGAACAGTTACTTCACTTGTGCCATCAATCGCGTAGGAACGGAAGTCTTCCCGCGAGAATTTACGTCGGGCGATGGGAAACCGGCTCATCGCGATTTTGGCCATTTCTACGGCTCGAGCTACGTCACCGCGCCCGACGGGACTCGCACTCCTGGTCTAAGTCGCGACAGGGACGGTCTGCTCGTGGCCGAAATCGATCTCAACGCTTGTCGGCAGACTAAAGACATTTGGGGCTTTCGCGTAAGCAATTTTTGTAACAGCGAATGGAGTTGAGTCTTTATTCAGCTTTTGTAACGTTCAGTTCGAAATTCAATTCACTTTAGTCAGCTTCGAAATTCAATTTACTTTAATCAGCTTCGAAGTTCAATTCACTTTAGTCAACTTCGAAGTTCAATTCACTTTAGTCAACTTCGAAGTTCCATTTACTTTGGTCAGCTTTCGTATCGTTATTAAGCGCCTGAGGTGTCCGCGGACTTCATTCCGACGATGTAATATTTCATCTCTAAACGTGCCCAATGAAGGGGGCGTACACAAATTACGTACCGCAAAATTTCCCAGTTTTGCCCCCCCCCCACGTAACGGGACCGTAACGGTTGGCCAGAACCCCCCCGCCCCTATTCCGTTATGTAACGGGTGCGTTGTCGTCAATGATTGAGATTTTTTTTCATAGACATGACTAATTATGAAAGGATCGGATTTATACTGATTTTATTAAGTATATTTTCATCTAGTTTTAAACCAATTTTTATTTCAAAATCTTGAAAATTAACCGATATATGCCTTGATTTGACGACGAAAAAAAAAAATTTCTTCATTGTTCCATCGATATCGTTATGAAAGGTTATCTGTAAATTGAAAATCAACAATTTATCGATATCTATACAAATGTAGCTAACGTTATGCGTAGCCGTTTTTTAATTTTAGTTTTTTTTTACAGAATGTCGAAAGTTTGGACTTTTTTTTCTTCTAATTTCAAGGCCCTTTTTCTGTATTCAAGCAGTCTTTCAAAGTAGTAATTATCAAATGTTACAAACGCGGATACGTACAACCTTAGTCACTGCGATTACAAAAATGTTTTTGAAAAAATTGAAAATAGGTTGATAAGTTTTTAAGTATTCGCTCGGACAAGGTCGAAAAAACTAGTTTCGAGAAAAAAACGCGTTTAAAGTTTTCGTTCCGTGTTTCTTGATATGAAGTTATGTTTTTTCGAGAATATTAATAGTTACATTGAAGTATCTAGTCGCGGGCGATATGACGGTTCTTCATTTTCATTATAGTTTACAAAATAATAAGAGCCTGTACTTTGTCTATTGTAAATGATGCCACACCTGTAGGGACTAAGGGCAATAACCGGTCGCCCTACCTGTTCTCACTAAAGTGACTATAACTCCGTCAATTTTCGGACTTGTGAATCAAAATGTTGCCAACATATTTTTCAATATATGTACTTTCAAGAATTAAAAAAAAAACTTTCTTGCACAGTGACTTTCCCCCTTAACTGACATTGCGTATAGAAAGCTGTGAGCTGTCCAAGGTAAAATTGCACGCGAGATTTAAATTAAAAACTTAAAAGCGCAGAAATTTTCTGTTTCAGGCAGTTTTAAAATCGTGACGTAACGCAAACCTTGACACCCCCCCAATTGCGTTACGTAATTTGCGTACGGCCCCTTTGTTGGGCCAAAAAATGCTCGATTTGTCACTAATGTTTTATGTAAAAAATATGAATTATAGAATGTTGAAATTTGGCATGTTTAATAAGCGGTCCCTATTGAACATGATAATATTTTTTAAAGTTCGACAAAACACGGTACTAGTAGTGGGAGGAGCCACGTATGTCGGTGCGCTGGCGATGATATTTTTCGCTTGCGGAAGTCCTAAGTCCTGAACAAGTAATCGTAAACAAACAAATCAAACATATTTTCACTTTGTACAATATTGTGTATAAGTCGAACTAGAATGAAGAAAAATTACAAAATAAACTTATATGTAAAAAAAATACATGTAAAAAACACAAGCTTTTATTTAATGTACTAATAAGGATAAAATATTTTTTTTTGCCAAGTCACCTATATGTGACTACAAATAAAAGTTGAGGGCGCTTAACTTTTGTACTGTTTAATAAATTTGATTAATTCAGTTTCATCAACCGTAATTGATTTGACATAATAGTAATTAGAGAATATATTATCACGCGTTTATACTCAGTTTCAGGATTTTTCGTTAAGAAATCAGGTTGTTTTACAGTAAATTCAATGCAGTTGATATGTTAACAGATTTATGTGAATTAAAGATTATACGTCTAATTTTGAGCGCCCCAAGCTTTTATTTAAAATGACATATAGGTGAATTGGTAAAAAAAACTTTTTCGACTTTTCGGTACATTAAATAAAAACTTGTTTTTTAAAATATTTTTTTAACATATACATTTTTATCTACTTTTTAGTACATTAAATAAAAGCGTGTTTTTAAAAATATTTTTTCACACGAGAAGTTGAACATTTGATGCATTTTTTTTATTGAATCACGCATTATCATCTTTCAGATGCATGTTTGCAAAATTTCGCAGCTCTATGTAATCGAGAAGTGGGTGAAATATCGATTTTCCGTTTTGCATCTCCCAGAAAGTTAAGTTAAATAAAAGCTTGTAAAAAAGTAGTGAGCCATCGAAGTTTTTCACCAAAAATGTTTGCAGTTTTTTGTTCATAAAAATAACGTTTGAATATTTTTGGATAATTCTAGTTCAGCTGATGGAGACGTTTGTTGTACACGCGACTGCCAAATTTCCTAACGATTGCTTATTTAGGGCGTGTAGGAGCACTTCCGCAAACATGGTTTCGAGAAAAACGAGTTCAAAGATAAACCGAAGTTTAGCGAATAAAATGAACTTTCATACTTACACCTAATCTGCTATGCCAGGACCATATTGTACACCTTCCTCTTGCATTGGCTCCTTCCAATACAGCAAAATCATTTTTTTTTGCCCCAACAAAGCAGAAACCCCCCTTAATAATTAATTTTGCCGAATTGTATTACATCGGGCTTTCTCGACGACCTCTCCCCGTACTGTTCATAATATTTTGTTCAATCGCACGATCTTTCAGATGACTCAGAGATTGGAGATGTACGCGAGTGAACTCCAGAAGGCGACGCAGCCGAATTTCGAGCCGCAAATTATAAAAAAGTGACTCGCGCATCGTCGAATATTCCATAACAATGCACAGATGTGCACCTGCTCGAACGGCATATAGTTTGTTTTCTCTTCGAAAAACCCAATGAAGATAAGGTGGATGTATATACGCATAATTTTGTATAAAATAAAGTTTTCTCCCAATTCGGAAATCTAAATAATTTATTACGAAAAAGGTAAAACTTTTGGATGGAATATTTTACAAGTAGACTTGGTATCGGTTCCTATTGCTTCGTTCGTGTTCTCGTTTCTTTCTTCCTCCCAAAACTCGGCACTGATTACACACGAGGTGTAAGTTTGCGAAAAAACGTTTGTAAAAAATGTTTTCGCGATTCGTCGAAGTTGATTCGATCGAGTGGCGCTTTTAGTTGTTGGCCAATGCAGCGAGGGCTGTATTGTGCGTTTGTTTCCTATAATGTAGAGCCTCTTGATAAGCTTTCTTCACGGCTTTACGGTCCGTTGGCTTCCGAGATTCGATCAACTTGGCTTCGTCCAACGCCTGCGAGACGCCGAGCTTCTCCAGCTTCTCCCCCGGTAGCCATTGCCTACGAAAGACACCGTCAACCGACATCAGCACAGCACAATCAATTCTAACATAACCGTACCAAAGGATCAATGCGGGGTGATGTGTTTTTGGAAAAATGCTTTTCGATTTTCTTTGCAAGTGCGAGCAGCGTTAAGGGGAGATATACACCTAGATGGTCGAAAAAATCGATTTAGAAGCTATGAACATTCCGTCGACCGTAGAAGACCTACACTATGGGCCTGGTATCGATGATTCCATGTAAGTTGGCAAATTTCACGATTTGTTCATTCCCAAATTTTCAAACGCGTTTTTCTCAAAACCACGCTTTTCAAATCGGTACCCAAAATTTCTCGAAAACCAATGAACCGATTGCCTTGAGTTTTTTCGTGATTATTCTATACACCATTATCTAGTACTTGTCATAGGATTATTTCTCCATTACTTAGTTGTTGTTATATAGGCAAAATAATAACTAATTTTTGACCCAAAAGTCACTATTTATGTTCAAACGTCCGCCATTTTGTCATAAATCGATATTTTCAAAATGGGTCATGACAAGTACTAGATTATAGTATCTAATTTAATAATCTTTTTGGTTTTTTTTTTCAGATGATTTTTGAAGAAACGCCAGTGGGTACCGTATACGCAGGTTTTTTTTACGACGCTCCAAGGATCATACGATATCCTTGTATATTTTTGATATTTTCAAATAAAGAAAATTAAACATATTTTTGAATGTATATACTTTTAGATAATTCAAACCCCAATCCGAAATTTGAAATAGTTTTCCTTGAAAAAATTCACAAAAATGACCTTTTTTCCGACTCCTAGGTGTATATCTCCCCTTAATTGTCGTTTGTTCGGCTGAATATATCGAAGGATAACACGAAAATGATGAATAGCTATCAATTCGCAGAGTTCGCTTGCATTTTGCAAATCGTGCCCCAACAATTTAGAATTTTATCCGATTTTTTTTCTAAATATTTTATCCATTTAATTTTTTTCATTTCATTTCATTTTTTTTCTGAATATTTTACGTGAAGAATATGTTTTCAGAATAGATTTGTAATAATTTTTCATCAGCGAGTCTTACTGGTAAATTTCGAAATAATTTCGTCACTTGCAGAGCGATCTGTATGCCAATTGGCAGTTATCCGTCGTTCCCGTATCAGTGATAGAAATACCAGACCGAGCACGAGAAAACGAACGCAATTTTTTTCAGGAAAAGATTGGAGAAGCAGCTCTGTTAGTGGAAGTTTTTCTTTGTTTGTTTTTTTTTTGCGGACTAGGTGTTGATATCGTAGAGAGATCAATTTACCAGGTGCGTTTCGTATCGAAGAAAAGAACGAGAAAAACTGGCTCTTTGTAATTAACAGCCAGCGCGAGTACGTCATCGGGTGGAGCTGGTATCGGAACACCTTTGTGAACTGTTCCTCTTGGAGTGTTTGGATCTATTATTAGAGCGGGATACCACGGATATCCGCGACACTTTGCCCATACGAGTTGGAGAGCCTCGAGGCCGTTCTCACCTTCGCCGATTTTTGCCTCATCGAGATCTTTTGATTTTTTCAATATTTGAGACGGTGGCTCGTCATCGTCGTCCTCCTCATCTTCTCCGTCCTCCTCATCTGGCTCGGCCTCCACGTGATCGTCGTTTTCTTCGTCTTCGTCGAGCGGATCGTCCGGCGGCTCTTCGGGCTCGGGACTCGTCGATACGCTCGTCGAGCAACTGCTGCAAGTCGACGATTGGCTCTCGCCCTCGCCGATGTCGCTCTCCATACCACCACTCCTGTACACGATTTACGATGTTACGATTATACATCGCACGTGCTTTTTTTTTTTGGAAAAGGAAAACGTTATTTTGTCGGTTGGGTCTGGTTGCAAGCATCCCTGTTTTGCCTTGTTGCGGGCTTAAGGGGCTATACCAGTGTGACACTTAAAAAAAATCGATTTCTTTTGCCTTTTTCGACAGTTTATACTTTCAAGAATATCATTATCATTTATATTATATCAATATCATTTTATCTTGCAAAAATCGATAGTTAAATCTTCAAACGCGTTTTTCTCGAAATGAGATTTTTCAAATTTGCTGATATTCCAACTCAAAGAGCAATTATCCGATTGACTTGAAATTTGAACTGAGTACTCTTGAATATATTTACTCTACAATGACGTACGATATTTTTGATTGGATGAAAATTGACGATTTGGAATTGAATAAACGACCATTTTTTCGACAAGAAAACAGACTTTTCAAAACTACGCCATTTTGTTAGATTTTGATATTTTTCGAAAATCCTACGTCATTGTACAGGATATTTTCCAGTTTGACGATTTTTTTTTCATTTTTCGGTTTCAGCTACTCAATCGGCCGGAATCATGTCAGCAGTGGAGGAACTTTTTTTTGACGCCTCCGAAGGCAGCGCATAAGTCGTTTGGATCTCAATATTTTTATATGAAAAAATTATGTAATATAGGTCAAATATAGCTTAATATATTCTTAATTTTCCGAAACATTTAATTGAGTACTTTTCTTCCAAAAAATTCCCGAAAATCACCCAAATTTTCAGCGTTCACACTGGTATAGCCCCTTACACCATTATTCCGCCGATAAAAAAAAATACGTGTCTAATTGTTTTCAATGCTTTATCACATATACGAGTTTCAAAAAAAATCGAAGGCGGACACTTAAGTGCTGTTCTTTGTGAGAGTTGACAAACGGCTGCAACGCATGCAAAACTGCTGCGAATAAAAAGTGTGACAATTCGATCAAATAGGTAGAATGAAGGCTTAGGACAAACGAAGCGACAGTGCATCCGATTTTTTTATCGTCATGGCAGTACAGCATTGGAAATAGCAGAATTTCGGCACAGCATTTGGAAAAGTCCATTGATGCCAGTGGGTATCTAATCCGTCACCTTCGCAATGGCGGTTCAAAGCTCAACCTGCTGCGCCACTGCTCGGTCTTTATTGTTTCGCAAAACAAGTGTGCAAAGAAGAAAAAGTTTTTCCATTACGTGCCTGTAGACCCTAAAGCTGTCTCCCTGCTTCTTTTGATCGTTCTCCGCGCCCGGTACTTGTCCGCTCCTGCTCGCGCGTGCGCGTGCTTTTCGCGTGAACAAAACGGCCGTTCTACGATTAACACCAGCGGCCGGAATTTCACGTTCGCCCGTCTGAGATTCGGATTCCGTGCGATTCCGATTGTTCCTCTCTCTCTTTCGGGACTTTGGCACAGCCGGAGCTTCAACTTCCACCGGTGGATCGAGCTCGGGATAATCCTTGCGCGCTTGCTCGATCAACGAGCCGCCCTGCTCGCGCATCTTCAATCCCGCACGATAGAACATCGTGTCTTTTCGATTGTAGGCCAGGCAATTGTTCACCATCAAATTGAAATCCGACTCGAAAGCGCTCAGAGTCTCGTACTCCTGTCTCTCGAGTTTCGCCTGGCGGGGATCAAGGAAATTGGGTTTAAAAAAAAATGCATCATTCTCGTTGCGTCGAAGATTCGTCGATGGATAAATAATTACCTCAATTGTCGAAAGATCCATCGGATGCGAAACAATATCGAGATAGTCCGGAACTTCCTCGGTATTTACGGGCTGACCAAACACATCGTTCGTATCCTTAGCTTTGAATGCCTCGAGCAACGTCCTCAGAATACTCTCCAGGGGCCTCAACTCGAACCACATACACTTTTCTTTCCTGCGAGCACATGGATCGATGAGTTGTTTGAATAAAACGGTTATTACAAAATACGCCTCGGAACTTTGACTCTCATCAATGAATAATGCGAAAATGTGCAACTCTTGTTTATCATTTTTACTAAGAAACATGGGCTTTTATGGACGAACGGTGTTGAGGGATTAGGCCACAGTAACGGGTATAAAATAATGTGCGAATTTAACCATTTTTTTTCGTATGAAAAAGTGATTAACTCCTAAAATTAATTACACATCTATTTAGTATGAATATCAAGCTGTTAGAAAATATATATTTTTTTCGATGTACAAAATGGCCGACTACTCGAAACTTCTCGAAACAGCTTTTTTCCAATTGGCGTGGCAAATAACTTCAACAATTTTCACTCGATTTACTTCAAATTTGAAAGTCATGTTCCTAATTGCATTTCGCAGAGAAGTACGTACGGAATTTATGATTAATCGAAAACTTTTCATTTTATGAGCAGTTTATGAGCAGTTATAACGAAATTTTTCACTGAAAATTCATTTCTTAAGTTCAAATACCTACAACTTTTGAATAAAACAATATTTTTTTAATTCCGTACGTACTTCTCTAAGTATTCTAATGTAGATTGACGAGAATTTTTGTTTTTTGTTCTAGGTAAAAAATCGTGGATGCTAAATGTCATGCCGCAGAGCGCCTAAAAAAAGATAACAGAAGAAAATATTAGTAGTCGGCCATTTTGTACATCGAAAAAAATATACATATTTTCTAAAAGCTTGATATTCATACTAAATAGATGCGTAATTAATTTTATGAGTGAATCACTTTTTCAGACGCTATAAATTGTTTAATTCGCACATGATTTTATACCCGTTATTACCTATCCCTTTAAGGCCTTATATACCTTTGAAAACAAAAAAATGTATCGTTTTTTTTGCCTTAAGTGATGTATGAACAATCTGCTAATTATGTGATTGATATGTATAAACATACCAAAAATGATATGGTCCGAAGAAAAACGATAGTAAAACTTGAAACGCGTTTCTCTTGAAACAATGTCTATTATAATCGGGCGGACCCGTATATCCTACAATTTTCAACTGATTGACTTCAAATTTCAACCGTAGCTTCTTAGATAGAGTTTCTAGCGAAGTACACACGATTTTTACGATCCACTAACATACACGAATTTTATAAACAAATTGAGGTCGTTTTTTTTTCAGTCGAAAATACGAGTTTTTTTTTTTCAAAATAGTGCTAAATTTGCGAAAATCAATATTTTGTAATAATTGTGTGTACTTCGCTAGCAAAATTCATAGAGATTACGAAAAAAAAAATGTTGGCCCAGGTGCTCATGGCGCCTCTAACGCATCCGCCCGTGGGGCCTAAAAAGGGCGTTCTAGTTCTACCGGTCCCTCAGGCGCTATTTTGTAGTTTTTGGACAATAAAAAAGTGATTTCAGTTCCTGTCGGTATGTAAAATAAACTCTCCGAACCTCATTTTTAATGCTTTAGTAGTATTTTTTTAAAAATAAATCCCGAAAATGCCTTGTTTTCTGACCATTTAAAGGTATATAAGGCCTTAAGTGACGAATTACGAACCAACTTTTTAGACGATGCGTCGTTGCTTAAAATTTCTACCACCGGAGGAGACGCAAAAAGTTCAATTAGCGCGTTCGAAGCTAGATTAAGGGATCTGGATAAGTTTGAAATTTGAAAAATACGATTTTTGATTGCATAGTTTCATAGCACAGGCCCTTAACTTTAATTTGCGACAGAGATTTTGTAAAAATGTCAAATATTGACAGTTATTTTTTATTATTATTGATATTTTGACTTTTGTGAAGGGCCAGATCGCTTACTGCGCTGCGGCAAACTTTTTTCTTTTGCGTTTTTCTCGAAACGGTGTAATTCATATATGAAAATTTGTTCCTCTGACTCGATTCAAAATCAAACACAGCATTGTTTATAACATTTTCTACCATTTGACCAGATGATTTTTCGATATGTTTATTCATTTGTTAATAACAAACGAGTGAAGTAGTCTTTTGCGCCATTTTTCTAATTTTTTTTTTGAGTATCCGGTCATACGAAACTTTGATTATATACGAAAAGTACATTTTATATTTTTTTCCTTTCAGATCGTGCAAGAAACGACTACACTGATTGGCCACCAGCAACGTTGGCATTTTGTTTCAATAATGATAGCTCCATTGTTTATTAATATTTTTCAACCGAAAAAAAACTCAAAATTGGCCTGACTATATATGAATTGTGTCTAAAATTCTGACCTCGTGATCCCGATACTGCCCGAAAAAATAAAAGACATCAATATTTTTCTTAGCCCAGAGCTTATCCAGCTCCGTCAAGGCGGGATATACATTTACAACGGTCAGAAAATCAATTCATTTTTTTCCCCTTTAAACGTTAGAACTATATATGTAGAGTATTTTCCTAAAGTTTCAAATCGAAATTCAAAAAACTTCAAACGTTACAGTCCGTCAACGCTGTGCCTCACCGTTCGGATTCGGAGCGGGCGTGACCTTCAAACGCGTTTTTTTTTCTCTACACTGAATTATCGAAACTGGCGTGCATGATTGCTCAAAAACTATTAAGCCGATTCAGTTGAAACTTGGTAGAAATATTGATAATATTGGTACCTTCTAGTGGCGAGAATTTTTTTTGAAAAATTGGAAAAAGAAACTACTTTTTAATCTACATTTTACAGAAATGTTGCGTGAAATATTGATTTTTTAAAATAAATGCGTGCCATTTTCTCAAATTTGCATTTTCTTAATTTTAATTACCGTCACATAGAAACTATACATGTTCTAACTGAAAAAATGTTTGAACTTTTTTGCAAATCGAAGTCTACGGGAAGCTAGACTGCACGCCGATTCGCAACTCCTGCGGCGACCTTGCTGCAACACCCTGCCACAGCTCCGTCATTTTGATGATGAATTAATTTAAAAAAATTGTTTCGTATACTTAAGGGTAGATATACACCTAGATGGTTGAAAAAATCGATTTTTTTTGCATTTCCTTGAAGTTTGAGGTCTCCAGAATATCTGGTGAAAACGGCAAGTTAATATTTCGATAAATAAGCCAATTACAGCCGGGAACGTGAAACGTGTTTTGCGGAGCCGACGCGTTTTTCAAATCGTCACCCAAAATTTCTCGAAAACCAATGAACCGATTGCCTTGAGGTTCTTTGTAGTTATTCTATACACCATTATCTAGTACTTGTCATCGGATTTTTTTTCCGTTACTTAGTTTTTGTTTTATAGGCAAAATAATTAATTTTTGGCCCAATAATCACTATTTATGTTTAAACGTCGGCCATTTTGTCAAAAATCGATATTTTCAAAATCGGCTATGACAAGTACTAGATTATAGTATCTAATTTAATAATCTTTTTGGTTTTTTTTCAGATGATTTTTGAAGAAACGCCAGTGGGTACCGTATACGCAGATTTTTTTATGCCGCTCCAAGGATCATACAATATCCTTGTATATTTTTGATATTTTCAATTAAAGAAAATCAAACATATTTTTGTATGTATATACTTTTAGATAATTAAAATCCCAATCCGAAATTTCAAATAGTTTTCCTCGAAAAAATTCACAAAAATTACCTTTTTTCCGGCTCCTAGGTGTATATCTCCCCTCAAATATACTATCAAACTATACCTAAAGTTTGATAATTGTAGAATAATTATGTCTTAATTTCGAAAATCCCTCAATACTGCTTATTTTTTCCTGTCTAAATGTATATCCCGCCTTACAACAATTCAAGCATCTTCGCGATGGCCCATTCGTTCTTTTTTTTTTTTTCGTAATCGCAACTCCTCCCGCGAGCAGGAGAAATACGTATACACAAGCTTATAAAAAAAAAATGAATTAAACAAAAATCCATCACAACGTACACTTTGAAGAGTTCTTTCTTGAGTTTTTCTCGTTTACGTACGAGTTCGCACAGCAACCTCGCACGTTCGAGATCCTGTCTGAGGCATTGCCAGTATTTGAGCTGACGATAGAGTTCCCCCCGCAATTCCCCGTCGGGCGGTGGTGATGATCGATCACCGACCACGGGTGGTCGTGAATGTGGATGAGAACTCTGTAGTCTCCTCAAAAGTGGCACGCCGTTGCGATTCTGCCGTTTCAACGTCCAATAAGCAATGAGCCGTTGAATGAGCTGGCTGCGTTTCGGCAGGCCCTCGGCGAGGCTCGCGATCTCGCGTATGCGCTCGGGTGGTATCGTCGGAATGGAGATAACAGGTGCTGAGGAGCTCTTCTTGTTGGCGATCGCGCGTCTTCGTGCCTCCGCCGGATTGGTGGAGGGTTGAAAGTCGGGTGGCGCGTGTGTCTCGCAATACGCGGTCTTCTGCACGAGCATGGGCTCGCCGTTGGCCGGTTGTACGGTGCGCATGCGCATACAAAGGCCCGCTTGTTGAGCGCAGGTCACATGGAAGGCGGCGTAACAGTTGCTCTTGTGGCATTGTATGCAGGCACCGGCACCGCGTTGCTTGCAAACGCAGCAGGTCAAACGCCAGCGTGCCGCGGGTATGCTCTCGATGCTGTCGATCGGCTCGAGAAAGACGGTATTGGCGAAGCGCACTTCCGGTATCCAGAGGGCGCAAACGACGTGAGCCCAAGTGGCTGGACGATCGGTTTGCTTGAAGGCACCACCGCGATTCGGACACAACACGCAATCGACGGCCCTCGAGGGACTCTGCAGGCAACGACGACAGAGCCATTGTCCCTCCGGTATGTAAGGCACACCGTAACAATCCTGATGGACCGCGAGATTACACATGTCGCAGAACAATATCGCGTTGCTGTTCTGACACTCGCCGTCCATGCATATGCAACAGACCGCGTCCTCGTCCGCCGCTACGCCACCGCCGCCGTTGCTCTGCTGCTGAAAGTACGATTCCTTCTCGAGACGATCCATCAACAGCTCGAACGTGTCAGGCTCCATTGGCGGCGCGAGGCCCGATGCCAATCTTCGCTCGTTCACTATCGACAGCCACGCCGAGTCCTCCTCGTCCAGGTCGTACTCTACCTCGCCTGGTTGGAAGAAAGTCGTCTTTTTATTTAACTATTGGACATTCTGTCGCCGCAAAGGCTGCCAATTTGGGCAGCTTGGATCGACACTCGCGGGTTATCATTCGGTGAATGTTAGATCGATGAGTGATAGGAAGGACCGGATGTCTTGTACAATTTCAAATAGCTAACGGGCTACAATAGCTAGCGTCAAAAATTGCAGTTTCCAAAAATATTTTTACCCCATATTTTCGCCTTTTAGATATGTTTCTCGAGAATTTCATTGTAATATTCGTAAAATTTATTGAGCTGCTGTTCTTACTAGGTGCGCAACCAAGTTGCCGGGTTTCACACATGGATGGCGCTAGCGACACATGTAGTCGGCATACAGGTCTGAAATTGGGTGTCTTTATAGCTTGGACATCTGTTAAGAATACCCAGTCGTAAGATAAACAAATATCGCAACACAACGACCTTTTTTCTAAACGTCGAAAATGTCAAAGTTTGTGCCAAATAAACAGCATTTGCCGGAAGCATTGCTTTTCTGCTTCAACCTAAAAAAAAAAAGGAGCTGAAGCACGTCGGTTACTTGAGGAGGCCTATGGCGAACGTATACCATAAAAAAGAACGTGTAAAGATTGGTTCAAGCGGTTCAGAAGTGGCGATTTTGAGACTGGGGACAAGGAGCGCTCGGGAAGAACGCAAACATTTGAGGACGCCGATCGGCAAGCGTTATTAGATGAAGATGACACTCAAACAGAAGATCAACTTGCCGAGGCATTAAATGTGACTCGGCAATGTATTTCGAAATGTTTGCACGCCATGGGAAAAATTCATAAGGAAGGAAAGCGGGTGCCGCATGAGACCGAGAGACAAATGCGAAATCGAAGAGCCACTTCCGAAATTTTGCTTTTGCGGCAGAACACAAAGAGTTTCCTGCATCGAATTGTTACTGGTGATGAAAAATGGATATATTTCGAGAATCCCAAACGCAGAAAATCGTGGCTTTCACTTGGCGAAGCGTCAACATTGATGGCAAGGCCAAATCGTTTCGGAAAAAAGACAATGCTCTGCGTTTGGTGGGACCAGAAAGGAATCGTGTACTATGAGCTGCTGAAACCGGGCGAAACTGTCAATGGGCATCGCTACCGACAACAACTAATCAATTTGAACCACACATTGCTCGAAAAACGGCCAGAATGGGACATGAGACACGAACGTGTGATATTGCAGCACGACAACGCTTCGTGCCATCGCAGTTCCATGGTCCAGGACACCATAAGAACACTGAAATGGGATCTGCTACCGCCCCCGCCGTATTCGCCAGACCTGGCCCCTTTAGACTATCGCTTGTTCCAGTCGATGGCGCATGGCTTCGGTGGGCTACACTTGGCAAATTACGATGCAGTACAAAATTGGTTTCACGAATGGTTTCAGTCCAGAGACGCGGCTTTTTATCGTCGCGGTATTTATGTATTGCCAGAGAGATGGCAAAAATATGTAAATAGCGAAGGACAATACTTCAAATGAACCATTTTTTGTATTTGTCTTGAAATTTTCGATTTTTTGTTGGTCAAAAAAACCCGGAAACTTAGTTGCGCACCTGGTAACAGTCGGCCGGGCGAGCCGGTAGCAGCACCGTACTTCAAACTTTAAACGCGTTTTTTTTTTCGAAACACCGTTTTCAAAATCTATGGACGTCATATCTCGAGAAGCACTTGATAGATTGATTCCAAATTTACAGGATATACAATGAGACACATTTAAGGGGAGGTACCTAAGTAAACGGCGAGAAAAACAGGTAAACTTCGGGAATTTTTATCTCAAAAACTAATGTTTCGATTGGATCCGGGTTTTTTATGTTGGAAAATATGTACATTGAGGTATTTTTAGGAATTGTTAAAAATAAATTCGTTGACTGGAAGCGATTCAAACGCGATTATTTCAAAACATAGTTTTCAAAGTCGGTGCCAGATGTATCTCGAAAACGGCTTGTCCGATTTTGTCCAAATTTGGATACAATATTCTTCGATAGTTTTTCTCGTTCGCCACGTAGAATTTTTTTGAAATTGTCATTTTTGACGGAATTGCGACCGTTTTATTTTAACATTCGTTTCTCGCTCGCAATTTCCGACTATTTTGGATTGCATACACATTGCATAAAAAAGCAATGGTTCAATCAAATGAAAAACCCCTACGTTTTCGAGATACATCTGGCACCGACTTTGAAAACTATGTTTCGAGATAATCGCGTTTGAATCGCTTCCAGTGAACGAATTTACTTTAAAAAATTCCTAAATATACCTCAATGTACATATTTTCCAATAAAACAAAACCGGATGCAATCGAAACATTAGTTTTTGAGATAAAAATTCCCGAAGTTTACCTATTTTTCTCGCCATTTACTCAGGTACTTCCTCTTAAAGGTTGTTGACGATTTCGGTTTTTTTACAATCCATCTTCATTTTTTAATAGTTACGTAAAAATAACGAGTTTTTTCATAGATTTTGTATGCTCGAGTTTGAATTCGTTGTCACGTTAAGAAAAATTATTTTATAAATCGACGATCGTCAATCACTCGTATTTATTGTTAACTTTGAATAACCCATTTGGTTTTTAGATTTCAGAAGGACCGTTTAAGCTGGAGCGTGTCTACCATCAAACGTCGCGAGAAAAATTTCATCATCTGCTGGCAGCCATGTTTTTGTTGTTTTTTTTCGCATTTCACAGTGATGTTTTTTAAGGCTCTCAATATAATATGCTCAATAATAAATGCGTTTTTCTCTCATCAACCGTTTCCCAGAAAAAAAATCAGAATTTTGCCGTTTTTTTTCCGGGTAGGTCATACTGCGATGAATTTTATCTTGTAAAGAGGCCTAAAGAGTTTGATGATATGGGCAAATCTACCGGCTTCGTGTACGAGAAATCGTCAAGCTTGAATACCTAGCACCTATGAAATAATAATCCACTGATTATAAATCTGTTTCCGATTCGCCTTACTTTATTGATCATTCATCAGACTCATCAGTTTTGGAAACTTCAATAAACGAGCGGGTCTCTGGAGGACCTTATGCTGAGGCCATACTTTTATCTTCAAGAGAAATTTAGGAGCTGAATTATTTGGACGCTGAGAATTATGATGGTCCATACAGCTTGCAATAAGGATAAACGGGTTGCACTTTTTTTATTTATCGTTAGCAAATGGTAGCTGATTTTAAAGAAAAATTATTGAGCGCCTGGGGAAACAGCAGGGACCTGAGATCTCCAGCGATCACGAGAGACTGATGAAGGATCAACATTGATGATTTTGACTAGGTACGGCAATCTTTGGAAATAACATAGTAAAATATTCAAATATTTATGCCCTCAGCTCTGCTCGATTTTTCGTATAAATAGTACAACACTTCATATCAGTGCACGAAACGTTAATCATTGTGTCGATGAAGCAAAAGGATCCGCCATGAAAAAACTTGAGGATATCATAAACTCCGCGTGTTAGTAGTTTTCGTATTTTTGTTACTCATCATCCACAAAAGTGTTAAAAAAATTCTTACGACCGAAAGATGTAAAAAATCATTGATACCGATCTCACCGTCGAGTTCTTCGCCGCTCCGTTCCATGAATCTTACATAAGAATTTGGAAGGGACTCCGCTTCGCCGATCTGGCTCTCGTAGCCGTCCAAATTTTTCACCGTGGCGATAGGAAGCGAGCCGAGGATAGCCTTGTCCTCTTTTTCTCTCTCAGCGGCGGCATTGGTACCTTTGTGGCTGTTGTTTTTGTTGTTCGCCTCGTAATCGGCGACTGGAACGACGGGAAGACTGTCGTTGATCCCCAGACGCAATTGTTTGCTGCCATCTTCGTCCGCCGGGGTAACCTTTTTCACATCGTAGTAAAGTTCAATCGTTATGTATATAATAAAGTTTTCCAGTCGTTAAGCGTAATATATTTCGTAAAAATAAATCATGAATAAGAGAGGAGCGACCGTTGGAAAAGCTGCGATAGTTCTAGCGCCAAATCTGCATGTATTTTGCGTAATAAAGTTTTCCAAACACTTTCTAGGTTAGGATTCGCGATAGGTTTTTTTTGGTAATCGAAAAAAAAAGAATTTTCGACACTCGAGCGTGGACTTCCCCCACCTTGAGGCGACAAAAATTAAGAAAAAGAAAAGGAAAAAAAACAATCGACGTACCAGAACAAAGCGGGAAATATCTTGAGGGCTCAAAACTTCGCCGCTTCCTGGCCCACTCGAGTCATTGTGACCTCCGATTCTCGTGCGTTTTTTCTTATTCGAATGTGGAGTGTTCATGTTAAATATTTGTCAAATGTTGCGAATCCACACATGAATTTCACTTGGCCACGAGTAATCGTGGCACTGCACCGTAACAATGCAAGCCAAGCGAGACAATCGATGTGTTCGCTTTGAATATAGAAATTTGTCTCGATTCCCGCTCGCTCTCGTAAGACTTTGGTCACATTGCTACATTTTTTTCCTCTGCACTATTTAATACTGCGACAAAATGCGTGTCAGTTTGTCAGCGTTATAACGTTTGACGGCGAATTTGAGGTTATGAAACGAGAGCAGCGTCGTTTGAATCGGTTACTTCGTCCATTAATACGTGACGCGTGTAGAGCGAGAGCGGGGGACGCGCGATGCGTCGCGCTCGGTAGTTACTCACGGAACACGCTAGGCAGCGCTGCTGGCCGGTTCCGGGGTGTGGCGCGATAGTCGCGAGCGCGTAATCGTAATCGAAGTTTGTTCCGTGCCGTTACTCTGTTTGAACTTGACGCGTCTGTGCGTAAATTTATTAATTGCCGTCGTCGAGCGAGTGTCTTTGCGAATAGTAATAAAAGAAATATTTCCCTTCAATAGATTCGTTCGCTCCGATAATCGCATTGCTCGTTAATCCGAATGATTCACAGTCCGTAGCAACGTTCTATCGATTATTCCTTATGTTGGTTTTCCCCACGCTCAAGGTCCATTCGCTTTTTACATATCGCGCGGACGAAGCACAAAACAAATTTTATTACACGATTCTGACGCAATTGCTTTCGAAAGAACGAAGAAAAGAAAGACGCGCGAAGGCAGAAGCGTTTTATCGATCGTTGGATGAATCAGATAAAGAAAAAAAGCTAGATTCACGATAGGGGTCCATTCACGCGCGTACACGCATAGCGTCGACCTGTACGCGCGCGTTTATGGGTCACAACGCAACTCGAGCTTGAGAACCCCTGTGACACTTTGCGAGATACGTTTTATTTTTAGTTTTTGAGTCAGGCACAGTCGGCGGCGTGTTTCAAGCCACCGAAATAATATTAAAATACGCTCCGGCGAGTGCGACCGGCGTATTATGCAAAACCCGGCGTTCTTGATCGCTCGACCCAGCAAGCACAAAAAATCCACGAACGCGCCGTAAAAAGAAGCAATGAAACAAATGCGTCCGCGAGATTTAATTCGTCGGGCATTCTTATTGGCAACATCGAATCGTGCAGATGAAAAAAAAGCTCCAGCTTTTCGGGCAGTGGCTGTTTAGCTCCAGAAATCCAAGGGGTTGTCAACTCGCATCGAATCAATTTTCTCTCTCTCTCTCTCTCTCTTCCTTCGTCTCTCGTTTTTCCCCTATGCGTGACGCACGCTCGTAGTATATTGTCGAGGAAAAAGTGTGCGGCGATATATCGTGTATAGCTCCTATCGCTGCTCGCGACGTATCGACGCGGTGTGTGCGTGCGTGTGCTCGGTGTGGGTTTGACAATCGTTCTCTCTCCCTCTCTCTCATGGCATTAGGACTAGTTAGTGTCAATTGGAAATTTAATTCGTAGAGTCGAAGCGTAGTTTTTTTGTTGTCATTCGCGCTCGTGACGTTTGCACGAGGTGAATAATAATTCGCGAGTGTCGTGTGTGTTTTTGTGCGTGCGTGTTTGTTATTGTTATTGTGTGCTTTTTTTAAATAGCAATTCCGCATAAAGAATTGGCGATATTGGTGAAGAACACATTCGTGAAACGCACACACGAACCTTCCGAGCTGCAAATTCGATATTCCACGATGGGAAACGTGCATACGTGCGGACCAAACGAGGCGCTCGTCGTATCGGGTGAGTTTCGCACGGTCCTTTCCTTTTTTTTTTCCTTATCGCCTCGCGATCCTACTCTTCTTTGTTCCAAACTTTTAGCTACTCCCGATTTGACGTGTTTTTTTTCTCTGCACGACTCGTGCGAGAGGTTACGTCACTCGGATCGCGATTTTCGTTTGCCCACGGAGATGTAAGTTTTCGAAGCCCGAGGGATCGCGTCTCAAGGTGTCATTTTTCGAGGTTACGCGCGACGCCGCGTTATTTTCGCCGGCTTTCCTTTACCGCTTTTTTTTCTTGCAAGTCCAAGTATCGAAACTTTTGAATTGAGGCGACGTTTTTTTTGGCGAAATTCTCGCCCATTTTTCGTCGCTGTTCTTTTTGCGAGCGCCGCTTCTATTTTTGGCGAGTCGCTCGGTTCCTGCGACGTTCCGCCTCCTGGAGATCAAAGCTTGCTTTTTTTTTACTCCGGTCAGCAGAGTTTTTCATTGCGGATCCTCCCATTCTCGAGAGAAAATAACCTCGCTATCTCTTATTTTCCTTTTCCATCCTTGCTGTTCTTCCTTGATAGTATGGGAGTCACGCCTGTGCGGCGAGCAGGACCGAGAAAAATTCTTGGCCGGCCCTGCGCGGTTGTAGAAGTCGAGGCCCTTGGGTGGAAAAATTTGTCCGGACGAAAGCCGATTCACGAATGGTGGTGATTTACCGCAGCAAATTCGCCACTTAGAGCTTCATTATTCTGTTTGCGTTTGGCAAGCGAATCTCAGAGTTACAAAACGCTGACAATGGTGTCGGAAATGCAGCGATACGAATAAATGTTGCCCAAGAATGGAATGACGAAGTTTGCATCGTTGGAACACAAAAAAAATGATTTTTTTTAAATTCCTAAATTGCTTTTGGCATATTTAAATTGGAAAAATCACGCAAATGAAAGCGACGATTTCTTTCGGCGCTTACGTTGCGATCGAGACGTGGTCACCAATGTCTCAGCTCAAGTGGCGAACACCCGAGCTGTTTATACGAAGTGATAATGCTTAGCGAGTACCACGAAGCGCTGGTGGGTTCCACAGCTCGCAAGGGGATCAACGTTTCAACCATCGAGGCGACGATCACTTCTCTATAGACTTCCAAACGCGAAACATCTTATTCTAGTCGTACGTGCTCTAAATACTATCGCCGCGACGTTACGCGCTTTTGTATTATTCATGCATAAAATATATATAATTCTGTCTTCCTACATTACGGCGTTTCGTACACAAACATTTTTTCGAAATCTAATTCAGTCACCTACAACCTAAATCTGCAAAATATGATTTTACATAATGATGAAAGTAAGAAACTTAAAGGATGTGGCCTCGCATCCCAACGATGCAAACTTCAGAGAAGGCCTCGGATTTCGTAACGTTTTATTCCAAGAGCCGTCATGCACCTGCCTTTTGGGCGATGGAAATAAAGTGAAGAAGCCTTGGACACTTTGTACAATGAATATAAAATGAAGAAACGTCCACCTCTGTAGATAATGAGAATGGAAGATAGAAATATCCAATGCGGCTTTGAAAAGGGAATATATTTTATATTCCCTTCCAAGCAACTCTACGGATATATTGTTTATAACAATTGTTAGCGATTCGAAGTCGATTTAATGGATAGAACTATTTACAGAATATGTTTAGCATGTAGAATTCTCTGAATTTCAACTCTGGCATGGTTAAATCTTCGAAATTCAATGAGATGCTATGATATATTTTGCAAAGTTAGCATCTCATTTTTTCAAAATGCAGTTTTGATGCTGAAATCGACGGAACTATTATTAAAACTTATCGAGAACTGTAGGACTACACGGAATGCCACTTTATCTGGAGTTAATTTATGAGATGCTAACTTCACACACGCATATAAAGTTGAGAAACGTTCGGTGCCTCGTCGGAAAACGAGAATGAAACGAAGCAATAACCGGCACTTATTTCAGATATGAGAATAGAAGGATCAGCCAGTGATTCTAAAAATGAATATAGAAAAAAGAATGATAAAATGAAAGAATAATTCACCATACAATGAAGAAACATTTGGCGCTATTTTGAAAAATACAGAGAATTTGCAAACATCCAACATTTCTTCGAAAACAGAATATAAAATAAATATCCAGCGCTTTTGAAAAAAGAAGGAACTTTTACCGTTGGGATGCAACAAAAATTCTTCGTTATTTTCGCGTTTCGTTATTTTTGTTACCAACTAAATTCTTTTTTTAGGTTGTGAATCCCCAATAAAGATCTTCAAGAATATTTCGATGACTTTTGTACCTCAAATGTGCCAAGATGAAAAAAAAACTTTTTGTGCCACTCCAACGATGCAAGTTTCAATACCATCTCCGTCTCCTTTTTCAACGGCTTTCCAAAGGCTTTCCAATGAAGTTGAACTTCGCATCGTTGGAATGCAACGAGAATTCTTTTTCATTTCTCAATTTCATTATCGTCAAAAATCACATTTTGTAGATTTAGGTTGCATACCGCCAAATGAGGATCCTCAAAAATGTTTTTCTGATTTTCGTTGTGTGGATCTGCCGAAGGAAATTAACGAAGAAAAAAAAAGCGTTGCATCCCATGGATGCAAACTTCAACGTCGTGCTTTCAATGGAGTTTCCAATTGGAAGTTCGATGGACTTTCCAATGGCTCTTCCAACATCCATGGACTACTTTCCAAAAGCAATTTCCTCACTCCTGCAAGCGATGGCTTTGCACTTTTGGACGCCATGATAAAATTTGGCACAAGTGCATTTCCAGGTGAAGGTTTTTCAGCATCAGGAGGAAGATTCAATTGCGCAAACATCCTTCGACGAAGCGTTCGAGCCTATAAGCCATGATGGATTTAAGAAACGCACTGCTGAGAAAACCTGTGCATTACCCGATGTATTGGGCTGTCTGTAATGAATAAACTGTGCCGGAGACGCCGAGATGACTATGAGATAAGATAAAAATTGCGTTGGGCTCAGTACCAGGAAAGGAGTTTTACGTGCAACGAAATGGTAACGGGCAAACAAAGAACACTGATAAAAATAGAGCATCAGCAACGAGAACAAAATCTCACTGATAGTGAATATCGTTAAGGGTCTACCTAGAGGCCCGAAAAAAATGGCCGAATTCCGTAAAAAAATCTGGAAAACGGTTGGTGAAGAAGAAATACGTTTTTTTCAACACAAATGTACATATATGGAGAGACTAAAAAAAATACAGAAAAACAACAAAAACATGGCCGCCGGCAGATGATGAAATTTTGTTCGCGACGTTTGGCGGTGAACACTCTCCAGCTTAAATGGTCCATCCGAAATCTAAACACCAAACGGGTTATTCGTGTGAACAATAAATACGAGTCTTTGACGGTCGTCGATTTTTAAAACAGTTTTTTTAACAACGTGGCGCCGAATTGAATCTCGAGCATACAAAATCTATGAAAAAAGTCGTCATTTTTACGTAACTATTAAACAAGGGCTAGTTTTTTTAAAACTAGATATTTAATTAGGTAATGCTTTTTTTCTGTCCTAGTTCTTAGGTAGTACTAAACTGAAACCATATGGGGTGATGATAGCTAAAGAAAGCTTTGTATACTCCTGCTGTAAGTTGATAATGAAAAAATATAATATTGTTATTTAAATATTTACAATACCAAATGACTTATTTTTGGAGTCGGTACCAGCCAATTGCCAAAATTGTCACATTTTTCGCAGACAAAGAGGAGGCGAAGAAAAATAAATGGAATATACGATCTACGGTCTTTTTTTTATTTGCAATCTCGTTTCTTCCGTGACGTCAACCTCACGTTCTTGGCTGGCACCGACTTCAAAAGTAAGTCATTTGGTATTGTAAATATTCAAATAACAATAATTTTATATATTTCCATTATACGTTTATTGCATTAAGTATACAATAAATTATTATATATACTACATTATGAATCGGCGTTTTGAGGATTTGTTGTTTAAATACAGTATATGGTAAATTATATACAGACATTCCAAATTCCTTACTAGTTTAGTTTTTGAGATAGACCCTGTAACGAAAATGGTCTAAAACTGACAACTTTGATGGCCGCCTGATTCTTCATTATTGAAGATAAAAAAGAAAAACATATATTTATACTCTACTCGATGAGCTTTAAGGGGCTATACCAGTGTGGCATTTTTAAAAATCGATTTTTTTTGCCTTTATCGAGAGTTTATACTTTATACTTTACGTTTATACTTAGCAGTTTTTATGGCAAATATAATTTTATCTTGCAAAAACCGATAGTTAAATCTTTTAACGCGTTTTTCTCGAAATGAGATTTTTAAAATTTGCTGACATTGTAACTCAAAGAGCAATTATCCGATTGACTTGAAATTTGAACTGAGTACTCTTGAATATATTTACTCTACAATGACGTAGGATATTTTTGATT
Source organism: Ophion obscuratus (assembly GCA_964007375.1). Taxonomy (NCBI): domain Eukaryota; kingdom Metazoa; phylum Arthropoda; class Insecta; order Hymenoptera; family Ichneumonidae; genus Ophion; species Ophion obscuratus. Next base: position 37,706,911 of record OZ023317.1, read on the forward strand.
GGATGAAAATTGACGATTTGGAATTAAATAAACGACCATTTTTTCGACAAGAAAACAGACTTTTTTTCATAACTACGCCATTTTGTTAGATTTTGATATTTTTCGAAAATCCTACGTCATTGTACAGGAAATAACTTCTAGTTTAAGGGGCAAGAACACTTTAAAAATTTCAAGAAATCGAAAGCAAGCAAGACTTGAAGAAATCGACGATGATGAGTAATCAGAAGGGATTTTGTACGGTGCAGGAATTTCCGATTGAGTTTAGGTAAGAGTTTTTCATAGTGTAAACTTCAAACTCGTTTTTCTCGAAACAACGTTTTCAATATCTATCTCCATCGTATCGCTAAAACTAATAAACCGATTCTTTTGAAATTTGAACCATATATTGTAAACATGATTCGCAACAGACTGACCCTCGAGGGTTTTACCATTTTGATTTTTACTCTTTTTTTGTTGCGAAAAACTGCGAAAAAACGTGTTTTTGAAATACTTTTTTCGTTTTTCATCTGCCATTTTTTTATTTTTTGATAAAACTTTATATCCGAGGGTCATTTTGTAGCTGGTGTCATACTGAATCTAATGGACTGTGATTTTTTTTTCAGACAAGCCGTTGCCGAGTTGAGATGGAGCTACCTAGCTCACCTATTTTTGAGGCGTTACGTTAAACTATAGTTTTTGTACTTAAAAATGAATAAGAATGAATGAATTTTTTGTTGTATTTCAAGACTTTATTTATCAAGCCCGACAACTTTTATAATCATAGCTTTTATAAAATCCTCAAAAAAGATTGCGAAAATAGAATTTTTTCGTGGCTCCAAAGTGGACTGGCCCCTTAAGGATATTTTTTCCTTTTTCGGTTTCAGCTACTCAATCGGCCGGAATCATGTCAGCAGTAGAGGAATTTTTGTTTGTCCCTCCGAAGGCAGCGCATAAGTCGCTTGGATCTCAATATTTTTCTATGAAAAAATTGTGTAATATAGGTCAAATATAGCCAAATATATTTTCAATTTTCCGAAACATTTAATTAAGTACTTTTCTTCCAAAAAATTCCCGCAAATCACCCAAATCTTAAGCGTTCACACTGATATAGCCCTTTAAAAAATGACACCCCACATGCCAGGGTAAAAAATGTTTTTTTCTTCTCCTTTTTCATGTATCTCGCCATGAAAAATAATTTAATTGAATTTCTAATTCAATATTTGATTTTGGGTCAACATTCTTCACAAAATATCCAATTTTCTGTTAGGAGCTGTAGCTCGTTCAATTATTGGAATATTTCAATGAAATTTTCAGAGAATATAGCCAATATTTTTTGGAAAATATCAATATAAATAAAAATATTTTTGGAAAATGCAATTTTTTGACCCACCTAGGTAGATACATCGTTGAGGAGCAGCGCTAAACGAAAATTCCAATTGAAGCGTAGAACGGAAATTTCTGTTAAAAAAAATTCTCTCACCCAGTATCTTGTAATTGTGAAGGAACTTTCACGCGACCTTCAGCGATTAATCCCTCCACGTGCCCTCCATATCACGTATAATATTTACCCTACGCGTTACAAACGCGACAGTCCCTCGCTATCGATCGTCGTAGGCGTCGAAAAATTTTCCATTCCCGAACGTGCAGCAAGAAAAAATATTCTTTGGCCAGTAGGCAATTTCACGAGGAGTTACGTGATGTATCTTTGATCTTTTATTCGCCTAGTCCTCATCATTCCTACCGCGTGTATCCGTAGTTTTCCTTGATCATGGAGAGTTACGTAACCGCGCGACCGCCGCTTCGGTTGGCGGGCTCGAAAAATAAATAAGCACGTTACGTACACACAGGCTGTATGTCCTGGAATTTGCACTTTGCTCAAAAGGAAATTAAGGAAAAAGGCAAAATATTACGATATCTTGTAATTCACGGTCATCTTTTTTTTTAAGGTTTCCCGGATAAATGTATCGATTCACTTTATTTAACGAGGAATCGGATTTTTTCTTTTATTAGTATCAGTGTTATTCGGAAAATAACGTAACAGGTTTTTAAAGATATACTTATATCTAATATACGTTCTAAGTCTTAGGCTTATTAGGCACTTTTGCGATCGTTATATGATCGAACAGTGGAAATGTTATCGGTCTGGTCTCGATAAAAAACAAAATTATATATACACACAGACACACATTCAAAACATTCTGCCATAATACGTTTTATGAAAAGTCATTTTTCGATACGGTATACTGTTATGAGTCTGAAGTTTACAACATTGCGACGCAACGAAATTTTATCTCTTTCCGTTTTTGAATGTCACGTAATATATTGCACATCCCGCTTTTAAGCGCCTTTAAAAGATCGTACGAGACATTTTGCAGGAATTTGACAAACAGAACCTATCCTTAAGGGGTAACACCACTGTAGAATTTTCAAATTTTTTTTTGAATTGTTTTTTTCTTCAAATTGGCTTAAGGGGCTATACCAGTGTGACACTTTCGAAAAATCAATTTTTTCGTTGCCTTTTTCGACAGTTTATACTTTCAAGAATATCATTATCATTTATATCATTTATATCAATATCATTTTATCTTACAAAAATCGATAGTTAAGTCTTGAAACGCGTTTTTCTCGAAATGGTATTTTTGAAATTTTCTGACGATGTAACTCAAAGAGCAATTATCCGATTGACTTGAAATTTGAACTGAGTACTCTTGAATATATTTACTCTACAATGACGTAGAATATTTTTGATTGGACGAAAATTGACGATTTGGCATTGAAAAAAACGACCATTTTGTAGGCAAGAAAACTTTTTTTTCATAACTACGCCATTTTGTTAGATTTTGATATTTTTCGAAAATCCTACGTGATTGTACAGGAAATACTTTCCAGTTTAACGACATTTTTTCCTTTTCCGGTTTCAGCTACTCAATCGGCCGGAATCATGTCAGCAGTGGAGGAACTTTTTTTTTACGCCTCCGAAGGCAGCGCATAGGTCACTTGGATCCCAATATTATTCTATGACAAAATTATGTAATATAGGTCAAATTTAGCCAAATATATTTTCAATTTTCCGAAACATTTAATTGAGTACTTTTCTTCCAAAAAATTCCCGAAAATCACCCAAATTTTCACCGTTCAAACTGGTATAGCCTTTCAAAATAACATTCCGAAGAGAAATACGTACGGGATTTTCTATGAGTTAATTATAACATTAGTTATTAACAAATAATTGTCCTTTTTTTCTGTCGAAAATTGAGTTTTTACTTTATATGCTTGCCAATTACACAAAAATTCATATTTTTTAAATTCCCTACGTATTTCTCTAGCTATACTCATGTAAATTGATAGAATAAAAAAAATGTTTTTCCAAATTAAAATTTGCGTCATCTATGCTGCGTGCCGCAGAGCGTCTCAAATTCAACATGCCTCGCGAGAATGGCTCCAGCGTCATCATTTTGTATAATTTTTTCATATAAATTTTTTGTTTTGTTTAATTTCTAATTTTGTTTAATAACATCCTTGATCATTATTATCCTCTTACTTGTCCTTCCACCCAAAAAAAATCGCGAAAAATCACTCAATTTTAGACGTTCACAGTGGTGTAGGCCTTGATAGGGGTGAAAGTCGAAAAAATCGTATCTCTCACTGTATGGAGATTGCCATTTTTTTACTGGCATTATGGGTATTATAAACCTAAACAAGCCTGCAAAAAAAAAATACGGACGATTTTCATTCTCCGGAACCCACCCTTATCGGGGGGCAAAATTCGAAAAAACATCGGATCTCCCATGGTGTGGAGATTGTCATTTTTTAAATTGCTGTCATGGGTAGTATGATCCTAAACAAGTCTGCAAATTTTTTTTACCGATTTGCATTCTTCGGAACTTACCCTTATCGGAGGGGGGGGGGGGGGGTGGGGTTAATATCGAAAATTATCATATCTCCAACAGTATACAGATTGCCAATTTATTTATTGGCGTTCTTGGTAATATGACTCTAAACAAGTCTGCGAAAAAAAAATTGCACGATTTTTATTTTCCGGAAGCCACCTTTATGGGGGGATGGAAGTCGAAAAAAATCGTAGCTCCCACGGTATGGAGATTGACATTTTTTTGTTTCATTGCCACTATGGGCAGCATGACTCTAAACAAGACTGCGAGAAAATTTGAACGGTTTTCATTGTGCGGTTTTTATTTTGCCTTATCGGGTGGTAAAAGTCGAAAAAACAATCTTATCTCCAGCGGTACGTACATTGCTTTTTTTTTTTAAATTGTTATGGGCTATTTTTAGGTATGACCCTAAACAAGCCTGCAAAAAATGCAGATCTCATCGTTGAGAGTCTAGTCGAGTCGGAATGCTCGCGCTCAAATTTGTCGTGTCAGAGTATTTCAGGCTACGTGACATGCGTGACAATTCGGTCGTTAATATTTTGTGACATTTTAGCAGCAAGTACCCAGGAGTCTTTTCCTAAATGGAAAGTAGCAAAGAAGTCAAATACAAAGTTAAGGCGGAAAATCCTTTTAGAAGTTTCAAAAGATCAATTTTTTTTACATATTTCGAAAGTATGATACCCAAAGAATATACTGGCCAAAGGAAAATTCGAAATATTAAATATTTGCGGAGTTATCGCATATAGACTACAGCGCGGGGACAGCATGCGATCAGGTAGCGAGTCACATGTTGAAACTTTAAACGCGATTATCACGGAACTACTTTTTCAAAAACTGCTCTTGTTGTACCTCAAAAATTTATCGACCGATTCGAACGAAATTTTGGGAGGTAACTCTCAGTAATATTATTGGAAGGATATACCTAAAGTTTGAAAGGTAGCGTGTAAATAAATAATGTTTTTGGGGTCAAATGTGTCGAAAAAATGGTCGAAAATTCGAACTTTGGAGTAAAAAGGCTCCCGAATTTTCAATTTGGCACTTTTTCATCATTTTTTAGGTATATCCTTCTCCTTAATATGTCAGTAAACGAATGACACTTATTAAATCTTTTTCAGATCAAGAGAAAAACAGGCGTCCGAAGACCCTTAATAACGCCGCCATTTTGTTGGTCATCGCAGAATTTTATTTTAACTCGACACTTATAATAAACTCATGTCCAAAGGCCATAGCCGGGTAAGTAGGAAAAAATTGCCCCCGCATTTTTTCCACCGAAATTTGGAGTATATTCTGAGGTATAAAATAAAACAAATTTTCTGAAAATTTCATGCCCGTCAACGCAATGGTTTTAGAAATATGAATTTTTTTTAAATATAAAAAAAAAAAATTTCCGGAAATGGTACAGTGGATCGATTTGATTTTTTTTGGTACTTGTTCCGATCAAACGTTCTAAGAAATAAAATTTTAGAACATCTTGCGAAAGATTAAGGTTTGAAAAAAAATAATGTTCCTTGTTTTATTATTTTTTACTATAATCCAGTTGGGGTACAAAAGCGAATTTTTTTTTGTATAATATTGTATAATCGCCACAGTGAAAAAAAACAAACACAATTTATTGATATATTTTAGTTATATAGATATATAACTAAAGTATATAAATAAAGTCTGATATGTGACTAAATGATCGGCTTGGTACGCCACAGTGAAAAAAAAAGAAACACTCTTTATTGATATATTTTAGTTATATAAATATATAACTAAAATATAGCAATAAAGTGTTTCTTTTTTTTTTCACTGTGGCGTACGAAACCGATCATTTTGAAAAAATTATATAATCTAATAAGGTGCCCAAAGATTATATGAAAAAAATTTCGTTATTGTACCCCAAGTGGATTATAGTAAAAATAAATAAAACAAGGAACATTATTTTTTTTAAAGATGTTCTATAATTTTATTTCGTAACACGTTTGATCGTAACAAGTACCAAAAAAAAAAATCGAATCGTTCTACTAAAGCGTTTCCGGAATTTTTATTTAAAAAAAAAAATCATTTTTCCAAAACCATTGCGTTGACGGGGATGAAATTTTCAGAAAATTTGTTTTTTTATACCTCAGAATATCCTCCTAATTTCGCTGGAGAAAATGCGGGGGCACTTTTTCCCTACTTACCCGGCTATGGCCTTTGAAGATAATCAGATTATTTCATCCCCTCTTAAAAAAATTCCCGAAAAATACCTATTTGTCACGCTCCTAAAGGGATTTCTCGCCTTAAGAATCGGCGATCACATTTTCCAGTGGGAACTTATGATTCTGTTCAGCTTACGGCAACAAAAATACTGCTGATAATGCTTTGCAGCAATGGTACCAATAATGATATTCCTTTGAGCATTCAGGCGCCCGAACAAAGTGAATCATTATTAACGCTCGAACGTAACAAATTGATGGAACAAGATCATTGCGACCGTTTGCCCGAATGACAATTACTCTAATACAATTTTCCGAAAGAATGATTTCCCGAATGAACAATTTCTCGAACACAGTTACCGAACGGACGATTTCTCGTATACAAATTTGCCGAATGAACAAATTCCCGAATTTGTTTGGATTTGTTTGAGTCGTTTATCCGGGAAATTGTTCATTCGAGAAATGATCCGTTCGGGAAATTGTCCATTCGGGGAAACTGTCCATTCAGGATATTGTATTCGAGAAATTGTTTATTCGGCAAATTGTTAATTCGGTAAATTGTATTTGAGAAATTGTTTATTCGGGCAATTGCTATAGAGAAATTGTATTCGGGAAATAGTCATTTGGGCAATTGTTTTTCGAGAAACTTTTCGCAAACCCATTGAAACCTGTGCCCAGTTAGGTAAGGCTAATTTCCATCCAAGATAAAATTGCAAAGACACCGCGAAATCCCGAGGAGAGTATTTGAAGAAAAAAAGAACAGGAATTCGGCAAAACTGGCAAATGAGAAACGATAATTCGACAGCGAGAATGACGGCGGTACGATAGAAGTCTCTATACCCAAGTGTCCCTGATCATATCGGCGGCTTTTTCGCCGATCATGTAAATGCCGGCATTGACATGGCCGACCGGAATTTTCGGCATGACGGAGGCGTCAACGACCCGCAGGTGGGTTACCCCTCGGACCCTGAGTTGTTGATCGACGACGGCGTTCTCGTCGTCGTCGGGGCCCATTTTGACGGTGCCGATCTCGTGATTCATCATAGCGGGCAAATGCCTAATGGCGCATCTCCAATAATCGTCGCAGCCGAATTCGTATTCCGTGCAGCCGGGTATTTTGATGTCGTGAATTCGGGTGCCGTAGGCTTGAAATTGCGAAGTCTTGGAGACGTTTATAGCTTGTTTGACGCCCTCGAGTAGGACTTCGAGATCGGCCGGGTGGCTTAAGAAATCGGGCTTGAGGAGTGGTGGGTCGTATGGATCCTTTGATTTGAGGCGTATGCAACCGTGGCTGCGTGGATTCTGGAGGATCGGCCATATCGTCCACGCGTACTTGTTCTCGATCGGTTTGAACACGGTGTCGTACACCTCGTCCGAGATACCGTGGCCGTACCTAACGCTTGTCCCCCCGTCGGACGCGATCGAGCCCGATGCGAAGAGCAACTCGATGTCGGGCCTCGAATCTTGGGCGTACTTGGTGCGCAGAAAGACGAGGGCCTCGGCACCCCCGGGTATCGACATAGGGCCGCTACGCTCGAACCCGTAACTGAGAATGACCTTGGGATTGGCTATTTGCTTCTGCAGCAACGTGACACTCTGATTCACCAAGAAAGTCAAGCCCAGAAAGCCAATGTGCTCGTAAAGATTGTCACCCACGTGGGAGTCCTTGATCACCTCGATGCCCAATTCCTCGAGATGATCGCGCGGCCCTATACCCGACAACATCAACAACTTGGCCGAGTCGATCGTCCCGGCGGACAAAATCACCTCCTTACGCGCGTGTATCCGCTCCGTTATACCCTTCTTCGTGAACTCTACACCGTATGCCCTCTTGTGACGGTTTATCAACACCCGCGTCACTCGCGCCTCCGTCACGATGTCCAAATTCGGCCGATTTACCCGCAAATAAGCCTTCGAGGCGCTGCATCGCGCACCCCGGTCCTCGTTCACCTGGAGATACGAGACACCCAGCTGATCCGGTCCGTTGTAATCCAGGACTCGATGACCCAACGCCTCACAGGCACGCAAAAACTCCGTCGCTAGGACCGTGTGATAAGGCACGTGCTCCACGCACAGGTGACCATCGGTGCCGTGGTAACTCGAGTTCCATTTACCTGCGCATTGATTTTTCACTTTAGGCCAGGGTTTCCCAATCTGGGCTCTGCGGACAACATGAACAAAATGAAGAAACGAGGCCTAGGGGGTCCGCTGCTAATGGGGGGTGGGGGGCTCGAGGGGTCCGCCGTGAAAAAAGGTTGGGTCCCGTGCAGAAATGTGACCGGGTATTCCCGACTTGACGTATGGTACAGGCCTGGCTTGCCTCGTCCGATTTACCTAACCGGGCCCTTGCGCGGAACAGACCAGGAATATCGGAAAACTTTTTCCTGGGGAGAACATTGACATTTCTTGAATATTAAATCCCAACCTATTATTAAATAATACTTTTTGCGTCAACAAAGATATTAATAATTGAATGTAATAATATGATTACACTTATTGTAATTGTATACTCCGTTTTATCATCATATTGTTATCTTTAAGAATAATCGACGCCTGACAATGCAATCATAAAGAATGAATGATGATAGTCAAGGAAAATGATATGCTGATATAATGGAGGATTTAATTGCAATAAATGTAATCACGTCATCACGGTGAATTATTAATATCTATAGTAAGACACCGACGTTAATTTTATTTCATTTTTCTTGCCCTCTGTATATCAACAAAAGTAGTTTTGAGGATGGTTTTATCGACATTTCCTGGTCATTTACAGCTTGTTCTCCGGCCTGTTCCTGATCAGTTCCCGATCTACTCCCTACTACTTTCCTGGTCATTTACCGCTTGTTCCCCGGCCCGTTGCTGTTCAGTTTCCAAGAAAGGGAACGGCGGATCGGGACCTAACCTTCGACATGTTACATTGCGAACCTATTCCAGGGTGGAAGGCCCGACCAGAGCCTGATATTATCTCGGGAAGGCAGATCAGGGGCAGTACTTTTTCCCGACTTAAATTTCTACACGGGGGAAGGGCTGCTTTAGGTCATGGCGCAGCGCACGGTAGCGTGGAACCGATGGTGTTGGAGTCTACAACGTTGGAATGCAACGAAAATCTTCTTGATTCGTTTATTTATTCATTTTTATTATTATCCCAAATTGTTTTTTTTTCAGTTTTGGTTATACAATTTGAATAGAGATTTTCGAAAATGTCTCAGTGATTTTCGTTGCCTAAATGTAAGAAAAAAAGAGGGCAAAACGAAAAGTGGAATTGCCTAATTTCCATCTCCAAAGAAATGTAGATTTTCCAATAAAATGGTATCGGTTTTCACGTAAAATCATCACTTAAAATTGCCTCATTATTTACTTCACAGTAAAGTAAGATCTCGAATATTAATGTTGAAGTTTGCATCGTTGGAACGACACGAAAACGAATTTGTTTTTTGATTGCCAAAATATATGTTTTTGTGGCGGATCTGGGCTACAAAAATCGCTCCAACGTTTTTCAGGATCTTTATTGAAAATTTACAATATTAATTAATGTACAATATTACATTAAAAAGAATTTTTTTTGTAATTCAACGATCTGAAATTCAATATCGTCACGAATAAAATTGCCGTATTTTTATGATATTGAAGGTTGCATTGTTGGAACGCGACGAAAACAATTTTTCTCTAATTGCCATTTCTTTGGCAAAATAAAGCCACAGCAAACTTTGTTTAAGTTCCTTATAAGAGACCTACAGCCTAAATGTAACGAGAATTATTTTGTATTACAATGAAACTGGAGAAGGAAGATAAAAGTAAAATTTCGTTATATTCCAATGATGCAAACTTCAAAATGTATTTTTTATTTTACAATAAAGTAAGATGTCCAATAAAATTGCTCAAATGTTCCTACCACAATGTTATTTCTTGAAACCGCTTCACGTTTTACCTTACAATAAACTAAGAACATATAATATTCCTCATTCTCCCCGCCCCCGAAATTATTGTTCAAAATTTCCATATTTTTATAACTAAAAATCCTCTCATCTCCACTTCACAATAAAGTCCGTCGAAGGACCGGATTTTTCACTCCAATTATTACTCAAAACTTTCTTATTCCACTATAAACTAAGATCTCGAATACAGGTGCCCCATTTTTTACGGCTACTGCCTCGTACTCGAGCAAACGTGACGAACACCATCCAGGCCTATAAACGCCCGCACCGTGAAGTTCAAAGGACCATTTTCGGCTAGCCAACTTTCGGGTCATATCCAAAACAGGTCCGAACATCACAAACATGCGAATTTCGAAAAAAATCGTTCTAGCTTATATAAAAAAAAAAACCAACGATAAGATCTCTCGAGGAAGCAAGATATTCTACAGGAAAAATTCTTCTCGTCGGCGGAATGATAAATATTTAAATATAATGTTTGGACAACGGTTACCGAAGAATAACAGGTTGAAGAAATAAAGGCTGAACACCAACGAAAAAATTAGATAAAAACATAACGCGGATAGTATTGCAATGCAACGAAGATTCTTTTTTATATTATTGTTCCCTAAATTTCATTACCATCCAAAATCTTTTCTTGCATATTTGGGCTGAATGTCTTCAATGAGGATAATGAAAAACTTTTAAGGGGAGGTACCTGAGTAAACTGCGAGAAAAACAGGTAAAGTTCGGGAATTTTTATCTCAAAAACTAACGTTTCGATTGGATCCGGGTTTTTTTTATTGGAAAATATGTACATTGAGGTATGTTTAGGAATTTTTTAAAGTAAATTCTTTGACTGGAAGCGATTCAAACGCGATTATCTCGAAACATAGTTTTCAAAGTCGGTGCCAGATGTATCTCGAAAACGGCTCGTCCGATTTTGTCCAAATTTGGATACAATATACTTCGATAGTTTTTCTCGTTCGCCACGTAGGGGTTTTTCATTCGATTGAACCATTGCTTTTTTATGCAATGTGTATGCAATCCAAAATCGTCGGAAATTGCGAACGAAAATGAATGTTAAATTAAAACGGTCGCAATTCCGTCAAAAATGAAAATTCCAAAAAAAAATCCTACGTGGCGAACGAGAAAAACTATCGAAGAATATTGTATCCAAATTTGGACAAAATCGGACAAGCCGTTTTCGACATACATCTGGCACCGACTTTGACAACTATGTTTCGAGATAATCGCGTTTGAATCGCTTCCGGTCAACGAATTTATTTTACAAAATTCCTAAACATACCTCAATGTACATGTTTTCCAATAAAAAAAAACCCGGATCCAATCGAAACATTAGTTTTTGAGATAAAAATTCCCGAAGTTTACCTGTTTTTCTCGCCGTTTACTCAGGTACCTCGCCTTAAGAGGGAATGACACCTTATCACGGTCGGTACGGTAGAACAATTATAGATTCCCAAAAATCTTTGAAACGGCTCTTCAGATCCCGTCGAAACTTTGCGAAACGATGTCAAATAGATAGACGAATACCTGTCTGCCCTTCAAGTTTTCTGAATTTGAGAAAAAAAAACTAAATTGGCTTATGATAAGCCAATCTACATTTTTTTTCTCAAATTCCGAAAATTTGAGAGGTTGATAACTATTCGTCTATGTATTTGACGTCGTTTGGCAAAGTTTCGACGGGATCTGAAGAGCCGTTTCAGAGATTTTTGGGAATCTATAATTGTTCTACCATACCGATCGCGATAAGGTGTCATTCCCTCTTAAGGGATTTTGGAGGGCTAAATGTGCCAAAAAAATTGGACCCCGAACTTTTCGTTGCGTTCCAACGATGCAAACTTCAGCATCATACTAAATGATGTTGAAGATTGTTATGGGCAACGTGCCGGAAGGTCTTCAAGGAGCCGAAAAGAATGGGGTAAAAGTGCCAAAGGGATTGCAAAAGCCCTTATCGGGGATGAAGAAGAAAGAAACAACGCCAACTTTTAACTTACCAGGTACTCTGAATCTTTCGCTCTTTATGTAATAGGGCAAGACATCTTTCCAAGACCAGCCGTCGTTCCCGAGCTCCGCCCAGTCCTCATAGTCCAATTTATTTCCACGAGTGTGAATCATGTAATTGATGGTGCTCGTGCCACCCAGAGATTTGCCTCTCGGCCACGTGCAGCGTCGGTCCTTCATGCCGAGGCACGCGTTCTTCTGCGGCTGTACCCTGTAGCCCCAATTATAGTCAGTCTGCTGAAAGCCGCTTACGAGGATCGGTATCTGATTGAGGAGGCCCTCGGGACGTCCTGCTTCGAGCAGAAGGACTCTCCACTCTGGATTTGCCGACAGGCGATTCGCCACGGCCGAGCCACCGGAACCTGAGCCCACCACTATGAAGTCGTATTTTCTGAAGATCGGCCAGGCCACGGTTTTTATGTTGTGGCTGCCGATACCGTAGCTCGTCAGCAGGTCCAGAAACGTCGAGGACGAACTCATCACCGCGGTTGTCCACAGCAGAAGGCTCCAAATTACAAGCTTCGTTCTCAACATCTTTGTCGTGCTCGCTGCAAGCATTTAAAGTACGATTTTGAATTTCGCGACGTTGGAAGGCAACCATTTAAAAAGATGTTATCATTTAAGGGGTAAAGCCACATTAGAATTTTCAAAAAATCGATTTTTTTTTCGCTTAAACGGCGTTTTATCATGATAAGAATAAGTTACTATTCGATTTATAGCAAGACATTTTTTTTTCACCGACTTTGAGCGTATAACGTAAGCCCACCTCTGGCACGGCCATAGAGTACCTAAAGCTTTAAACGCATTTCTCTCGAAACAGCTTTTTTCCAATTGGCGTGACAAATAACTTCAACAATTTTCACTCGATTTACTTCAAATTTTAAAGTTATGTTCCTAATTGCATTTCGCAGAGAAGTACGTACGGAATTTCTGATAAATCGAAAACTTTTCATTTTATGAGCAGTTTTATGCGAAATTTTTCACTGAAAATGCATTCAAATACCTACGACTTTGGAATAAAACAATATTTTTCAAATTCCGTACGTACTTATCTAGGTATTCTAATGTAGATTGACGAGAATTTTTGTTTTTTGTTCTAGGTCAAAAATTGTGGATGCTAAAAAAGGCGCGGAGCGCCTAAAAAAAAAGATAACAAAAGAAAATAGTACTCGGCCATTTTGTACATCGAAAAAAAAAATTCTAACAGCTTGATATTCCGACTAAATAGATGTGTAATTAATTTTATGAGTGAATCACTCTTTATACGAAAAAAATTGTTAAATTCGCCGTGATTTTATACCCGTTACTGTGGCCTAACCCCTTAAAGTTGGTATCGGGCTAGATTAAAATGCTACCACCGAGCGGTTTTTTTTCTGGAAGTATGTAATTACTTTGCTGATCATCCTGTGTAGTTTGGGCACGATCCACAGTACCGTTGTTTAGAAAAAAAATCAGAAGATCGACGTATTTCGGGGAATAATCACATTACGCTTATGAAAACCTCCCGATCTTTATTTATATCTGCTAAATTATACTATTTGTACCTGCCAAAAAAATGCTACCATGGAGCTAAAAAAATAGGTACGGTTCGACTAATTACTGGCGTCGTGAAAATGAGGATTTACAGCATCGTTATAAAATTAATAATTTTATAGCGATATTATATTAGGAGTACAACTTTGCAGTGACCGTTTTACTTAGAGAGCCACTGCGGCCGAAGTAGTGGCCCTAGCTCAATAAAAAAAGTGGCATTTTAAACTAGAGGCTCTGCCAATGTAAACAATTTAAAAAAGCTAACGGATACGTGTATGTATTATAAAGTTATTGGCACTCAAACATGGCAACCTACGAGCCGAATTCTCAGCATTTGCGGGAACTGCTCCAAAGATAACAAAGGAAGGGATTTTTGCACCGGATTGTGACTGGAGATGAAAAGTGCGTTTACTACGATAATCCTAAACGCCAAAAATCATGGGGACTGCTTTGTCATATTCCGTCATCGACGCCCAAACCGAATATTCACGGATCCAAAGTGATGCTGTGTATCTGGTGGGACCAGCTGGGCGTTGTGTACTATGAGCTGCTCAAACCATCCGAAACCATCACAGGGGAACTCTACCGACGTCAGTTGATGCGCTTGAGTAAGGCACTCAAAGAGAAACGACCACAATTCAGCGAAAGACATGACAAGGTGATACTGCAGCATGACAATGCCCGACCCCATGTTGCAAATGTCGTGAAAAAGTACTTGGAAACGCTGAAATGGGAAGTTTTATCCCACCCGCCGTACTCTTCAGACATTGCCCCTTCCGACTATCACTTGTTCCGGTCAATGGCACACGATTTGGCTGACCAGCACTTCGGTACTTACGAAGAAGTCAAAAATTGGGTCGATTCCTGGATTGCCTCCAAGGACCAAGACTTTTATCGACGCGGGATTCGAATGCTACCTGAAAGATGGGCCGAGGTCGTAGCTAGCGACGGGCAGTACTTTGATTAAAAAATATATAGCCACTTTTTTATAATAAAGCCTCAAACTTTTGAAAAAAACG